>JAGFBZ010000653.1:235000-958592 GCA_018398805.1 Hirundichthys speculiger
CCTGGGAGTCTCACTGCCGTTAATCGCCGGTTCTTTAGCTTCTTTAGCTTATTAGCTTCTTAGCATGGCTTCTTCTTCTCCCTCTGTTTCTCCCTGCTGCTGCTCAGTGTGTGAAATGTTCAGTTATTCCTCTGCCTCCTTTAGCGAGAGTGGTAAATGCATAAAGTGTAGTTTATTCATAGCTTTGGAGGCAAGGCTTAGCGAGCTAGAGGCTCGGTTCCGTCAACTAGACCATAGTCCGTCAGATGCGATAGGTAGTCAGGCTAACGCAGTGGCAGAGCGGCCTAGAGTAGCTGCAGTTAGCAGTTCCCCTGAAGCATCCGAGCAGCCGGCCAGTCAGGGCGGCTGGGTGACGGTTTGAAGGAAGCGTCGCCCAAAACAAAGGCATGTGGATCACCATCACTCACTTCACATATAAAACCGTTTTTCCCCACTCAGCGACACACCCGCTGAGAAACCCACCCTGCTGATTGGCGACTCTATAGTCCGGTATGTGAGGCCAGCAACTACGACAATAGTTAGGTGTATCCTGGGAGCCAGAGTGGGCGACATTGAGGCAAATTTGAAGCTGCTGGCAAAGAGTAACCATAAGTACAGTAAAGTTATTAAACATGTCGGCACTAATGACACCCGGCTACACAGTAGGTCACTTTAATTGAGTTGGTGTGTAATGTTGCTGTCTCCGTAGTTTTCCTGGTCCCCTTCCTAATTTGACCAGTGATGATATGTTTAACCGCATGTCATCGCACTGGTTGTCGTGGCCTTTATTGACAATTGGCCGGATTTTTGGGGAAAACCTGGTCTGATTAGAAGAGACGGCATTCATCCCACCTGGGATGGTGCAGCTCTTATTTCTAGTAATCTGGCCGATTTTCTTAGACGCTCCCCCTGACAATCCAGGGTGGAGGCCAGGATGCAGAGCTGCAGTCTTACACGCTTCTCTGCTGCTTCTCGAGGACCGTCCCCGACCACTAAAAATAGAGAAATCAACCATGTAGCTGCTAATGTTAACATGGTACCGATCAAAAAAATAGAATTGGTGTCAATTCCCCGTCCTCCAAAAGTCTACTTAGCGCGCTGTGATAGAGGCTGTGGAGGAAATTTTTATTTGGTTTATTTCATCTTGTAATTTTGTCATCTAACAATATGTTTAAAAGTGATTTGTCAAACCAAATGTCTGAATCTGCATATAAATATCAAGATTGTTTAACTTTGCTAAACTGGTTTTGCATGACATCCCTAAACTCAATCATCTGAGACCTAGCAACTGAGTGTCCAATGCAAACCTGTAACACCTTGCTGTCTTGGTAAAAGATCAGCTTCATCTTTGATCTGCAGAGTCATCAGCCAGTTCTCTGCGGAGTGCTGGTCTCTCTCCTTGTGCGCACTATTTGTATGTCTGTCTTTTTTCTGTAATTTCTATTCTGTTTCTCATCGAGTCTGATCTATTTTTTCCACAACAAGGCGTTAACCAAAATAATTTGATAAAAATAAAAACTGTCAGACACGTGGAGCCAAGAGAACTTGTAATTAGATGTGGACTACTGAATGTGAGGTCTCTTGGCTCTAAGTCTCTGTTAATCAATGATTTAATTACTGAGACTCGTTGTGATGTCTTCTCCTTATCAGAAACATGGCTACAAGAGGGAGAGTATGTGATCTTAAATGAGGCTACGCCACCAGGTTATATTAATTATCATATTCCCCGGAGTACGGGTCGAGGTGGAGGAGTAGCAGCTGTCTACAACTCCAGCCTACAAGTAAAATCAAAACCTAAATGCAATTATAATACATTCAAAAGCCTCACGCTTAGTCTAACTATCCCGAGCTGGAAATCAGAAAAGCCAGTCTTGTTGGTGGTAGTGTACTAGCCACCTGCTGGCGCTTATCTGGAGTTTCTGTCTGAGTTCTCTGATTTTTTAGCTGGTTTAGTGCTCAGCTCAGACAAAGTCGTCATACTGGGTGACTTTAACATTCATATGGATGTTGACAGTGACAGCTTTAAATTAGCCTTTACATCTCTCTTAGATTCATTTGGCGTCTCACATAAAGTGAAAGAACCGACTCACTGCTTTAATCATATCCTGGACCTGGTTCTCACCTATGGTATAGATACTCATCACTTGTTAGTGTCGCCACTGAATTCTCTTCTCTCGGACCACTTTTTAGTTACATTCGAGTTCAGCATTTGTGGCATTAAAACAGAAAATGAAATGTATCATTATAGCAGATGCCTTTCTGAAGATGCTGTGAATAATTTTAAGGAGGTCATTCTCTCTCATCTCCCTATGGTGGTAATGATAGAATAGCTGAGGGCAACGACCTGAATTTTACTCCAGCAGATATTGATTACCTCGTTAACAATACTGCCGATATTTTACATTCAGCGCTGGATGCGGTCGCTCCTCTGCGGAAGAGGGTTTCTTACCTTGGGAGCTCAGCTCCCTGGGATAATTCACATATTCACATGCTGAAGCAGAATGCACGTAAAATGAAAAGGAGGTGGTACTCCTCTAAACTCCACGGACTCCCATCGTGCCTGGAAAGATAGTTTAATAGTCTACAAAAGCAGGGGCGACGCTGGGGGGTAGCTTGCAGTTGCTATAGCAACCCCAAAATATGGCTTAGCAACCTCAAAGCAACCCCAAGAATGGAGACTATTAAAAATGAAAAAATCTTAATTGTGTTAAATAAAATAAAAATGGTGACAATTGAATTTAAAATTAATTTCATGTGTTTTTGTTTTAAATAAAAGGAAGGCGATTAAAAACGATGAAAGAGAGACTCGTCTCACGAGAGCTGGCCTGCAGGGGTCACGCGAAGTCAGCTTGGGAAAAAAAAAACCGGGCCGTTAGAAAAGTGACATCAAAATGGAGGCTATCTGTTGAAGCGCAAGTCTGCCAGATCTCTTCTGATGTGTACTTATGTGAATATTAACTGGTTAAAATGTGATGAACAGGTTATTGTTAAATGATTTGTAGTCTAGGTTGTTAATGTGCATTTCTCACTGCTGTGAAAAGCGGCATGACTATATGGTAAAATTATAATAACGAACTTCAAATTGATTTTTTTTATCTGCTTCATGGCATTCGTGCTAGTTTCAGATAGCGCTGATTAGAATGAGTAGGCAGGTAATGACATACATATCCATATTTATGCTATTTAATTGGTATTGCAATTAAATTGTCCAGCAACTCCATACAATTGTTTAGCAACCCCTAAGCAACTGCAATGAAAATGTTTTGCTGCCGACACTGTACAAAAGAGCCCTTCGCAGAGCTAGAACATTTTCTGTTCAGCACTGTAGCCAGGCTGACAAAGAGTCACAACTCTGTTGGTCCATGCATTCCTGCTACTCTCAGCAGTGAAGACTTTATGAGCTTTTTTAGCGGGAAAATAATCAAAACTAGAAAATTTCTGAGAAATTTTGAGGCGTGGCCAGTTTAGCCGCCAATTAAGCCGCTCGTCAGCGGAACCACTGACCAGAGTGGCCTGCAGAGTCCTGACCAAAACCTGATAGAAGACTTCTGGGATATTGACCTTCTGGGCCAACATCAGTGTGTGACCTCAGAAATGCACTTCTGGAAGAATGGTCAAAAACCCCCAATAAACACACTTCCTAGAAGTGTTGAAGCTGTTCATGCTGCAAAGGGCGGAGCCACATCATATTGATAAGGAATGGGATGAACTAAAGCTCATATGTGAGTCAAGGCTGTGATCATTCTCATAATATATCATATACTGTGCCTGAAGAACAGGCAGAAAGGGGCGGGGCTTCAGGGGAGGCAGTCACATGTGCGGCTCCTCCTGCGTGTGTATGTGTGTCTGTGAGAGGAGGAGAGAAACAGGCAGCGACCACCTAATTCCACTGTCTCCAGTCAGTCCAAACCTGGATTTCTGTGTCCGAACAAACGGCTGTAATTCAAAAGCTGAATATGTTTTTGAAAAAAATTCTTGAACCGGAAGCGCCACAAGGGTTTCAGCAACCATTGATATATGTCTTACTTCATCAATGTTTTCAGTTTTTAAACTAGAACAGTTTTAAAAAGTATAAATTTATCATCTGGAGCTGGCAGCCTGTCTATTCTGTCAAAATCTGATTGTGCCGTTTAGTCCTTTTTTCCTGATTTATCAGGTGGTGCCCCGTTTCAATTTATTAACTTTGTTAATACCCTTCTGGTTATTAGCAGCTGTCCCTCAAGACAGTTGGTAATAACCCTCTTTTATGACTAAATGAGCACGTTATAGGCCTTATTGCACAACAATGGTTAGTATTTGGGTGAAGCCATTTATTATATGTAACATATTGTAGTCAAGGAGGAGCCATGTTGAATCAGACTGAACAGTGTTTACTGGCGCAGCTTCAATGTATACAATACAGATCTTTTAACCGTATAGCACCACCTAGTGGTGACTCCAGTACTACAATATAATACATGACATTATCAAACAACTGTGTTTACTCTTTTTTAAATGATGACAACATTAAATTACACAAATGACCTTGATCAAAAGTTTACATATCTCAGTTTTTAATTGTGTATTGCTCCCTTAAACATCAATGACAATTTGGAATCTTTTGTGGCAGTTGTGGAAGAGGCTCTTTATTTTCTCTGATGGTAAAGTTGCCTATTTGTTCTTGGCAAAAGGCCTCCAGTTCCTGTAAATTCTGGGGCTGTCTTATATGAACTGCACACTTGAGATCTCCCCAGAGTGACTGAATGATATTGAGGTCAGGAGACTGAGAGGACCACTCCAGAACCTTCACTTTATTCTGCTGCAGCCAATGACAGGTCGACTCGGCTTTGTGTTTTGGATCATTATCATGTTTGAATATCCAAGTAAGTCCCATGTACAGCTTCCAGGCTGATGAGTGCAAATCTTCCCCATTTTGTTTTAGATAGCATGCTGCATTCATCTAGCCATCAATTTTGACCTAGTTTCCCGTGCCTTTGTAGCTCACACATCCCAAAACATCAGCGATCCACCTCCATGTTTCACAGTAGGAATGATGAACCTTTCATCATCATCCAAATGTAATGTTTATGGTTCAGGTTAAAAACGTTCAATTTTGGCCTCATCACTCCAAATGATTTTGTTCCAGAAAATTTGAGGCTTGTCTCTGTGCTGTTTGGCATATTGTAAGCATCATTTTTTTTTGTAGCACTGGCGTAGTAATGGCTTTCTTCTGGCGACTCGACCATGCAGCCCTTTTTTCTTCAAGTACCTCCTTATTGTGCATCTAAAAAAAATCCACACCACTTTTTTCCAGCTGAAGTCATCTGTGGGTTTTTCTTTGCATCTCGAACAATTTTCTGGGCAGTTGTGGCAGAAATGTTTGTTGGTCGACCTGGTCATGGTTTGGTTTCAACAGAATCTCTCACTTTCCACTTCTTTATTAGAGTTTGAACGGGGCACTGAACACTGAAATTCAGACAGGGTACGTAAACTTATGAGCACAACTGTATATGAAGCCTAGGCAGGATTTAATATTACCAATTAGCCTAAAATTGTTTTTGAGGTGGGAGGAACTGGAGTATCTGAGGGAAAACCCACTTAGAAATAGAGAGAACATGCAAACTCCACACTGAAATACCCAGCTGAACCAAGATCCAACTGAACCTTCTTGCTGTGAAGTCTCAACGATAACCACCGCACTAATGTGCTGTCCATCATAATGAAAACAGAAGAACCCCCCCCCCCCACAAGCAGGCCAAGTACATCGCAGCATAACGGTTTTAAGCCTAACCTTAAATGTAGAATCTGCCTCCTAGACCGAGGTCGGAAGTTAATTCTATTATTGAGGAGACTGATAACTAAAGGCTGTGCCACCTTTTCTACACCTACAGACTCTTGGAACAGCAAGTAAACCTGCATTTAGGGAGCAAAGTATAAAATAAACCTGGTTAAATTTTGAGCTTTCTGCTGTTACATTTTGTTAAGGATCTATAATTTTAATATGTACAATTTATAAAATTGCTACAACAGACATCAGTCCAATCAAGCCTATGCAAAATATGAACAGTTCTGTGTATTCACAATTACAAAAAAATAAAGTGATCTTTTGAAAGATTCAATAACACACCTGAAATACTAAAAACATTTTATTGTATGTTAAATCAACAGTGTTATAGCATAATTGCATTCAAATGTTTCGCCTCTCCCGGCTGCTACTGATGATTTTGTAAATCCTAGCTCTGAACAAAAGTCTAATATTAGATTTGTGAAATCTGGAGATAACAATTTAGCTTTTATTCATTCATCAATAAATCACTTTTTTACAAAATTCACAAAGGTCTCAACCATCTGGCTCTGAAGAAGCCTCTACTCCAGTCAGTTCACTGAATATACTACTCACTAAAGTCACATCTTACTTTAACAAAACACAAGCAGCTGTAAAACGGCCCTTTAGAAGCCTAGACAGAATGGAAGTCACTGTAACAGGTTTAAAACCTCACTTTGATTTCTGCTCTTGGTGTGAACTAATAACTTTGTATATGAAGGCAAAATCCATTAAATCTCTCCAAGAAGTCAGTGAAATTATTTGATTAGTTAAAAAAAAAAAAAAAACTTAATTTGACTTGTGAGAAATATTCAGTTTAAGTCGATTCCTTCAGCCACAGACAAAAATCTGATCTGATGTTTTTTTTTATTAATTACAATAATGGCAAGTTATCATACAAAAAAAAAAAAAAAAAAGATCAATTTCTGGTCTAAAATGCATTTCTTCCAAGACAGCCTGTCATCATTCCCATTTCTTTTGCCATAAAATGCCGACAGATCTGGTCATCACCTTGACACCATGTTATGCCGTTGAAACCTTTCTAGTTTAGTTGAGCTAACAAGCAGCTGAGGAGATGTTACCACAGACATACACTTCAGGCTGCAACTGAGTAACAATCTAACTTTAAGTCATCAAAATCTCAAAAAAAAAAACATAAAAAAAAAGATCCACCAGAAAAAGGAAGAATGGATGTGGTTTTGGGTGGTTTTAGCAGGCACATCAAGAAAACAAGCAAATAAAGGCTTTATATATATATATATATATATATATATATAGTATATATATATATATATATACTTACAGCTTAATTTAAAACTGTGAGGCTCAAACAGCATCTTCATATGATGGTGGATTCTCCTCTGGCAACTGGCTGTGCGGTGGTGAAGGTTGGGATTTCTGAGGAGGGGGAAAGTCCATGGAAGAAGGAGGGAGGGTGTCAGGAGGAGACAACCCCATGGGGGGTGCGTAGGAAGGTGCATTGGGATGAGGTCCGGGAGGAGGAAGAGATCCACCAGGAGGGAAACAAGAAGAGAACGTCATTCCTGGAGGACGGGGAGCCCACACTGGGGGAGAAAGAAAAGAAAATAAGGCAAGTTTCCACCTGGTGCTACATGGAAATAAGATAATATAAAATCAAAAATATGGCTGAACTAATTACTGGGCATTATTGGAGGACCTCCTAGGGCCCTGGGAGGATAGAAATCAGGAGGTAGCGGTGGTCCATAAGGGGCTCTCTGCAGAAACGGAACATCAATGCGACCCGCTGGGGATCCAGCTGGAGGTTGGCCAATCATTCTTGGATCTGATTCAGGTGGAGTCATCTGATCACCAGAACCAGATTAATGACACAAAGAAAGACTTGTTTAACCAAACCTGGACTACAGATCTACACATGCAGTATTCACATACATAAAACTCTTACCAATCGATTTTCCTGATCACCAGATCCAAGGCTGCTTCCTTTGAAGGAGCTATCTGTATAGACAAACATTTAATTTTTATCTGGGAAGAATGGCTTTGAAGTATGTAAATCAACAATTAGGGTAGTACCATATAGCAGATCAAAGACTTACCTGCCATGTCTGGAGCGTAAGCTCCTGGGGGAAGACTTCTAGGCTGGAGAGAGGCAGGGAAAATGGATCCAGGAGGAGGCAAAAGACCCTGAATAGCTGCAGGAGGTGGAGGTCTTCTGAACAAGGGACCTCCTGGTTCTGAAAACATATAGCCTGAGGGAGTATACAAAGATTTTCCACATGTTTAAAAACACCCAATAAGGCTCCAAAATAGACTATGATTTTAATATTTTTGGAGAAGATCAATTTCAACTATGATGATGTTGATTCAGAGTTGAGTGTGGTTGGATGAAGCTGGGTGCACAAGAGATGAAAATAAATGTGCCAAAAGCAGAATTTTTCAGTGTTTATCAGTGAATGTAAAACAACAAAAAGTTGTACGAAGTGTTTTCAGGATGACATTTCCCTTTTAAGATCATGTGAAGTAAGTTGTTACAAGCACTTACTCCTTATCACTTTAAATGTCTGTTACAACACGTGGTTTGATTCTCAATTTGATCAATTCCTGTAGGTTGTCTTGTAAATTGATGACTTAGCATCACCAGTCTGCACTCATAAATACTGTTGAAAATAGCAGTGACTGCTTCCGGTAAAGAAAGCAACAAGCCAAAAGACATAATTTCACATCATTTTCTACCTTCAAACAACCATGGTGTACTACTGCAATACTGCACAGTGCAAATAACATAGATCCAAAGCAAAGACACACACATCTATCTCTTTATGACCGCTTCAGTGTTGCTGCCTAAATCTGTTTATGTAGTTATCTCTGTAGAGCATTTACTAACAATGTATCAATCAGAATATAAGTGCATAGTTCTAAAGCTAATGGATAACTATTATTTATACATTTTGTCTAATATAGTGTTGCCAGGATGTATGTTCTCTCCTCTCTCTGTCCTCCATCCTCTCTCTGTCCTGTCTCCCCTCTTTTCTTTCTCTACCCGGCTGGCCTTCAGCAGGAAGGTCCCCCCATATTAGCCAGGTCCTGCTCAAGGTTTCTTCCTCTTAAAGTGGAGTTTGTCCTTACCACTGTTTGACTTAAAGGTTCTTTTCTCCCGCTGTGGGAGTTTTTTTTTTTTACTTGCCATTTTCTTTGATTAGGGTTCACTGTTTCCCATAGGTCAAGGATCTATTTGTGGTGGTGTGGTGTGGCGCGCCGCCAAGAATAAATGAATGTGTGGGAAACACTAGGATTTAATATTATAATTTTAGTTAATGATATTTGCTCGGGGGTCATGCTCTGGGTCTCTGTAAAGCTCCTAGAGACGATTTGCATTGTAATAGACGCTATACAAATAAAATTTAATTGAACTGAATTGAAAAAGGAAAGAAAAATATCTCAATATTCCTGATTCTACCTTCTTATATTTTCCTTGACTGTACACGCACCTGGAGGTCCTAGAAATCCAGGGGCTGCTGAAGAGGGGCCCCTGTGATCTCTGTCCCATGTAGGTGACATTGAGCCACTGTCTGAATGAGGACCTCCACTGCGATCCATCTCTGGTTGGCCACCTGGGGGGTCCCCTGGACCACGAGGTACTAGGGTATAAAGGAGCAACAGAAATAGAAAATCCATTGGGAAAAAGAAGAGTGATGATAAGATTGAAGGTGTAGATATGTTGGAGAGAGGCAGCAGGAGTGTCCGTGTGAGAAAAAGGAAAGGTATCAAAGCAGAACAAAGAGCCCAAAGACATTTGGACCAGAATGAGTACAAAACGGTAGGAAATGTGAATGTACGCTCGTCTGCCTCGTCTCTGGCGTGGACATCACTAGGTCCTGCTTCTCATCCCACTTAGCAATGCAACCTCCGAGTACACATGAATGAAGAACGTTCGTATGACTGGAATAATGGAACAATCTGGCCTGATTGGTTCTGGACAGGATTTACTGACCGTCCACGTGTCATTTAAAGGGCTGATTTCTGAAGTGCTCAGTTTGCTTATTAGGGCAATTATATGATAAAGAAAAAAAAAAAAACTCCCGACAACCCCCCCCCCCCAAAAACAAAAAAAAAGGAAAGAAAACTCCTCAGATCTACACGATTCACGTAGTAAGTCACCCTTTTTAACTTCAAAATGGCGAAATTCAACGAAAGGTGAGAGATTTTCATGCCTGAATATTGAATGCCCCACTCACTTTTCAGTTTTTTATTTGTTAAAAAAGTTTAAAATATCCAATAAATGTTGTTCCACTTCATGATTGCGTCCCACTTGTTGATTCTTGACAAAAAATAAAAAATCTATATCTGTAAGTTTGAAGCCTGAAATGTGGCCCCTTGAAAAGTTCAAAGGGCCAAATACTTTCGCAAGGCACTGTATTGGCTCAGATATAACAGATGTACAGAAGGTCCTAAAAGTATATGTATGAAAAGTATACAGTGAGTGAACCCTCACACTTTGCGGTCAATGGGGGCTGTGACGCCCCGCCAATGGTAAAAAACCACGATGTGGAGCACCCCCTCAACTTATCGAGAAGTTCCACTTTTTCGAAAAAAAAAGTTTGATTCTACCTCATTCTGTTCCTCCGTAATCAGCAGTAGAATGCGCTACGCCATCTTTTCTCTCACTCCTAACCCTAACCCATCTGAAGGGATCAGAACACTAACTACGATGTTCAAAACTCTGATATTTATTTTGTTGCTCTGCCTAGCAACCCCAGTGACATATATTAGACCCAATTGACACCTATAGACAATGGCAGTGAATGAGTTTACTTTAAAAACAGGTACTAAATCACTGAAATAAGCAAGCGATATTCATAACTGACGAACGGAAACACCAAGTGTATCAGTGTTAAACTTGGCTTTGTCTCACAAGAGCAAGAGATGGGAGATGTGGGGACGTGTCAGCCAATCAGCGTACAGACAACCGATGCCACAGTAATGCCCGTCGTAGCAGCCAATCACAGGCCTTGATTTTTGTTCATGGGGCATCCCGTGTAGGCTCTTGTTGCTTCCTGAGACTCGTTCTTGATGTGATGTGTTTCGTTTCAGCCTCACGCGCTTCATTTGAATTTTTTTCAATTTTTAAAAAAAAAATTGTTCGAATACTTTTTAAAAAAAATGAATATTGTCTAAACCTCCGTGATGTACTGAGACCGCAAACTGTGAGGGTTCACTGTATTCATGTTTACATGTTTTGCGTATCATTTTAAAGCTTTGTTGCATAACTGCAGATCACATATCTGTGTATTTGTGTATTTAGTCTTGTGGACATCTTTACCTCTAGGGGACAGTCGAGCAGGTGGTCCATCCATTAGTGTTGGAGGAGAAAGAAGAGCTCTGGTTTCAGGTGATGGTCGACCTAGAGGAGAACTGTACAGTGACTTTTCAGCTAAGCGAAGGAAAATTTGTTAAGAAATTCCCTGACTCTTAATTTTTAAGACTTTAAACACAAAAAAAACGTCAAGAATGAAATTTGAGAAGTTATGCAGTATACTGTATTATAAGAATCAAATTCAAGCACTTTCAAGGTTTTTTATTTTTAACTCCAGCACTTTACTCAAGTCATGGTAAATTACATATTTATATATATAAATATACAATGATAAAATATGATATTTTTTTTATAATTATTATCATTACTAAAATAGATACACATAATCTTAAGTATGTATGAGGTATAGAGGTATCAGAATGCTGAACAACGTGACGGGATGTTTACTGTCCGTTGTGCCAATGGATGTATTCACACGAGATTTACCTGATGTTAATAGTGGGAGCATGGGAGCTGCAACTCCAACATGGGAAGGATGTAATTTCGGGATTCTCATGATTGGACCCGAGACATGTCATCAGTAGTGTACGAATTGTGTATGATTCATATTCAGACAGACTAATTCTGCCAAAAACACTTTATGGATGAGCGTAAAGTACTGGTCAAACATCTAGCACTGGCCAGTTAATTATTTGGCTAATAACTTGCAAACTGAAAAACTCACATCAATTGACTTCAAGATAATATGGACACACACACAAAAAAATCCTAAACAAAAACAAAAAAACACCCAACGTTCAGAAAAAAATGATTCTACAAGCAAAAGTCCTCCCTCAGAATAAAGCACAGAACAGTAACTCTTTTTGAGGAGATTGACCCACACAGATCCTTAAAATAATTTGATTTGGATTCCATTCAATTTCGGGTTAAGTTTATTTTCTCTTTGGATCTTAAAGACACTGGAAAATAAATATGATGTCACAAAAATTTAATTAAAAACTTGACTAGAGATTCCTACAACTGTTGCCCGGCAATTTATGTCCATTCTGGTGGCTTGAAAGCACTGTATTAATACATTAACATAATCCTTATATTTCTTTTGTCATGATCCACATGTAAACTACACTGACAAAGCAACAACACTTATAAAAATTAATCAAACAAATACTTCACTGTTTTTTCAAGTTTACCTGGATATTACCTGGATATTAATTCAAATGAATGTGTTAAAATGTTAATTGTTCTGACCTACCTGGAACCTCAGTTATTTTAGTTAAATATTTAGCCACTAGGGGGGATTATTCTCATTTGTGAGCTTCATGGCCTGTTTTGATCCCCAGTAGGCTGCCATCTTGTTTTTTCTTTATTGACTGTGAGCCATTGTAGAGCTGAGCAGGCAGGGGATCACATCCATCTTTTTTCTGGGAATCAGTTAATGAAGGCATTGTAAGTACGATTTAAGATGCGTATATTGTATTGAAGTTACATTTTGTATTAATGGGACCTTGTATTTTGTTGTAGCTCTCAGTTAACCCTTTAGGTGCCTGTAGTTTTTTCAAGAAAATATACAATTTCGAATATCAAGATTTCAAAAGGCTCTAACTTGAAAGTAGTTTGAGATAAAGGTGTACTGTCAATGAGAAAACTGTTCAGTATGAGATTCAATCTGCGATAGAAGTGAAATTATTATTCTAATTTGCATATTATGACATGTCACAATGTGGCGGCCATAATGGAAAATGTTCAATTTTGATAAAAGTTTCAAAGGGCTATAACTTTAAAGTGGTTTGAGATAAAGGCATACTGTAAATGAGAAATATCTTCAGTATGAACCAAAATTTGGAATGGAAGTAGATTTGTCAAATTAATTTGATTATTGTGACACCACCTGCCCAAACCTGCCCAGTAGTCCTCAATTTTAGATTTTTCCTCAAGCCCCATGCACAAGTGAAGTGACATGAAAGCTTTCATTTCAGGGACAATCATATCATTAAGTCATGAAATCTGGAGTTTGGATGCAAATTTTTACTTTAAAATAACTGGTGCGGGCATATCTGTGTATTTCGTTGGTGATGAGGCTCCAGAATTCATCATACAGAAAAAGAGAGATGAAATCAATGGGTTCAGAATTTGTCAGATCGTCTCCACAATAATCAACTGGCTCATCAAAAGTTCAGATTCACTTTTGATAGTCTTCCTCATCTCTTAAGAACTGCCAGCCATCACCATCATTATCATTGCCATCATGATTTCCAGTGCGCCATTAGCGGTGTGTTTTTTGCCGCGGCTTTTCTCGCGTCTGCCAGGACATTTTCATTTTTCCATAGTTGCGGTGTCATGAGCCCCCCTCACACCTCGACCACGTCCTCTGCTTGGCGTTTGGAGAATGCTTCCATCCCCGGTCACGCTGAGGTGAAGAATCCGCTATACGATGTGCTGATTGTGGACGATGTGCGTGGACTCGCCGCCACTACTAATGTCAGTTTCTGCTTCACTGGACAATTAAATCTCTTCCTCCTCAGAATCGGAGTTAGCCAGTACCTGACGAAGTATTTCGTCAATGGTAAACCAAACTTTCTGCATCGTGAGTAAATGAAAAAACACTCTTTCGCTCTGCTCTGCTCTGGCAACGCTCACAGAAAAGCGTCCGCATCCACTGAGAGCAGGAAGTAAGAAAGCTCATCTCTTAGAACTGATTGTGTTCACAACTGAAATGCAGATTAGAATCTGACCATAAATTACGACATTCGTGTGTCAACATATAGAGAAAATAAACTGCACACCCAGTGCATACCTCGAAAAGGAAGTGGTCTTGCTAGGCTGTTCAAGGCATATGGATCTTTGTCAAGGGCGTCCAATTTGAACTGTGTATCGGTGAGTCTGCAAACAATTGCACAATTAGTAATAAAACAATGACTAAAACAATTTAGTCAAACATTTCTAGTTTAAATTATATGTAGTATTGTTCACGGCATACAATATTGTTGTTATTTACTGCATAATTACACAATGAGAACAAGCACAACACAATCTACAATCTATTTTTGAGCTCGTATCATACAGCCCACTAAACAGTTCATTAATGGTTGAAGAAAAATTTTTTTCTTTATGTATATTTGCATCTACAAATTATTAATAGACAGTATGTGCTTTGTATATGGGTGTTCAAGCATTAACATTCAACTGTAGTTTGAGATATTTAAATCGACTGCCCGTCCAAAAAACTAGATTTATCTAAGCAAATAAGAAAGAGCCTCCCATTGGATAATTACTGCATGGATGATTATGTTTCAGCTGGTAATAACTTATTTAATCCTAACTGATGTGGTGTGTAGCTTCTAATTTCTAAAACAACCTTGTCAGAAGATGCATCCTGTGGTTGTGTAAAAAATGTTTCAGAAGGTTCAGATTATTGGCATGCATCAACCAAAGAAAACATCTAAGGAGCTACATAGTGACCTGCAGTTCCACCCTCTGACCATCCCAGGGTTTACCTCCACCTGTCTATATTAATGTCTCTAGGATAACAACTAACATACTGACCTGCAGTCTGACCCTTCGACCACATTGGTTTTACTGCTTACATTCTGTTTATACATCTGTCATTTCTGTAGTACAAGTACACAATTCTTAGTTCTTCAGCTAAATGATAAATACTACTGATATATTTTGTCCTATATAATATTGCCAAGATATCTATGCCTCTCCTCTCTCTGTCCTCCATTTTTCTGTCATGTCTCCCTCCTCTTTTCTTCCTTTACCTGGCTGGCCTTAAGCAGGAGGGTGCCCCCATATGAGCCAGGTTCTGCTCAAGGTTTCTTCCTCTTATAGTGGAGTTTTTCCTTGCCACTGTTTGGCTAAAAGGTTTTTCTTCCACTTAGGGATTTTTTTTAACTTGCCATTGTTTCTGTAATTAGGATTTAATATGTCTTAGGTAATAATATTTGCTCGGGGGTCATGCTCTGGGTCTCTGAAAAGCGCCTAGAGACAATTTGCATTGTAATAAATGCTATACAAATAAAGTTGAATTTAAAATTGAATTAAGAAGAGTGCTGAAACTACAAAAACTAGGTTAAGAACTGTCCAACATATTATTAAAAACTGGAAAGATAGTGGGGAACCAGCCTTTTGGAGGAAGAAATGTGGTTTAAAAAAATCTTGAATGATCATGATCAGGATCAGCGATAACTTAAACATTTCTTGAAATCAAATTGTAAAAAAACAACAGCAGAACTTGCGACTGTTTAATAGTGAAAGAAAGAGGATTTCAACACACAGAATGTCAGTCTTTAGAAAACTATTTAGTGAGGCTAATTGTAAAAAAGGCATCAATTTGGTCTGGAGCATAAAGTTTGGACTCTGGAGCAATGGAAGAAGGTCATGTGGTCTGATGAGTTCACAGATGTATCCTGTTCCAGAGTGATGGGTTCATCCGGGTATGAGGGGAGGCAAAATGAAGTGATGCACCCATCATCCCTGCTGCTGACTGGGCATGATGGGATGCACGATAACTGTTTTTTAAAACCAATAACTTTCAGCTCCAAAAGGCTAATACCGATAATTGATAACACACACAAATATACCACGTGGCTCTTGAGCACCGCCTTTCCCATACTTTCCAGTCCAAATTATTTTTGCGTAGCTTTTAACAACCTCTATGCATATTTTTCATGTCTGGCATGAGCCAGCAATGATAGGCATCAACATCATGCCATTCTGGATTAAATTTACACTTACCAAGCATGATAGCTAAGCCTGGATGACAATGAAAAGCAGCTCCAATGTCTGCAGGTTATTTACTCTTGTTAATAATATAGACATAATGTCTATGGTGAACACATCCGAAAGGCATTATTCAAATCAAACATTTGTTTTTAAGTTTTTTTCTTTTAAGTCACAGCACTGCAACACAGAAAGGCCTTTGTCCCACCCTTATGTTCCACGTGACAAGGTGACTATGATTGGTCATTTTTCATATTCGTCAAATCACCACTTTTGAATTACAGCAGTTTGTGTGGGGAAAGTTGTATTAAATGAATCACAAATCTTTACCAACATTTTTTTCCTGGAGTGAAAATGGCCATAGAAATGCTGCTTATTAATTATAACCACTTTTAAGCACTTTCGACAAAACAAGCCAATTTTGCAGGTTTTCCAGACCTTGAATTTCTTAAAGCCAAATTCAAGCACTTTAAGCACATTGTGCTTTCTTTCCTCACTCAAAAACTCTTAGCTTTTATGCTTACTTCTGTCTGAGGAGGGCATTCTCTCTTCTCATGTCAGCCAGATCTCTCTCTGCTGCTCGGGCTGCCAACTGGAAGTGTCAATAAAAAATATTATGTAGTTAGAGGAATACAGATATAATTGAGAATTTAAAGTATAGGATATACCAGCAGTGTGTGGGCCTGGAGCACTATGACATTTGATTTCACATTTGATTGACTACTATCCATGATGCAACTCTCTATGAAGCACCACCCTGCTAAACTTAAAAAAAAACGAACAAAAACAAAACATGAAGGACTCTCAAATGTTTTTGGAACTGGGTTTGTATTAGTAACACACACACAGCTTTACTAACCCAGTTATTATGAGCTTTCTTCTCATATGCTGATATTTGAGTCTGGTAGGATTGTCTAGATTTCTCCAGCTCTTCCTCCATTTCCTCTGCTCTTTGTCTGAAACAAAATAACGTCTACATTGTGTGTGGAGAGGCTCACACATACTTCAAGGATTTTACATAATTTTAATTATGATTCCAATTACTTAGAAATAGCAATTACCTGTAGTTGTTTAGTTCTTCCACAGCCATTACAATGTTTTTGTCTGCTTTATTTAATTTCTCTTCTTTTTGGAACCGTTCCTTCTCTTCCACTGTCAGCATTCTGCAAAAGCACATGTTCATCACAACATTTTCAAAAACAAAACATAATTTATCATCATCACTATTATTTTTATGTGTATTTTCTATGACTATGTACCTGTGAAGCTTGAGTTCATTTTCCTGGTACATTTCTGTCATAATCTGAAGTTTCTGTTGTAAACGC
The DNA here is from genome assembly GCA_018398805.1 of Hirundichthys speculiger. NCBI lineage: Eukaryota > Metazoa > Chordata > Actinopteri > Beloniformes > Exocoetidae > Hirundichthys > Hirundichthys speculiger. Next base: position 252,123 of record JAGFBZ010000653.1, read on the forward strand.
TGGGTCTGAACAAATGATTCAGTTGGATTAGTGCAAAGGTGAAAACAATTTGGAGCAACATTATAATAAATATCACAATAACAGCTAAGACTACCTGAGATGAGCAGAACTCAGTGTCAGACTGTAGTGACAACTTCTCATTCTCCAGCTCCTTAATGCTCTCTTAAAAGAAAACAAATCATGTTTGTCAATTCAATTACAATGCATTTTATTTTATTCTTTTAATTATTTATTTTTTTTTTTGAAAAACGGCAAATTACAGTGCTTAACTAAACAATATCGTTTAACCATAGTCCTTTTCCATTTTTTCCCGCAAAAGGTACAAAAATAAAAATATTAAAGAAAAATTCTGTAAAGTGCATATATGAAAGTCTGTTTAAAGTCTTTGGTTTTAGGGTGGATGGCTTAGTCCTTAAAAGTCTTCCTGGTCCTTCCTGTCATGGTATGAGTTCCCCCACTTACTCCTCCGTCTATCCCAGTCTGACATTCATTTAGTTACTTCCAAGCCCTCTCCTGTCCACATGGGAGTAACTCACATGTTTGTACCTGTACTTCAACTCTCTTCTATAAGATAACTCTATACAACAGAGCAAATAGTGCTTACACTCTCATTATTTCAATTAGATAGAGTAAGGTTACCTAAAACCTTTAGTAGGGTTATACCAAGTTCACTCGTGTTGGGGTTATAAATTCAATCCATTTTGTCCAAGTTTCATATAGTTTGTGTTTTTTAATTTTCAGAAAATAGGTAAATTTCTACATTTTGAAATAACTCAAGGATTATTCCAAACTAATCTTCTAATGTAGGTGGTGCTAGACTTTACCACTTTCTAGTAATTGATTTTTTAGTTGCTGCTAACAGGGTATTTGAATGGCAAATAATTAATTTATCACATTATGAATATCCTTCCAGTAGTCATTCAACCCCAAAAAATATGAAAGTGGTTTGCATCCCTAAAGCCACACTGTCTCCAGCATGTTGAATCTGCATCTTTATACTTTCCCTGCTGTGGGGTATTAAAATATCTCAAAGAGCTTTTCCAGCAGAACTCCCTCCAGTCTGAGGAATTAGTTGAAGATGATTGAAATTTGTCCCCAAGCCTCCTCTATGAGACTCACTCCTGCTTCGTTCTCCTACTTTTTTTAAATGTACAGTGTGCTCTCGTTCTTAGCATCCAACAAGGTATTATACATCCAAGATATAGCTTTGCTTAGTGTGGAGTCTGACACCATTTTCAAGAGTTTGAGACACTCAGATCCTGTTGTTATAAAATTATTAAGTTCGCATGTCTGATTGAAATATTCTTGCACTTGGAGGTATCTGAAAAAATCACTTTGTTCAAGGCCGTGTTTGGCTTGCAAGGTCTGAATCTCTGCAGCACTCCCTTGTGTATAAACAAAAGATACATTGTGAACCCTTTTTTTGTCCAGGTTTCAAATCTTTTGTCTCTTCTACTGGGTATAAAGTTTGTGTCATATGCACACCATCTAAAGAGGCTTAATACATTGTGGAGTTTGCATAAGTTGAGCACCTTTTGCCATATTTTTATGGTGCAATTTATCCGGGAGGTTTTTTTTAGCTCTTCTAATTTGGTTGCTAGTCCTCTGTCAGCAATAATGGCTTGCAGGGGAAGGTTAGGAGTTAATCTATGCTCTTTTTCCTTCCATCTAGTCTTATATTCCCCATTGAGTCAGTACATTATAGGGATAAGTTGTGAGGTATAGTAATATTATCTGAAACAAGGAAGAGCCATGCTTTCCCTTCCATCCATCCATCCATCCATCCATCCATCCATCCATCCATACCCGTTTAATCCTACGAAGGGTCACAGGGATCTGCTGGAGCCTATCCCAGCTCTCTTCGGGCAAAAAGCAGGGGTACACCCTGGACAGGGCGGTTCCCAAAAATCAGTTAAAACTGATGTTTCAACAACAACTCAAGCCAACGAGGGGACCGCTACCTCTAATAGCATGTGTGACCTTAGCACGGTGCCAACTGAACTTCGGTCACTGCACTCAAGAGTTCGGTGGATTTTGAACCAAACTGGACAGCACAGATAATCGTATGGGTGAAATAACGAAATCCATCACTGCTTTGGATGAGAACATGACGGAAGTGAAGCAAAATGTAGCTGCTAATGTTACACGACTGGAAGAAGCTGAAAACAGAATCATGTCGGCGGAGTAGTTCCTGGAAAAGAGCATGGCTGACCTTAATAACGCCGTGAAACGAATATCCTACTTGGAGGCAAAGGCCGACGACCTGGAGAACCGGAGCCGAAGGAAAAACCTTCGCTTGTTTGGCCTCCGGGAGGGCGCCAAGGGTTAGCGATTTTTGGGGTTTTAATCCCCAAAGGTGTCCAGGGATTTCCTCTACAAATACGCTGGACAGGACTGACTATGGTGGTGAGCGGTTTAGTTCCCAAACTAGAGAATCAGCTGCCCATAACTGCTCCACACTCTCCCTCCTGTGCGGAAATCTTCGAGCGATCACACCATCGGTGGTTAGAAATCACCTCGTTTAGCCTTTCCTTTCTATCTCCTCACAATCCTTGTCCGTCATCGGGTGGCGCGTGGTCGCCTGAGTCAGCGACCATCTTGATGAGGAGCGGGACCACCACGTGACTTCGTCTGCCATCTTGGTCAGGGCAGGAGTACCGCGTGGACCCGTCCGCCATCTTGTGACGCCCTATCGCGCGAGTCGGCGGCCATCTTTGTGCGGGATGGAAATACCCCGTGATCTTGTCCTCCATCTTGGTGAGGGACGAGAACACGTGATCGCGTCCGCCATCTTGGACATCCTTCTCACATTTACACACACACACATATACATATACCTATAGTTATATGCTTACATGTAGACATATGGACACTCTTTTCCCCTTTTAATGTTTGATTATGTTAGTTTAGTTATCCTTTAGTAGTAGATCACGGGGTCTTGTTTCAAGTGTTTGTTCATTTTAATACTTATGTTAATAAATTCTGATATATTCTAATGAGAGAAGTTGTTTGTGGTTATTTTACACAGTTTTGTAACATTTGCTGGTTGAAGAGGTCTGTGCTCGGACTCACACCTTCTCTGTTGCTCTATAGCGCCACACCTGGTCACAGGTTGTCACGCATAGAACAACAGCCATTCTGAGACTGATTGTGCCGTTTAGTCCTTTTTCCTGATTTATCAGGTGGTGCCCCGTTTCCTTTTATTAACTTTGTTAATACCCTTCTGGTTATTAGCAGCTGTCTCGCAAGACAGTTGGTAAGAACCCTTTTATGACTAAACGAGCACGTTATACGCCTTATTGCACAACACTGCACATATCTGTTGAGGCAAAGATATGTGTGTTGGGTATATATCCAGAGAATTGTGTTTTTAGCTCTTAACAATTAAAATTGATTGACTTTGGACTCCTGCAAGCCAGGCGGTTGATATCCTAGTACTGGAAGAAAATGGATGTACAGTAATCCCTCACACTTCACACAGTTAATGGGGGGTGTGACCCTCCCGCGAATGGTGAAAACAGCAATGTGGATGTACATGTACATGTATATGTACACGCATACGCAAAATCTACGGAATGTACACTCATTGACAATCTCTCCTCTGTGTGTGGCTGACGAGAGCAAGAGATGGGAGATGCGGCAACACGTGTCAGCCAATCAGCGTACAGATAACCGACGGCACAGTAATGCCCGTCATAGCAGCCAATCACAGGCCTCAATTTTCGTTCATGGGGCATCCCGTGTAGGTTCTCGTTGCTTCCCGAGACTCGTTCTTGATGTAATGTGTTTCGCTTCAGCCTCACGTGCTTCGTTTGAATTTTTTTCAATTTTTTTTTTTTTTTTCAATGAATATTTTTGAAACCTCCGTGATGTGATGAGACCGCGATTGCTGAGACCGCAAAGTGTGAGGGATTACTGTACCCTCCAGTCATCATGGTGTACTAGAATGACTCACTTATATTGTTAGAGGAAAGAGAAGAAATTTTGAAGAAATATGTTCATATGGAAATTAATTGAGAAAATGATGCTTAGTGCTGAGGATTTTTTGTTTAGTTTTTTGTTTGTTTTTTTTTACTTTAGGGATTAGGTTGTTTAAAGTAAATATGATGTCCATTGTATCATTCTCATTTGCTTGTTCTGTATTATAAAAAATTCAATAAATATAAGGTTAAAAAAAAAACTTAATTTATATTAAAAAAAAAGAAAACTTATCAGTTTGCAGTTAACTTACCTTGCAGTTCTTCTTTGGCTTTCATTTCATCATTCAGCTTTGCAAATACTCTATCTTTATCTTCATCCACTGATTTTAGGTCTGCATTCAGCTACATACAAATGTATCAGAAATTTTAGAACTTCCAAAATGGTTTAAAAATAATTTACCACTGCTACAAAAACTTGATTGTGGCTGCATGTGTTATTAATGTAATAATAATAAAATAATACACTCCTGGTAAAAAGAACATGGGTAATAGACAAAAGGATAACTGATGTTACAACAAATTGATTATTAGTAAATAATTAACTGATGATCAGTAAATCTATGCATTCATTTTCAGCACTATAAATATATTGTCTTCTTGTGCCCGCTTTATTATATACCTTAGCAGCACAAATGAGCATCTGGACTTTCTGGAGATGCGTGTCTGTGAAGTCCTTTCTTCCATTCTCCTCGCCTTTTCCTTTGAATGCTTCTTTTTTTAGTCCTTCATCACCCTCCTCTTTCTCCATATCTGAATCCCAACCTTTCATCTGCAGTAGCCGGTCTGTTAAGGACTGGAGGGATAGAGAAAATTAATTAACTAATTCACCATTTACTTTATGCTGACACAGGGCAAGAGGTGAGGTAAACTCCATTAAACACTCTTACAATCTGTTGTCACTAGTTTAATATATATTGTAAGCACAAAATGTAAGGGACCGAGGTAAGGGAGGGGGAGGCTATGTTTTTTACATCAGTCAAATAATTAAATTGAGCCTCATCACAGACCATCACTCTTGTATAAAATCTTTATCTCCTAGATATGATCCCATCTAACTTAACATCATGGGGTATGACATTAGATTCATCAATTTAAACTGTCAAAGATTCAATAATCCCACAAAATGAAGTAAGATATTACACCATTTTCATCATTTGGGCTCCCATGTAATCTTCCTGCAAGAGACACATCTTAAACTTTTTGACCATTTCAAACTGAGGAGGGGATGGATGAGACAGACTTATCATTTCTCATTTCCAGGCAAATTTAGGGGTGTGGGTTAGGGTTGGTATTTTGTTACATAAATCTGTCCCCTTTTTGTATTCAAACACAATTTCTGATTCCAAGATCGCCATAGTAACTGGTCAGTTTTATAACACCCCAGTTGTCTTGGTGAATGTTTACGGTCTCAACTATGATGATGATCCTTTCTTTAAACATCTTTTCTTCACCCTCCCTGATATGTCAGTGCACTGTTTAGTATTAGGAGACTTCAATTGCTTGCTTAATCCTCAGATGGATCGCTCTTCTCCCAGAGTTGGTCTACCATTGAAGTCTGCTAAGGTAATTCAGTACTTTAAACAAATTCTGGTAATACTACTGAACCCTTTGAAATTAGCAAGGTGCAGAGAATTTGGAGAGGCCAATCACTATTGCCAAATTTAATGTAGCTGCCTTTTCTTTGTGAAATGGGAAATGCCCAGGACCAGATAGCTATCCCTCTGAATTTAAAAAAAAGTTTTGGCACAAGCTGGGCCACTTGTTACTTGATACACACAATGAACAATTTGAATCTGGAGACCTCCCACAATCTCTGAATCAAGCATGTAGTTCTCTCCTCTGAAAATAAAAGACAAAGATCCTTCAGTCGGCACCTCCTATCATCAAATTAGATTGCTGAATGTTGACTTAAAATAATTAATTAATTAATTATTATCAAAATTACTCGCTCTACGTTTGGAATCCATCCTCCCTTCTCTCATCTCTCAAAACCAAATAAGATTCATTTGCATTGGGCACTCTTTCTCTAACCTCAGACATCTGTTCAATACAGTTTATAATGTACCCTCATCCAACACCTAGGAAAGCTTAATATTCCTAGACCAGGGGAGTCAAACTGATCCATGAAAGGGCCGTGTGGCTGTAGGTTTTTGTTACAACCAGCTGAAACACAGCTGACTTGTTTCATTTAATCAACTGAACTGGTTAAGACCTTTAGTGAAGACAACCAGTTGATTGACTAACACAAGTCAGCTGTGCCGTTGCATGGTTGGAACAAAAACCTTCAGCCACACAGCCCTTTCATGATCCGTTTGACACCTGTGCCCTCGACTCTAAAAAAAGCATTCGATTGAGTTGAGTGAAAATACCTTTTCTATGTTTTAGAGAAATTCGGTTTTTGGAACAGCTTTATTTCAGGAATTAAGATACTTTATTTATCCCCATGAACTTCAGTTAGGAAAAATAATATCCAATCAGAATATGTTCTGTGTCCATTCTTCTACAAGACACAGCTGTTCTCTGAGCCCATTATTATTTATCATCACCACAGAACCCCTTTCAATAGCCGTTCGATCCAACCCTCTCATTACAGCTATATTTAGAAACAGTTGAGGTTTCTTTGGATGCAAGTGACCTTTTATTTCTCCGACCTGCCTGCCTCTGTCCCTGCTACCCTTACCACTCTTCAGACATTTGGCCAAATATCTGGATACAAACTGGACTTAACCTTTCTGTTGTGTTTGGGTCAAATTGGACCGATTTCCTAGTTTCATCATCATCATAAATATTGTTTTACATTTGATTGTCTCAGGGCCTTATGATATCCTCCACACTAGCCATTTGAACATATATAATTGCTGATCACCACTTTCAGTGAATTTTGAGTAGTTTATTCAACTTTGTAACACCTGTGGTGTTCCCGGTCAAAAATGACCGCCATAGGAAATTAATTGGGTGACCCTAGATTGTGTTCATCCATCAGATAGTACACAACCACAAATACACCACCACAAATACACCACCACACACACACACACACACACACACACACACCACACACACACACACACCACCCCACATGAACCCTTTCAGACTGAACAAATAGGTCTCTCCTCTTCCCACTTTATTCATGTAAACCACTAGTTTGAGACATTGTTTACAGCTTAAAAGGGAGTTAAATCAAATTTGGTGATGATCAGTGGTTTTTCTGTTAATGTTGGAGCAGTTAAAACAGGCCGGTCAAATTTGACCGGGAACACTAAAGTTAGGGGGGAGAAACAAACACGACACAAAAGTTAAACAAAAGTGAGATTTTTCCTGTAAACTCATCTGCCAGAAAATATCCCCTACACAATTAGCATTTTCAAGTTGCCCAACAGTTTCAGATATCTCGGTGTCCAGGTCACACATACAGTTCCTTGTGAAAGTATTCGGCCTCCTTGAACTTTTCAACTTTTTGCCACATTTCAGGCTTCAAACATAAAGATATAAAATTTCAAATTTTTGTCAAGAATCAACTAGTGGGACACAATCGTAAAGTGGAACAAAATTTATTGGATATTTTAAACTTTTTTTTAACAAATAAAAAAACTGAAAAGTGGGGCGTGCAATATTATTGGGCCCCTTTACTTTCAATGCAGCAAACTGACTCCAGAAGTTCAGTGAGGATCTCTGAATGATCCAATGTTGTCCTAAATGACTGATGATGATCAATAGAATCCACCTGTGTGTAATCAAGTCTCCGTATAAATGCACCTGCTCTGTGATAGTCTCAGGGTTCTGTTTAAAGTGCAGAGAGCTTCATGAAGACCAAGGAACACAGCAGGCAGGTCCCAGATACTGTTGTGGAGAAGTTTAAAGATGGATATGGCTTTAAGCTTTAAAAATCTCAAGGAGCACTGTGCAAGAAATCATATTGAAATGGAAGGCGTATCAGACCTCTGCAAATCTACCAAGACCCGGCCGTCCCTCTAAACTTTCATCTTCAGCAAGGAGAAGACTGATCACAAATGCAGCCTAAGAGGCCCATGATCACTCTGGATGAACTGCGGAGATCTACAGCTGAGGTGGGAGAGTCTGTCCAGAGGACAACAATCAGTCCTTCACTGAACAAATCTGGCCTTTATGGAAGATTGGCAAGAAGAAAGACATTACTGAAAGATATCCATAAAAAGTCTGGTTTAAAGTTTACCACAAGCCACCTGGAGACACACCAAACATGTGGAAGAAGGAGCTCTGGTCAGATGAAGCCAAAATTGAACTTTTTAGCCACAATGCAAATGTTTGGAATAAAAGCAACACAGCTGATCACCCTGAACACACCATCCCCACTGTCAAACATGGTGGTGGCAGCATCATGGTTTGGGCCTGCTTTTCTTCAGCAGGGACAGGGAAGATGGTTAAAATTGATAGGAAGATGGATGGAGCCAAATACAGGAGCCATTCTGGGAAGAAAACCTGTCTGTTAAAAGACCTGAGACTGGGACGGAGATTTATCTGCCAACAGGACAATGATCCAAAACATAAAGACAAATCTACAATGGAATAGTTCACAAATAAACGTATCCAAGTGTTAGAACGGCCAAGTCAAAGTCCAGACCTGAATCCAATTCAGAATCTGTGGAAGGAGATGAAGACTGCTGTTCAGAGACTTACCCCAAGAGACTTGCAACTGTAATTGCAGCAAAAGGTGGCGCTACAAAGTATTAATGCAAGAGGACCAAATAATATTGCACGCCCCACTTTTCAGTTTTTTATTTGTTAAAAAAGTTTTAAATATCCAATAAATTTCGTTCCACTTCAGAACCAGAATCAGAATCAACTGTATTGCCAGGTACGATTTTACACATACAAGGAATTTGTTGTGGCGATGATGGTGCATGCAACTAAGGGAAAAATATAACAAACAATGTAAACTAAATATATTGCAATACAAATATATATATATATACACAAACTGTTTTTTCCATTAAGGGCAGAGTGACGAAGAGTGATACGCCATGAAAATGTGGAAATGAACAGGTAGTGCAGACTGAGCGTTAATGTAAAGCATAGTGTTCTGAGTTCTGTCAATGTGACAGCAGTGTCAGAGTCAGAGGTGGAGAGTGGGGGGTGTCCGGGGGTTCCGGGTCTTATTGATAAGGCTGAAAGCAGACAGGAAAAAACTGTTCTTGTGGCGTGAGGTTTTGGTCTTTATGGTCCGCAGCCTCCTGCCAGAGGGGAGTGACTCAAAGAGTTGGTGTCCGGGGTGGGAGGGACCAGCCACAATCTTTCCTGCACGCCTCAGGGTCCTGGAGGAGTCCAGGTCCTGAAGAGATGGGAGACTGCAGCCAATCACCTTCTCAGCTGACTGAATGACACGCTGCAGCCTGCTCTTGTCCTTGGCGGTGGCAGCAGCGTACCAGATGGTGATGGAGGAGGCGAGGATGGACTCAATGATGGCTGTGTAGAACTGCACCATCATTGTCTTCGGCAGACTGAATTTCTGCAGCTGCCTCAGGAAGTACATCCTCTGCTGTGCTTTCTTGATGAGGGAGCTGATGTTCAGCTCCCTACTTAAGGTCCTGGGAGATGACAGTTCCCAGGAAGCAGAAAGACTCCACAGTGTCAATAGTGGAGTCACAGAGGGTGATGGGGGCAGGTGGGGCTGAGTTCTTCCTATAGTCCACAATCATCTCCACTGTCTTTAGAGCGTTGAGCTCAAGGCTGCACCAGGTCACCAGGTGGTCAACCTCCCACCTGTAGGCGGACTCATCACCATCAGAGATGAGTCCGATGAGGGTGGTGTCATCTGCAAACTTCAGAAGCTTGACGGACTGGTGACTGGAGGTGCAGCTGTTCGTGTACAGGGAGAAGAGCAGAGGAGAAAGAACACAGCCCTGGGGGGATCCAGTACTGATGGTCTGTGAGTTCGAGATGTGTTTTCCCAGCTTCACATACTGTTTCCTGTCAGACAGGAAGTCTGTGATCCACCTGCAGGTGGAGTCAGGTACGCTCAGCTGGGAGAGCTTCTCCTGTAGCAGAGAAGGGATGATGGTGTTAAAAGCAGAGCTGAAATCCACAAACAGGATCCTGGCGTAGGTTCCTGAGGAGTCCAGGTGCTGGAGGATGAAGTGGAGGGCCAAGTTGACAGCATCGTCTACAGACCTGTTGGCTCTGTAGGTGAACTGGAGGGGGTCCAGGAGAGGGTCAGTGATGGCTTTGAGGTGTGAGAGCACAAGGCGCTCAAAGGTCTTCATGACTACAGAGGTCAGGGCGATGGGTCTGAAGTTGTTAAGTCCTGTGGTCCTTGGTTTCTTGGGGACGGGGATGATGGTTGAGGTCTTGAAGCAGGCTGGCACGTGACAGGTCTCCAGTGAGGTGTTAAAAATGTCTGTGAACACTGGAGACGGCTGATCAGCACAGTGCTTCAGGGAGGATGGGGAGATAGAATCCGGTCCAGCTGCTTTTCGGGGGTTTTGTCTCCTAAAGAGCTTGTTGACGTCCCTCTCATGAATACAAAGAGTCGTCACTGAGGGGGGTGGGAAGGGTGGGGCCATTAAGGTGGGCGTAGGTGGAGATGACTGGAGCTGGAGCTGTTGGGAGGGGTTGTGGGGGATGGTTGCAGGACTGTCCCTTTGTCTCTCAAAACGACAGTAGAACTGGTTCAGGTCATTGGCTAGGCGTCGATCATTGATGGAGTGGGGGGGGCTTTAGGCTTGTAGTTGGTGATCTGCCTAAGCCCTTTCCAGAGAGACGCAGAGTCGTTAGCTGAGAACTGGTGTTGGAGCTTCTCAGAGTACAGTCGTTTAGCTTCTCTCACCGCCTTGCTAAACTTTTGTACTTTGCCACTCTGAATCTGTCCCCACTCCTGAAGGCCTCTTTCTTTGCCAACCTTAGCTGTCTGAGTTTGGCTGTGAACCAGGGTTTGTCGTTGTTGTAACTCACCCTGGTGCGGGATGGGACACAACAGTCTTCACAGAAGCTGATGTATTTCGTCACAGTCCTCTGTGTACTCATCCAGATTGTTGGTAGCAGTCCTGAAAACATCCCACAATCAGTAGAGTCCAAACACGCCTGGAGATCCTCCACTGCTTCACTGGTCCACTTCTTTGAGGTCCGCACTACAGGTTTGCAGAGCTTTAGTTTCTGCCTGTAGGCAGGAATCAGGTGGAACACGACATGGTCAGAGTGACCCAGTGCAGCACGGGGGAAGGCGTGATAAGCACCTCTGATTGTGGTGTAACAGTGATCCAGAATTTTCTCCTCTCTGGTCTGGCATTTGACAAGCTGTCCTGTATTTAGGGAGTTCATGAGTGAGATTACCTTTGTTAAAGTCTCCAAGGACAATAACTAAAGAGTCCGGGTTGGCCCGCTCCACACAGTATCTGGCCGGCGAGTATATTCATATTCGGCGAGTTCACTTTATGATTATGTCCCACTTGTTGATTCCTGACAAAAAATTGAAATGTTATCTCTTTATGTTTGAACCTGATGTCGTTTAAAATCTTTAAAAAGGCTGTCTCTGTACTGTGGTTCATCCTAAAACCAGACTGAAATTTCTCTAAAATATTATTTTTGACTAAGAAATAATTTATTTGGTTAAGAACCAGTTTTTCTAAAAATTTTTCTTAAAAACAGTAAGTTGGATACAGGTCGGTAATTATTAAAAATGTTGGGGTCTAGATTACTCTTCCTCAGAAGGGGCTTCAGCACTGATGTTTTGAAGGCAGTGGGGAAGACACCCATCTGGAGAGAGTAATTTACAATATTTAAAATCTGTTCCTCAAAGAATCCATAGAATGTTTTTAAAAGTGATGTGGGGATTGGATCTAAAAAGCAGGTTGTTGGGTTTACTTGAAAGAAAACTCAACCAAGTGTCCTTGCATCAACCAGGGCAAAACTCTCCAGTGTTTCCTCAGGTAAAAGCAATGGTGCAGGTGTGTTAAAAGTCAGTTTAGTGCTTTGTTGCTTTGCTCATTGTTGAGTGCTTTTTTATTTATTTATATCCTTTATTTAACCAGGTAAGAGTCTCATTGAGATTGAAATCTCTTTTTCAAGAGAAACCTGGCTAAGAATGGCAACATTTGGTTAAAAGAACATCAGAAAAAACAAATCAACAAACAATCAGCACCATCAGAATAAATCAATTAAAACAATTACACCCATCGAGGGAACTCCTTTTCCCTGTCCCGCAGTGCTGACTTAAATTCACCCAGAGTAATGAGTTCAGACAGTTTCATGTCCATTTGAAAATTATTCCAAGAGGATGGAGCAGCATATTTAAAAGCTTTCTTTCCAAACTCTGTGCGAATTCTGTGTTCAGTGCTTGTCGCTATGTTGCGACAAGCCCTGAACAAAGTACTGAACAAAGCAACTAAAAGGGTTAAAATACATCCACAGATATGCCCCCAGTTAAATGACATTATGTCAATTAACCTGTCAGAAGCTTCCAAAGGCATGACATCATCATCTGGGCTTTTAAAATTGTTTAAAGGCATAGCAATCTTATAAACTTCTGACTCTGAAGAAAGTAATAAAGTTCTCTCTCATTATTCTGGCATTTAGCTAATAAAAAATATTTTGGTAATCCTAACTAACCTAAAACAGGAAAACTTTAGTCTGATTTATTGTCAGACAGTGATTAAAACAGGGTTGTTTTTTTTTAATGTAGAGAATGTAAACTTCTGGTTTCAACTGTATTTCTCCAGGTCTGCAAATATGACCCAAGTTTCAGACAAAGCTAACATTGACGAAGTACAAAACATTATAATTAATGAAAAAAGTCAATCATACCATGATACGTTCATCTTTGTTGGCAACATCCTGCAGCATCCCACTGTGTGCAATCTCACATCTTTGCATCTCCAACTCCAACTCACTCACTCGTTCTGCCCACCCCTCTACTTGCTGTCTTAACTGTACTTAGAAAATATAAGGGTAACAAAATAAAATTATGGTGTACAGACAAAGGACATATCAACCTGAATGGAACAGGATGAAGATATGAAAATTCTATACATTAATTCAAAACCAACTGCAAACTTGGAAAAATAACAAGGCAGAGTCTTAAATCTGAAATTTTAACAAGTAGAACCACCATATACAAGAAAAACATCTTACCTGAGAGTTGCTCTCATGCAGTATTATGTTGTCTTGTCCTGCTGTTTCCAGGTTCTTCTGCAGTCTATTACTGTTCATATTGTATATTTTCAGAGTGGTTTGTGCCTAGAAAAAAAACAATATATATAATGCCACATGAAACTCAAGATGGACTAGCAGAATATGAAAGTTAAAAAAAAAAAAAAGAGGAGGCAAATAAGACACAACATATATGGAGGACGGCACCTGCTCTTCCTGTGACTGGAAGTCTTTGGTTTCCTTTTCAAATGTTCTCATGGTTTCCTCAAGCATTTCAATCTGGAGGGAGAACCAAAAACTAGTCAGTATTGCATATATTGTAATATTTTACCACTAATGGCTTTTTGGTTAGCATAGTAAATTAAGTTCCAAGATATTTTTGATCGTGCCATGTATGCTTCTACCCTCTTTTGCTGTTCTGTCCTTTGTTGTCTTTGCTGATCCAGTTGATCCTTTAGTTGTTGTAGATCCCCTCCCAGCTCAAACTTAGCCTGTTCAAACTGCTTGGCTTTGACCTGAGGTTCACAAGACGAGAATTTAATCAGAAGACTACAAAAAGCTGATCCTGACTATACTAGTAGAGCCCTATGGAATCCGCGATCACAGAATCGCGGACGGAATCACGGAATTGGAGATTAAAAACGGAATTCACTTTAAATGCACAATATAACAGAACTGAACGGCAATTTGCGTAAAAGTTTTTTCTTTTTTTTTCTCCCGGACTAAAAGGAACTTTTCTTTCGAGAAAATGTTCCAAGAGGGGTTCACGAAAAGGTGGGGACATTCTAGCTTCTCTGCCCCCGCTTTCCTCATCATAGAAAAAAAAAACACGTCGAAGCGGCACCCGAGAAACCGGCGAAGAAGCAAAGGAACTAGTGGTTTACTCTCAGGTACAGAGCAGAGCAGTTTATCCGAGATTATTATGTGTCTGGCAATTTAAAATTCTGCAAGTTTTGCCAGCACGCGATTGAATGGACACAAAAATATACGCGCAAGGATCAGTTCCATCCATCCATTAGCTCCTGCTTGGTCCGTAGTCGGCTCGCGGGGGCAACAGCTTCAGCAGAGGCCCAGACCTCCCTCCCCCCGGACGCTTCCACCAGACCAGCTGAGAGATTCATCTCTCCAGCGTGTCCTGGTCTGCTCCGTGGTCTTCCAACAAGGATCAAAATAATGAGTGAAAAGCACAAACGTAAAAAGGCGAGAGTCACTCAACGAGCTAAACACAAAGAGGCTGATAATTATTTATTTAAACGGCTGTCTGTAATAGATGGAACACCTAAAGAAAAAAAAAAACACCCGGGCACACACTCACACACACAACCAGTGTTCAGTGTTCACTGCTTTGGATTTCATAGCATCTACATCAGCTGTAGTAAATATAGTTTTTTTCTGTTATCAGACACATAGTTTGTCATGACATACCTGAAAAATATCATGTACGTCATGACAAACTGTCTGATAACAAAAGAAATCAAACAAACTAAACTTATTAGTTTACTGCTGTTGCAATTTTTCTTTTTTGCGCTTTAAATTGATTTTACCTATTTGAATGATTTTTTTCTTATTTATTACATAGAAAAAACTAGATTTTTTTTGTTTAAAAAAAAACAATGTTTTGTTGGACACAATATGTTTAAAAGTATAAAAACATTAAAGTTTACAGTTATAATTGGATAAATTGTCTATATTTCATTACTTTATATACTGTTTTGGGGTTAAATTTGCATAAAATCCTTAAAAACGGAATTCTCAAAAAATTAAAAACCGAAAAACACCGAAAATGAAAAAAATTAAAACGGAATTTGAGAAAAAATAAAACGGATTTCATAGGGCCCTATACTAGTTTGTTTGGATCTTTAAACCAACTTGAGAATTTTTTTTTGTGTGTGTGTGTCAGAAATGTAAACAAAGACTTGTTTAATCCAAAGTTGTGACGCTGTCAGTGACCATCACTATACTGGATTCAAAGAGTAGAAACAAGTTAGGCTATGCAAGAGACTTTAGCAAAGTCACAGAAATACTTGGAGCTACAGATTCTGAAAAGATTACAGTACTTAACACTCTGTTACCTGTAAAAACACTACTGATTTGCTGGTGGTTCATTAATGCTTTGTCACCGAGGAGTATAGACTGTAGTTTGTTACATCGTTGTGAATGAAGCTGTTAGTATTTGATGTGTACTCAACTGGCATGTCATATACCTAGGCATGTACTCTGTTATTGGTAAAAATGAAAAAAAAAAAATGGCAACCCAATAACACTCTGATTAAAGAATAAAGAATAATTCCTTCTTACTCGGTTTACACTCTATGCAGACATGGAATACAGTCGTGAAATACAGGGACAGTCACCGAGACTATGGACAGATTTTAAGTTGATACTTACAGGACTGTCTCCATTTCAGTTATAGCAGTTAAATTAGCAACGTTTTATCAGGAAGCTGTTTTACAGTCATGTTCAAAATAATAGCAGTGTGTTTAAAAAAGTGAGTAAAGCTCACAATCTTTATAATAGCTTATTTCCAAACATGTTAATACATTGGGAACACAGCAAATTCTATTCCAAATCAAACCATCAAGAAACCATTTTTTCATATTTGTTACTGTTTGCTCTACAGAAGGAGAAGAAAAATCATTATTAAGCTGTTAAAAAAATAGAAGTGTGGAGTTCAATTAGTGACATTCATTATGGGCTCGATCCTCCCACTCGTGGAAGAGTTATGTACTGTCAGTTGCGTGCTTTCCGAGCTGTGCGTATTCTGCGGTTGACTTAAGTCTCCCCTCTACGCGCCTTCACTCGGGATACGCGCAGTAAGTGGAGCGACCTCAAAATGTAGGCGTTCCCTTTTGATTTCACTTGTATGTGCATTATCCCACTGACTTAAGCGCCCTTTCACTTACGGGCCTCTGAGGTTGTAGTCAGTTGAGCACAATCGAAAGATTAAACAGTTTACACTTGAAGTCCAGATGCAGATACAATTTATGCCACACGTAGGCCGTACAGTGAGGCTCAGAGAGGCATCTAAGAGTGGATCAGGAAGTTGACCCTGACCAGCAGGATGATCAGCTAGTGTTTCAAGGCCCAATACCTGCAGAGAGGGCAGCAAGAGTGTACCAAATGATTGTTGATCAGCATTTCTAGGTATGTAAACAGTTGTTGGGATACCATTACACCATTGAATTGAACAAGACAAAATACATCAGATTTTTTTTTATTAGTTTATTTTAATTCGGTTTTGCCTGCAACCTCGGATGTTGTCGGATCAGTTAATGGAATAAATAAATATTTTAACTGCATCAGAAGAACATCGTTCCGGCCTTTCTTTTTCGATCAACACAAAACGGTAACGTTTACGAAACGTGAGTTAGCGAAGCGCGTCGACCACGTTACTCTTGGTCAAACATCTCAGTAGCTTGAAGCATTAGGCTTAGTTCCTTCAATAACAATTGACTGACGAAAGTTTAAAAACCACCCTGATTTGTGAATTGATATAAAAAGAGACAGAGCTAAAGTCTTCTAAATCATAACACAATTGTAATGCCCATTTAAGTTTTTGTTTGCCTTACCTTCCAATGTTCTGCTTGTTGAGTCTGGACCATAGCACCACTGTCCCGCAGTGAACCCTCCAGGTCATTATACTTAAAATGACATGAAAAAATTACTCTAATTTCAATAAGAAATCTGGATTTAAATGTATGTTCATAATTACACAGTATTTTCTTTTGTTTTATACCTGCAAGTGTAAGCAAGATATCTACAATTTCTCATGCTTTTCAACACTATAAAACCTGTTATATTATTTGGTCTAATCTTTAATGCCCAAATAATGCAAAACTGTAGTAAGTACAAGCACTTACCTCTTCTTGACACTGACTGAGAGTCTCCAGGACTTTGCACTTTTCATCCAGAAGCTCTGTAACCTCTTCGGCCATCCACTGTTCTCTACCTTTAAGAAAAGAGAAATCAAAGTTGATACAAATTACTTTTCTGCTTTTTCTGAAATATTAGAATTATTTATTCATTTAAAGGTGGTCAAAGAGAGGCTTAACTGGCATAAACTACTGATGATTCTTCAGTCATAAACATGTAATAAGTTATGTTGTGGGAACTTACTTTGATAGAGTCTGCTTTTAATCTGTGGAAATACAAATAAAACAAACGCAAAAGTGGTCACTGGATATATTGATTGCTTGATAAAGCCTGAATGTTGCATTTTTGTACATACATTTGAACTAGTCCAAATATTATCCATATATTATGAAAATAAATCCACAGTGATGTTGATGTGAATATGGATGGCTGTAAACTCACAGAGCTGTAACATCTACAGGTGAACAACATGACTGTAGTCAACCCCACCAAAACAGTGATGATGACCGGTTCCCATGGCACACCATATAGATCTGGTCCTGGTCTTATATCATCTGGCAGTGATGACACAACCTGAATCGGGTAAACAAAAACATTAATTTTAGTACCTTTTTCATCTAGTAATATTTATATGCCACATATATAGGGCTCTAATATGGTAAACAATAAGCTTAGCGTCCTAATACTGGATGACTGTCGTGCATAAAAGCCATAAGTAATAACGCCTTCATATTAAGTAATACAACCCCAACTCCAAAAAAGTTGGGACACTGAATA
Organism: Hirundichthys speculiger; assembly: GCA_018398805.1. Taxonomy (NCBI): domain Eukaryota; kingdom Metazoa; phylum Chordata; class Actinopteri; order Beloniformes; family Exocoetidae; genus Hirundichthys; species Hirundichthys speculiger. The sequence goes on from JAGFBZ010000653.1 coordinate 269,873, forward strand.
AAACATAAATAAAAACAGAATACAATGATTTCAAAATCTTATAAATCCAAAATAGAATGTAAAGAACATATGTTGAAACTGAAACATTTTATAATGTAAAGAAACATATGAATTAAAGAACATATGTTGAAACTGAAACATTTTACCATTTCATGGAAAATATTAACTTATTTTGACTTTGATGGCAGCAACACATATCAAAAGTCAGGAGAGGGCAACGTTCACCATTGTGTAGCATCTCTTCCTCTTTTAACAATTGTCTGTAAATGTCTGGGAAGTGAGTAGACCAGTTGCTGGAGTTTTATGAAAGGAATGTTGTCCTTTTGTTAATGCCCGATTTGAGCTGTGTTATGATCCACCAACTAGACTGCAGGCAGGGCAGTTCAGCACTCTAACTTTTCTCCTGAAAAGCCATGTTGTTATGGATGGAAGCAGTGTGTTCTGCTGAAATATACAAAATCATCCCTGAAAGTGACATTGCATGGATGGGAGCATATGTTGATCTAAAACCTCTATGCACTTTTCAGTATTGGTGATGCATTTCCATATGTGTAAACTTCTCATGCCAAATGCTCCTCCATTTGTTTCTGATTTGTGACAGTTACTTTTCCAGCCTTTTGTTGCCCCTGTTCCAACTTTTTTGAGATGTGTTGCTGCCATCAAAGTCAAAATGAGCTCATATTTTCCATGAAATGGTTAAATGTCTGTTTTAACATCTGATGTTCTTTATGCTGTATTTGGAATAAAATATGCAATTACAAAATTTACAAATCACTACATTCACCGTTTTTTCTTTTTTGTTTCGTTTGGTTTTATTACATTTTACACAGCATCCCTAATTGGGGTTATACATGTTTGACAGAAAAGAGCCCATTACTTTTTTAGTGAATGCTTTCGACATTAAAGGGTGTTCCATAATATTTATATTCACCTAGCATCGAAAATTCAATTCTCATCAGACAAACTACTTTTAATGCAGATTTTGCCTCAATAGTTTCAGAAATGACCAAAGCACGTCACTGATTTTGGTTTTCTCCTTCAGTATAGGAAACCTATGCTTATAACGCTTATCAGTAAACAGCTGTTTTGAATTATAGTTCGGAATATATCAACAATAGAGAAAATTAACAAACGCCAACAATTTCCCTCAATAACTACAGATAAAAGGAAAGATGAAGAGTGCCGAATAAGAGACTAATTAGCAGTTACTGTAAGATAGCTGTGCTAACGATCATAGAAACGTTTGAAATTACAACGTAAAATACGACAACAGCCTTGACGCCTGATTAGTAATACTCCTACGACACATATATGGTCAAAACCAAAAAGGAAAAATGTCAAAACATAGCCACAATGGCAAAAGAAACAAACAACAAAAATACATTTTCCGTATTTACGATGACTCGATAACTTGTTACATTATTCTGCTCAGTTGGCTAATTGGGAAATGCTAACGAAACCTGCCACATAACGTACATCCTTCACTTTGTCCACGGCGATACTGTAGTAAACTTCCGCCGTAGCCTGGAAATCGACCACCTTTCTGGTGAAATGATCATTTGCTGGATGTTCCGCCATGCCCCAACTATTTCATTTGGCGAATAATTTTGTAAAAATTCTATAAATACTGACGAGAAATGGCAGCTGTCAGCCGGGTTAACGACGATTTCATATCCTGTATGCATGACGCGGACGCTCAGGACTGTACCACTTGCAGAGGCAGGGAGGGGGGCAATATTGTATTTGATCAGTCAGCTTATCGTGACAATCCCATATAATTAAAGAACATTAAAGTACTTATGAAATATATAATGAACCAAACTACCTATAAATACATTCTATACACATACACACCTATACACATTCAGTTCATTGATAAATTGACAAAAATATCACAACATCCCCGCTTGTGTAAATGGTTTGATCGCAACGTCCGCAATTGTGAAATGACACAGTGGCACAATGCTTCCAAAGTCGCACAAGAGGAAACAGGTGTCGCTAAAATTAACGAAACCTTGCTTTTACACATTACGATGATGTACTGACTAATTAGTAGAAACTCAACATATATGTTTTCCAAAATGTATTTTTCTTGAGCTATGCCTATATCTTGATGGCTTTCATTGACTTTCACTAATAGTCTAGTTTAAGTAAGCCTTAAGTAAACCTTGTGGTTGTTTAAAGTCACAACGTGTATCTAAACCTTATATTTATCCCCTCCAATTCATTGCCGTCCAGCTAAACCTATAAACTTTCTGTCTAAATACATGTAAATCAGTTTGCATTTGAATAATTCTGAAAGCCACCTGGCTCTGAGTGTAATAGATCAGTGGTGCGCAAACTGTGGAGTGCTCTCTGGTAGTAAGCGGGGGAATGTCATGACTTGTCAATGCATGACAATGAATTATAAATACAATGTTTCAAATGAAATTCAGGTGACAATAAATAACCACAATAAGGAATAAACATCTCTCCTGTGTGTTTAAAGCTAATTGAGAAGGCATATATGGCTATATTTTAAAATTGGTCATCATGGTGGTACTCGGAGAGCTCAATAGTTTCTCTGGTGGTACGCAGCATTAAAAGTTTGATAACCACTGTAATAGATCAAATGTACAATCAAGCGTGCAACTGGGACCAAGTCAAATATGGAGTCAGATCAGGAGGCCACAAATGCATTGTTTTAAAGAACCAGGCACCACAGTATCAATAGATGGCTTTTGGTCAAATGTGTTCTTAGTAAGATCCATAAGCTGTAAATTTAAAGTTTAAGTTGTTAAATTGGATTGGAAAAAGATTTTGGATAAACTAAATATACCCAGCTTTGACCTCAGTCCTCATGATAAACGATTATTTTCTTTTCCGATACAAAGACCTTATTTTATGGAAGTTTAAAAGGTTCATATTTTTATTATGTAAATCCACTAGAATACTTGTATGAGATATCTTGTCAAAAAAACACATGAATTTGTAAACTTCTTGCACATTGCTCCAACACTGCTTGCCGTTTTCTTTCTGAAATTAGACAGTTGGTTTTGGTAACTTTATTATCAGCAAGGGGGGAAATGCTGTTTAGTGCTCCAATGGTGGTACAAATGCATTTTTAAATCTATGTGTCCTATATCTTGGGAGAGCATATCTGTGACCAAGTGGTCGCAGCTTAAACTATGCAGAGAGAGGATGAGTGCAGTTAGCTAGAATGGCCTGTGCCTTTGTCCAACTGTATGCAGGCCAGTTTTAACTGTTTTTCCTTTAAGTACACCCACCTGAAAAGCTCCACACTAGCCACTGGTTGAACATTATGCAACTATCTTTCAAAATTATATAATTAAGTAAGAGAAGAAAATCCTAGACTACAAACAAAGTTTTTAAGCAGCTATGGTGCAATGTGTTCTTTGGCCTTTGCAATTTTGAAAACTCGGCTGCATAGAAGCTATATAAAACACCAAAGAAAGAGGAAAAATCATAACTGCAACGACCTTAAACAAATAGTAATTCCTGCAAATTCAAAATACAGCTTTTTTAATTGGTGTCAAATGCTGATTAAATAACATGTACATTGTATTTACTGATAGAAAAATATATTGTCAGCTCTTACCTGGACAGCAAGCCATAGGAGGACCTCCCTCACTGCATGGGTGGTAGCCGTGCCCAGAGTTTGCCTCATTACACCTAAAGTTAGTCAAATATGATGGTACTTAAAATTTTATCTTTCCAACTTGTCTCACAATGATATTGATGACACAATATTCAAAACTGTTATTTTGTTGATGTATCTTAGATGTGCCATCCAGTTTATCTGGCCGTGTGTTACAGAAATGAGGATGCTCTAAGATGACAGCAAACTCTAATTTACTTTTCATTAATTTTTGATCAAAGGATACTCAAGTCAATACCGTCCATGTCTTCCAATGGCTGTGGTGATCCAGGCTGAGGGTGAGAGAGAGAATCATCTTCTTCTTCACCTCTTTTCTCCTCTGTTTTCTCATCCACAGATTTTCTCTCTTTCCCTCTGCCACCACCCACATGTCCTCTGCCCTCCTCTGCTGTCATCATCTCAGCTCTGTGGATCTCATCATCCTGGGTTACAGATGAATCCTGGATGTGCAGTTCCTTATCTTTACCTTGAGTTGAACTCAAAGCACTGGTGGGCGGAGCTGCATTTGACAGGGGAGTATATACATACCAACTGACTGATAATACAAAATCATAGCTGAACAGGCAGAAGAATTTGATCAGAATATTATCAATGTTGGTTATGACAGTAAAGGCAATGTAGACAAAAAATTACCTTGATGATTAGTAAAATCTGATATTTCTCTTTTGAAAGTCTCTTTCACTGTTTCCAATAACATTTTCAACTTCTGAATTGCAGTGACTGTTCTTGTATTTGCGTTGTCCTCTTGTGGTGCGTCACTCATCGTCGTGCTGGGAGCAGACAGCGTCTCTCCGTAGTGATGTACAAGTCTTTCCACATCTGATAGTATAGACTGGTCATCATCTGCAATTCCAGTTAAGGCCTCTGAACTACTCAAAATGTAATCTAAAAACTGTAACTTGGGTTTCCCAAACAGCTCCATCAAAATAGCTGTCTCATCCACACTCATGTAGACGAGAAGGTTTTTGTAAGTTTTGGTAAGTGCTTCTGTGCCTGAAGGTGCAGAAGAAAAACTCTTTTGATCAGAGGGAGGATAAAGCTGTGGCCACTCTGTGGGAGTCGCTGTGTGCACGTCTTGAGCCTGGTATAAATCTGTGGTGGAATCCAAATCTTGTTCAGGAGTCAAAGAGGTTTGTAGCTGTGATTTCTCGCTTGAATCAGTGTTGAAATTCTGAGTGGGTTTTGCAGACCCCTTGGATTCAGGAGTGGGTGTTTGGCTGAGAAAGCCAAAGGCACTTTTGAAAACACCAAAAGCTCCTATGCTTTCAGTCTCTGTTGTTCCAGGTGGATTTGATGACCCACTAAGATCTTCATGGAGTTTTTTTTCAAAAATTAAAACCTCCCTTTCAACAGGGTCATCAGGTGAGGCTGAGAATTCTCCTTCATCGCTGTTGGATTCACTTCCAACTATTTTACCAACTGTTTTCCTCATTTCCACTTCACAGTCATCATTCCCTCCATCAGCATTATTTGATATTTTTTCATTAGAGTCTGTCTTGTCTATAAAATGATTTTGTTCTTTTTTCAGTGCCGTCTCTTCATCTGAACTTGGTCCATTCTCAGAGCCGCTTCCATCTCCTTCTGTCTCGGCTCCCTCTTTAAGCTCCTGAGAGCATTGCTCATCTGAACATTTCAGGCTGTCATCCTCCAATTGCTTCATCTGCTGCTTTTGTACAGCCTTCTCCCTCTCCAGTTTTTCATCCCTCACTTTCTCCACATCCTCCACTTCCTTCTCTTCCATCTCCAGGCTTTCATTCTGTGTGGCTGTTGGAGTCTCTTTCTCTTTGTTTTCAGACGATGGTCTGCTGATGTCATTCTGAAACTTTTCCAGCTGTACCTCCTGCAGCTGTTCTCCTTCATCTTCCTTCTTATTTTTGTTGGTTACCTCTTCAGTTTTCTTTAAATCCTTCACTTGAGCCTGTTTTTCTTGTTGAAGTAACTCCTCTACCTGTTTTTCCATTTCTCTTAGGTCCTTCACCACCCGCTGCTTTTCTTTGTTTACATCGCTTTCCTCTTTTTCTCCCTTTAACGCCAGCACCAACTCCCTGTTCTTTTCTCCTTTTGACTCTCCCTTTTCTTCCTCCCTGGGATTTTCTTCTTTTTCTTTATCCCTTTCTACCTCCTCTAAAACGTCAATCACTTCATGCTGCTTCTCCTTTCCCTTTAAAGTATCCAATGTACTATTTTGGTTCACCTTCATTATTTCACTCATCCTCCCTTCCTTTGACTCCACCACTTCTTCCATTTCAGGAATTTCCATTTCAGAGTTGACAGGTGATTTTAGCCCACTTCCACTGAAAACATCTTCCTGCAAGCTCAATGACTCTGTCTCAGTTTGGTCATGCACATCTTTCACAATTTCCTTTAAATCATCAGCATCACTAACATGTTCCTCATTTATGTTTGGTGTGCTTTCACTAGAGACTGTTCCTCCATTCTCCTCATTGCCTTTTTTATGCAGACTTTCAGACATTGTACTAGAGGAATATGGTGCTCCTAATACTTCAGAGCTCCTCTCCATATCTTGTGTTTCTTCCTCCTGTTCCGACTTACCCCACTGGCTTTCCTTCTTTGGATTATCATCAATTACAGCTAGTGCATCTAAGTTGTCATCATTTGTTTCTATTGAACTCCGTCCCCTATTTTCCTCTGTATCATCACTGACTTTGCTCTCCTCAGCCAATTCATCAATTGAGGTGATTAAAATCTCTTTGTGAGTTAAATCTGTGACTTCATTCTGCCCATCTCCATTATGATTGTTAACACTTTTGGCTGGTACATTTGTGTATTCAACTGGCCACAAATTCTTCTTAGAGTCTGTTACAAAATCCTGATTGTCACGCATCATATTGATTTTTTCCTCAGTAGGCTCCCTAGTGTTATCTTGACCCGTAATTTCTACAGAATTCTCTTCATCTATTTTCTTGCTGTCTTCTAAATTAGCATCCTGCCTTTCAGGCTTTGGTAAACAGCTGTTGATCAGACATGACATTTCACCATTAGTGTGTAATTTTTCCTCAAACTTTGTGTGAGGTGAAATGACTTTGTGATCAACTTTGAGTCCAGCTTCAACATCAAAAACACTGATCTCCACTCTGTCAGGAGTATAGAAATGATCATCTACATGATCATTAATTTCAGCACTTATTGACTCAGGAGATGGAATACTTTGGTCTTTTGGTTGATCTCTCATGTGTGTCTCATTGCTCGGCTCAGTTATTTGTTCATCTGTTGGTGGAGCCTGTGTTCGACTAGTATCTGTATTCTGCAGTATTGCAGATTTTTCTAAGGCTTCATCCTCTTCTGTCACCTTTCCTTTATTTTCATCAACTCCAATATTATCTTTCCTGAAGCCTAAAATATCCTGAATCCCAATATCAATCCAAGAACTTGACACCAACTGTTCCTTCTCTTTCTCATTTGCTTCAACACTTGTTGTTTCATGTTCTGAATCCTGATTGATACGACCAAACTCAATCCTGTTTGACAGCACTTCTCCCAACCAATCCAGTGTCCCCATCTCTTTCTTCTCTTCTTTGTGTAACTGGCTACCATCTGAGTCCACATACATCCTCCTCCTCGTAAATTTCTCAGTGTTTTTTTCTTCTTCAAAGATTTCTCTTTCATCTCGTTCATTTTTTTCCGTATCACTTTTTTTCTCAGTTCCAAACCCAAGCCACCCAATCATGTTGGGCACAAATGAATCAGCCATTTTACCTACAATGTTCTCATTTTCTTTAGCATAGTCCGACTTTCCTTCTCTTTTAAAGTCCTGCCAATCTGTCACAGAGGAAGTGACTGAAGTTTCTGGCTTTGTTTCTTTCCTCACATCATCCCGCTCTCCTTTTACCAAACTGCCAACTTGTTCATTATGAGCTGCAGGAAACTCACGTGCTTTCTCATGAGGTTCAGCTGCATCACCAACATTTGCCGAATGTGAAGAATGTGAAGATTCTGCAGAGGTATCTGCAGAGGTCAAAGACCTTGGGTGCGTTGTCATGAGAGTGTATAATTGTTTCAGCAGTTTCAGAATCCTTAATGTGTATATTATGATCTATGTCATCGCCTTCATTGAGATGAGTGGGATCAATAGGATAACCAAAGTCGTCCATACAGAAGAAATCTGATTTCTGCAGGAAAAGGCAAGATGGGGTCTTACATAATGAAAGAATAAACAAATGTACCTGTATTTAATAAATGTACAAATTATGTTTTGTTTTAGGTCTCATAACTGCAGAGAAAATAAAGTTACCTGTGTCTCTACTACTTTCGTTACAGTGGCATAAGCCTCCTCCTCTTTCACTGAATCTTTTGGGAAGTAGCCAAACTGTTTGTTAATCTGAAAAAGAAAAGAGAACAGCGCAGTCATCAGAGAGTCATAATGCAAACAGATGTGTGGATTAAATACATACAGTACCTAAGCACAGAAAAGAAAATCAGTGGGGGAAGAGATGAGAAAAACATAATGAAATATATTTTATTTCCACATCAACTGTGTTTTTTCCTTTTTTTGTCAGACCCATTTGCACTAGTTAGCTACAAATTAAACCCCCTGTCTATCTATTTGTACTTGGCTATATTGTGTTGACCCATCTCTTGCCTCCAAAACTGTACTGGGAATTTTACTGTAGATCTTTTAAGTCTGCAGAATGGGATCTCTTTTCAAATAAGAGTTTATTCAGGAGCTCAAATCTGCACAGCCTTTTTAAAACTCTTTTTACTGTTTTTTTTTTTTTTGTTTTCATGTTTTTATTATTTTACTTTTAAATGCTTTTCTTTTTTCTGTGATGCTTTTAATGTTTTATGTAAAGCACTTTGAATTGTTTTGTATATGAAATGTGCTTCAAATACAATACAAATGCAAATATACTTTATTGATCCCCCAAGGGGGAAATTCAAGTTTCAAGTACACCAGACGCTGCAGTCTGGAGTACTTAAGGAGCTGCCGGCATCCAGCACTCCTTCTTCATGTCCCGGTCCTGTGGTCCGAGTGCTAACTCCAGTTAACAGCCGTTAAAACGTGTTAACAGCTGTTAAAACCAGTATATCTCCACAATGGTGAATCAAGTGAGATATCACAGGTCAGAGGAGGAAACACGATGAACCAAACTGTCTCCTCTGGGAAGACTGAGCTCCCTCAGTCCGGCAAGCGATGGAGCCGACCGTCCCAGAGCCCGGTTCATTATGCGGAGCAGGTTGTTGGTGTCACCCCTGGCGATGCCGGGCCCACCAGGTCTTCAGACGGCCCCCTGCCAGGTCAGCTGACTGCTGGACAGGGCCAGCATGCCTCCGCTGCCACGTCGGGGGCTCTCGTCCTGGTTCAGTTGACACTGCAGCCCGGATCCAGTGGCGGTGGTTGCCACGGGTAGCAGTTCAGGATTAGCTTCCCCAAACCGGCCCCCCCCAGTGACACCATCCATCTCAGGGCCGGCACGTCTCCACCAGCCGCAAATAAACTTGCCTTGCCTTGCTTCTTGGTTATGGCTTGTTCCAGTGTTTAATATAATTAAATTCATGGGAGTTTTGAAGTTTGGCCAGTACATTGTCCTGGTTATAGGGTGTGCCAATACCAGAGGATCACCTCCTTTGCTTATTGACAACTATCTACAATTAATGCCTCAAACAAAGAAAATCCAATGTCTATATAAAGAATGCTGCACAAGCTGATGAAGATGATGGAGGACTCTTCACACCCACACACACAGTGATCAAACAACAGAGTGTGTTCAGTGAGAGGCTTCTTTAGGTCCGTTGCAAGACGGAAAGATAAAGAAGATCAATCCTGCCAGCAGCCATCAGCCTCCACAACATAAATCCTACTATTATTATTATTGCTGTCATTTATCTATTGTTTAAAAAAAAAGAGTAGAATGAGCCATTGCTACAGTTTTGAATTTCCCTTTCTGGGATGAATAAAGTATTTTTCATTTCATTTCATTTCATTTCATCTTAATCAGTTTTGTATACTAATTTGAAACCCTCTACAAAAAAAGCAAACATTTCACAGGAAATGCAGGTCATTTAAAGTGATTTAGATTTTGCCAAATCAAAAAAACACTGAAAACCATTGCAAGCAGCACTCTGTGGTTTTAAAGGATTCCTAAAATCACCAAGGTTTATAAACTATTATTAAAGTAAATACATGTTTATCATATTAATCAATATTTGAATGATGTATATTGATATTTTACTGCAATTGTACATTATTATATTACTATATAATCTAAACTCTATGCTGTTTAAACCAGTATTTATGTTTATCAAACAAAAACAAGAAAGGAGAAAGGTTATGAGACATACACTGCCTGCCCAGAGATCATCCCTCTTTCCAGTCAGTTTGTGATAAACAAAAATTATTTCTCCACGTCTGAACCTCAGGAAGCGGCAGTCCTCACTGTGGTGGTCCCTTATGGCACTCACTCTGCTCAACAGACCTACACAAACATGAGAGAGAAGAAGAACCAACAAAATAATTGTCTTCATAAATAATGTTTAGATTTGGAATTAATTTTGAAAAGACAATAGTCTGTTGTACTTGTATAATATTAATATCTGGCATTATATCAGAAGTGTTTGGACTTACTTTCACACTCGGAATCTCCACAGATTTTGTAGTCAGATAACAATCCCAGATTTATATGAGGTAAAATAAGAAAAGCTTGTCCCTACAATCCACAGAAGTTTATAAGCATGTGAGACGTCCATTTTTGGCGTTTTAACTTGAATGTTTCAAAGGAGTGTCTATAATCTGAATGAAACAACTCCGGCCAGTTGTGCTGGCAAGTGGACATTGCCTCTATGTTGATTGTGTCATGAAACTTCGATGGCAAACTAACAGCTGAGATAAGATATAAGGCTACCATGAAGATAATAATTAACATCCAACAGCTGCATGTAGCAGCAAACATGATTTGCTCACTGGTTAAGTGGTTGAAATGAACTCGGAACCTGAACATAAGAAGACGATTTATCAAATTTATACTTTTAGCATGATATATCATATCTTGCTAAAAGATAAATGTTTGACAGAATAAAAGTTGGACATGTGCGGATTTCGTATTTAGTTGAAAGACTTGCCAATACTAACAGTGGCGTTTGTTTAGTCTGACTTCACAACGTCACAAGTCGCGAGTTTCTTCGGCGGATGTCTACGCTGTTGAGGCGGGGGGATATCCCTGGCGCACAAAACAAACGTCATCACTTCGCGTTTGCAAACAAGATGGTGGTTAATGGTAAACGGGAACGTAAAGACATAACAATTGTGTCGTTTTTTTAACCCAACAGTGGACTATGGTTTTCGTTTGAGCCTTTGATATTCGCTATAATAAAATGAAGTCGGATGTCGAAGAGTTAATGCCGAAGCTGCTGCCGGTGGAGTTTGCAGGCAGTACCGAAAACTTGGATCTCAGTGTAGCACCAAGAACCCCCCAAGAATACCTTCGACAGGTCCAGTACGTGCAACCCAGACAGTAATTTCCTTTGTCAGAACAGTGGAGAATTGATGAAACATGTTCTAGCCATATGGCATAGCCCATATATGTGTTTCATCTGTATCGAGGACAGAGTAACATAATGATTCTGCATTTAATTAATGGAATCTTGCCATTTGAATCAGAATTTGTATATGTTGTCGCAAAAACACGTTGATTATTATTGCGTTAACGCTGAGTCAGAATTCACAATATTGTAATCCTGGTTATTTTAATTATTGTATTTGACATGTTTATTGTTATTATTATTATTATTATTATTGTTTGGGCCTGGGCACAGAGGGTGCGAGGACCCTATTGTATTCCGGATGTTTATCGTTGTTGTTGTTGTTATTATTATACGAAATTACTGGCCTTTTTGGGAGCCTTAGTATGCTTGAAAACCCATCAAATTTTGCACACACATTTAGGGATGCACGATAACTGTTTTTTTAAACCGATACCGACACCGATAACTTTCAGCTCTTAAAGGCTGATACCGATACGATAACCGATAACACACACACATATACCTAAGATCATTTTTAAACTGTTTTTTTAAACCGATACAGACACCGATAACTTTCAGCTCTTAAAGGCCGATACCGATACGATAACCGATAACACACACACATATACCTAAGATCATTACATCAATACTATGAACAAAACCAAAAACAGTTTTGACTCTTTAAATGAACAGATATTTATTTTTTTTACAATGAAAAACTATTGGAAAGCCTCTCAAACATTTTCATAAAGCTATCAAACAAGCCTATTTGATATCTCACATTAAGTTAAATAAGGTGCATTACTGACTGATATAAAAATAAAAGCTCCTTGAACTGATGGAATACATGCATCAGAATTACAAACTGAAAAAATGCATTCCTAAATGACAATAAAAAATAATGCACAGTGCATAATGTACTGACACAAGTTAGACTTGTCTGTAAATAAACTGAAAAAGTGCTCTCCATAGTAACAAAGAAATTATGTTTAAAAGGATTTGGCTTCTGGTTCTATTCAAATGAATGCCTTTAATTAAAGTAATTCAAATTCAAATATACTTTATTGATCCCCCAAGGGGGAAATTCAAGTAAATAAGGTTTAGTTTTTTTTTTTTTTTTTTTTTTTTTTTTTTTTTTTTTTTTTATCTCATAGAAGCTTTAGATGAGAGAGATGATGGAGAGGAAAGGAGCGGAGGGGTTGACTTGCTGCTGGCTTGCTGACGTTTGCTGACGTTAGCTCACCTTAGCGTGATTTTTCTGAGCAGTTTGTTTTTAACCTTCTTGGAGTACAAAAGAAATGATTAAATCATTTGCTCCACAGTTGGGTCATTCCACCTCAAATCAGCAGATTAGAAAAAAAAATCCCGCTTGACCATCTCTGATTTGCTTGATTTCTTTTTCTTTTGAACAATTAAATATTTGACTTAAGGTCACCATGGAAACCATTTACTCCTGGTCAGAGATGCTTAGGAAACAATCAGAACTCAGAACCATGGAATTTTCCCAGAATATAGCTCAGATCATAGCTGATCATCAACTTTTATGTTTTATACTCTATATTGCATACACTTTGATGGGTCCATTTGAAATTTTAAAGAGATCAGGGATAAGCAGTAGCAGCAAATCCCACTGCAATTCCTTAGTCTAGTGAAATTAGTTCTACTTTCTGACCTTATCTGTTAACCACCAATTGCAGCACAAGCTCTTCTCTGATCCAATCCATCATCAACACTTCTTGAGCAATTTTTTTCCTGTGTTGATTAGGTTGGAGGCATCATTGTGTCCTGAAGTGGTGGTTGCTCAAATTGACCCAAAGAAACTGAAGAGGAAACCAACAGTAAACATATCAGTAAGTAAATATGATTGATGAAGCATATATTTTGAGGGGTAGTTATATTATATCTATTCATGTTGGGGCTACAAGAGCTGTTGTGTGAGTTATTGATGTGGATAAAAAAAACACCTTATAATGAGTAATTGATATGGCATAATGCTCGCAAAGAATTCTATTCTCCCAAGATTTGTGTGATTGTGTGATTACTCACTTCCCATTGGTACTATAGTAGACAGCTGATGAATCGAGTAAAGTACAAGAAAAATGAAGAATACATGTCCTGTGTTTCAGATAGCAGGATGCCATGCTGCTCCAGTGGGGTTTTCTCCCAGTCTCAGTTGGCAGCAGCAGCAAGTCAGTAACTTTTCCAAAGTCAGACAGGTACGCAAAAGCAGAAGGAAATATATATATATATATTTCCTATGTGTTTGTTGTTCACTTGTGGATTGTTGTTTGTGTCGCCTTTGAAGAACACCACCAACCACCATTCAATTCAATGCAGTTCAATTCAACTTTATTTGTATAGTGTCTTTTTCCACACAAATGGTCTCTAGGTGCTTTTCAGAGACCCAGAGCATGATCCCTGAGCAGATATTATTAATTAACTATAAATAATATTATTAATTCTTAAAGAACCAAGACAAGTAAAAGACTTTAAGCTTTAAGAGGGAAGAAACCTTGAGCAGGACCTTGCTCATAAGTAGGGGGGACGTTCCTGCCGAAGGCCAGTCGGGTAAGGGAAGAAAAGAAGAGAGAGAGGATTGAGGATAGAGAGGGGAGAGGCACAGATATCTTGGCAATATTTGAAAAAAATATATTAAGAATTCTACACCTAATGGATAATTACTAAAAATCCCATGTACTTATGACTGATACATTGTTAGTACATGAACTACAGAGATGACTATATAAACAGGTCTAAGCAGTAACACTGAGATGGTCAGAGGGTCAGACTGCAGGTCAGCACATTAGTTGCTATCCCAAAGACATCTGTATAGACAGGTGGAAATAAATCCTGGGATGGTGAGAGAATGGAACTGCAGATCAATATGTAGCCCTGGAAACGCTGGCCTCCAAACATATGCAGAAAGAAAAAGGGGGATGTGACAGTACAAAAATAACTACCACTAGAGGGCAGTGCAGGTTCTTTTCTGCAGTGCTGTAGCTTGCATTGTGGAGCATTCTTTTGTTTACTTCCTTTATGTAGCTCAGACATAGCTACGGGGCAAATAAAGTATATCTTACATGATTTGGCACTTATAAATGTTGAGTATCAGATAGGGGTGCACGATAATTATTGACCCGATAACTATCAGGCCGATAACATGAAATTATGACATCATCCCGATAGGTCCGATATCATGATGAATAGCCCCGATAACATATATATTTCTGTCAACACGGCAGTGCCTCGCTCCCTCTGAGCCTTGAATGACTGGCAGTGAATGTTATGTTCAAGGCTGTATATATGTTTAGTTCTGACCACTAGGGTAGTCAAGGAACTGCAGCAAACATACTTCCTAGATGAGTTTCAGTCTGGAAGTGGGAGAGTTGCCACTTGGTGTAATTTCCACAGGCGCAGGGGTTAAAGTATTCCGGCACTGTGCCGGATCTCCGGCGTTTGACTCTGATTTAGAAAAAAAAAACAAAAATACGCACAGAAACACGTAATCTCTGAGTGGTCTTGAATGCTGGCGAGGCGAGACGGCAGTTTTTTCTCCCTGCAATCAGAAGAATGGAGGCAAAATTCAAGTGGCGGTGGGCCTGGATAGAGGAAAAGAGTGGAGACGGAGAGCCATTTGCGAGCTGATGCCAGAAGCTAAGCGAAGGAAACGCCGGTCGTAAAACAGCTGTCCGCGGGCTCTGACACACAAGCCGTTTACCAGGAGCAACAGCCACAGCGGACACATACCTGTCAAGTTTTGGATTTGAAAATAAGGGAAACTTTCTGGCGCCCGCCGCGAGCAGTCCCACCAGCTCAACCAAGCTCTAGTATCCCTTACGTTTTTGGTGTACAAAAAAGCTAAAATCACAGCTGAACTACTTCCTGAACTTAAGCCAGGTTTTTTGTATCCTGTGTGCCATTATTGGACAAACTGATCAATCCAGGTGTGTCTGACCATTGCTGTGAGGTCAGACACACCTGGATTAATCAGTTTGTCAGTTAATGGCACACAGGAAACACAAGCAGCTGGCTGAAGTTCAGGAAGTAGTTCAGCTGTGCATAAAGCCACATTGACATAATGTGAACATTCATTATTATAGCCTAAATGAAAACACAAAAGGGTAAATATGAAGAGTATTTATTTGAAGGGATTTGCATTAATTGTTCATTTAACATTGCTTGTATTTACATTTACATTTGATTTTCATTCCACACATTTTTATTTCATATTGCTCTTCTTTTACAGTTTTTCATCTCATTTCACGCGACTTTTCTTTACTCTTTTAATGACTTGTTGTACTCATTTGTTGCAGACTTTGCATTCTTTATGACTGTTTTGGAAGGAGTGTATTTGTGGACTGGTCCAGAGTAGTTTACTTTAAATGAGTCATTTTTTTTTTTTTTTTTTTGCTTCGCACGCTGTCGCACACTAACCTCGCGCATGGAATTTATCTACCACCTACAGTACCTGTAGTGCGCTACTGCTGTGGCAATTATCGTGAAGCAAGTGACAGATCTCAGATTGGGAATGTTTTTTTTTTTTTTACTCCGCCCAATGCGGTATTACTATTTTTTAATAACGCAGGTTAAAATATGGGAGATTTACGGAATAAATACTAATACGGGAGGATGGCGGGAGAGAAGAGTAAAATACGGGACTTCCCCGGCTAAAACGGGATACTTGACAGGTATGCTCCAGAGTTCTAGAAACGTCTGTCTGATCAGCTCCAAGGATGGATGTTTTCTCTGAATGTTGATGAAGGAACCACCCCAAACATGGAAAATACTGAATGTAATGGTTTGCTTTTTTGATGATGATGCATCCAAAGTGAATAACGTCTTAATAATCTAATAACTACTAAAAAAGATGAAAAAGTTGCAATTTATGTTTTTTTTGTACAAATTGCCCTTTACTAAATAAAATAGTTGCTAAATGAATCAGATTAATTGGCTTGACTGAGTTTCACATGTTTTCACTTATAACTTAATAACCTTGACTTTCTAAAATTCACATTTAAACTTGTAGGTCATCTTGTATATTACCAAACACAATGCCAAAAAGTTGCCAATAATCTGTATGCGTTTGGATCCACTGGAAAAAAGTTCAGGCTCAGGTTTTTTTTTTTACTTTAAGCCCTGCAGGCGCCGTTGGTGCTGTGCGTATCCTACATGCCAAAGCCTGCTATGCAGAAGGATGTCAGCCTTTACTCGTAGGGCTTGAATGTTGGCAGAAGCAAAAAAAAAATCAGGCTTAATTCAACAATTCCGAAATCTTGCTCCTTTGCATTTTGACAGGGCTGTTACATGTAACAAAGGCATAACTCAGAGCTTCTTTCTTTCAGAGCGTCGTAAAGAACAGGAAACAATGGAGTAGCAACACCCTGGATGACAACGTACAAATGGTGAGATGTCAAAAACCTATGACTGAATAGTTAATTAATTACTATGTCAGTGCTTGTTTTGAGTTTGAGCAGGTGAAGTTTGAGCATTCATGGGAGTTCTGTTTATCCAGCTTTTGCTTTTTGTGTTTTGCAGCCAAAGCTAACAGATGAGGAGGGCTGGAAGAGGTTTTGTTTAGGAGAGACAGTCTACCTGGGAGCTTCATCCTGCATCACAGATGCAGAGGTTGATCCAGCAGTGGACTATCACAAGGTTGTAAAACTGTTTGTTTACGGGTAAAACTGAAATACAGACTTTTTCAGGATCAAAGCAATATCAGAATCTGGGAATTTTGAAAGGAGAAAAAAGAGAAATATATATTTCTTTTTCTTTTGTTGTCCAATGTTGCCTCAGTTTACTTAACTGAGAGAGGAAATGCACCTGGTGTGGTCCTCTAACGCTGGAGCCCATTTGTTTCAAGGTTCGGTGTGCTGTGCACTTGAGATGGTATTCTCCGTACCTCGGGTGCAGCTACTGTTTTTGAGTTTCTGTTGCCTTTCTCAGTTTGAACTTTAGTAGGGTGTGTGTGTGTATGTATGCGTGTATATGTGCGTTTATATGTATGCATGTGTGTGTATATATGTGTGTGTGTGTGTGTGTGTGTGTATATGTATGTGTATATATAAATTACACACACTTTATTTGCACAGTAATATAAAATGACAACTGACCACAGTAGTCTTTTTGTTGTTTGTGCCATTTATGAAACATTAATGTACACTATTTACAAAATATCTGCTGTGGCAGCTAAATTTAATCATGTATTTATCTTCTAATTTGTTTCTCAGGTCGGGTTCCCTCCTTTCTTAAGCATCATAAGCAGACTCAACCAAGTAAGTGGGGCCCCAGCTTTCATGTTCATACACCTTAACCAGTCTCACAATATGATTTCTCCCTCCTCTGTTTCTTCAGTCCACAATTCTGATGGTGCTAGACATCCTTATCGGCTGGTTTGAAGAGCGAGAGTTTGTTCCACAGTTGGTGAGTGTGATGGAAAAGGTCACTGCATTTTTGTCTTGGCTGCCAATTCTACAGAAGTCAACATGATAATCACAACACAGATATGACCAAAACCTCGGTTTATGTTTCATTTCCATCTATTATGTATACCCTTCAGAAGATAAAACAGGATGCTATAGTGTCGAGGAAAATACCGACTGTACCAGCACCATCAGGAACACTTTCTTTTTTTTTTTTTTTTAAATCCAGGGTCGTTGGCTGTATGCTCTGTTTGCCTGCTTAGAGAAGCCTCTGTTACCTGAAGTCCACTCCTCCATCAGACAGCTGGCCAGGAGATGTGCACAGCTCCGTAGCATGCTGGTAGGCACCCTCACTTCTATTTTCTGGGATATAAAGGTCCAACTGCCGTCCTGTGTATACCATTATGAATCTACTCACAACCTTTTCTCCATGCTTTTAGAGAAAATCAGATTTGTCAACTTATGTTGGGGGTTTAGATTTAAGTGATGACATCTTGCATGATAGTTTATCAGAAATTGCAAGTTCATTGACAGAAACCATTGCCAGATATAGTATTCACAATAATTGACAGATTTTGTTTTTCCCAAAAAGACTTTTCATGCCCCTCCAACCCAAACCACTACTACACACATACTTCATTGTTAAAGATAATGTCTTACTAAAATTGTTCCACAGGACAGTCAAGATGACAAGAAACTACCTGCACTAAACTTACTCATCTGTCTTGTTGCCAGGTAACTCCAGTCTATACTTCTAAGGTTACTTATTGTACAATGACGAATAAGAACTTGACTTTATGATCTTGGCTATTACAATCTAATTTGTTTAGATTGATTATATCAAAGTAGCACTATGTAAACAATAGCTGTTGCACATCAATGAGGGATCATTATTTTGTATGTCCTACAGATACTTCGAGCAGAATGATCTGGCAGACCAGGAAGAGTGAGGAGGAAGCTGAAGCGTTTAACTGACAAAGACTTTGAGGAATGCACTGTTTACATATAAGCAGTGGCCCAGTATTCACCACATTACACCGTACAATTTAAACATTTGATTGCCATAACCACAAAAAAGGTCAAGTTTTTCTTCTCCAGTGGAGAACAGGAAAGAAAAAGAGACTTGGGGTGAGGGAGAATATGGATTTCATTAAGGCTTTAGATGAGTACGAAACTAGTTGGATACAAGTTATTAATACATGTAAATTGATTCCTGTAAAAATCATGATTGTAATATTGTCTCATTTCTCAAGGTCGGTGGTTGGAATATTGCCTACCACACAACTGTAGTCACTGCTGCTCATAACCTTTGATTGAAGGAAGTTTGTGATGATAATAAAAGCAGAAAGGCAATTCCAAAAACATTGAAGCAGGAAATATTTCAACCTTTATAAAGGGTATTTTTGTAATTTTATGGTAAAACCAGAAAATTCCTAAAGTTAGTGTCATTTTGTAAAGAGCAGGTTAAATTTAATCTGAATTCATTTTAAGTTATTCGTCTAATAAAGCAATGTGCATAATAACTGTGTGTGGACAATGTTGTTGGTCATGAGCATTGGTTCAGAGCAGTAAATTATCTTAGTGATTGTGACAATAACTTCTCAAACATAATAAAGTTGGCAGGAAATGCAGAATAATTCTTTTTGGCAATAAATTGAAAAGGATAAAAGTTGCTGCACAGCTTGAATCCAGAAGTATGAAGGCTAAAAACAGGTTTGGGATCTACTCAGAGCGAAGTTTAAGCTTCCACATCAATGCATTTTATTAACATCTACTTACTTTTGAAGTCACGGGCCGGAATGACGATTCCCGCTGCTGTGACGCAGCATTTGGAGGAGGGGGCGTTCGAGGACAGTCGGAAAATGCACCGTTCAAGAGTGATTGGTTAAATTGTGATTTAAGATTTGAAAATAATCTCACAAATAAACAAGATAAAGTATTATTGAATTTCGATAGAAGAGCATTAATAAAAAAAATCTCAAGTGAATTGTCTTTGTACATATGAGAATTTAACAGAAGGTCTCAGCACATAGTTCTTAACAGCTGAAATATGCCAACCACATTTAGGAGACCAACATGATGCATTAAATTAAGACAGGAGAATGCAAAATGTTTAGTAAATTACCAATGATAAAGTGGGTCATATATGTATTACAGTAAAGCATAAAACTCCCTCCTCCACCTGTTCTCCCTCCTCTCCCAGTCCTCCATCCTCTCCCTGTCCTCTCTCCTCTTTCTGTCCTCCATCCTCTCCCGGTCCTCCCTCCTCTTCTTGTCCTCTCTCGGTCCTCACTCCTCTCTCTGCCCTCCCTCATCTCCCTGTTCTCTCTTCTCTCTCTGTCCTACATCCTCTCCTTGTCCTCCATCCTCTCTCTGTCCTCCCTCCTCCCTTGTCCTCCATCCTCTCTCTTTCCTCCCTCCTCTCCTGTCCTCTCTTTGTCCTTCATCCTCTCCCTGTCCTCCCTCCTTTCCCTATCCTCTGTCTGCCCTCTGTCCTCTCTGTTCTCACTCTTTTCCCTATCCATTTTTTTGAAGAATATAAATTTCAAAAGAATTTGAACAACTAGTCTTTAAACACAGCATAATTCAGCGAAATGTCTCAGCATAATATATTGAAAAGGTAAAACATGCCAAACACAGCAAATGGAGCAACATGCTGAATGACGGTAAGGTAGGAGAATGGACAATATTCCTAAATTGGAAAAGATATCTTGTGATAAACGTCCATAAATGTATGAAAGTAAAGCACAATATTAAAAATCAGAAAGATTTAAAATAACGGAAGTCCAAAAATAAACCTTCGGCAGGAGATTAACATTTGCCAAAAGAATGTAAAGGTTGCTAAAATTTGCATAACATTGAGGGAAAACTCAAACTACTTTATTACAATGGACTGAAAATTTGAAAAACATGAGTTTAAAAAAATCTTAAAAAGTAGCAGACTTTAGCTGAACATCTTTGCAGAATGTATCAAGAGTTAAAACATGTGAACTGAAGCTAATTTAGCTAATCGCTAAACATAGCTAAGACAGCTAAATTCAGAGAAAAGGTTAATAGCAACAAGAGTTAATGAAAAAAAACTTTCTAAAAGTTTGACAAATCAAAAAGAAGTGAGCTAAATGCAGCAATGTTAGCTCCATACTAACTACAGCTCAGTGAGAAAAAGGGATAAAGGAAGAGAAGTTAACACAATGAAAACAACTGCAGAATTAGCAGCATGTTAAATGAAGCTAACTTAGCATCATGCTCACAACTGCTGAGTCAGCAGCAGTCAAGGCAGTTATCCGTCTGTTACAATGTCAGTTGTCTCTAGGCGCTTTACAGAGACCCAGAGCATGACCCCCGAGCAAATATCATTAATTAAAATTATAATATTAAATCCAATAAATGATAATGGCAAGTAAAAAACTCCCACAGAGGGAGAAAAAAAACTTTAAGCCAAACAGTGGCAAGAAAAAACTCCACTTTAAAAGGAAGAAACCTTGAACAGGACCTGGATCATATGGGGAGACATTTCTGCTGAAGGCCAGCCGGGTAAAGAAAGAAAAAGAGAGGAGACAGGACAGAGAGAGGATGGAGGACAGAGAGAGGAGCGCAACACAAATGACTCAACATAATGACCATATAAACATAAACAGATGGAGGTAGCAGCACTGAGGTGAGATGGACCAGAGGACCAGGTCATTGATCACCACGCCAGTCGGCACCCCAAACACAAGTGGAGGAGAACCCTGGGATGGACAGAGGATGGAACTGCAAGTCAGGATGAAACTCAGGAAACTCTGGCCTGCAAATACACAGAGAAAAAAATGGGGGCAAAACAGCACAACAAACCAGAGGAAATTAAAAAATATGGAGCACAGTTACAGTAACAAGGTGCTCCCAATTAATTATTAATGAGCTGGAGGAGGAGGAAGGGAGGAGGAAAGGGAAGAAAAAGGGGAAAAGCAGTGGAGACGCCACTCAGCAGATCATGTTGGCGTCCCCCTGCTGTTTGTTTCCATGCTGACCACCATTTGTGAATGTGGCATGAGAAAGGCTGGATAAGAGTGTCAAACACGCAGTTTGATGTATGCAATTACCTGTAAAAATAAAGGACATATTGATTAGGTATGAGATGAACTAAAGCTCATATGTGAGTCAAGGCCGGTGTCCCAGTACTTTTGGCAATATAACATGACATTTAATATGACTTTTTTTTTTTTTTTTTACACATATGTGATAATGTATGTAGAGAATTTATTTGATCATACACTCTTGGTACTTTATTGTCAATCCCAAGAGCTATGGCAGACAAATATTCAATGTGCCACAATCAGCTGTGGTTGAGATACAGTTGCCTGTGATTATACACCTGTCCAGTAGGTGGTGTCCTGTGCACATGAAGCTTCGAGAGATGAACCCTTTCTTGAACCAGCTGGCTCAAGTGGTTTGCTGCCTCATGAGGCTTCATCTCATCATCACTACATGGATCTCTTAATGCTACTTTTGTGCGACAGGCCTCAGATGTGATCGTCTGTTGCAGCCTGTTTCTTGTTTTGTAGGGTTTAAAGAAAATCAACAACTGTCTCAAGGGTGTAACTTTGAGTTGAACATTGGGGGGGTTGAGCCACCGCGGATACTTCCGAAACATAACGAAAGAGGTATGATATTGGGGGGGTTGTGGTGGCTGGTTTAAATTATTGGGTGGGTTGCAACCCAACCATCCCCCCCATGGACTGCTCTTAAAACAAAATCTCACTCAAATGAACTGCATTCAGAATTGTATAATATACATATTTATTTACTTATTTATATGTTGGCTTGTATATATTGTTCTAGAAATTTGTTATATTTTTATTTTTATTTGTTTATTTTTATTCTAATTCTATTATCTTTTTTCTATCTAAATCTTTACATAACTTTATTTTTTCATACTGTACAAAGAGAGCTTAAAAACCGGAGTCAAATTCCTTGTTTGTGTGCACAAACTTGGCCAATAAAGCTGATTCTGATTCTGATTCTGGTTATAAGTAATTTCCCTTTAGATCAAAGGATCCAATTATCTAAGTGGTAGAAAAGGAATCTTTAATTCATTCGGTTAAATATATGACAGCTCCAATTTAAAGCTGTGGGTGACAGCAGTGTGCATTGTAAGGTTCTTTTGCACACTAAAAGAAAAAGAGAGGAAGCGCAGTCTCGCGGAACTTTTTTTTTTTTTAGTCTCGCGGAACTAGCAGTAGGAAGTGATTCGCGCTCAAGAAAAAAGAAAAAAAAAGCAAGATGGCGGTGGCGGTGCGGAGTTTGCAAGACCAGCTTGAAAAAGCCAAGGAAAGCTTGAAAAATGTTGACGATAACATTCGTAAATTGACCGGTCGCGACCCCAATGACTCAAGGTAAGAAGTCAAAAATAGTCATTTGAGTTTTGATGATTTTCTGCGTTTATGCTGACTCGTGTCTCGTATTGAAATCCGAGTGCTAGGTTAGCATGAGGTGGCTAACTTGCTAGCAGTACCACGGTACCACCTCCGTGATTATTTGCCAGCACACCCGCTCCACAAAAACACACTTTTTGGAGTGCCTGGAATGTCGTTCTAGTCTAACACATGTGGCAAATGTTGAGTGCTGATATTTGTGAATGGATGGATAAAACGAGATGAAATTGATGTAGGCCCAATAGCACGCGCCCCACTCTCACAATCTCTGGCCTGTTAAACGTCTTTATTCTAACAAAGTAACAGCCAATTACCGAAACAGCTGCTGTGGGGAGAGACTTTGTTATTTTGTGTTGACTCCGTCAGTTGCTGTGTTTACAGGCCGGGACAGTTCCGTCGGCTCGCTGGCCCTATGGCAGGCCCCGGAGGAGGACGAGGCAGAGGAATCAACCTTCTCAGGTAAAGGCAGTTGGTCAGATCCTTAATTAGATAAACAGTAGACATGCTAATGATTATTTTCTCCTCAAAACCATGCGTTATTAAATGCTCAGTGCCTCAGAAACACACGTTAAACATTGCAGTATGTTTCAGAGAACAAACGATATTAATAATTTTAGTTATTTATATTTTGCTTCAGTTTGCCTATATAGTGTGTGGTGTAAAATAGATGAATCATGAATGTTGCAGATGTCAGTGTAATCTTAACAGTCAAACAGGATGACCAGCTGTGCATCTGATCTCATGACAGATTGTTAGGACAGTTCTAAATGTCAGGTTAATTTAACAGTAAAGATTGTGTTATATCCATATGAATTGTTGGAAATGGGGTCAGCATTCTCTGATCAGTGCAGGGGTTCTCGAAGTTCAAAGGTCCGTATCTACTCTCCATTGAAGACCGCAATTTACATTTATTTAGCTTTTTCACTGTGAACTATATCATGTAAAAACACCACATAATAATAATAATAATAACAATAACAATAATGACAATAACAAAAAATATAAATGAATCTCATTTCAAATTAAGTTCACTGCATTCACTGTAGAAAATTCAGAATGACAAATAAGGAAGAAAACATGGTCAGCATAAACACCAACACCTGACCACTAATTTTTCATTTTGAGTTTAAATATTTTGATTAGCTTAGCTAGCGTTTTGATGTCGTTGTTATAATTTCAACAATCTCAGCCAATGTCAGGACTCGGGGCAGTTAAGTGATTATTCATTAACGTGGCGTGTTTGTCATGAAACAGTCGTGTTGCCGTAGCGTGTTATTGCCGGTATGCCCGGCAGCTGTGAAGCACAACGGATCGCCAACATGACAACGATGGATGAGAGAACGTATTCACCTCACGTCCTGACTGGTGTAGGCTATTAGTGTTAGCAGTTGCTACCAATAGCATCTGTATCCACAAAGAAAATAACGACATGGATTTATTGTTTACATCACGTAGTCTATGTAGCAACTGAACCGGGTAGAAGAAGACAACTTTAGGTAAGAAAATCAAGTTTTATTCAACGCGAGACAACTTTTAACATGAGCAACTATGGGATGTATTGTCTCGGTTCTATTCGGGTATCTCGGTTCAGTTCGTGGTTGGACACTAAAGATTCGGGTCGGGTCAATTCCAGGTCCAAATCATACCTGTCAAGTGTCCTGTTTTGGCCAGGAAAGTCCCGTATTTTACTCTTCTCTCCTGCTGTTCTCCTGTATTAGTATTTTCCCATAAATCTCCTGTATTTAATGTGTTATTAAAAAAAATACCGCATCAGGCGGAGTAAAAAAAAAAAAAACATTCTCGGCCTGGTACTTGCCTCGCGATAACTACCACAGCAGTAGCTACTACAGGTACTGTAGGTGGTAGATGTCGCGAGGTTAGTGTGTGACATCCGATGAGTGACAGCGCGCAAAGAAAAAAAGATTGTTACAGAGAATAGGATGTCGTTAGACAACAGAACTGTTTGCACTCTTCTCTCATGTAAAATAAACTACTCTGGACCAGTCCACAAAAACACTCCTTCCAAAACAGTCATAAAAATGCAAAGTCTGCAACAAATGAGTACAACAAGTCATTAAAAGAGTAAAGAAAAGTCATGTGAAATGAGACGAAAAACTGTAAAAGAAGAGCAATATGAAATGAAAACAATGTGTGCAATGAAAATCAAATGTAAATGTCAGTACAAGCAATGTGAAATGAACAAAAAATGCAAATCCCTTCAAATAGATACTCTTCATATTTACCCTTTTAGTGTTTTTATTTAGGCTGTAATGAATGTTCACATTATGTCAATGTGGCGTTATGCACAGCTGCACTACTTCCTGAACTTCAGCCAGCTGCTGTGTTTCCTGTGTACCATTAATTAACAAACTAATTAATCCAGGTGTGTCTGCCCTCACAGCAATGGTCAGACACACCTGGATTGATCAACTTGTCCAATAATGGCACATAGGAAACAATAGAGCTGGCTGAAGTATAAAGAAGTATTGTAGCTGTGATTATAGCTTCTCTGTACACCAAACACGTAAGGGATACTGCTCGTGGCGCGCCCCAGAAAATTTCCCTTATTTTCAAATCCAAAACTTGACAGGTATGTTTCTGCTACCTCGGTCCTTAGTGAGTGTTTGTATATTGAAAATGTTTTGGCTAAATAAACAACACACTGTTAAAGAAAATAGTTTTGCATTTTGTTCCCATACTGTACCGAAAAAGTACCGAACCGTGACCCCAAAACCGAGGTACGTACCGAACCGTGATTTTTGCATACCATTACACCCCTGGTAACTACAGTATTCTATTGTCAGTCAGCAATAAGAATACACTACACAGTATTATTTATTTTTTATATTATTAATAATAAATATTATCACACTACAAAATTGAAATGTTTTTTATTTATCATTACTACATTATTACTGTATTAATGAATAGGAATGTCTTTTAGAATGTGTTTTGGAGAATTTTTTAGCAAATATGATATTGTACATAGGCCTTTTAAAACTGCATCAATAATTCATATTTTTGGGATTTGCAGGGGGAGGAAGGAACCTAACCCCTGCAAATAATAAGGGTACACTGTAGTGTAAACCTACTACTTTAAAAGACATTATCACAAGACAAAAACTTTGTCACACAAAGCACAAGACTAAAAATTGTGCTGTCTTGACTTGGGTTTTATTCATTGGTCATTGGTCTTTGTCTCCTACCTCAGACGCAGTCTCTCAGACATGGGAAGCGGCGGCCCCCCTGCCAAGCAGAGAGACATTGAAGGAGCCCTGCTGAGGTGAGGTCTTGATTTCAGGGCTAAGGGTATTTTTGTTTTGTTTTAGGTTTATATTTATTAGAGATTGACCGATATGGGTTTTTCAGGACCGATACTGATTATAAGTAGTTAGAGGAGGCCAATAACCGATATTTGGAGCAGATATTCATTTGAAGTAAAAGTGTAAAAATTGGCGTAAAAAAATTGAATAATGACAAACACTGAACTTCATTGAACTGCCTAAAGCATGTTTATTGAATCACAGAAATAAAAAATAATAGCTCCAGAAGTGCCTTAATTTCCTAGACTCAGAAATATCTGTTTCAACAAGGACCCTGTCATTCAAAACTGTGTTGCTACATAATTAATGATTAATATGACAAAGGCTACATAAAAAATGTATAATAGTTGCTATGAGTGCAATTGAACTCCTGACAGGACACAAACAGCCTTTCGATTAATGAGCTCACACAGTATTTAAAATGTTTCACCACTTTGTTCAGATAAATCATTTCTGAATTTTACTCTCTCATCTTTCCGTTCATTTTCTGATCATAGGACCAGAAAGCTCATAGCAACGTTATTAGTCGTGAGTGGTAGAGTTTTTCACGTGTCTTTAACTACATACTTTTCTCCACATTACATATCGTGATTTCCTATTGAGCGCACCTGAAATATAAGGATCTGAATATTGGGATCTCAAAATAAATACGTGTAGTAGCTCTGTTTACTTCTTTAACCGACAGATCGATTGCCTTTAACTTAAAAGCTAAATCATATGCACTCCTTCATGTGTTTTCCATGATGAGGGTATGAAGTGCAAAATGACTGATCTGAAGAATTTAATGTGAGTGTGTTTGATTTATTTCGAACAGTTTCATTGGTCCACTGTAACCGGTTCGGTAATTTAATTCTGACGAGGATAAACGTATTGACGGCATGAAGCTGGCCCGTAGAAATCTATACATTAGCCACATCGTTGTATAAGCTGTAGGGTTCAAAGTGTGAGAAAAAGTAACTAACTGTCCAGAAAGTACGGTGTATTTTCCTCATTGCTCATACAGTGTTTAGAGTAGGGTATCTCAACGGGGGCGGTGTGAACCTCTAGGGGGGCTCTGGAAACGTCAGGGCTGAAAGGGGAGCACTCAGGCACAAATGAGAGGCATCATGCCTTGAGAACTATATTTTAAACTTCCATGGTTTCTCAAGGTTTTTTTTTATAGTGCAAATCTATTTATGTCTCACTAAAATGTTGTGCTCAGATTTCCTTTCAAAAAATAAAGCTGCTGTCTGAGACCAAAACCCCGAGTCTGCTGCTTCCATGACCTGATAAAATCTCCTTTTCTCTCTACGTCACAATCAGATGAGCTGAGCGGGATTGGTCGCCATAGAAATGCCCATAAACCTGTGACGGTTCTGGGGAGGGGCCAACAGGGGCCAGTGCCCCTGTAGCATTGATTCTGGACCCCCCTGTGGCCCCCTCTCCGAACGTAGATTATACAGTAGCGGCGAGTCGCCGGCGTCGAAGGTGGAACTAAAGTGCGTGGCTTAACATTCTAGTCGGACCCTTAAGTGCGCTGCACCACTGAAAAAAATGAGCGCGAACATATGAAGCAGTGCAAAAATTACCACAACAATGAACGATCTTACACTGTCAAGGTACACTGTCTCTTATCAGCACTTAATTCAGTAATACTGTGACAATTAAACTGTTTTTCATCGTAACTATAACGTTATGACTGCAATGGTTCAACAAGTTTTATGAAAATAAAAAGTCAAATAAGATTTTTGCTGCGGGTTTAATGTGCCCCTCTATCAAAACCCCTGGCCCCAGCCAGGCCCCCTCAGTGAAATTGGTCTAGAACTGCCCCTGCCATAAACACTATGCGTTATGTGAGCAGGTGTTCTCCACTGAAGCCATGAAGGTGTCACGATTACAGGAGCATCTTTCTAAAAAACATCCAGACAAGGCATCTAAAGACTCAGCTTACTGAACAGGGATTCAGCCGAGCTCTCCACATGCAGACAAAATACCGAAATTATCTGAATCTCGTGAGCTCAGCACTCAGGCTTAAGCTCATGGTGATGTGGGTAGACGTGAAAAAGCTGGCTGCAGCCCACCAAGCGCAGGGCTCCCACTAAAAATGAAGAGCACCAGTTTCCCTTTTGTAAATAGTTTTGTCTTCTTTTTTTCTCGTTGCCAGGCCATGCCTTGTCAGTAGTCTACTCCTAAAATGACCGTTTGAAATGTTTAAGGCGCATTAATTGACGCACGAGTGCTTCCAGGTTTTGATTAGTTCCAAATATCGGCCGCCAATAATCGGTCGATCTCTGATATTTATTTTGATGATCCCATTTGTTCTCATGTTTTGTGATTTTAAAAAAGCTTCAAGGGGATGATTTTATATATGTGAAAAAAAATATCCTAGCCTTCATGACCCAATATGAAAAAGTAATTGCCCCTTTGTTAAAACCATGACGTAACTGGTAAATCACATTTTTTGGAAAGCTGAGTTCAATTTCACTGGCCACGCCCAGGCTTGATTACTGTTAGGCCCATCAAATCAAGAGATCACTGAAACAGAATCCGTCTGACAAAGGCCAGAAGATCCCAAAAAGCAAGAAATCATGCAAAGACATTTCAGAAAAAGATGAGAAACTAGGGATGCACGATAACTGTTTTTTTATAATACCGATAACTTTCAGCTCTTAAAGGCTGATACCGATAACACACACATTTACCTAAGATCATTACATCAATACTATGAATGAAATCAAAAATTGTTTTGACTTTTTAAATGAACAGATATTTATTTTTTTTCCCAATGAAAAACTACTGTCAAGCCTCTCAAACATTTTCGTAAAGCTATCAAACAAACTTATTTGATATCTCACATTAACTTAAATAAGGTGCATTACTTGCTGATATAAAAAAAAAAGGCTCCTTGAACTGATGGAAATACATGCATCAAAATTACAAACTGAAAAAGATTTACATTTAAAGGATTTTGACTTGTGGTTCCATTTAAATTAATACCTTTAATTAAAGTAAATGAGGTTCAGTAGTTTTTGTTTGTTTTTTTTTTAATCTTATGGAAGCTTTAGATGAGACATGAGGGGGAGGAGAGGGGCGGGGAGACTTGCTGCTGGCTTCCTCATGTTTGCTCACATTAGCGCGATTTCAAAACTCCATGGAAGCGATGGTTATGTTTTTTAGGGTAGGGTGATGGTGAAATGTTGCCCCCTGTTGCCAAATTTCTGTCGGTGGCACAGCGAAATGCATCGCATTGTTTGAGGACGTGCACTGATAACCTACATTCGGATTGTTCCAAAAAAAAAAAAACATTCGGTTCATCGACGTAAATGAATGTCTTCGACCAAATTCTTAATGATCAATCATTGATCAGTCGATTAATTATGCCCATTCCTAGTCTGTACTGATTCATCCTTTTCATATGGGTGTCCTTGTTTTTGTCCAGGCTGGCAGGGGACCAAAGGGCCAGGAAAGATGTCCATCATGACAGTGACGCGGAGGATGATGATGATGTTAAAAAGGTGGAAGAATTATGTGTTTATGGTGCTATTAACCTGTACTGCATTTGATGGGGTTTTTTTTTTTGACTAATTTGGCTGTTGAATCTCAAATGGAGATGCAACATTTTGAACAGAGTTGTATCATCTGAAATATTAATTTTATCATTTTCCGAAGATACATCTCAGATATACTCGCCATGGCTTTTGAGAAATAATAAACAGCTTTGGAAAAAATTGCTTTGCTTTTTGTTTTGTTCTTAGCCAGTGTTGCAGTCATCTGTTGTAGCTACCTCCAAGGAGCGAACGCGCCATGATCTCATTCAAGATCAAACCATGGATGAAAAGGGCAAACAGAGGTAAGGCAGCGTGATTTTGTTTTACAGATGCATCCAAAATTAAAGTCCTAATCCATAATCAGAACATATTTTAAAAAAATTGTACCAGTAAAATTGGGATTGGCAAAAATTTGAGGTAAAACTATATTTAACTGATATTCATTTGTCTCATCTGTCAGAAATCGGCGCATGTTTGGTCTGTTGATGGGGACTTTGCAAAAATTCAAACAAGAATCCAACATCTCTTCAGAAAAGGTGAGGAAAAAAAATATCTTGTTGGATCAAATGCATTGTTTCTATCCATATTTGGGGACTGTTGACTTCAAAGATGAAGCCTGATTGTGTCAAAGCAGTGCAAAATATTTCCTAATTTAAAGAGGCCACGAAATGGTCTACAAATGTGTCCTTTTTTTGCAATGCGGCAGAGTTATTAGGGCCCAGGCACCAAGGATGCGAGGACCCTATTGTATTTTAAATGTTTATTATTATTAGGGCCCAAGCACTGAGGGTGCGAGGACCCTATTGTATTTCGAATGTTAATTATTATTATTAGGGCCCAAGCACTGAGGGTGCGAGGACCCTATTGTATTTCGAATGTTTATTATTATTATGTTTATTATTATTTATTATCATTATTATCATTATCTGAAATGAATCGCCTTTTTGGGGGCCTTAACATACTCAAAAACTCACGAGATTTTGCACATGCATTCATTGTCTGCAAAATTTAGGTATTTTATGGGTGCTGCGCATGGGCACACAAAAGTGGCTCAATAGTGCCACCTTGTTTTTTTTAAATGACGAGACCCTCGATATGCTTCCACCTACAGACATGAACTTTGTGTGACTGATGTATCATCCTCAGACCTACAAAAAAGTCTCATGGACCCCTGCTCTAACTCCCACAGGAAGTCTGATATTTTGAATGGAACATGCAGTTTTTCCAACATTTTGGTCATTTCCAGTCCTCGTACTTTAACGAACTCCTCCCAGAGATTTGGTCCGATTGACTCCAAACTTTTTTGTTCTAATCTAGACACATGGCTGATGAAAGTTTGCGAATCATATAACTTTTTACCACTGCAGTGACGTGGTGAAGTTTGATGCTCAGAATATTTTTTTTTTGTTTTAACCCCTGATTGTTTGAGTCTAGGGCTCTGTGTTAACTAGGGATGCACATTTTGGATTTTTTTTATGACCGTTAACCGACGCCCTTTAACAACTAATAACCGTTAACCGATAAGATTTAAATGCCCTTCCATGCTGCCATTCCGACATACCACCATTTAGACACATCACCATCCCGAAATACCGCTATTCTGACACACAAACGTTGGCTGCTACAATGTTGCGCGCGTTGTCGTGGATGCATGTGGACACTTATCAGCTGTGTGTCTACCCAGCATGCTCTGCATTAACAGGACGGCAGAATTAGCTTTCCAGTTCTCATTGATATAGTGACATGTAATTGTCACGTAGCTCTCTGTTGGAGTGCGGTCCAGCAGTCTGTTGTAATGGCCACGAACTTAGTACTTGCAAGTCGCGTTTTCAGTTCTTTTCCTCAAAACGAGCCTCTAATCGTCGGGTAATGATCGGTCTTGATGGAATTTAGTCAATTAGGCTTGATATAGCCCATTAGCTCCTGGAACCCTTCACCACTGACCACACTGATGGGCAAAATGTCTTTTTCCACCATTGAACAGATTTTTTTCCGGCCATCATGGGGGGCAAAGTTTGCTGCGATGGTCCTCCATCGTCTGATGCTTGATGCTTGTTTCTTCAGTGGTACTGCATTGTACTCGTACCGCTGGAGTATTTCAGTGCTGTACCGCATAATTTTCAAATGACCTCCTCCCCTTTCCGGTCGAAATTGTCCCACACAGAACTAGTGTTGGGCAAGTTCACTTTCTACACGAACTAGTTAAGCTCATAGTTCATAGAAAATACTTCAGTTCATAGTTCACAGAAATTAAAATGAACTAGTTGAGTTCACCATTTCAAAAAATGAACTAAATAGTTAATTTTTTCTAATCAACAGTTTGTTTCTAACAGTTTCTAAACAACTGTTTGCCTTAAATGTTTTACTCCCGCACGGAGTTTTTTACTTTTTACTTGCGTTTTTTTTTTTTTTTTTTTTTGTTTTGTTTTTTTTTTTTTTTTTTTTTAAAGATTTGATCATATTACTTATTATTTGCTTGGGGGTCATGTTCTGGGTCTCTCAAAAGCACCTCGAGATAAATTGTATTGTGATTGATACTATGCAAATAAAGATTGAATTAAATTGACATTTCGACAGTGTCACCGCCACTACTGGCAGTTGCATCCAACTGCAGTTACAAATGACAGATCCCAGCAGGGAAATGCTTGATGGGATTTCCAATTAAAAAGCATGAGCTGGTGGTGGCTGCCATCAAATTCTCTATCCAGGAAAAACGATGCACCTTTATACTTGACTTCCCCTGATTTAAAAAAACAAAAAAATAAGTGTCTTACACATTTATAAGTATGTTTGCATTTTATACTTGACTGATGTTGGTTAGATAACATGGACATATTTACATGTTTACTTAGTATGGACCAATACTGAATAAACTTGTGAAGAACCACATAAAAACATTTACAGTTGTTTAAATTATTATTATTTTGTTTTAATACTCTCACAGTTGATTTATATATGTATATATTTCTAACTTCTTAATGCATTGCCAAAGTCTTGGACTCTGTATTGGCAGATATTCAAAATGAAATGACTTGGAAGCAAAAATGAAAAGTGATAGGGACATCCCTATTGGCTGTGCAACTGTCTGTTCACACTGTTTTATTTCATTTGCTTTAACGCACGGTGATTCTGTCTGTTCCACTTAACAGCAAAAGCGACGTT
This sequence comes from Hirundichthys speculiger, assembly GCA_018398805.1. NCBI lineage: Eukaryota > Metazoa > Chordata > Actinopteri > Beloniformes > Exocoetidae > Hirundichthys > Hirundichthys speculiger. The sequence goes on from JAGFBZ010000653.1 coordinate 302,855, forward strand.
CAGAGATTGAGCAGAAGCTTGAGGTTCAGGCTGAGGCTGAGAGAAAAAAAGTGGAAAATGAAAAGAGAGAGTTGTTTGAAGAGAGGAGAGCAAAGCAGACAGAGCTGAGGCTACTGGAACAGAAAGTGGAATTGGCTCAACTGGTAAGAAACACTTGGTGCAAGTGATGTATGTTGATATTTGTATCTTTAGATATTATGTTTCTTTCAGTTTTAGATTGTAATATTCCTCAAACATGCTCTATAAAGTAATTAATAATTCCTCCATCATTTCTCAGCAAGAGGAGTGGACCAACCACAATAACCGCCTGTTTAAATACATTCGCACAAAGACAAAGCCTCATATCTTCTACATACCGGGAAAAATGTGCTCCGCAACACAGAAACTCCTCGAAGACTCCGCCAAGAAACTAAATGGTAAAGTGGTTGTTAGCTTGGTGGTGATGTTAGTGCTGTAGAGGATTGATCAATGCTGCTTGACCAATCAAAGAATACTGCTTGAAAAAAATGTCTTAAAGTCTGTTGCTTTGGATGTTTTTCTGGACAGCGGTGTTTGAGGAAAGACGTGAGGCATTTACTGAACACCTCAGCAAGATGGAGTTGCGCCCCCGGCGACAGCTAAACCGCGACCAGGACGGCAACACAGTCTCAAGGACGGAGCATCTGGTGGAGGGTAAGCCAGCAGGACAGGGAGCTAAGCTGAGAGGTAAAAGGAGTATTGTGGAGATGGAGGAGGAGGACGAGGAGGAGGAAGAAGAGGGGGAGGAAGGTGATAGAAAGGTGGCAGTAACGAATGAGGGGGAGGAGAGAGAGAAGGAAGTGTTGAAGGAAGAGGAGGAAGGAATGAAGTTGATTGAGGAGGCAAGCAATAAGGAAAGAGAGGAGTGGAAAGAGAAGGGAGATAAAGAGGCAAGTCCAGAGTCGGATGAGATGCAGGTGGACCAGGCGTTAGGAAAGGAAGACAAGAGTGTAGAAATAGGCAGTAAACAAGCCTCCATAGACTTCAAAGATGAAAAGATGGACACCCAATCATCTGAACCAGTTGTATGGAGTGGAGAAGCATCAGACACCGTTCTTCAGCCTGAGTGCAGTCTCACTGTAGAGGAACCAACAGTCCAGTCCCCTGTGAGAGAGGAGACCGGTCCAAACCAGGAACCCCAAACAACCTCCACCATCCCCACACAGGAAGCACCAGTATGTAACATCCAAGGCTCTGAAGTTGGGAGTCAGGTGGTTGAAGGGAAGCCTGTGAAGAAGGCTCCACAAGAATCCCTCAACTCCCATGAGGCCCCTGTCACCAGCCCTGCAAAGGAGGACGAGGACGCCAGCAGAGGTAGGAAGAAGGAAAAGGAACAGAGGAAACGTCAGAGTCGTAACAGCTCCTCCTCCTCTTCTTCCTCTGGCTCTTCTTCGGGCTCCTCATCCAGTGGAAGTTCCTCTTCTTCCTCCGGATCCAGCCACTCGTCATCATCATCATCCTCCTCTTCGTCAAACAGCAGCAACCGCAGCCGAGACAATGGCAAGAGGCAATCAGATAGAGACAGGGACAAGAAGAAGGAAGATAGAAGTCACCGCAAGAGGGGAGGAAGTAGCAGAGCGAGGGAGTCAAAGGGGTCGAGGAAGAGGAGGAGCGAAGAAGGGAGGGGCAGGTCTTCCCAGAGTGATAGGGAGCATAAGGATAGAGACAGGAAGGACAGGAGGCGCTAAGATTTTCTGTATAAACAAAAGGGGAAATGAATCTCCAGCTATTTTGTCATGACATCATTAGTTTTAAAATGTTTCTCCTTAAAACCACAGATCTTACCAGTAAAGGTTTTAACAAACAAGGACTTCTCAATGTCAAATTTACAGCCAAATTGTGGTGAATGAACATGCATTGTTGTCATTTTCGTGTCTCTTATGTGACTTTTCAAGTTTGACCTTTTGACTAAAGTAGTCATGTTGGAGAGGCACTGATTTTTGTCCTATAAATTTAAATCCAGATGATGTAACACTGACATTTGAGGTTTAAAGAAGGTATTTATGATGCCATGGGGGGGGGGTTTCCTGTTTTTCACTAAAATGCTGAGGGTGTGGTAATGATGGTTGTAGTTGTGATCATTCACACAGTATTTGTGTTTCAAGTTGTTGTGACAATGCCATTCATCTTTTTTTTTTTCTTCTTCAATATGATTATCAAATATGGTTTGCTCAGCTGCTGTATTTTGACTTTTTTATGTAATTGCTTCAAATTAAAATTATTACTGGAAATAAGTTGTGTAATTGTGTGTTAAATGTGGAGCTATATCCACTGCAGATAATTAGGGTCCCTAGCACTGAGGGTGCAAGGGACCCTGTTGTATTTTGAGTGATTATTCTCCTAAATGAATTGTTTTTTTTTTTTTTTTTGGGCCTTTAATGTGCTCAAACACATAATTTTGCACAAGTTGAATGTAAAATGTATTTTGTGGGGCCATGGGCATGGAAAAATATGCACATTAGCCCCACCTTGCACTTTCAACCACTTGGAAGATCATGAAGCTCAACAAAAAAAAGTTTTGGACCCATGCTCCAACTGACATGAGTTGGAACTCGTGTGAGTATGTTCCCTGCTTTGAAGGGAATATTACGTTGTTTTTTGTTTTTTTTTTTTTCAGGTCCATGTTAACAAGAACCTGGTAAAAACATTTGGTAAAAATTTTGTACAATCTGGACACATGGCCCATGCTGAATTTCGAACTTGACAACTCTGTACCTAAAAATCACAACTCAGTTATTGCAACAGAAATCTGTTGAAAATAGGGTTGTCCTGTAAGAAGGATCGTCTTTTATCTTGGTCAAAATGGTGTTTTTAATATCATTACATGATATGCCTCCTCTGTGTCAAGGTCAGGTAAAAGAAACTTGCTTTTTCTACATGGAGCAAACAGCAGAAATTGAAAGGGCTCTTGTTTTTACATTTAAAAGCTTTTATTTTTAATGAATTTTTATATGTAAATATTGGCATTTTAGCTCTATAGCTTCCAAGTCATGTGATCAATTGATTTAAAATCAATTTTGGATTGTAGTACTCCAGTGGCTGCATGAGATACACTTCTTTTTTTAAATTAAAATAATTTCCATTAATTTTTGTAAATATTAACTCAATAGACACGATATCTATGCTTTTATACCACATTTTATTTTGAAAGCAGGAAGTCGGGAAACGCTTCAGCCTTCTGCCCCTGTGTTTACTATAAAGTCTGCAACACGGGAGCATCTGAAATGTTGCAGCGTCTTTCTTGGAGTCGCCTGAGCAAATGTCTGGAGTGGAATTCTGATCTCTCTCTTATATATATATATTAGATGGTTTGGTCTGGAACATAGATCTGAGCATTACTTTGATTGTACTTCATGATCATTTGATATTACTATGGTCTTTTCAAAGTCGTCACGGAAAAATGTAATTAACATTGCAACAACAAAACTTAGAGATATTTAACAAAATTTTAATTCAAAATGATATAACGGAAAGTTTTCTCAATCATTCCAGTAAGTACGGGACATGTTCTTATCATGTTCTTAGTATTTGTAAGTATATTTAAGACATTTTAACAATGTTTTATTTCTAACATTTGAATTGCAATGCTTATTTTTTCCAAAAATGCAAATTTAGACTTTCAAACATCACCACAATGATTGAGGTAAGACCCAGTTTAACAAAAAGCATTTTTTTTTTTCTACCAAAAAATGCAGTGTGATGGCAATAACATGTTTTGGTATTGACACAGAAATTAAAACTGGTTTGTTTTTTTCCGGTGGAGTTTTTTCCAAAGAAAAACAAAAGACAAAGAAAATATTAGTTTCAACACAATTTGAACACTCTAAAATAAGTGCAATAAGAAAATGCTCAACAATATAAAAACTTGTGCGGAACATCTATACCAGAATGAAAGTGTCTGGTTTTGTTTTTAGCACCTTTTTAACCCCTGAGTTTGTTTCATTCCCCTTTAAGCACAACATCTTCCATATCCTGTCCGACAGCTTTATGTACCTTTTTGTGACTGGTTGGGACTCTGGGACAAGACTGAGAAGATCACGTGGCCGATACCACAGAACATCTTTCATGGGCCAGAAGACACGTCTTGACTCAGGTGCAACCCTGAATAATACCTGGATACACATCCTGGTCGTACTGAATCACACCATTGTCCTATCAATTCTTCTATGTCAGGGACATTGACCAGTACTGATGGCTCAGGTGGCTGCACATCCAGTGGTGATTCTTCTTGGTTTGCAGTTGGCTCCTCTCTCTGAATGACCATAGCTCTGGCTCTCCTCTGGAGCTGAACAAAAACAGCTGAGGACTTGATGTGACCTGGAATGTTGGTCACAATCTGTCCAAAAATTAAAACAGTGTTCTGTTACCAAATATACTCCATTCACAGGGTAAATAAAGACTAATTTAATCAGTTAATTGATTTTTTTTTAAACAAATCACATCACAGTTCCAACAAAGCATAAAATAGTTAACTAAAAGAAAAGTAGAAACCAAGTGCAGAAAAGGTAATGACAATTCATAAGAGAAAGCTCTCTGTATATTAGAGCTTCAACAGTGGACTCTTCTATCTTGAACAAAAGTAAAAGACTAATTTAATAAATAAATTTGATATTATAATATATAAAATGCTCGACCTGATATATTTTAATTGTTCCATGAACCGTTTCCAGTTGTTTTAGTAGCATATTTGCTGTAATGTGTTCTTCAGTGACATGAAAGAGCTTTATCTTTGTCTGCTTCACCTCTTGGTAGGTCGATTCCACGGGCAACAAGAGCATCTACACCCCGTTTTACTGCTCCGAGTCCATCCGCAGGGCCTTGGCCATGCCCAGTCTCCAAAAAGTTCAAGGTCACCCTGCTGAACCCAAGCCTAAATGGCATTGTTTCGATTAAAAAGAAATTATTTTCTTGGATCGGTACTGGGTCGTAGGGCCATCACTTATTGACATGGAGGGTTGTTGCAGAGGGGTTCTGTTGCTACAAGTGTAAAAGAACGGGAGAGAGATGTGCCCATATAGCTAAAGGATCAAGCCTCATTGATCCTGTGTAGGCAACTCCAGTGTGAAGGGATGCTTGCTGGTGTGAGTCACCAAAATGGACGGCTTGAATCTCAGATGATTGTTTGCAGAGGTAATTCTTAGCAAAATCCACCAGTTTTTGAAGATGAAAATAATGTTACCTCTTTGGTTGAAGTCCACATGGACTGCTCGGAATGATGAAGCTGTGCTGCCCAAAGTCAGTTTCAGGAATATCCTGTCACCTCTTGTCACTCAAAATTGACTTGAGTAATGTGAAAAGTTTGTATAATAAATAAGTGGTATAATCAAAACAGAAAACAAAAGCCCACAATAATCAGTAAGATGCTGATCGATAGTGACAAGACTTCTGAAGGAATGTGGTGCCTATCTCCACCGCTTGACAGAAAATACTGTTTTATACTGTTAAATTACAGTTTGTAATTCTTAACCAAGTATTAACTCTTAATTAACATGTGAGGATGAATATTTAACAGTATTTTACAATTTTTTTTTTTTTTAAATACAGTAAGATACCGTTCTAACATTGGAAAATTACAGTGATCCATAGTTTTATACTGTTATTCTTAACTGATTGATTTAACTGTTAATTTGCATGCTGTGGATATATATTTAACAGTGTTTTACAATTACAGTGATCCCTTAGTTTTCACGGTTAATGGGGACCAGCGCCCCCCCATGACAATCAAAATCCGCGGACTGAAGCTGGAGCCCCCCGAGCCTAAATAATGTGTTTAAAATATGTTTAAACACCGCAAAAAAGTAGTGAGGCACTGCAGTGACACAAGATAAAGGCTAAACTGTGGTCTTTCTGTTTCCTCACAGCCTCTGGTCTCCGAACTGTAGTAAATGTGTCTCGGCCAATCAGAGCACAGATTCTAGAGTTCTGGGCTGTCTGGTTTCTCGTGTTGCTTACAGGAGGCTGAGAGTCATTGATGTTTCGCTGGCAGCTGCGGCCTCTCGTCTGCTGTGGGGTGGATTTTCGCAGAATTTCAGCAATTATTTCTTGATTTTTTATTATATTTCTGAAAAAAAATCCGTGAAGCACTAAAACTGCAGTACTCAAACCACGAAGTGGCAAGGCATCACTGTACTATAAAAAACAGTAAGATACTGTTGTAAATTCACCGTAAATTTACAGAAATTCGTTACAGTGCACTGATGTTGGACCAGAAGGTCTGGTTCTCAGTCTCTGCTCTAATTCATCCCAAAGGTCTTCTATCAGGTTAATGTCAGAACTCTGTGCAGGCCAGTCAGGTTCATCCACCAGACTCCATCTATGTCTTCATGGACCTTTCTTTGTGCACTGGTGCACAGTCATGTTGAAGAGGAAGGGACCAGCTCCAAACTGTTCCCACAAAGTTGGGAGCAAGGAATTGTCCAGAATGAGTTCCTTTCACTGGAACTAAGGGGCCAAGCCCAGCTCCTGAAAAACAACCTCACACCATAATCCCCCCTCCACCAAACTTTACACTTGTATCAGTGCAGTCAGACAAGTACCGTTCTCCTGGCAACCGCGAAACCCAGACTGAGATTACCAGATGGAGAAACGTGATTCGTCACGCCTCCACTGCTCTAGAGTCCAGTGGTGGCTGCTTTACTCAACTGCATCTGATGATTTGCATTGTTCTTGGTGATGTCTGGCTTGGATGCAGCTGCTCCACCATGGAAACCCATCCATGAAGCTCTCTGCACTGTTGTTGAGCTAATCTGAAGGCCACATGAAGTTTGGAGGTCTGTAGTGATTGACTGCAGAAAGTTGGTGACCTCTTCTCACTATGCGTTTCAGCATCAGCTGACCTCAGCTCTGTCACTCTAATGGAAAGATCATAACTGAGTATCTTATTTTACCAGTAACTGGGTGAGTTTCTAGTGAGGCAGTTATACAACAATTAAACGAGACGCTTGACCACAGACAAGAGTGCAAAGTGGATTTAATCCCCAAGCAAATCAGACGCAATCACTTTTAACAACGAAGCCTTGACTAACTTCTCCAGATGGCTACGTGTCCTAAAATCATACGATTAACATCTGAGTGACGATATTTCACATTCTACAGAAGTCACGGATGCATAGGACTTACATTATTCAAACAAACAGATCACAGTGAGCAAAGGGCCATTTTTCTGTAACAGTTTACCTGTCCTACCACTTCATGGCTGAGTTGCTGTCGTTCCCAAATTCTTCCGTTTCCTGATAATCCAGTTGACAGTTGACTGTGGAATATTTAGGAGCGAGGAAAAGTCATGACTGGATTTGTTTCACAGGTGTCATCCTATCACAGTTCCACGCTGGAATTCACTGAGCTCCTGAGAGAGACCCATTCTTTCACAGATGTTTGTAGAAACAGTCTGCATGTCTAGATTCTTAATTGTAACCTAACCTGTGGCCATGGAAGTGATTGGAACACCTGATCCTGATCATTTGGATGGGTGAGCAAATACTTATGGCAGTATAGTGTACATAATGAAGAACGTCATTATATCAATGAAGAAATTACCATTGCATTTTGGAAGAAAAAAACTGGGGCTGGGCAACGATTAAAAATTTTAATCGTAATTAATTGCATGATTTCCTGATTAATCACACTGTGTATGCAAAATCAAATAATGAATTCAAAAGTAGTGTAAAGTGCACTTTTATTTAAATTTTGTACTGCCATATTAACAAAAGTGCCATATTTAACACCCGCGTAGGCAATGTTTTATCTATTTTAGAAATGTTATTCTTACCCGAATCTACCACTGCGTAAGGATGTATTGCTTTCAGTACTACTTCAGTAACACCTTTTTAGATTCAATAGTTCAGTAGTTCTTGCTGACATTGTCTAATCTGTGCAGTAAAACAGAACTTTCAGTCGTGACGTCATGACGTTTTAAATGAGTTTCAGAAATACATCTCTAAAAATACCTAAATATCTATTTTCTTGCAGACAAACACACAAACCCACAAACATAAACTAGAACAAACAGGTTCGTACTTACTTTTTGTGCCATTAAGTGCCATAACATTTTTTTTTTAACATCAGCACTTGTCAGTAATGCATATTTAGTGTAAATCTGTAAAATAAAATAAAGCTTATTGCCACTGCTAGGGCATTAATGTCATCCTGTTTTTTATGAAAAATAAAAAAAATTCTACCAACAAAATCCTGAGCCACAATTATAACATTAAAACAGGCAATTTCTGAGGTAACAGCAGAAACTTTTTAAATGGGGAGTTCAACTTGGCAGTTGTTCCAAACAGCCTCTGTTTCTGTCGAATCCATTGGCTTTTTCGCATGTTTTTCCGTCACTTCTCTTCTGGTTCCAAAGCAGGCAGCAACAGACTTTACAAAACAATAGCATGTGAGCAACGTGCATTAATGCGTGATTAAATAAATGAGTTAATGTAATAACACGTCATCTTGCCCATCCTTAATAACAACCCATATCTATTTCAGCTACAACAGTAATCTGAATAACTAAACCTCTAAACTCTACGACCTATGTTCATACATTTCCAGACCAAGATTACTTGCTGTTAAAGCTAACAATAACATAAAGAAATAGACAAGAGAAGCAGGTATAGTTTTCTTATTTTTATTTACTGACTAAAAGAAGAAAAGCATTCATTCGACATCAGTTCAAATCAAAATTTGGCAGATTGACCCCTCCAGTATACAAATCAAATCATTCAGAGAATTTTCATGGAGGTTTGTCTAGTGGCCTCCCTTTTTCCGTACTACAGAACCATGAGAACACTCCAAGTACAAATATGTCCTCTTTGCTGGAGAGAATTCTTTCCCTGCATACCAGTCTAAAACACAGTTGGGAAGATTTCAAGCATTCAAATTTATCAGGTGTTGGACAAATCCTCATCCAAAATACCTTTTCATGGACACTAATAGGGGCTCTTTATCCAGTTGTGTTTGGGTCCCCTGCTTACAGGAGCAAGGGAAAACCCAGTGTGATGTGCTCACATTATCCTCAGTATATTCAACATTAAGGATGGTTAACCATCCATCCATCCATCCATCCATCCATCCATCCATGCCCACTTAATCATATGCAGGAGTCTATCGCAGCTCTCTTCAGGGTGAAAGGCAGGGTCCACCCCGGACAGGTCGCCAGTCCATCGCAGGGCCACATGTAGACCAACAACCACAATCTCTCCTACGGCCAATTTAGAACCACTAATTAACGTAACATGCATGTCTTTAGACTGTGGGATGAAGCCGGAGTACCTGGAGGAAACCCACACAAGCACGGGGAGAACATGCAAACTCCACACAGAAAGGGCCCGGCCCACCTTCTTGCTGTAAGGTAACAGTGCTAACCAGCAAGCCACTGTGCTGCCAGGATGGTCAACCATTTTTGCAAAACAGAGAAAAAAAGGAAAGGAAACAAAAATAACAGCTTCTGATATACCAAGTATGTGTAGCTTTATATTCATAAACTGAACCCAAACATCTGTTGCATAAGGGTATATCATGGTAATGCATCCTTAATACACATATATATGCAATGTCTGAGTTTATATTCCCATTTCTATACAGTAGTTTGTATTTGTTGCTCCATGGTTTTCTATGGACGCTGTCAGCACTGCCCCTTTGTAGCCACTAGGAAGACTGCTGTTATTGCAAACTGTCCTGATTTTAAAGAAATGCACAACATTCATACCACAATAAAACTGGGGCTATCTAGTCAGTCTCACAGAGACCAAGAGTGAGCCTGCCATCACTGCTGCTGCTGCCGCCGCCGCCACTGAACTGGCTGACCAGGATTAAAAGATCTTAAGATTTCACAAATCATCATAAGGCCAAATATTATCACTGCATTTTCTTGTTAGTTTACGTCTTTCGTTAATTAACTACTTGATTAATTAATTTGTCTTTAATTTAACTGTGTGAAAGTGAGAAAAGAAAAAGCAAATATAAAAACTGAAAAAACTAAAAGTCTGGATTACATGCATTATTTTTGCATAGTTTTTGATTTAAACTGGACATCAGGCCTGCCTGCCTGGCTACTTCTGTTAGGTCCTCAAGACTTGACTTGACCAAATCAATATTGCTGGCGACCACCAAGCATAAATACCAGTTCCTTCACAAGTCCAGGTGTTGCAGAAATCTCTGTATGAAGTATATGGAATTATTTGGCCAAGTTAAATAATCATTACTATTTTTTTTTCTTAAGAGCGACTTAGCATCAGATGCTTGATTACGTATTTAACATTCCACTTATGCCGAGATCTAAGTCAGAAAATAGCAGGTGTCAACTGTGATTGGCAACTGTGATTGGTGATAACAGGAGTTTTCAAACTTTCAATGAAGCTATTGACTAACAACCCTGTTCTGAATTTACAGCAGTATCCAGTACCTTTATCCAAGTAGTAGTTTATGGTTGTAGCATTCACAAAGAAAAAAAAATGTTGTGATTAGGACATTGTCCCGCATGAAATCATTCAGAAATGCAATCTATTCCTAAATGTCTTTTAGAGAAGGTTTTTACTCCAGAACCATCTTACAACATATGTTTCATTTTCCAGAACATTGCCAACATCTTAAGAGTCAACATTTCAAACTCTCAGGCTGGCAACAGTCAAGGTGGAAACGAAGCTACCAATATTTAACAAGTGTCTTCCTGTCACCCTGAGCCTGCATTCAAACTGGAACAGATTTGACTCAGTCAGCTGCTTTGGTACTAAAATAACATACTTGAACTCCCACCCACCTCAGTGGATCCAGTACTGGCTGTTGGGTGTTAGCACACAAATGTTGACCTCACTTCTTTATGTGGGCCTCATCAGAGATATACACTCCACATTCATTTACAGTTCTGCCATTACACAAGTTTTAATACCTTATCAAGGTAAAGTGCATCGGAAGCCAGCTCTGTGGATTGAATTATCAACAGACCACCAGAGGCCTGCCGTTTTCTAGGATTACCCCTTGAATGCTGAACACAAACAAAAAAGGAAGAAAAGCAACAACAACAAAATGTCAAAAGGGCCCATTGACCTGGCTGCACCGACACTACACTTACTGCTGGTATCGTCTCATGGATAAAACACATCCTGTCTCCTTCCAGAGTCTGTTATTCACATGTTTATGGCTATTTTTGCTGCCTGTGTGTACACAGTAAAACAAAATGAAACATCTGTTGACACATGCCGTACCATTAAATTCAGCTCAAACACCTGTGTAACGAGAGTGAAAATTACTTCTGTGTCACAATAATGCAGTGTTCTTTACTAATAAGACTGGTTCTACATGTGGAACAAATTAATTTAATGGGCAAATATTTATCTTCATATTTAGGACAGTCACAGGAAACTGTGACTGTCCTAAATATGAAGATAGGAGGAGAAATTTTGTGAAGCCCAAAATGAATGTGACCTGAAGCTTAAAGTTAGAGAAACACACCGTAAACACAGTTTATATATTAGGGGTGTGAATCTTTCACTCACAAATCGATCCGATTCAAATCTCAACTAACAGGCTACGATTCGATTCGGTACGATTCGAACGGTTCAGTTCGATTCAATAAAAATTGACAATTTAACCCCAACTACTTATTTTGCTTTATTACTGAGAAGAAAAAGAGAAACACAAATTTAATTTCAAAATAGTATTCTTTTGTTTATTTAATGTCCAAGAGACAGTACACCAGGCCTACTGAACATAAATTCAGACATTAACTTAAGCCTTTACAATATACCTGGGGGGATAATTGACATTACATAATGAAACGCCAAACTCGCAATCTGGTGTGCCTCACTTCACAGGTTTGCAAAACTCTGCTCATACTTAAAATCCAATTCTTACTTTCCCTCAAGGAACACAAAATAAAAGATAAAAATGGCCCAAAGTTTAATTATCCTTGCTAATGTGAGAATTTACTGAGCATAAGGCTGAGGTTAGATATCAAAAATAAAATTAGTTATGAAACAATTAAGTTGCCTATTAAAGGCAAAAATTCAGAATGACTAGTGATTCAGTCACTTGGGAACTTCAACAGTAAAACATCACTGACAAGATACATGGATCCAAAACTTTAGTAAGCAGTTATAGAAAATAACTCTGAACATTAGCTTTTCTTTAATTTTTTTTAAAATATATATATATATACACACACTATACAGTCATGGAAAAAAAAAATTAGACCACCCTTGTTTTCTTCAGTTTCTTGTTCATTTTAATGCCTGGTACAACTAAAGGTACATTTGTTTGGACAAACATAACGATAACCACAAAGATTGCTCATAAGAGTTTTATTTAAGAGCTGATATCTTACCATTTTCCATGGTTTTCTTGATTATAACCTAAATCACTTAAGTTTTTACATCAATAGCTATGGCGTTGTACTGCCAAAAACACTGCTTTTATGCATTCAGTGTTTTCTTTTCTGTCTGTTTTAGTCACATGATGACGTTTAGTGGTACCAGGTATTAAAATGAACAAGAAAGTGAAGAAAAAATGGTGGTCTAATAATTTTTTCCATGACTGTATGTATATATTTATATGTATGTAATTTTGTTATATATATATATATATTAGGGGTGTAAAGATAAACCGATTTGAATCGGTTATCAGTTTGTGACGTATGAGATCCGAGTGCATCGGTCAATGGAGAACTGGATCAGTAAAAATGCACTACGAACGGCCCGATGTCCCTTATTTACAGCCGCGAATCGGTTTTCCTGAGGTCCAGCGACCCATACCTGCCATTGTTGTGCCAACGGGCGCGTGAACTTTCACGAGACTCCAGTGTTGACGTTTTGAGTCATGACGTCAGCTATGTAGCTGGAGAGAGCGGCTAGCAACATGTCAGACAACACGGATGAAATATACAGCGCTTCTCACCACCGGTAAATGTAGGTAGGAAATGTGAACGTACACTCGTCTGCCTTGTCCCCGGCGTGGATATCACTAGGTCCTGCTTCAATGTAACCTCCAAACACTCTAAGTACACAGGAATGAAGAACGTTGGTATGACTGGAATACTAATACACTACTCAAAAAAATTAAAGGAACACTTTGTAATCAGAGTATAGCATCAAGTCAATTAAACTTCTGGGATATTGATTTGGTCAGGTAAGTAGCAGAGGGGGATGTTAATCAGTTTCAGCTGCTTTGGTGTTAATGAAATTAACAACAGGTGCACTAGAGGGGCAAAAACGAGACGACCATCAAAACAGGAATGGTTTTACAGGTGGAGGCCACTGACATTTTTTCCCCTCCTCATCTTTTCTGACTCTTTTTCACCAGTTTTGCATTTGGCTAGGGTCACTGTCACTACTGTTAGCATGAGGCGATACCTGGACCCTACAGAGGTTGCACAGGCAGTCCAACTCCTCCAGGATGGCACATCAATACGTGCCATTGCCAGAAGGTTTGCTGTGTCTCCCAGCACAATCTCAAGAGCATGGAGGAGATTCCAGGAGACAGACAGTTACTCCAGGAGAGCTGGACAGGGCCGTAGAAGGTCTACAACCCATCAGCAGGACCGGTATCTGCTCCTTTGTGCAAGGAGGAGCAGGAGGAGCACTGCCAGAGCCCTACAATATGACCTCCAGCAGGCCACTGGTGTGAATGTCTCTGACCAAACAATCAGAAACAGACTTCATGAGGGTGGCCTGAGGGCCCGACGTCCTCTAGTGGGCCCTGTGCTCACTGCCCGGCACCGTGGAGCTCGATTGGCATTTGCCACAGAACACCGGAATTAGCAAGTCCACCACTGGCGCCCTGTGCTTTTCACAGATGAGAGCAGGTTCACCCTGAGCACATGTGGCAGACGTGAAAGGGTCTGGAGAAGCCGTGGAGAACGTTATGCTGCCTGTAACATCGTTCAGCATGACCGGTTTGGTGGTGGGTCAGTAATGGTCTGGGGAGGCATATCCATGGAGGGACCACAGACCTATACAGGCTAGACAACGGCACCCTGACTGCCATTAGGTATCGGGATGAAATCCTTGCACCCATTGTCAGACCCTATGCTGGTGCAGTGGGTCCTGGGTTCCTCCTGGTGCACGACAATACCCGGCCTCATGTGGCGAGAGTATGCAAGCAGTTCCTGGAGGATGAAGGAATTGATACCATTGATTGGCCCCCACACTCGCCTGACCTAAATCCAACAGAACACCTCTGGGACGTTATGTTTCGATCCATCCAACGCCGCCATGTTGCACCTCAGACTGTCCAGGAGCTCAGTGATGCCCTGGTCCAGATCTGGGAGGAGATACCCCAGGATGCCATCCGTGGTCTCATTAGGAGCATGCTCAGACGTTGTCAGGCATGCATACAAGCACGTGGGCGCCGTACAAACTACTGAATACCATTTTGAGTTGCTGCAATGAAATTTCAGCAAAATGGACTAGCCTGTCGCATCATTTTTTCACTGTAATATTTGGGGTGTCTTTGAATTCAGCCCTCTGTAGGTTGATAATTTTCATTTCCATCAAATGATGTGGCATCCTTTTGTTCTTAACACATCACTCAGTCCATACCAGTATAGATAAACAGCATGATTTTTTTTCCCATTGAGATCTGATGTGTTTTAAAAGTGTTCCTTTAATGTTTTTGAGCAGTTTACAATCTGGCCTGATTGGTTCTGGGCAGCATTTATTGGCCGTCCAAGCGTCATTTAAAGGGCCGATTTCTTAAGTGCTCAGTTTGCTTATTAGGGCAATTATATGATAATTTTTTACCCTCCCATCAAAAAAAAAAAAAACAAAACTCCTCAGATCTACACGATTCACGTAGGTCACACTCCGCTCACTCACAGTGACCAGCCGATCACACTTTGGCTGGTTGGCTGCAGGTCATAGACGCAGAAAAAAAAAAAAACAAGCAGGCATGGCCAGTGGTGGCGGAGAAATTGGGAAAAACTTTTTTTAATCACTGGTGTGGAAGCATTTTGGTTTTGCTGTTGAATACACCGGCGAGGGAGTGAAAACAATTAACAGTTGACAGAACGCAATCTTCCACCTCCCTAAACCCGGATCTTACCTGTGTAAGATCCAGTTGTTACCAGTTGTGCGTCTTGGTGCAAAAAATACTGCAGAACAAATCGTTGGATGCGCATTTAAAGATCATGAACAATTAATGTTCCTATCCCTCCTCGACCACCAACAGTTTCAGTTTGACAACGACCCAAAACATACAGCCAAGGAAACAAAGGAGTGGCTCCATAAGAAGCACATCAAGGTCATGGAATGGCCTAGCCAGTCTCCTGACCTTAATCCTATTAAAAATCTATGGAGAGAGCTGAAGCTGCGAGTTTCCAAGCGGAAGCCTCAAAACCTTCAGGATTTGGAGATGATCGGCAGAGAGGAGTGGACGAAAATTACTCTTGATGTGGGCAAACCTAGTAAGCAACTACAAGAAACGTCTGACAGCTTTGCTTGACAACAAGGGTTTTGCCACCAAGTATTGCAAATTTTTTTTTATTTGACTTGCAAATTAATAGAAGTCTGACACTGTTCATTTATTTCTTAGTATGACAAATGCCAAAATCATACATATATATATATATATACACACGGCACGTACACACACACACAGAGTCTGCTACAGACTAACTTCCTGGAAGCTCCTGTGGAAGTGTTAAGTCCTTGACATGTTCTACAAATGGACCAAACTTTTTCACCCTCCTTTAATTTCACATGCATTTACTTCTCACACTGAAACAAGTAATTGACAGGACAAAGAAAGAGGAAGGGATACGTTGGTGAGCTCTTTGATGAACCCCTACAACCACATTATACAACCATGTTGCACTAGACTTCACAAGCCTTGCTCAGTAGCACTGTAGACCCTGAGAGCCATTCAGAGGTAAGAACTAAACCACACTGTTCAAGATGTGCAACAATCCTGCTGAGGTCATCTAAAACTAAATTCCTACATATAGCATCACTAAGACGAACAGAAGCCTGCTCATATCTTTCCTTAAACACCTGCTTTGGTCTGTAGTCCAACAGGACAAAAGTGTCAATGTGTTACCAAGTCTAGGACAATGTGGTCTAAAGTATGGCAAATTCAAGATTTTTGAAATAGAGAAAAAAAGAGTTCAGTGGATGAAAATAAAACAAAACAGAAGTGAGAAATATCAGAACACAAATGTGTGGGGAAGAAAACAAAAATCAAAACAAAACAAAAAACAAATCAACATATTGTCCGATTGTAGATGGACACTTGAGATAGTTTTGCATTTCAATTAAATTTGTTCCACTGTGGTCTTTGAAGGCTTAGAACATGCTGAGGAAGGAGAGCAGATCCAGAGCTAAAGGCCTGGGCTATTCTTATGTTCCATCTTTCTAAAAACTGACCATACCCTGAGAAAGAACAATTTACATTTCCTGTTTCAAGGGGCCGCAGAAGTGAGCGACACCCCTCTTCTCATCAAATATAGATGCATGCAAAGAATCTCTCAGGCATGCCTGAAACGACTCATGAATGCACGGTTGACTAACTGGTCCTACTTCCATCTTGTTAACACATTTCTCCTGGATAAACAGAAAAATGTGTGCCTGAAAGAAAAAAAAAAACAAACAGAGCACCGTGGAAAAGAAATTAGAATACTCGCACGGAAACCTTAACCACAGAAGTGTCTAACGTTCCTTTCCTAAAGAGTCAACTAACAATAGCAACACATGACACAAAGCTGAGGACAAGAGCTGAGGATCTGAGACCAATGAGGTTGCAGAAGCTTCCAAACAAGACACCTCAAAGTTTTGCCAGAGCCAACTCCACACACGATTCTGTTTCAGATTCCCATGTGGCATCTATCCGAAGTGGTTGTTGTTTTCAAACTACTTTGATTGCATCGGTTCCAGAATTTGGAAAACCTGTCAAGTCAGAATGGCCCTTCCAGGCAAAACTTTGGATTTCTCCATGGCAATCATCAATACATTCATATTTGATAGCAATAATTAACAAATATATTGTTCATTTCTCTACAGGTATTTATGCCAGATATATGCTTTTATAGCTGTCTGAAATGGAAACCTGTGACTAGCACATTATTTTAATACATTATGTGACTGTTAAGATCACAGCTAAATCAAACGTTTTCTCTCCTGACTATCTGGTAAAAGCCACAGAAAGAACTAGAAGAGCACTCAGAGAGCGCAGACCTCCGCCAAGCGCAACAATTATCCAACATTTGAAAGTGATCCATTTCTTCCGGATCACACCCAAAATGAAATCAGTTCTTTCTTTTCACATTTCGGACAACTCTGGAAAATTTCATCAAAATCCATCCATAACTTTTTGAGTTATCTTTAACACAGACAAACAGATAAACACCGGCAAAAACATAACCTCCTTGGCGGAGGTAAAAAAAAGGCCACGACTCCCAAAACAGCAAAATCTAAACTTCCAGTGTGGAAAGACTTGAAAAGGCAGTTAACAGAGAAGAAATAGGAGTTATTAAAATAATTATTGAAGCAAAAACATAAACTAATAAACAAAGACAAGCTGTGATGAGATCTAGTTTAACAATACATTCAACATAAGAGAAAAATGCACACGACAGTTGAATATATTTTGGTCTGATTATGTTTTGTTGATATTCGTTTCCTCTCTGACAGTTTTACAGTTCTTGTTACAGCAGCAGAGACATTTTAAAAGGAACTTGAAAACAAAGTATATTTATCCTGTCATATGAACCAGGGACTATATAGATTATCATGGCTAAATTATTACTTAAGATGAAGAAACACAGAAATATCAGATGTCCTAAAGCCCCACCTATCTTGATTTTCCTGGGGGGGGGGCAGTTGAGGACTAATGATGCTCATATTTGCCTGGACCACAAGCTGTTTGGTCTACAGTGCCAGCCTTGAGCATTGAGCTTCAAACACTTTGTAAACGCATATCAAGTCAGAAGCACAGCCAGACAAGCTCCACACGTGCAACGCGTACATATCACCAACTTAGATATTCCTTATACTCAGCAGGTCCTCTGTTGACAACACAGATTCCTAGAAGAGCAACTCCATGTTGCCATTCTTTAACCTTAATCAACCATAATCTTTAAAACAAATGTATGATTAGGCTTGCCCACCCTTCAACTGAAGTGGAATCATGGATTATCAGATGGCAAGATAAAAGGCATCATCAGCAACATTAATTCTATCTGGAAACAGAGGGGGTATTTCAAAGGCAACAGTGAGTCAAGAGAAAATAAATTAACTGATTGTTTTGCACGTCCTACTCATGACCAGCACCGTCCTGGTCAAAGTGATGTTAAAAGCCTACCTGAGGTGACAGAAGCGCTTTTAAAAAAATAAATTAGCCACACTACCTGAAACCTTATTGTGCTATAGGTGCCAAAGACAAGAGAAAAGAAAAAAAACAAACAACAAAATACAATAAAGTAAAGTAGCATTCTTGACTGTGAGTAGAATCTCAGTTATTCAGCAGCTCTGGCAAGATTTGCATCTCCCACATGACTGTAGCAAACACAGCTATACAGTAAGCCTTCAATGTAGAACACAAAGCAGACTCAGAAATCTGAGCCAAGTTACATTCACTGCATCCTTTTCTTTTTATCTAATTTTAAATATAAAATGTTTCACTTCGAAACAAACTCTTAAGCACTGAGAAACTTGTTCCCACTGAGAGTACCACTGGCATGGATGTAAAACCTGGGTTTATATCTGCCACCTTAGAGAGCTCTGCCTCCACAATACTGTTGTAGTATGACCTCACCAAAGTAGTTACAAAAACATCTCAAAACACAGTTTTATATGGCATTGTGGAATATAACAACCTTTTCCCTCTATAATAAAGTAAGACCAAGAGGTTACTGATCTCAGAGCCCATATACCTCCATCTCAACATGTAAAGAAATGATCTCTCTGGATATCAAACACAATAAGTGCTTAATACAAAAGGGCTCTGAAGCCACCATGGGAAGTGTGTGGACTAGAAGCATGCAACTATATTCTAACATCATCTGTAAGGTGCTCAGAACTCTTGATCAAACCTATTGGTCTTGAAATGCTAGTCTCTTAGCTAAGATCAATGGTACGATGCTAACATGGCTGTTACCGAAACCCGCATTAAAAGTGATGAGCCATGTAACAGTAGAGTTTCCCGCTCTGCTAGCAAGGTTCTTCAACCAGTGGGCAAGTACAGAAGCTGCTCTTTCAGAGCAACAGAAGCAGCAACAAAGAACTTTGTACCCGGGAAGCCTTTGATAGGTTCATTTACGCACTCCCAACTTTTACTAGAGTGCAGCAGGCACACCGTCACAGAAAACAGGTAAAAAAAAAAAAATAGGAAAAAACAAAAACAAAGTAAAAGCTTGTGTCTTAACACACATCCCCTCTTTTATCCCACAGGCCCATCACTTAACCCACCTGCCATCAGCTGCGAGTAGAGTAATACGCTAATATATATGTATATAAAACACACAAAGCCCATACAGACAAGGGAACCATCACACAGGAAAAACTGGATAATACACAGACCAGAGAGAAACAGAAAACAGCCAAATAAGAGAAAGAAAGAAAATCAAGAAACAAATCATAGTTCCATGTACAGTGGCTCTGGAGGTCATTAGAGTGATGG
Organism: Hirundichthys speculiger; assembly: GCA_018398805.1. Lineage (NCBI taxonomy): Eukaryota > Metazoa > Chordata > Actinopteri > Beloniformes > Exocoetidae > Hirundichthys > Hirundichthys speculiger. The sequence goes on from JAGFBZ010000653.1 coordinate 322,466, forward strand.
AGAGAGTACTGCATACATCTGGACCAGACCAGACCAGACAGCGTAAACTGGACATGTGAATCAATCTCTTCAGCCCGGTTACATCATGGAGTAGAACTTCTTCAGACTGAATGAATATCACACTTCAGATTTCTTTTTTTTTTTAATGATAAAGCTGAAGTGAAAAGTTAAAAGCTGAATCCTCTCAAGTAACTGGCTAGATGATCAAGACGGAGCGCACAGGTGATACATTGGGTAAAGGTAGGACATGATTGTGTGCAAAAATGCTTGTGAAACAAACACCAAGACTAAAAATAAAATAAAACAGGTCATTTAACTTTAATGCAATTTATAGATCTTGGGTTTTCTTTTGGCTTCATTCTGAGATTTGACTTGACCTGGACTTGGTTGATCTGGCCTGGTCTTGGTAAAATGTCGGCTGCCATGTGTTGGTTGGTGATCCCTTGCTTAAATGCCCATGCTGAAGGCATGCAGCTCATGATGGAAGTGCTGGGTGGGTTCAGACAAAATCACACTGGAATCCAGGCAAGGGTGCCAGACACGCCCAAGGCCCAACGAAACCTCTTTGATAAGGTTATGCACTGGGTCGCCCTCTGTGTACAAGGACTGGTCCGGGTCAAAGTCGATGCTCTCCTCAGAGACGGTCAGGATACGAAGACTGGAGCCTCGCAGTCTAGAGATAGCCACCAAGTTATGAGACCATACAGTGTAACCTACAGACAGAGTGGAGAGTGTAAGCAGTTGGACTGATCATGAAAACATTAGAAGAGATGTCCACTTTTTTCAAAAGCTGACTGTTCTTAATGAAAGTTTGGACATGCTTTGGTCAAAATACAATGGGAATATCACACAAAAGTTTCATCTACATGCATCCATAGCCTTGGACACAACAGTGTAGGCCTCTATTTTAATAGCCACAAATCAGTAAAGTGACCATTTGCTCCAGAAAAAAAATCCTTTCAGACCCCTCAAACAAGAAAGGTAATGAGCTCACCATGTATGACTAATACAGCCAGCTGGGTACATCTCCATGCCAAGAGGACCAAGGGGTCTTCATTGCGATTGAAGCTGAGGTCAGGGAAGTCAGGACCATCCTTCAGGAGTAGGAAGTGAGTCAGTGTTTTGCTATACTGCTGAGAGATAAGCTCTAAAGTGGCGTCAGTGAGCAGTGTGCTGTAACTGTCAAGGTGAAGACGCTCCAGGGGAAGGCTGGGCTTTAGGACCCTGAGGAGCTCTGAGTTTTCAACCTCCAGAGCCATGATGTATACGCGCAGGTTAGCACTCACACGAATCTGCAAAAGATTTGATAAACTTCAATGACATATACGTAAATACTTATTGGTATGAGTGATTCAGTATCACCATTTTGGTTTCCATTTTGCAGGATAAGTACACGGCTTAAAATTCTCAAACAAATATTCAAAACAGCCAGGACAAGGAAACTGGCACAAAAAAATGCATTTTAATAAAGATTTGGCATCAAACAGAACCTACTATATAATTGCATACCAGTGCTTTCCAGTCTTCCTCTGTGGCTATCCCTTCTAGTGCTTTGAGATCCAGCGCAGCACCACTGAGCACCAGGGAGAGGCGATGGAGTGGAGTTCGCTGTGAAGATGCCAGCAAACCACAAAGCTCAGGTGTAAAGTCAGAAAAATCCAGAGCCAGAGAACGGAGGTTTGACAGACGATCCAACTCTGATGGTGAAATGAGGGGACCTAAGGAAAATGTTGAAGCAGTTAAGTTGGAAAATCCTACTGTGCTAGTTCTGCCACGAACATGGTATATTTTTTTCATCATTTACATAGAGCCAAAATTCAGTGACATACTGAGAAGAAAAACAAACAAAAACAAAACATACCTAATTGGTGGTCCAGTAAACTCAGGTGTTGCAGAGTCTTGGCTGAAGGATTTGACAAGCAGGCCAAGGAACAGGGAGTCACCAGACCCAACATAAAGCTACAGGACAACAATTGCAGCTGCCTGCTGTTAGACAGCAATTCCATGAATAACTTCTGAATTCTGTTGACACCAGAGGAGGGGGCAACAACAATTAGCTTCAGGTCAATTTAACATAACCCTATTTTGTAACATTACTTTATAATATTTACATTGTTTTTATTGACTTCTTTTGATTCTATCACAAAAAACATATAAACATTTGGACCACAAAAACATATGTCCCAACAAATATTCATTCACATACATACCGTAAACTTGCACAATATAATGTCCCAATAAAATGCAATATTTTAAAACAAAAGGCAACTAATTGTGAAGATAAAAATCTCTACTTTCCGATTTCAAAGTTATATTCATGTACCAAGTTTTGTCCCAGAGGGACAAAAAATTCCTGCTGTTTTCCGTTGACAATGTATGTTAGCAATAACTCTCCTAGCTTGCAGAAGTTCCAAGTCTAGCAGTTTAGTTTGTTTCTGTGTTTGTGTGAAGCTGACTGGGTCAATTCCAAGCACACAGAGTTCAACATTTATTTTAACAGTTATTGAAAGAATATTTAAAAAAAATTGAGAAAATTACATAAAATGAAAAATAAAAATTAATTTGTAAGTCATTGAGGGAAATTAGTATTTGATCCCCAACCAACCTTGACCAGAGCTGGTTCCCACAGACCACTGGCATACTCCTAATCTCACTGAAGTAATTACCTGCATGAGAGACACCTGTTCCAAATAGTCACCTGTATGAAAAAGCCATCTGTCCACAGACTCAGTAATACTCCACCATCTCCATCATGGGCAAGACTAAAGAGCTGTCAAAAGATGTCAGGGACAAAGTTGTTGAACTCCACAAGGGTGGAATGGGCTACAAAACCATAAGTAAGAAGCTGAATGAGAAGGTGACAACTGACGGTGCAATTATTCGGAAGTGGAAGAAGTACAACATGACTGTTAATCGACCTAGGCTGGGGGCTCCATGGAAGATATCACCTGGTGGGGTCTCAATGATCATGAGAAAGGTTAGAGATCAGCCGAGAACTACACGGGAGGAGCTGGTTAATGATCTCAAGGCAGCTGGGACCACAGTCACCAAGAAAACTATTGGTAATACACTGAGACGCAATGGTTGCAATGGTGCTGTGGTCAGGTGAGACCAAAATTGAGCTCTTTGGCCTCAACTCAACTCGACGTATTTGGAGTAGGGATGGGCTTGCAATGAAGATTTATTTGTCGATCGTCGGGAGAATTAATGATTAATAATCGATTAATCATTAACATTTTTATATTGAAAATTATCACAATTATTCTCTATCGGCGTGACGTTTGTTTTCCCCTTTGGCCTGGTTGCTATGGCCCGCGCATGCCCGGATGTGTTCAGTGGCCCGGATGTTCGTGGTCGAGAATAACATAACAGACATATCCTTTTTTCTTTTCTTTAAAGAAAATAACGATAATAAAAGAAGAGATATCGAGGAGACTACTTAACAAGGACTATTTATATCCCATTATATCAAGGTGCCAGTATTACAGGCTTTTTGTTTCTTAAAAAGATGCGCTTGTTGTGTGCTCGATGTGCACTGCAGCTCCTTCTGGTCTGTGCTAACGCCGGGCCGAGGCTAGGCTAGGCTAGGCTAGGCTGAGATAGAGATGAACCGCCTCCACCGTCCTTTACAAGGCTTGGATGCACGTTGTTCAAGTGATACATCATTGTCATTGTCGATTAATTGTATTTGTAATTTGCATTGCAGTGATTGCAGTACACCTGGTCATTTTCTAAATGAAAATGGTCCCACGCCACACTTCGCCGCGACCGCTTCATGATTAGGCGATGACCTACAGAAGCTCGCGTGTAACAACTGAGGCAAGCCAGGGTAGGGTGATGGTGAAATGTTGCCCCCTGTTGCCAAATTTCTATCGGTGGCACAGTGAAATGCATCGCATTGTTTGAGGACATGCACTGATAACCTACATTCGGATTGTTTAAAAAAAAAAAAAAAATCATTCGGTTCATCGACGAAAATGAATGTCTTCGACCAAATTCTTAATGATCAATCATCGATTAATCGATTAATTATGCCCATCCCTAGTTTGGAGGAAGAGAAATGCTGAATATGACCCCAAAAACACCATCCCTACTGTCAAGCATGGCGGTGGAAGCCTTATGCTTTGGGGGTGTTTCTCTTCTAAGGTGACAGGTCGACTTGACCGCATCGATGGGAAGATGAACGGGGTCCATGTACCACAAAATCTTGGGTGACAACCTCCTTGCCTCCACAAGGACATTGAAAATGGGTCGTAGATGGGTCTTCCAGCATGACAACAACCCAAAACATACAGCCAAGGAAACAAAGGAGTGGCTCCACAAGAAGCACATCAAGGTCATGGAATGGCCTAGCCAGTCTCCTGACCTTAATCCTATTGAAAATCTATGTAGAGATGAAGCTGAGAGTTTCCAAGCGCAAGCCTCAAAACCTTTAGGATTTGGAGATGATCTGCAGAGAGGAGTGGACGAAAATTACTCCTGATGTGTGTGCAAACCTAGTAAGCAACTACAAGAAACGTCTGACAGCTGTGTTTGCCAACAAGGGGTTTGCCACCAAGTATTAGATCATGTTTTGCTAGGGGATCAAATACTTATTTCCTTTAATGACTTGCAAATTAATTTTTATTTTTTTTTCATGTAATTTTCTCAAATTTTTTTTCAATATTCTAATAACTGTTAAAATAAAGCTGCCATAGAAGTCTGAGACTGTTGATTTATTTCTTAGTATGACAACTGCCAAAATTAGCGGGGGATCAAATACTTATTTCCTCCACTGTGTATATATATACAGGGGACAACATTCCTGTCCTAAAACTTCAGCAACTGGTTTTCTCACTTGCTGCAGCACACTCCCCCACTTGTAAAACCTAAGAAACACACGTTCTCTCCACTTCAGTAAATTTGTGATCGACCTCGTGGTCTGCTAAAGAAAGCCATGAACATGTACGTACCAAGATTAGTTACACCTGGGTTGACATAGCTGCGCCTTCTTAATCTGGTTTGGCATTCGTGCAACTGAATGATTCGGGGTATCCAGGAATGATCCAGGATAAAATATGGTAGGATAGGTCAAGCCCCACTTTCTGATCCCAGATCACTTAATTCCACTATCACGCAACAGGCCGCAACTAGGCCGACCCAACCGCTGCACTCCAGTCAACAGCAAAGGGGAGGCGATGAGTACTGAGTAATGAGTACTTCCTACTGATTTTCTGGTTCATTTATTTTGAGGATGAGATAACGAAAAAAAGATTTTGTAAATACAATGATCCCTTATTTTTCGCAGTTAATGGGGACCGGTTAAGTTCAGTTTTACTGAAAGTTATAATCCGAAATGGCAGCTGCCCTGTGATAACACAGTATGCAAATTTGATGAGTAAATTTACTCCCATCATAAACTTTTGGTCATACTGAATATTTTTCAAATTTACAGTATGCCTTCATCTTTAACCACTTTTGAGCTAGAGCTTTTTGAATTGTTGAAATCAAAACTGAATATCAAATTTCAGTTTGCTACCATGCTCATACTGTCGACAACAGTGGACTAACGGAAACATTTTCAATAACTTTGTGATATCAGTGTTTAGAGTAAACTGATACAATTTGAAAGTCAAGAGACAGATCCCCTAGGACTACTCTTCAAACTACATTGTATAAAACAAGCAAAATTTGGCAACTTTTCTTCTCAGTCATCGTTGAATAGCTGTGTTGTACCCACAAACTTGATGACTTGGCATAACTGAAATAACATTGAATTTTGCAGCACTGTCACACCCACACTATTTGACTAATGCTGTTTTGTTTTTATATTGTTTTTATAAGCCCTTGTTGTCAATTTCTTCAGAGTACAATTGCAAATTTTAAGGCAGATTGGATAAAATTCCCTAGAAGCAAGGTGGTGCATTCCAGTGTATGCAAAATGCTTTTTAAAATAACACATTCTTTCTAAATAAGGTTTACAATAATTAGTTAGGTAAATGTTTCTGCTCTTAACTAAAACAATGAATAATGTAAAACCCGTTGACAAAAAAAAAAAATTTTCTTTGAGTATGGAAAAAATATCTACTTAATCAATCAAATGTCATCATTCTAAACATAATTATCTGTGATGCTTCCTTACTCATTGATCTTTTTGTCCCCCTGGTGAATCTGGTGGAGGCTTGAGCTCTCCAACAGTCCCTCTTGCTGAAGAATAAAGGTGTCTCCGTATAGACTCAGTTTCTGCAAGTTTCTAGAGAAGGAAAAGAGACATAACAACATAGCTTATCAATGTAAAAAAAATAAAACTGACTTTGTGCATGCATGCATATGTGTGTATGTACATACACATAAACATACACATACATATATACCTGTGTAGATACTAGGGGTGTAACGGTACATGTATTTGTATTGAACCGTTTCGGTACGGGGTGCTCGGTTCGGATCGGAGGTGTACCGAACGAGTTTCCACACAGACATATTAAGTAGAGGACCGCATGTTGTGGAGCAGAGCATGCTGCAGCCGCACATGCGCAGTTGCACGCACACCGACATTAAGGTCGCAGGAGGTTTATATTTACAAATATAAACAGGGACAAAGAGAAGTTGATAAAACCAAAGTGGTTTGCCGACATTGTTCATCCAAGATCGGGTATGTTTCTGGCAACACGTCAAACCTGTTAACTAATTTGAAACGGCACCACCCCAGCGTGAACATCACTACAGCGTAGAGAAAGACGACAGTAGTACAAACACAGCTCCCCACCGCATTTAAACAGCCTCTCTCTGGTGAGTCAGATCGGGCTAAAGCAATAACAAATGCCATTGGTTTTTTTTTATAGGTGCAGATTTAAGACCCTAATCACCCTAAACGCTGGCTTCAAACACATGATAAAGGTAACTGAGCCCTGATATCAATTACCTTCTCGTCCACATTTTAGCCAGAAAATCATACCGGGACTTTATGAAAAAAGTAAAAAGATTTGTTTTTAAAGAAATACTCTGAGCCTTATTCATGTTATTTAATCTGACTAACAACTTGAAACTGTTCAGTGTTGCAACTGTTCAATTTTGCACATCAGATGGATATTTTCTATAAGAAAAAGTCTGAGCCAATGTTATTTTTATTTTGTTTTTCAAAATATCTACATTTCAGAATATTGTATTTATATTTTTGAGCAAAATTCTAGCTTTGTATAGGCTAATGTTCCTATTGTTAAAAAGCACAAAAGTGTGTAATAAACAACCAGCACATTTATATTTTGCATTTTGTTTTCTTACTGTACCGAAAATGAACCGGACCGTGACCTCAAAACCGAGGTACGTACCGAACCGAGAGTTTTGTGTACCGTTACACCCCTAGTAGATACGTATACATATATATATATATATATATATATATATATATAAACACTAGGGGTGCAACGGTACAGGTGGCTCATGGTACAGTCCATACCACAGTTTTTGTGTCACGGTTTCGGTACAGATTCGGTATAGTTTCAGACCACCCGCTACCCGAGATCGCAAGATACCGAGTTTACTGAAAGCGCAACTTGCATGTCGGCACGTAAAAGAGCGCGTCCAAATGGAATAAATGTGCAGCTGTGGCAGCTCTCATTCAGTATAGACCCCACATCCTTATCAAGTTATCGTCCACTGTCTTTAATTAATATGGACACAAAAATCATAAGTAAGGCATTGGCACTCCGAATAGAAAAAATAACTCCAATTATTATCCACTCAGATCAAACAGGTTTCATCAAAGGAAGACAGTCCTGTAATAATCTACGCAGACTATTTAATCTAATTGATCATACGTCACAAACAAACACACCAACAGCGACATTTTCACTGGATGCAGAAAAAGCATTTGACAAGGTTAGCTGGGACTTTTTATTTCCAACAATTTGGTTTTGGCAATTCATTCATCCATTGGATAAGTATTCTTTACAACTCACCTATGGCAACAGTTACCACAAACGGCATAATGTCACAGCATTTCACTTTACACCGGGGTACAAGGCAGGGAAGCCCACTTTCTCCATCCCTATTTGCTGTTTTTAAAGAACCTCTCGCAGCAGCTGTACGTTAGCATAGTAAAATCTCAGGAACACAGACAGGAAATGCAACACATAAGATTAGTTTATATGCAGGTGACATTCTTTTATACCTACAAAACCCGTCAACATCTCTCCCCCAAACTATCACTCTAATAAATTCCTTCTCCAAGATCTAAAATCCACCAATCGATGGTCTAAATCCACCATCCTACCCACTAAACCTCAGTAGCTGGGATGTGGCTGCCAAAACAGTACTTCTTTCATTTAAAACAAAGAATATTAAATATCTGGGATTAAATATTTCCCCTAAATTGTCAGAATTAGTTGGCCTTAACTATAATCCTCTATTAAAAACAGTAGAAGGAAACCTTAAACCTTAGATGAATCTACCAATAAACATAATAGGCAGAATTGCCACAGTTAAAAATGACCATCCTTCCTATGATTAACTATCTTTTCTTAATGATCCCAATTAAACCTCCAAGCTCTTGGTTTAAATCTTTAGACTATAGTCTCGCAATATTATTGGAAAAACAAGAAAACTCAAATGAAATTATCCACACTACAGAAATCCAAATCTAGAGGTGGTCTGGAGGCTCCAAACTTCTCTTATTTCCTTGCAAACAAAATCCAATATATTTATAAATGGATAAATCCTAAGCAGTGTGACTCTTCTTGGATGGATTTAGAACAATCAATTTGCAAAGATATCAATATTTTCGATTTGCCTTTTAATAAGTCGCTCAATTACTCGCCATTCTTGTTTTAAAAACCCAATCATAGCTACAACCTTGACAGCCTGGTGGGATTTTCACCAGATAGCTAATACCAGCATTTCACCAAATAAATACACACCCATCTGGAATAATCCTGACTTCCAAATAAACTGAAAAACCCTTAAATTCCATGTCATGGATTAACAAGGGCATTACCCATCTCAATCATATCTATGAAAATAATTCTATGGTCACACTTGCTCATCTTGTCCAGAAATACAATATTGAACAAAAGCAATTCTTAGAATATCTTCAGGTTAAAACTACCGTACAGGCTAAAATGAATAAAACATCTAACCTTAGTCTCCCACCATTGATCCTAGAATTCACTAGAATTTGCCCCCTTGCCCCCTGACCTCTCGGGTCGGGGGCAAGGGGCCCTCTTGGGCCAGTCTGGCCCTGGGTTGATGGGAGTTAGCTGCCGTTTTCTCACCCACGGGAGGACTTGAGATGGACTAAGATAAGGAGAGTGGTGATAGTAATAGTGGTAACAGTTTCCTTGGTACTTGGGTAACTCACATGTGAATGTACGGACCGTTTGCACATGACGTCGCGCACTGCAGCCGCAACAGCTCGCTGCCATGTTGGAGTGAGGACAAGGCCCTTCAGCTGAGCAGTATACCTGTCATGTGTGTAATCTGTCGCGTTCAGGTGGATAGCAAACAGCCCGAAAGCATGGTTTTTAGCTGTGAAGCTGTTGACTGCACAGGCTGCAGAGGAAAGGGATCAGGATTATCGTCCCGCAGATTTCCAGCTGACGTAGAGCGCTAAGCAAAGTGGATCGTTGTGCTCCGGCGCGGCGCGTGGTGGGCGGTTGTGGTGTTTTCATGTGTTTCGGCTGGTTTTTTGGTTTGTTGGAGGTTTGTTTGTTGTTCTTGTTCGGCTGATTGGCTGGCTGTTTGTAGCGTTTGGATGCTTTGGTTGGTTGGACTTGTGTTGTGGTTGTGGGGTGGTTCTGCGTCGGCCGGGGGCGGGGGGGTGGGTGGGCGGGAATATGTGGAACAACAACCAGCACATGAATGCCTAGGGCAGGGTGCCCTGTTGCTGCTCGCTCGGTCCCCAGCTGATCGTGCGGAGTTATTTGCGGGATGGATGGGTCTTTTGATTGAGGATTGTCTGGTGTTAGGGTTAGGATGGTCAGGGTTAGGGTTAGCTGGATGGTCGGTTGGTCGGTTTGGGCGGATGGGGGTGCACGCCTCCGGGGGGTGCTCGTTGCATCTGCGGCTTGTTCTCGCCGGTCACCGCTCTTTCCTCGTATCGTCCCCGCGGGTGCGTCGCAGTGCGAACCGCATAACCTGCACAAAGACTATGTGATCGCTTAAGCCCTAGCTTGTTGTTTTCGCTCCAATATGGCGACTGCGCTTTGTTGTCATGGTGTGTGTCGCGTGGCTGCGGGAGGTCTATATGGGCACGGACACATTTATTCTTTACACCCCTCACCCAACACCCCCCTCTACTGTCAACACAATCAATCAATAATGCTTGCATCAATTCTCCATATACAGGTCTATAGCTTGGTAGAAGGTGTTCATCCAGTTTTCTTGTTAGTAGTTTCTGCTTCTTACATATTATCCTCCGAGTTTGTTTGCTGTCACAATCCACTACACAACACCCCTCACACTTCACAACCCAGCACACACCACACCCTCACTGTCTTGTCTCTTCAACTGTCCTGTCTTTAAACACTGCTGGTGTTTTTGGTCCTATCTGGCAAAATAAGGATTAAAGTTATTAATAAAGACGTTAGAAATTACTGCCAGAGAGGACTGGTGAAGGACACGTTCACCCTTCACACTCCCACAAAAAAAAGTCTGCTATAATATTAAATTACATATACATACTAGATGGTTTTGCTAGACAATGGCACTAACCTGAATGTAAATGCAGACAAAAAAAAAAAAAAAAAAAAACTAACTGCAGTGCATGCTAAATTGTTTAATTTGTTGTGGGATTTTCTCCTGAAACCGACACACTTTCCTTTCGGTTGTTGCCATCAAAATACAAAGAGTTGAGACCCATTAAGACAACAGGGGATGGGAATTGCCTGTACAACTCTGTTTCCCTCGTTCTGAAAGGTGATACACGAGATGATTTTATCTTATGTTTAATATAATGAAAAAATAGCTGAATTAGCTGGGGTTTTTTGTCTATTTCACAGAGACATACACATAGAGGTAAAACAAACAGAACAATACACATGATATAACTCACATGCAGCACAGAACAAGTAACTTTCGTACATTTGCTTTTTATAAATGATAATTCCAAATTGTGTTTGCATTGTTGCTAGGGGATCTGAGTTCATATTTTGGCTGTTGAAAATTCAAATGTAGTACTGACAGTACAAGTAAGTCTGTTTCAAGTCTGTGTAACATGCTGGGAGTCTAAAATGTCAAACCACTGTAGGACTTCATGTGGGCAAAAAAAGCTACTGCTTGACTGTTAAACAGACTTCCAAACTTGAAGCTTCTTTCATGCAGATTCCAGTTTTTCTCCAGGAAGCTTAGATCTCCTGGCAGATATAGTGAGGTGGTGCAGATGTTTCAGAATATCACACTAGTACAATAGTGTTTCCCTGATGGATTTACTGAGGATGTGTAGGAGAAATGTCTACTACAGATGCTAGAGGCCATTGAAGCCATTGAGCGTCCATGATAATGTCAGCAGTCTACGGGGGCGTATGGGGCGACGAAAAACACTGGCGACCAAAATTGCTAGCTGGCTACCGACTTCAAAAACCTGGTAGCCAGGGGCTACTTGGTAAAAATTCTAATTTTATGCCCTGTGACCAGACATCCTCTGACCTCAAGAGAATAAAAACGTATGCAAGTAATACGGTGATGCATAATCGAGAGGTAGAGCCATTTGTGCACACCCACATGTGACCAGGTGGACACATTTATTTCATTTGGACGTGCTCTTTTACGCGCCGTCATGCGAGTTGCACTTTCCGTAAACTCAGTATCTTGCGACCGCGGGTTTAGGGTAGCGGGTGGTCTCAAACTGTACCGAATCTGTACCAAAACCGTGACACAAAAACCACGGTACAGACCGTACTGTGAGCCACCTGTACCGTGGCACCCCTAGTATATACGCATGTGTTACATATATATATACACTTATACAGACAGGTGTGAGGGCATCTGCACGCAAAGTGAGGCGAAGACTTTTGGAGGAAGGCCTGGTGTCAAAAAGGGAACAGAGAAGCCACTTCTCTCCAGTAAAAACATTAGGGAAGGACTGGTATTCTGCAGAATGTACAGGGACTGAACTGCTGAGGACTGGGGTAAAGTCATTTTCTCTGATGAATCCCCTTTCCGATTGTTTGGGGCATCTGGAAGAAGGCTTGTTTGGAGACGAGGTGAGCGCTACCATCAGTACTGTCTCATGCCAACAGTGAAGCATCCAGAGACCATTCATGTGCGGGGTTGCTTTTCGGTCAAGGGAGTGGGATCTCTCTAGGGCGATTTTATCGAGTCTGCGATATATATCGTTTTTTTTATTTCCCAAGGGAGTATCGATATTTCAGCCGCGGGTATCGATATTCTAAGCTCCCTTCAAAACCCCCATGTCCCGCACGCGTGCTCTTCCTGCAAAGTACACGAAGAGCCATTAAGTCCTCCAGCCGCTAGTGTCGCTGAAGAGCATTTCTAACAAGTTATCTAGAAGCCAGCTTCTTCTCAGAGCTGAGCCAGTCAGGAGAATGGTGGCGAGTATAAACCCAGCGCCTTCGTGCTTAAAAGCAGATGTGTGAGAGCAGTTCGGTTTTAAAAACAAAAAGGAAAGTGAAGATTTAGACAAAAGAATGGTGGTTTGCAAGTTGTGTCACACAAATGTGAAGTACTCTCAAAATACCACCAACCTGCGAGCCCACCTGAAACATCACCACCCGGACAAGGTAATGCTAACTGAGAGTTAACTGCTAAACCCAAGAAGTTGCAGCACGATCTGAAACAAACCACGCTGGACAGTTTTCATCTACTTCACCTAGGTCGCAGAAAATTACTGAGTCCATTGCCTACTTTATTTGTCAGGATTTGAGACTGTATTCAGTGGTGGAAAACGCCGGCTTTAGGTGCATGGTGAACGAGATGGAGCTCCGCTATCCTATTGTCTTTTATTCATTTTGTCCAGGATTTGCAAGCTGCCTGTCAGCCATATAATGTGTTATTGATGCTTTCAGTTCAATTAATTCAAACAAAGTAATTGGAAGACTCACAAGATGTCACCAAAATCACTTTGTCCCGTTAAAAACTTTCGGAAAATGATGTAAATGTATTGTAAGATGAATATCTATATATATCGTATCGTGAGCCAAATATATCGTATCGTATCGTGAGATTAGTGTATCGCTACAGCCCGAGATCTCTCACAATCTTGCCTAAAAGCACAGCCATGAATAAAGAATGGTACCAGAACGTCCTCCGAGGGCAACTTTTCCCAACCATCCAAGGGCAATTTGGTGATGAAGAATACCTTTTCCAGCATGATGGAGCACCTTGCCATATATATATATATATATATATATATATATATATATATATATATATATATATATATATATATATATATATATATATATATATATATATATATATATATATATATATATATATATATATCAGGGTTTCCGTTGTCCGGTAATTGCTGGACTTTGTCCGGTAAAATGTGCCGAAGTCCGGTATTTTATAATCTCTCCGGTCAAAATGTCCGGTGAAAATACTCCTCCCAAGCACAATTTCAGTTGTAATAAAATGGGTAATTTCCACATCATTTTATGAAAAAACATATACTTTTTTTTACGAATGAGTAGTGTGTGAGGACGAGTCGGCTCCAGCCACAGCTCCACTCATTGATGCCATAAGTGCGCGCAGAGACGCCATCTCCGTAATTACAGCGCTCCGCGGTTATGGAGGCTTGAACTTCTCAACGGCCGATGAAGTTCTCATCAGGGATTCCAGTAAAATCTACCCCGAGTGGGCTCGACCGGCCAAGATAGCCTGCGTGATCCCTGTCTCCAGTGTGCCAGCAGAGAGAGGTTTCTCTCTGCAGAACCGAATTAAAACAGCGCAGCGGAGTCGCCTGGGGGAGGACAAAGTCAAAGACTGATGCGCATTGCAAGTTGTGGAGAGACACTTGATTCAGCAGCTGCTCACTTCAGTGCTGCGAAAATGCGTAAAAAATAAACTGTCATACACCAGAATTAGGTGAAGGGATTTCCCCTGTTTGTTTTCAGTTTTTATTCCATTTTATTTCAAACGCATATAGCGAACGGACATTATTTTATTTCAAGTTGGCAGCATGGCCACGTTATTAGAATGTTATTTGCCACACCAGATGTGCTTTTTATTTGTTTGCAAATTGTTTTATCTTAGAGTATATAGGCCTTCATCTTTTTATGTTCATTCATGTGTCAGAGGAGGGCAAGCTTCTGCAATATTTATTTATTTTTTGAAGTTACGCTCGCGAGTCAATTGACGGGACTTATTTGATTTGAAATAGCCTGTTTTTCAATAAAAATACTATTAAATGACTTGTATTGATATCGTACTACTGCATATGATCTATTTTTAACCTCACTAAATTCATATAGCCTATGTGACCGGAATTTCAAACATTTGTCCAGTAAATTGAAAACCTGCCGGTCACACTGTCCGGCGCCAATTTTTTCTAGCGGAAACACTGATTTTATATATATATATATATATATATATATATATATGAATGGAGGAAATAAATATTTGATCCCCTGCTGATTTTGGCAGTTGTCATACTAAGAGATAAATGAACAGTCTCAGATTTTTATGGCAGCTTCATTTTAACAGTTATAGAAAGAATATTGAAATTTTTTTTTTAGACAATTACACGAAATGAAAAATAAATATTAATTTACAAGTTATTGAGGGAAATAAGTATTTGATCCTCGACCAACCTTGACCAGTGTTGGCTCCCACAGACCACTGGCATACTCCTAATCTCACTGAAGTAATTACCTGCATAAGAGACACCTGTTACAAGTTGTCACCTGTATAAAAAGCCATCTGCCCACAGACTCAGTAATACTCCACCATCTCCATCATGGGCGGGACTAAAGAGCTGTCAAAAGATGTCGGGACAAAGTTGTTGAACTCCACAAGGCTGGAATGGGCTACAAAACCATAAGTAAGAAGCTGAATGAGAAGGTGACAACTGTTGGTGCAATTATTTCGAAGTGGAAGAAGAACAACATGACTGTTAATCAACCTAGACTTCTCTTCCTGCTCTCGGTGGAGGCAGTTGCATTTCTGTGAGCTCCTCTCTATTTGTCCCTGCTGCTTCTCTTTTGTCTTGTCTGAGCTTTTTTGGAGCCTCACTCGGCATAATATTCAAATCTCTAACCATGGATCTGGTCAGCTGGTCTCTCAATGCAATTAATCAAATTTTCTCGCTGAGAAAACAGGGCACAGGAGAGCCCTCCGGTCCAGATGGAACACTGGCTGGATACATCAAGGATTCTTACGGATGGAATCTGGAATGTCTGCCCCCCTTGTTCATTGTGGACGCCAAAGTCGTGTACCTATTGGGATTTATGATCACAGGATTTCTGCTGTTTGGAGTTGGCGGATACCTGCTGTATTGGAAAATTTACACAGCAGCTGCTATCCTGGACATCGTAAACCTGCCGGCCGTGTGTGTTGGAATGAGTCGCGCTGTGAACACTCAGACTGCTACTCTTGGTGAGCTGAATCAGAAACTGGAAGTGATTCTAGTGATAATTTTTGAACTCTCTGGCGAAATGGATTCGAACGTGGAGAAGTTGCAAGCGCTGCTCAGGGAGAATTGATCTGTAATTCGGACCAATGGAGTTATTCCCGCTGAGATGAAACAGCAGAAACTGAAAGCAGACAGAATCATGTCAGTCTGACCCAAACATTCTTCTCTTATCTGAATCTGGCTCCCCTGAAACGAAGCTCGCCTCCAAGGCTGGCCTTCGACCTAATCTCTCCTGAATATTACGACTTTTTGACGCTCCTTCCCCGACCCCTCCCCTTTCCAAACAACACCTGTGGCTCCAGACTGAACTGGGACAGGGGTCACTGGCTTACGCACACACATACACATGCACACACACACACACTTCCCGCCCCCTGCCCAACTGCCTCCGCTGGCTCCTGGCTGTTTTCATCCCCCCACGCTTGACGGACTGATGCACTGCGCGCCAGGATCTGGCAGCGCGCGCACGGACTGTTTGGCTGGACACCCCCCCCCCCCCCCACCTCCCACCCACCTCTCATGTCTTAGTTTTAAGTTTGTCTATGCTTATTTGCTATTTGTTGAGGTTTTTTTTGTGAATCTCACAATATGCCCCTCAAGGACATGTTGTGTGAGACACCTTTTTTTACCCTCTCGCCCTCCTCTCCCCATGTGATCGTATTTTCCTCTGATAAGGGGAGCGCCGCTACAAAGTGGCTGCAGACCCCCCAGACACCGCCGACTCCTGTCTAACATGTTGTTGTTTGTTTCTGTATGTTTTCTTGGACAATGTACTGGAAATGTAATTTCACTGTGTTGGGATGCTGGCTTAGTGACAAAGGCATTCTGATTCTGATTAGGCTGGGGGCTCCATGCAAGATATCACCTCGTGAGGTCTCAATGATCATGAGAAAGGTTAGAGATCAACCGAGAACTACACGGGAGGAGGTGGTTAATGATCTCAAGGCAGCTGGGACCAAAGTCACCAAGAAAACTATTGGTAATACACTGAGACGCAATGGTTTAAAATCCTGCAGTGGTCCAAGGTCCCTCTTCTCAAGAAGGCTCACGTCCAGGCCCGACTCAGGTTTGCCAACAAACATATTAATGACTCAGAAAGAGACTGGGAGAAGGTGCTGTGGTCGGGTGAGACTAAAATTGAGCTCTTTGGCCTCAACTCAACTCGACGTGTTTGGAGGAAGAGAAATGCTGAATATGACCCCAAAAACACCATCCCTACTGTCAAGCATGGCGATGGAAGCCTTATGCTTTGGTGGTGTTTCTTTTCTAAGGGGACAGGTCGACTTCACCGCATTGATGGGAAGATGAACAGGGCCATGTACCACAAAATCTTGGGTGACAACCTCCTTGCCTCCACAAGGACATTGAAAATGGGTCATGGATGGGTCTTCCAGCACGACAACAACCCAAAACATAGAGCCAAGGAAACAAAGGAGTGGCTCCATAAGAAGCACATCAAGGTCATGGAATGGCCTAGCCAGTCTCCTGACCTTAATCCTATTAAAAATCTATGGAGAGAGCTGAAGCTGCGAGTTTCCAAGCGCAAGCCTCAAAACCTTCAGGATTTGGAGATGATCGGCAGAGAGGAGTGGACGAAAATTACTCCTGATGTGTGCAAACCTAGTAAGCAACTACAAGAAACATCTGACAGCTGTGCTTGCCAACAAGGGTTTTGCCACCAAGTATTAGATCATGTTTTGCTAGGGGATCAAATACTCATTTCCCTCAATGACTTGCAAATTGATTTTTATTTTTCATTATAAGTAATTTTCTCAAAATTTTTTCAATATTCTTTCTATAACTGTTAAAATAAAGCTGCCATAGAAGTCTGAGACTGTTGATTTATTTCTTAGTATGACAACTGCCAAAATCAGCGGGATATCAAATACTTATTTCTTCCACTGTAGGTACATACATACATACATACATATATTTGTTTTTTCACAACAATTGCGATGTTCCAATTTGAAAAGCCAATTCAAGATTTGATTCCCAATTTTCCGAAATGCTGATATTCAGAAAGAAAGAAGACTGACAATTTTCTGTTTTGACTGGTGGAGTAATATTGGCCACTGACACATTAATAATTCAGCCTGCATCCTAGCTAAACTGCTTTCACTTCAAATATAAGAATGAATGGACACACATAGATACAGTGGGTTCAGACTAGGGACGGGCATAATTAATCGATTAATCGATGATTGATCATTAAGAATTTGGTCGAAGACATTCATTTTCGTTGATAAACCGAATGGTTTTTTTTTTTCTTTAAACAATCGGAATGTAGGTTATCAGTGCACGTCCTCAAACAATGCGATGCATTTCACTGTGCCACCGATAGAAATTTGGCAACAGGGGGCAACATTTCACCATCACTCTACCCTGGCTTGCCTCAGTTGTTACACGCGAGCTTCTGTAGGTCATCGCCTAATCATGAAGTGGTCGCGGCGAAGTGTGGCGTGGGACCATTTTCGTTTAGAAAATGAGCAAGTGTACTGCAATCACTGCAATCCAAATTACAAATACAATTAATCGACAACGACAATGATGTATCACTTGAACAACGCGCATCCAAGCCTTGTAAAGGTTCATCTCTATCTCAGCCTAGCCTCAACTCGGTGTTAGCACGGACCAGAAGGAGCTGCCGTGCACATCGAGCACACAACAAGCGCATCTTTTTAAGAAACAAAAAGTCTGTAATACTGGCGCCTTGATATAAATTGTCCTTGTTAAGTAGTCTCCTCGATATCTTGTGTTTTATTATCGTTGTTTTTTTAAAGAAAAAAAAAACAGGAAATGTCACGTTATTCTCGACCACGAACATCCGGGCCACTGAACACATCTGGGCATGCGCGGGCCATAGCAACAAGGCCAAAGGGGAAAACAAACGTCACGCCGACATCAAGAATAATTGTGACAGTTTTCAATATAAAAATGTTAATGATTAATCGATTATTAATCATTAATTCTCCCGACGATCGACGAATAAATCTTGACCAAATGCCCATCCCTAGTTCAGACAGCAGAAAAGGTTGTGGCCCTTTCACCAGAACTAAGACATGAAGTGAAAATCTTTGAATGGGTGCTGTTTCAATACTACACAATTGAGTAGTAGACAATATTAGAGAAGGTGCTGTGCTGAAACCAGTAGTCTTAAGCCTGATTTATACTCGAACGTCAGTCTGCGTCGTCTGCGTAGGTGACGCAGAGATGCCCCCCCACCCTACGCAGAGACTACGCAGACACTCCGGTGCGCCTACCCAAAATTGTAGGTCGACGCAGACAGTGTCGCAGAGAGGAGAGAAATGAGGCCTCTGATTGGTCAATTCTACATCCGCATAGAAAAGAGCGCGTCATTGAAGAAATGAGGAAGTACCCACATCTGTACGATTCTGGTTCTCCACACCACAAAGACAGCACATATTCTAGTAATTCATGGAGGGAGATTACGATGAATGAGGGTCTGGATACGGCCGAGACGGTGAGGAAGTGAAAAAACGCAAGAGATACGCTTAGTAAGTTTAGCTAGTTCATGATTGTCCATCTTGCGTTGTGTCTTGGAATAACATAGCGGAGACCGCGCGAGTATAAATCAAAAGTGACAGCGGCATCTTTGCGACAAGCTGACACGGCCCTTCAGGGTGAATTCCAATTCCTCCCTTAACCCTCAATCTCAAAAGTGCAAGTCCTGTCCCGATTCTAAGAACGTTATGTCGAGAGACAGGTTTGAGGGCTGTATCACCCTCAATATTGAGATTCTCTGGCACAACCATTGGGAGTAAGGGCTACCCAGAAGGCATTGCATATTTTGCAAGACATCTTCAAAAAGCATTGCACCAAAAAAAAGATAGCTACGAATGTAAGTATTTTCATAGTTAATAAAGATATAAATGTTACGAAACCATCTTATTGTCTTCGTTTTATATATATATATATATATATATAGTCTTATATATTCTACTTCTTCTTCTCCGTCGTTTTCTTGACAGATTGGACCTAGCTTTGGCGTAACGCTGCATCCCACAGTCTGAACGCAACTGCACTCAAGGGATGTCCCATTTCTAAGTCACAAGATGGCCCTTACACTTACTTTGGAGGGTTGAGATTGAGGGTTAAGGGAGGAATTGGAATTGGCCCTATAAGTCAAGAAGAAAGTTGTTTGTTTTTTTTTTTCAGAATGAAGTTTTCCACACAGAAAGAATCCAAGTGGCCACAAGGTGTTTGTGCTGCTCATGGTTGGTTAGATCTAACAGCATAGCAGAGCTAAATACATCTACACCTAAAATGCACGTGTGTCAGTGCTGATATCAGCACGTCACAGGCAACAAAGAATCCTCTAGCACCCACCAGTTCTGCATGGTATCTGCTGCAGAGGTCAGTCTAATTCAAACGAGCAGTACAAATGAAGTTATTTAAATAACAATGTCTATGGATACATGAATTGACTGCCAGTTCCGCCGCGAAGACATGTTATGATCACGCAACTCCTAATGCCTGTGTTTGTTTATAGTTAAAGGTGGCTAGTAGCTAGGTTAATGCAGCGCTCTAAAACCAACTATACAAAAAAAAAATGAACACAAGGAAAACAGCCAGAAGAGGTACAGGCTTTAACAGTTACCTATTGTTCCGAATGCTGTTGAAAACGCACAACACCTGGTCCAGGTAGGAGGCCATGGCGTCCCTCCATCGCTCCGAGACCTGCGGGCTAGCATCGGGACCGGGAGGTCTCTCCATCCTGGTGGACGACGGATTATTGCTTAAAGGGCCGAGGTTTCCTTCCAGGGGTGCGAGTTCCAGCTGCAGCTTCCGCACGAAAGAGCCAAATTTCCTCATGAGGAACTCCAGTTTCGCCATTTCACCGGAGATGGACCCGCTGCCGTTACAACAGCCACCCACCCGCAGTTTGAGCTCGGTCCACAGTTTAGGATAGAAGAGACACTCCCTCCATCTCGAACACACGGCAGAGGCCTGGAGCTTGTCTCGGTCGGACAGAAATGAGAAAATGTGGACAATAAGCTCGCTGGGCAAAGCCATGGCTCCGACACCCCCGCAAAGAGCCATGGCGAGCTGAGGACGAGAACGTCTAAAAAGCAAGCAATTCTAAAAATAAATATTACAACCGTTCTTTTTTTTAAAACACGTAGTCACAGCAATGGTCGGAAAACTTCTTCCTCCCAGCGAAAACAAATGGTTTTCTCAGCTTTGTCTTCAATACTGTTGGGACGTACCACTTTTCCTCTAAACAGGGGAGACGACACAAATGTACAAATATGTTTGACACGTGACCTTTTTTTAAATCCTTAGTTGAATAGTATTATTGTGATTTAGTTCGTTGAGTAATACTAATACTTGAGTGATAATTGAACCGAGTTTTGGGATATGTTCCATTTCAATCCTGCGTTGTCGAATGAATGGTTTCGTTTCGAGGCACATATTTTTGCCATACCCTTGAAGTCCACGAGAGGGCGATAGTTCTGGCACAAAGACTATACACTTCAGGCGAGCAAGTGATCTTTATTTTATTTTTTTTTTTTTTTTTTCTCCCTTCAATAGTTCTTTATTAACAGAAATACAAACAATACAAAAGCAATTCTTATCAATGAAACATCAAACAACAGAGCATCAGCCAGGGGGTAGGCTGCTAAATAAATACAGAAAATAAGGTGCACAAATCACAAGTTTTCATAGCTTTCTTGTTATTCGAGTCACAGATACTTAATATGTACTGTTCAGTTTCCTTTTGGAGAGCAAGTGATCTTTATTTTGGTGTCAGTTTCCAGAACAACAGACCTTCACAAGTTTCCACTCACTGAATATATATACACTGTAATATTAAAAATTGCATTTTGAGCTAGAGTGCTGTGTCCTGAGTCCATGACTTCTGGTCTCTATTCCTGTGTGTTCGAAGGACACAGTTTTTTTTATCGTTCGGGCTCTAACGAGTCTGCTAAGTTTTGAGGCGTAGACGTCTAGAGCAGGGGTTCTTAACCTTTTTGACCTTGAGACCCAATTTTTTAGTACAAAGTGGCCTGGTACCCATTAAATATTAACACTGTATAGGTTTAACTGACCTCACTCTCGGTTTGATTGGTATTCAATAATAAACCAAATCCACTCACTGTTAAACAAGCAAAAACCTTATCACATAAAATTACATGATAATATGGGGTTATGACAAATACTTTTATCAAACACGTGTATGCGAACCTGCACACACACTGTATGAAGACAAGTCAGGCTTTTTAATAATAATAAAAGAGACAATATTAGGAATTTACTTTAAATTAATAAAAAAAAAAAACAATAGATAAAATTGTTGAATTTCCCTTCTGGGATTAATAAAGGTTTTTTTTCATTTTCAATTCATTTTCATATAAAATGAATCAATAAAAGGGAGCGATGAAAAAAAGGAATTTAAATAATATAAATCTTTTAAATTAACTAAATAAACTGCTAATTAAATTGAAATAAAGTGCAAATTTAGAATCTAAATGCAAACATTTAAAGCAGTGATTCCCAAAGTGTGGGCCGCGGCCCCCTGGTGGGCCATCGTGGTATTGCAGGTGGACCGTGAGCGGTCATTAAAAATAGACAAATTGTTTTAAATCCCCGATTTTTAAAAACAATATGTTTTAATTACTATAAAATATTCATGACATGATTTAAAAATATATATATTTATAGGTAATAAAACAAACCAACTGGGTGTTATTCTACTGTTAACTTAATATGACAAGAGTCACCTTATTTGTTGTACGTATTGGCGCTTGTTAAACAACTGAGTGACGCATTACCGCCACCACACGGTCGAAAGCTGCACGCAGTCTCGCGGCCCACAGGTGCAAAACTGAAAGTTTTTTGCGGCCCTCTGGGTGGCGCTGGCAGCCCAAGTTTGGGTCTATGGCCCTATGGTTAAAAACCACTGGTCTAGAGAACTTATCCAAGGTCCTGATGTTTTCATGTGATGTTTAAAGGCAACGGTTTCCTACTGAGAATTTGTCATTCTGAATGATCCAGCATTCTGTAATGACCTCCCTGAATCTGCAGACTTAGAGAATAGAGAATAAACTCCGTTTTGCACCTCAGTCGTATTCCAGCCTTTTGTTTAACAGCCGATTGACTGCCTCACCAGAACACAATTAGAGTATAATTTGAGTGTATGCTTATGAGTAAGATATACCCAAATTTAAACACAACATATACTCAGAAATTTAGTTGGAAAAAACAAGACATAACCTAAGGCATAAAGTTAGCGTGACAGTTTACACAATGTGTTGTCCCTTGCAAGAGCACTCATACTGAGTGGCTGTGGCAATGGACTTTTTCAAAGAGTTTTTAAATAGGTGTGTACCCCACTACAACTATACCTATAAAATATACAAATAAATATATACTATAAAATTGAAGGCGATACAGCCTTCAAACTCGTCCCTCAATCTGACGTTCTAAGAGTCGGGACAGTACTTGCACTTTGCATTCTCAACCCTCAATCTCTAAAAAGTGTGCATTTTAGAGATTGAGGGTTGAGATTGAGGGTTAAGGGAGGAATTGGAATTCACCCTTGTTCTCATTATTAGGCCACACCAAAGGTGTGGCTTTGTGTTTCAAACATATATACTTTTTGAAATATTTTACTTTTAAAACTTTTTTGTGCCATTGAAAATGAATGGGAAAGTCTTCAAATCCTGTTAAAACTTTGTGCTCTTTGAGAGCTAACTACTTCAGCATACTTTGACAGAGAAACACCATTCAAACTTTAAAATCTGCACAAAAGATTAGACTCTTCATGTATGTCTCTGTTTTTAAAAATCGTTTGTGGTTTTTGAACTATGGCAGTTTAAGTTTTGCTCGGTGCGGATGGCATATGAGCACGCACACATCAAAAGCAACAAACCCTTTTCACGCTTTTCAGTTTTGAATAATTAAATATTGTTTTATTAATCAATAAACCCATGACTTTTATGAGATAGATCATAGCTCCGCCGTGTAATCATATCCGGCCCGCGAGATCATTTTACATTATCGTTATTAATGGCCTGTTGATATGAAGCGCTAATTAAAACAATACTGCACAGAACTACAGATCCCAAAATGCAACGCTTCAGCGGCCTTCCGCACAGTCACCGCGCCAATTAAGTCTAGTTTCAAGCTTCATCCGCGGAGTGGACTCAATTAGCGCATAACAGAATAAGTAACGGACATTAAATCGACAACGACTGGAAAAGACATTTTTGAAAACGTATGTCAAAGTGTAACAGACATGAAACTGTCCTGGGACAAACTTATTGGCTGACATAACAGCTCATCTCAACGCCTTAAATCTGCAGCTCCAGGGACGTCACCACATGATCACTGACATGTATGACGCAGTAAAGCTGCTTTTATGGGAGAAACAATTGGATCGCATGTCATGAGAGAAAAAAAAAACAAACAACAAAACTGAATGATTTGAATTGTTTTTGCTGAAAAGAACACATTTTATGTATATTTCCAGGTTTTCTAGCAAGTTCATATTTCTAACTTGTAAAATTTTAACAGGAGATATTTTTAAGGAGAGCAAAATCTTTTGGGATATTTTAAAGTTTACTACAAGACACACAGGCCTACAACGCACAGATAAAGTGTATATCTCTGTGCAATATGATATGGTTATCAAATTAGAGGGTTATTTTCCAAAAAGTATATTGGGGCAGCGCGGCGGGGGTACGAGGCAGAGCCCCCCCACATAACCAATCCCAATTTAACCCCTGTACATTTCTAATATAAAGTGGAGATAAACATACACTAAATCCCTCTCAATCTGAGATACTGTGACATGAACATAGAGTTCAATAACAATGTTAATATCCACATGTAACCAATGTGTTACTGTAGAAAATGAGAACCAAAGTTAAACCAATTCTAGATCTGGAAAGTAAGAAAGTTTCAACCTAACAGACCATGTTACTCACATCCATGTTGAGTAACTGTCTGATGCAAAATTTTGTTGAGAGTTTGCTTGGACTATGAAATTTATGAGGTTGGAGTTGTTTTTGAAGGTGAAATTTGGCTTGCATAAGTACTTTACACAACCCACTTCAAATATCTCGCTCATACAATGCTTTTTGAGTCCATTCAGTTTTTCTTTTAGTCTAGAGAGAGTATGGTGTGTTTTCTCTATCATACACTCACACATCACTGAAAACAGAGGGCTAATGTGGGGTTCATTATCAAACAAGGACACTTGAGCATTTAGGAGGCTTATAATGAAATCATAAGCCTTCCAACTGGCAGACTACTGCTTTACCTGGAGACGCTCACGAAGTAGATGTGTGTCAAGAAGACAAAAATAACACCTACAGATCGCATTTACATACAGCCCTACATTTTTTTTGTTTAAACTTGGAAGCTAACAACTAGACAGTGTACCACAGTCCAAACAGAAAATGTGAATGTCTACTCTGACCAGCAGTTTGTTCCACACAAGATGAGTCAATGAGTGGGAGAAAACACGACCAATAAAGACATCGTTTTGCAGACTTTGATTTTATCCCTTTTTATTTTACACAACATAACAACACAGTACATGTTGTCTCTTACTGTACAGAAGCTTTGTGAGAGCTTGTGACCAACACAGGCTGTAGTATACCAATGTAAGTGAAAAGCTCGCAAGGTATTAATATTCTTTTTTTTCCATGTTTTTTAATACTTCCCTTTAAAAAATATTGATTTCATAAGAGGTCCATTAAACTTCTTTTTTTTGTTGTTGTTGCTCCTTTTCTTCATATGTAAAGAAAAGTTCTATATTCCACAGTAGGTAAGAAAGGCTATGTGTGAAATACGTCTCCTTCATAGTTCTTTGCATTCATCCTAATCCCTCACTAGTGGAGCTGTGGTGTAACGTCTGTCAGTGAGGGTCTGATGCAAAAGAAGGCACCAACTGCTGTTCTCTTGCTACGCCGCAGACGCAGACTCTGTTAGCATGTCTTAAGAATGGTGTGCTTTTCTTCTTTTTTTTCTTTTTATTCATCCCCACTTGTGGTACTCTCAGATAAGGTGAGTGCGCCTTGGGGGAAATGACGTGGCAAGCTTATCGTCTTGTTTTTCTTTTGTGCTATAAAGTGGAACCAACGAGACAACTCAAGGACGCTACAAGACAAGGCAAGTTATCCACTAGCTGAAGGACCGACTGCAAAACAGATCATGATGAAGTGGAGAACAAAACTAAACTGAATACAAAAAAAAAAAAAAAAACAGTGAAGAAACATTTTTGAAAAGAGTAACAAAAAAATCAGCTGAAAAAGAAAAGGTATACTCACTCTTTCATTCATAAACATCCAATCGTCTCCTTACACACAACTAGGTGCAAAAGTCATCGATGAAAAGATACATTCTGAACAGTAACAACACACGCCGTTTCAAACATCAAAAACAGCCTTTGACCATCACCCAAACAACTATAAACAGATTCAAACACACAGCAGATGCTCACACGAAGATTTTTAACAAGGATGAGTTAACCAAAGTTTATTTTAGTGGTTGCTGCCTTGTTCCAGTTCAAACTGTGCTTTCTATGATCCAGTCAGAGTCACACCGTCTCTGGGCTGAGTGTCTGTCCTTGTCTTTAGGGAGGAGCAGTCCACTCACTGATCGACTCCTTTGGTCCCGAATGATACGCCCTAATCTGGGTACTCTTCCTCCTGTTCCCTGACTGGACGAGTGAGTCTTTGAGCCTTCTTCGCTGAGAGAGCACCTCCTCCTTTCCCTGCTCCTCCCTCCCTCCTGCACAGGAAGAGTCTGGTATTTAGCCGAGGAGGAAACGGTGTGAGGAGCCTGGCGAAGGATGGGTGTCTCTCTGAATCGTACGTAAGGAACTGGACTTGGACTGGCAAGATGGCTGGCAAAAGAAGAAGGGACATAGGGAGGAGGTGGGGTTTGGTTGAGAGAGGTGGAGTTGTTGCGGTTGGTGTTGGGGTTCTCTGCGGGGTGGGGAGTAGAGGAGACAGCGGGGGGCTTCTCGGGCATCGCGGAGGTGGTAGAGCCAGCCGAGGCGGGCTCTCTGGGAGCCGGCTTCCAGCTGGGCTTGTGCAGGGAACAGCTGCTGGTGGTTACAGTGCTGGTCTTAGGTCTCTGTTCGCTCCCTTTCTCCTGGTCCTCACCTCCAGCGGTCGGGGTTCTAGCTCCCCAGCTCTGGCTGAGAACCGACGTCGCCGTGGAGCAGTCATGCAGGGAGCACTCAGATGACTGAGTTAACGTATCCTTTCCCGCTGAAGCACTGCTCCTTTTCTTTGTGCCTCCTGACAAATCATCTAGCATGACCGATCCATGTTTGGAGGTGCTGGGAGTCACGGTGCATCCCTGTAACTGCTGCCCGTTGGTTTGTGAGTGAACATTGGTCATTGACATTGAGACGCCTTTGCCACCTTCACTGGGATTACACACCTGAGGAAAAGGAGAGGGACAACATTGGTTATCCTTTCTTTCGTAATTAAAGGCCCCTGTATGAATCTTTTCAAATATGAAGAGAAAAAAAAAGGATTAACACTCCCCCCGCTTTTTTTTTTACAGTAGGTGCTGTAAATATCTCTAGCTCCATTTCTACTTTGACTTCCTGATGTAAAGTGTTTTAGCTCCTTTTCATCTTGAAGGTGTTTGTGTGAGGATGAGGCTGGATGTGTTAATGACACTGAATGTTACAGCACCACCCA
The DNA here is from genome assembly GCA_018398805.1 of Hirundichthys speculiger. NCBI lineage: Eukaryota > Metazoa > Chordata > Actinopteri > Beloniformes > Exocoetidae > Hirundichthys > Hirundichthys speculiger. Next base: position 349,724 of record JAGFBZ010000653.1, read on the forward strand.
GCACGCCGTGAACAGTGGCTGTAGCATTGTTCTGCTTCTTTCCTGTTGCATCAGATTTGGTTGAATTTCATTTCAAAAGATTTTTTTTAAAGGCTCAATGCATTTTAGTCACCACTTCACAACTACAATGCTGTATGATTGTCCTGATTTAAAATGATGTCTGTGGTGGAGTAAAAATATAAAAGTAAAATAATAATAATAATCTGTTTTAGCATTAATACAATCTCAGCATGCCCCTTGTAGCAGCCAATTTAAGTGTGTATTGGTATGTGTGGGTGTGTCACTGGTTGCCAGGGGTTACCTTCACAGCTGGGCTCAGGTGGTGATTAGGGTGACAGGTACAAAGGGAAATTGCAGCTGATCAGTGTCAGAGGGAACTAGGTTCAGGGAAGCCACACAGGTTTTCAGCCGTGCTTGCATGCATAGGGTTTTTGTCTGTGTGAATGAGTTTTTGGTGAAAGTATTTTTGTAGGAGTTTGGTTTTAATCTTTTTCTTACCAGTCTTTGTGTAGGTGTTTTTAGGTCTGTTTGTATTAAATATTACATTTTTATCAGTGAAGGACCTCATTTTTTATCTACCAACATGTGTTGCGAAAGACCTCCAAGTTCCCTTGTAGGGGCTTTTTTTGTGGCTAGATTGCCACTACACCCTTATTTATGTAACAAATATGAAGCAGTAAAAAAAACTGTGGAGCAATACTAAGCACACTCTTACTGTTTTCCTAATATTTGAAAGGATAAGCTGTTGAATTGATCATCAGCAAGTGTGCAGGCCTCTACACAAGCAATGTCAGGGAGGACATAAGTAATGAGTTGTTTAGAGAAGTAATTGCTGCTGCATGTTAATCTGGAAAGGGTTATAAAGCCATTTCTGAATAATTTGCATTTCTGAATAATTGTCCTGAAATGCACTCAAGACAACTCACAGTCTTCCCAAAAGTGGACATGGACATTTGCCAACAAATTTATCCCAAAATCAGATGACGAAATGCTGAGTTATGAAATTGAGTTATCTGGTCTTAATGCCTTGTGCCATGTGTGGTGAAAACCAAAGAAATCATTTCAGCAGAAACACCTCACGCCCACAGTCAAGCATGAGGACAGGCCATCATTGACAGTTGTTATGCAGCCATAGGACCTGAGCACGTTGCAGTTACTGAGTTAACCATAAATGTTTCTGTATACAAGATTATTTTAGAGGCAAATGTGGTTCATGCTACAGGACAATGATCAAATATATATCAGTATGCCTGAACAATTAAAGAATTAGGAATATTGGAATCTTCTTATCAAAGTCCAGACCTCAACTCAATTAAAATACTGTGTCAGGGCTGTGCACAATTGAATGCACAAAAACCTCGGTAAATTAAAGGAATGTTGTAAAGAGAAATGTAAAAGGCTTATTTCTGCTAAAGGTGCCTCTAGAATCTATTAAATTTTATGGGGATATTTAATGTTGCCCACATTATTTTTTTTTTCTCTTTTTGGCTTTATTCTTGTGAAATTGTACAGTGGAAAAAAGTTATATTTTATTGTTTGTCTGAGATTTAATTCGCTTAATGTTAAGACCCAGTTCTTCTTGTATGAACACATTAGAATATGACTGAACCATGAAGGTTTCAAAGTCCTTTTGAAAATTGTCCAAAATGAAATTATTAATTCAGTAACTTTAAACTATCCACTTGTATTCAGTAAATACAGTAAACCCTCACACTTCGTGGTTAATGGGGGCTGTGACACCCCCCTCCCCCACGAATGGTAAAAAAACGCGATGTGGAGTACCCCCTCAACTTATCAACAAGTTCCATTTTTTTGAAAAAAAAAAAACTTTTATTCTACCTCGTTCTGTTCCTCCGTAATCAGCAGTAGAATGTGCTGCGCCATCTTTTCTCTCACACGCAATTCCTCCAGGGGGGATGGTGGCTTTATAGATAGTGGCGACGCTGCCATCTGGAGGATCGGAACACTAACTACAATGTTCAAAACTCTGATATTGATTTTGACGCTCTGCCTAGCAACCTCAGTGACACATATTAGACCCTATTGACGTCTATAGACGTCAATGGCATTGAATGAGTTGACTTTAAAATGGCACTAAATCACTGAATTAAGCAAGCGATATTCGGAACTGACGAACGGAAACACCAAGTGTTTCAGCGTTTAACTCGGCTTTGCTTCACAAGAGCAGGAGATGGGAGATGCAGGAACGCGTATTAGCCAATCAGCGTACAGACCACCAATGCCACAGTAATGCCCGTCGTAGCAGCCAATCGCAGGCCTCGATTTTCGTTCATGGAGGCATTTAGTGTAGGCTTTTGTTGCTTCCTGAGACTCGTTCTTGATGTGATGTGTTTCGTTTCAGCCTCACGCACTTCGTTTGATTTTTTTTTTTTCAACTTTTTTTTTTCCGATTTTTTTTTTTTGTGAATGATACCGGGTCATGCCTACCTCGCAGGGGGCGTTACTCGGAGTCGTGTCGTCCAGTTTGTGAGAGCCTGCGCCAGTGGTTTGGGGCGTGGCTGAGCCCTGTAGGTTTGGGTCACATGGCTGAGGTGAGTCACTGCTTCTCTGTCCCTAGTAGGTTCAGGAATGGGTTCCCTAGGAATTCATCGGGGGGTTTAGTAGATTGGTGGCTTTAGTGGTTGGAGCATTTGGCTCGGGAGCACGGTCGAGGCTGCAGGTGAGTTGCCATGATCGTGGTTGCTTTTCCGGGCTTGCAGTATCTAGTGGGTAAGTACCCGCCACAATATGCAGCCTGAAGACTAGGGAGGAGACTAGTTGGTTTTGGGTAGGCAGTTAGTGGGACAGAGTGGTGGTAACGTTTTTGGCTGTGTGGGCTCTGGTTGATCTGTGTGCGCTGGGTGTTTGTACTGTCTGATTCTTGGTTAAGTTGGAGCGGTAATGGATCTGGTTGAAGTTTTTGTGAAAACTTCTTCAGAGGGGTTATTGGAGTGTTGTATATGCAATCAGTTGATGAAAATAGCTGAACATTTTGATATGGAGGTTGGTGATAAGCGTCTGAAAGATAATATAAAGACTATAATTATGGAGAACCTGTTGGTGATATTGACAATTTCAGGTCGTTGTGTGATTTGATCATTTTTGGGGCAGTTTGAGAACTCCCTTCTGGTTCGGATTTTACTATTTATTGTCACAGCTGTGTTGGCTGAGTATGTGTTGATGCACCGGGACTCTGCGACTCATGGTGCACAGGTTGCCGGGGAGGTAATGGTAGGTGTACTACCAGGTGTACTACCAAGTACTAACCGATAAGAGTTGGTCGGTCCACACTATTTGGGGTCGGATAGACCTGCTCGTATAGTATATGATACCGGTAAGGGGTGTCACTGTCGAGGTAAAGGGCATTGGAAGGCTGAATGTCCTATTAAAGTTGGGGCTTAGAGCGATTCCAATGCCCTAATTGCAGGTTGATGTGCTCGTTTTTATTTTTGCGGACATAAGGCCCGATCTTACAGCTCCCGCTAGCAACTACCCACTACCTGTAAATTGCTGATTTAGGAACCTCCGCCAACTGCTAATGCAATCTTCCGCTTCCTAAAGCCGCCACCCATTATACCGACTCCCTTACTCACATTGTAGGCGCGGCAATGGGCGTGTCTATTGCGCTTTCCACAAATTTGATATCTTGCGATCGTGGTCTGACCACCCACTACCCTCTATCCTAAATCCGCGAGATACCAGTACCGCAAGATACCGAGTTTGTGGAAAGCGCAACCGGCATGTGGCGCGTAAAAGAGCACGTCCAAATCGCGTCATTGCGTGTCCACCCAGTCACATGTGGAATGCAAAACGGCTCTACCTCTCGATTATGCATCACTGTATTACTTTCATACGTTATTATTCTCTTAAGGGCAGAGGATGTCTGTACAGCTGTGGCATGATCTCATTCAGATGTTTGCTGTGGAGGAAACGAGGAGATCACAGAACTCTGTTGTGGAGTTTCTTGTACTGTGCGCCTCCCTCTGACCCTCTTCTTGCGCTCGGAGCACCCGAGATGCGCTCACTGGTAGAAGGTAGATGCTCATCCAATGATCCGTTCTGCAGTATTTTAAAAAGCACATCAGCACAGCCGCGCTTTAGCGTCTTGGCGCAGTGAGCTTTCAGGAAAGCATTTCTTAACTAGAAAAGCACTCGGAGAGCGCAGACCTCCGCCAAGCACAACAGTTCTCCCATATAGCGATTTACAGATTGCTTGAAGGGCTATTTCATCAAAATCCATCCATAACTTTTTGAGTTATCTTGTACACAGACAGACAGATAAACGCTGGCAAAAACACGCCGGCGAAAACATTACCTCCTTGGCGGAGGTAAAAATATTCCTACACAGACAATTCCTATCAGCTACCTGAGAGTCCCAGATAGTTGGTGCGCTCCTGGTAAACACGCTCAGGCAGAGCCGCAAGAACCGCTGGGAGCAGCTATGCGTCTTGGTGCAGCTGTGCGCATAGCTGCTGCTGAGGATATGTTCAAGATAACTCAAAAAGTTATGGATGGATTTCGATGAAATTTTCAGGAGTTGTCAGAAATTTGTAAAGGAAGAACTGATTTCATTTTGGGTGTGATCCGGGAGAAATCCTGGATTCTGGATCACTTTCAAATTTTCGATAACATTGTGCTCAGTGGGGCAGGAAAATTTGTTTCTCAATATCATCGTTAATTATTGCCCACAACTCATGAAATTTCACTCAGGGATTGACAATGGAAACCTCAAATTTCAGAGGCTGATCCGGATCTGATCCAGAAGGCGGATTTTATCGCAATCTGTAAATCGCTACATGGGAGAACTGTTGTGCTTGCGGAGGTCTGCGCTCTCCGAGTGCTTTTCTAGTTAAGAAATGCTTTCCTGGAAGCTCACTGGCTCTATTTTTTCTGAGCAGTTTGCTGAAACCTCTTGGAGTACAAAAGAAATGATTAAATCATTTGCTCCACATTAGTTAGAGCTAGTTGTGTATATATCAGTGCAGAGGAGGAGGAAGCTCTACAGCAGAGTCCCAGACAAGCTGCCCATGAGAGCTGCTCTGATCTGGATGAAAAGACGTGCCATAGCGGTTTGCGGGTAGCGGCTTTAGGGAAGCGGAAGATTGCTAATGGCGGGTAGCGCAACCTGCTCTTAAAGGCAATGGCTACTGATGCACTGATTGGTTAAACAGGTGGAACGCCCTAACACTCCAATGCATAATATATGCATTATATAGCGGTTAGCGCAGGTAAGATTGCGGGTTTAGGGAGGTGGATTGCGTTTTTTGCGTGGGCTACCCACTATCCCTTAATAGCGGCTTTAGGAGGTTTGGTGAAAGATCGGGCCCTTAGCCTTTTCCTGCTAGAAGACTCCAAATGACAGAAAGTCTCTTCTTTTTCCTATACTTTGTAATGCCGAAACTTTCTCTTTTATCTCATGAGTATTTCCACAATTTTAGCCCTAGAAATACAAATGTTAGACCAATCTTTGCGGGAATGTCTTGTGGTTCCTGTGATGTCAGGGAAATTTCATTGGGATTTACTGTTTCCTATAAATCGTGCTTGTTTCAGACTTTGACCTAGATTTTTAGTGTGATTCAGATGAAATGTGATTTTTTAACTGTCACAGAGAAGTGCAGGTGGTGCTGATCTGCAGCTGTCAATCATAATTAAGAGCTGGACGAGCCTTCTCTGTATTTTTGACTTGATTTGACTTTTTGGAAAGTCAAACCTGGTTTGGAAATTTGAGATATGATGGATTTTCAATGCTAAGGTTTTCTTTTTCCTAAAATGGCATGCTTACATAATTTAAATAATTTGAATTATTATACATTCAAAATGAAAGCTTCAAGCCTTTGAAATATGCTAAATGTGTAACAAGCTTTTTCAGTACTTTCATTTAAATGTTTATCATTTTAATATGAACTTCAGGAGCCAGTTTGTCTCAACCATTCAGCTCTTCAGATCTAACTTCTTCCAGTTCAAAGTTCTGAAGGAGTTAAATTTGTTGAACGGATCATGTCAACTTCTGGCCTTCAGTCATTAAAACTACCATTTGACCAGATTTTTTCTACCTTTGAAAATTTTTTTTTAATGATTATTATTGGTGGATTTGTTTTCTGCATTTTGTTATTTTAACACTACATTCAGCCAATAATACATTCACAAATGCCGTTAAGCTGTTCAGACATTCCACAAAAACTTTCTCCAAAATCTTGCTGTTGTATGATTCTTCAAATGTTCAAATCTATGTTAAACTTATTACAATTATTTTTAGGACTTTTTCTGTACATTTTACAATTGTAAGTACTTCCTCAATTTTTCAATGGCGATTTCAACAGTTCTGCTTTCAAAATGTTCAACTCTTTTTGGAGATTTACACTTTGACTTTTGCTTTTTAACAAGTCTTTATGCTTTTAAATATTGTCCTTTAATACATTTTTGGCCTCTTTATAATGAGGATTTTGCCAATTTAGGAGTATTTACAATTCTACCATAGCTTCATTCGGCATCTTGCTCACTTTTTCTGTAGTTTACATGATTCAGCTTTTTAGTACATTCTGTTGAGACATTCAGCTGAATTTTGCTACATTTCAGGACTCTTCAGTTGTTCAAATCTGTATTAAACTCGTGCTTCTCAAATTTGTACATTTTTTAGCAGAGTTCAGGTAAAAAAAAAATCAGCTTAATGCATTCACACCTGCATTTAGTAGGAAATGCAGTTTTTCTAGTTTTGTTTAATTGAATTTTATAGTTATTGTTTACTGAATAAGCTTAAGCATATATGAGTATATACATTTGTATTTGTTTGACATACTTCATGTTACTGTTACTAATTAAACATTTGGAGATGAGTTCAGCACCACTAGTACACCAAAATGACTAAGAACCATTGACTAAGTGACTTCATTGTTAGTATGGAAGTATGTTCCTTATTGTTACATCTGCATAGATCAGTGGTTCTCAACCTTTTTTGAACAAAGCCCCCTGAGCCACCATGATGCTCTATATATATTTGGGTATTTTTATATATATATATATATATATATATATATATATATATATATATATAATATATATATATATATTTGAATATATGTAGGTCTGTATATCTATCTTAAGTAATAAGCAATGTATAAATGTACATTCAGAAGTCTACCCACAAGTCTAGCTCATAGACATTTGTTTTACATCCCTCCCCCAATCCCCCCTTCTTCTATCAACACAATCACTTCATAATGTTTATATGAATTCTACACATGCGCACAGGTCTATTGCTTGGTAGAAGGTGTTCATCCAGTTTTTTCTTAGTAATTTTCACTACTTTCTATATTTTATTTTTTAAGTTTGTCCTGTATCATAACACAATCCACTACACAACACCCCTCACACTTTACAACTCAGCACACACTACACCCCCACTGTCATGTCTATTTAATTGTCTTGTCTTTAAATGTCTTACTGGTGGTGTTTTTTTAGTCCTCTCTGACGGAATCAGGATTTAAGATGTTGATAAAGATGTTAGAATTTACTGCCAGAGAGGACTGGTGAAGGATGCGTTCACCCTTCACATTAGCACAAAAAGTCTGCTACAAGATTGAATTGCATAAACACATTAGGTGGTTTTGCTAGATGATGGCACTAACCATTAACGTAAATGCAAAGAGAAAAAAAATAATTGTACTGTTTTATTTTTTGTTTTTTTTTAAAGAAATTGCTCTATTTTATTTTGGGGTTATTTTGGGTTTTTTTCAGTCAATGTAATTGATAGTAAATGCATATATAGTTTCTGTGTTATGACAATAAAATTGTCAGTTGTTCACTAAAATCATACTCATTCTTTCTCCTCAGAACCTAGGTCTTAGTAGTAGTACCTTTTGTAGTTTAGTACTAGTGCTACACTAGAGTGCATGAAAAGATCCCCTTTTCAATTTGCTCCTTTCAATCTGGAGTGTGTTAACAGGCACAGACACTCACCTTGTACCGTATCATCAGGATGATGATGAAGACGAGCACGGAGGCCACTATTATCCCTCCAATAATGATGATCATAGTCCCGCCGAGGAACTGAGACTGCATAAAATGACATCTCATGTACTCTGACTCAGTAGTAAACTGCACACAGCCGACCACTCGTGTCGCTGTCAGAGAGGTGATGACATCATCATAGATGGCCAGCACACACAGGTCATACTGAGTCCCTGCTGCCAGATTATTTACCAGGAAGTTCTTGCTTGATGGCGATATCATTCTGTAACAGATACAGGGGGAAGACAGGGTGGGAAAGACAACTGATATGAATACAACTCTTCAAAACCAACGCACAAGATGCACTTTATCAGTCTTTTTTTTAACCTTTCTGTTGTGTTCGGGTCAAATCTGACTGATTTCCTACTTTCATCAATCATAAATATTGTATTTTACATTTGATTGTCTCAGGGCCTTATGATATCCTCCACACTAGGCATTTGAACATATATAGTTGCTGATCACCACTTTCATTGAAGTTTGAGTAGTTTATTCAACTTTGCAACACCTGTGGTGTTCCCGGTTGTCATGGGCTAGGTTTCCATTTCAGTTAAACACTCCCAAGTAACTCCAGGACACAGATGACGAATTTCCGTGAAGTTTACTTGGAACCTTGTGAAACTGTTAAACACAATACAACATACAAGTCTGCATTATTAAACAAAATGAGCATCACAGCCGTATCTGATAATGACAAAGTAGCATAGCCTAGCTATTCTAGCAGTGCAGCCAATATGATAAAAATGTAATTTACCTAATGAAAATAGTAAGTAGTAGCAAAATACGGAGCTAACCTAGCCTACAACACAATGCACATCTCGGCAGTCTCATCATTCACATAAACTCAAATCTCCATAAACATCATCATCAAAGTTTCCTAAGTCTGGACAAGGTTTTTTGATTTTTTTTTTTTCCAACTTATCTTATTGGGTTTTGCAGATAAGTACAATTGTCTTAAAGCACGTATAAAGATTAAAGCCATTTTTCTTATAGAGAAAACAAACAGAAAACAAAAGTAAACATTGAAGCAAAGCTGCGTACCCGAACAATTCACAAAACCAGAACAGCCATAAAAATAAATGAATAAATGAAAATATAATAAATAAATTGAAAATTATTAAATAAAATAAACATTTTTAAATAAATAATAAATATATATATATGTACATGTATAAACATAAAACAGACAAAAAAAGGGAACAGCCACATCAGTCAAGTAATAATAAACTGGAATTGAGATAGCAACAGACATCTTAGGTTAGAATTAGCAGCATGTCACCCTCGACAGAAGTAACAAATCTGCCTCTATGTCAATCAGGGGTAAGTGGAAGTTCCATCATCTTAATAAGTTGTAAGAATGGGCCCCATAATTCCTCAAATTTCCCGGAGCAGCCCAATAAAGAGAGTCTGATTTTCTCTAATTTAAGAAAATGAAGGGTGTCTCTAATCCAGTGGGCATGACAGGGCGGTGTTGTTCATCCGGGCCCAGTAAGCCCCTTTTTGGGATTACTGAGGGAAGGGGGAACAACCCCAAATAGTGCACTCAAAGCATTTGGCTTTATTCCCTCCCCAACTATCTCTGACAGTGTATTGAACATCTCAGTCCAATAATCATATAGAGATGGACAATGCTTACGCCTATCACAAGTCGGAGACACACCCTCATAAATGTTAGCCAGTCGAACCTCTGTATAATAGGTACGGTGTAGAACTTTGCACTGAATGAGACTATGAGACTATGAGATCTGGGCCTCTCTGCTGAAGCTGCTGCCCTTGTGACCCAACTCCAAACCAAAACAAAGAACACTTTTGATTTTAAATAGTAACAAGTGTTGTTATATGGTATGGCACAGTCAGACGTTTATGAATAGGCAGTAATTATATACTTTGCTTACTGGTTTGCTTGAATGTATCTGTATTAATAAATAGCACAATTTCCTTTGAATCTGCTCTTTACACAAAACTATTAGCTGTGTAACACCCTCGAAATTAGGTTATTTCTAAGCAAAATCTATATAACTACAAACATCGTGAAATAAGCAAACATTGTGCAATTGTTCTTATTGTCAGCACCTGACACCTGTAACCTGAGCTGTCATCATTTATAACTCAACCTTACAAGAAACAATTAGGAAACAAGTATTTGTAATGTGTGCTCACAAACTACACTTTCATGCAAATGTCTGTGCAACATTTGCATGTTTTCTTTTTCCTTGTATTCTTTTTTTGATGTGTGAACCTTGAGCTTTGTGAACTATTGAAACTGACTCATTCATTGTGGCTAATTTGTTTGCGTCTGTGCTGGATCTGGCTGCCAGTGGAAATCCTACAGTGGGCAGATGATTGCCTTGGCTGAGACTATTCCTCTATTCTATCTACTCTGCTTAGCCAAAGGCAAAGGACACACACACACACACACACAAACATGCACGCATGCGTGTGTGTGGGTTTTATTACGTCTCCATTACATAAAATAAAATGCTTCCATGTTGTGAAGTATGCACAAGTCCATTTAGTCCAACACATTTGTGTGTTTGACGCATGTGTTATGCATGTGTGTACTCATTTATGAATATGTGTGAAATCCATTACACTAATCGCCTCCTCCTTCCCAAGTGTCTGTCACTGCATCTGGCCTTCTGCCAAACATTCATCACCGATGCAACTCTGCCTGCTGGTAAACTGAAACCCTGTGTGCTTGAATGTGAGCATCGCATGTGTATTTGTGTACTTGTTAATCCACTTTAGCTTTCTTCATTCCGGCCCGTGACAAAGCTGGGATCACTATTAGTCACTCTCACCCTCTTGTCTCAAGACAAATGAATGCCTCCATGCACAGAACAGTGAATCATGATACCGGATAAAATAAAGACCATTAAGACCATTTCACATAATCTAATAATGGATAATGCCCACAGGCCACAAACACATATTAATCTAGAAACTGAAAAAAAAAAAATCATGGCAGTGTATTCAACACACACACAAACAAAACAGAGCTTCCCAGTCAACTTGGAAGTGTGAGATAAAGGAACCATGGGTAAATAATAGCTCAGCTGTGGTCCACCCCAGCAGTGAGGTCCAGTTACACAGTAACACACTGGGTAGTCAATGATATTCATTGTTCCAGGCCATCTCATCATCAGCTTTGTGTAAATTCTGGATTTGACTGAGACAGGTATATGTCTTGAATCAGTACAATATGTCATGAGTTGTTCATCTGAGCTTGTTTATGTAAATGTAAATGTGCCGCAGATAAATACAACAACAACAACAAAAAATGATAGGACTGGCATAAAAACTGTGGTTTTTTCTATATATTTTAATAAATGTAAATCTGCTCTGTATTCACGTGCAACTTTATTAGTAGCGTCCTTGTTACATCGCACCAACAACAGAAAATCAGTAAGTGTTTGATAAAAAACTTCCTGAAGACGTTTGTTTTTAGTCATTTTGCCACGTGACTGAGACACGGGCCTTGTAGTCTTGTCATGTGTCAAGAGTAAGTCATAGACCGGTGTAATTAAGGGAATCCGGCCATTTTTCAAAATAAAACAGAATAGACTTGGATAATAAATCAAACTTTAATAATGGAAGTGATTCATTTTTCCTCTGTGGCCCGGTACCAAATGACACACTGTTAAACCAATCTGTGTGCACAGACCGGTTTTTCATTTGAATGAAAAAGGTTCAAATGAGTCATGTGGACAAAGAAACAAGATATAATTAAGAAAATAAACAAATAAAGATTTATTAAAAAAAACACTGTAAAATATTTTCACCAGTATTGCTCAGCTATGAAGGAACCAGAATGTGGGTCACAGATATATGCAAGCATTTTATCTAATTATTTCCAAAAATGGTATTTGCTGCTTCTGGTGAGAGCTTCCTGTTCTACCACAGAAAACTAAACAGCCCCAAACATGAGAAACTTTGCAAGATGAGCCCAACAAAATAGCATTAAAAACTATGTTAGCAGATTTAAAAGGAATTTCTTTATATTGCATTTTTTTATGTATTTAAACTTAATTTTCTTACATGCTTTGAACAGCTTGGGTAATTTCAAACAAGACTGCATTTACACAGCACTTGCCTCATGGTTTTTAGGCACTCAAAGAGCTTTACACTAACAAATTTCCCCATTCACACACATTTATACATAACCTCTTAGTGTGTGTAGTCTTGTGACATATGAGGGTGTGTCAGACACACATTCATGCATCAGTGACTGCATCACTGTCAGTTTGTCTTTGAGGACACTTCAGCATGTGCACGGTGGAAGCAAGGCATCAAACCAACGAACTTCCTACTGATGGACAACCACTCTAGCTCTGGTTCTGCAGCTCCTCTTATACATATAACATTAATCATTACCAAGGGTCATTGCTCTCATTTTCTACTAAATATAATTTTGTTAAAGTTAATTTTCTAAACAATTAAGCAAATTGTTATATGTGACCGAAGACCCAGCTGTAAATACAATCACATCAGTTATGAATAATGGGTTTCTAAGGACAAAGTGAAAAGGATTAATGATAGCTCAACTCTTGCCCCATTACTGCTGACCTCAAAGTTAATGTGGCTTACTCAGCACTGGCCCAGTGCTAATAGGCCTCAGTCTCTCTGGCTGTCACAAAACATTGCAGCAGTATCTTCTTAAAAATAGTGACTGTAGATCAATTTTAGCATTGTAGGCTGAGAATTTCACAGCTGTGTTTTAAAATATAATATTATAAAATGTAAATAATGATAAGCCCTGTTAAGGTTTGAACCAGAAACCTTTTTGTTGTGAGGCAACAGCAATAACCACTAAACCACCATAAATCTGTTATTCTTATGTATGTCTTAAATTGTTTGTGATACCTTGATTGTCTACTGACTGGAGCCATTTAATTGTGGGTTAGACCTGCTCAGGCCTCAATGTTTCCTTCCATTCCACAAGCTTCCTCAGCTTCTGCCCTCTGACTGAACAGAGGCATGCATGTCTTCTTTATTCCTCCTTCCTTTCCACCTTTCATAGTTTTCTTCCTCTTTACATTACTTCTTTCCCACATCCTAACTGCCATGGTGCTTCCTTTTGTGTGAGTTGTTGTGCTTTAAAATGGTAAAGACTTATATAATGTAGGGGTACTCGTGTGACTTTATTAATATTTTAATAATTACCTAGGGTGCCACCGGCTTTTGTTAAAAAGACGGAAAACTTACAAGAGCAAATGAGTCACAACTTGTAGTGGGTTCTTGACGAGTTGGATTGGCTATGGAAAATCAATCATCAGAGTCGCTAATACGTTGTACAACATTTATTTAGACACAGACAAGAACGCAAAACATATAAGACAGTCATATATATATATATCTACAAACAGGCACATTAACATCGCGAATTCTTCATATTTGGCTATAGCGCATGACAGGAAGTGACGATAGAGAGAAGCAGGAAGGAAGAGAGTCATAACAAAAAAGATGGCGGGTACGAACGGGTTGCTAACAGCTAATCTGTTATCAAAGTGAACAAATTAATAAAGAGGGGCAATTCTCGAACTAATTAGCTGCCGAATAATGGGGAAGTGTGGTCCGGACGTGGTCCGTGACGCACGGACCGGTCGGAACCGTCAACACTGGGAGACCACCAAATCTGATTCTCTGTCAGCCTTACCCTGGGCGAGTCTGGCGGCTTACTGTCGTAGGCGCATCGGTTTTGGCACGGTTCGCAGTGGTGTCCTCCGGAAACCGTGTCTGGTCGATGGCTCTCTTTGAAGTCCCTGGAGTCAGGTCTCCGGACGTAGCGCGTGACTCGGCGGGTCGTACCGCTTTCTCCCGTCTGGCAGGCGAGTTGGTCCCGTGGCCTCTGACTTCGGTCGACAGGAGCCGGCAGTTAACAGTTCGATTGCCCGTCGAAAAAAACTGACGTGAAGGCTTACAAAAGAAAACTTGTTCTCAACTTACAACTAACGTCTGTTAGTTGCAATTATGCAGTGATCGTTCTATTACAGTCGATGGGCACGACTATAAAGCTTTTGTAAAAATGAGGGCTGAAAAAAAAGTGACGGAACAAAATAATAACTTAAGAAAAATAAAATTAAGCAACCAAAAATGATTTCAGAGTCTTTATCCTACCACAAAGTTTCAAAGAAAATAAAAATAAAAAGGAGGGAAAGTTTCAGAATTAAGAGGTAAGAGACAAGAGCAAGAATAAGAGGACAAAGAGCGAAGAGAAACAGGCAAAGGAGTCTCGTCTTATTTGTACTGATGAATATTAATGAGCGTTTATGCAAAACAAGAGGGTTTGGTCGATGCTTCGTCCAATCAGAAGATGGGAAGTTTTCCCGCTGGAATCCGGCGCACTGAATTCTGGGAGACGGAGTCCTTGACCATTTGTAGTACACAAAGTTTAAACAACATTTAAACCGTTAGTAACTTAATTATCAGGATGAAATAACCTCACAAACACAAATATCACAGTTATGCCACACAGAATAATAACTTTTAACCTTTCATTTAACAAACTGTCCTGTGGAAGATCAGGTTATAAAATGACAGGAATTTGAAACAGAAAAATCATTTCACTCCACTTCCCAGTCTTTCCTTTCAGATGTTCTTGAAAGTTATATTCTTGAGTTATAACATTTTTAAGGAAATCAGTGATAGTTTTGTTTGTCCTGTAAGAAATTGTTTATATAAGCTTTTCCATCGTCTTCTCTCCTCCTGAGTGAGATTTCTGGGTGCGCTCTGCTCTCACCAGCAGATAAGAGGGTGTGATGAATTCCAGACTCCTTTTAGAAGTTGGTGTTTGCAAAATACCAACTGTCATGAAATGATGTTTAATAGCTTCTTAAGGTGGTCTCAGGGGAGAGTCACCATGGCAACGTGCATTCTTGAATTTTATGGCTTACGGTGCTTGGGTCCGATTGGTACCAAAGGTGAAAGGTTTCAGGGCTGCAGAGCGGCTTTACTTTAATGAAATACACTCCGAAGAGGGATCCTACAATAACAATAGCATGGTTATGTTATGCCTGCTATATGTTTGTGTTGATATAAAATTATATATATATATATATATATATATATATATATAGGAGGAGGAGGAAAGAAGAGGAGGAAGCTCTACAGTAGAGTCCCAGACAAGCTGCTACAATTGTTTCGTGCCAGCAGGGGGACTCAATGGAATCAATCCACTATTTAAAAACAAAAGAGCAGCAAAATAACAGACACACAACTGAGTTCTTAGTGGAGGAAAAGAGGAAGTGAGTCAGAAGAGGGGAGGATGAGAAAAGTGAAAGGAAGAAACAAACAAACCAAAAAAAATACAATATCACATCCACAGAAAGAATTTGAAAATATTAAGTTAAAAGTGCAAAAGTACTAATTGGACAAAAAAGGTGTTGGTATACATTATGAGAGAAAATTCTAGTGTAACAGAGACAGAGAGGAAAAACAGCTGTCGTACTTGTAGAAAGTTATCCTATTGGCACCATCTCTCTCTGATGCATTCTCCACAAGTGCTGATGAATTATGAACAAATAAAACAACAAGATTCATCACTGAATGATCTCTGATTGTTTATTGCATAATGCAACTGTTACACGAGATACAAGATCAACAAATCCATAGTTTCTAGTAAATGACTTCAGAGAATACTTTCTTAACACGTCATAGCAATGTCATCACTGTAACCCAGACAGTTAGTCCCCTACACTCCTCCAGTTCCTGGTGATGACGCATTCTGATAAAGAATTGTGATGTTAAAAATTCATGATTAACTGTTGTGTTAACTGCTGTGTTCATTCTGAGGCCTAAACTTGCTAAAACTGCTGTGTCATAAATTAAGGCCATGACTCTTCGCCTCAAATCCTGCCTCATTTGAGGCCGCCAGTTGTTTTGGTGTTGTCTCCATCAAGTAGCTAAGTTACATCTTGACAGATCCCAAGATTACTGTGTTTTTCCACTTGTTGTTTAGATGAACTGCCCGCATTTCTGTCTTTGTCATTCTGAACAATCCAGCGTTCTGTGATGGCCTCTCTGAATTTTGCATGCAGACTTGGAGAATAAACTCCATTTTGCACCTCCGTCATTTGTCAGTGCCTTGTTTAACAACAGAACACACTGCATCACCAGTGCACAGTAATAATAATTCTTACGACTGAGAAGATATCCAAATTCTCAATGTAACAAGAATGTTTGTGGATTAGTTCTGAGATGAAAAGCAGATAACACTGGCATATTCCCTGCACACACTTCATGTTTGTTAATTCTCTCTCCCCTATTTCATTTGGGTAAATATTTAGCTCAAATAACAATCAATCATTCTGCACGAGACGGATCTAATCTATGTAATCCTGAGCAAGTGGGGAAAGTTAAGAAAGGTTTTCTATGGGCGACCTGCTGCTCTTGGTGCAGACGGCTCCCTGGGTGTGTTTCCTCCTCTGAGCCCAGCCTTATATTACATTTTAATACTCATTGTATTGTTTATGGTGGATGAAGGGGGTGGGGGGAGTGTCTGTGTTCTCGTGCTGTGTCTTTGGTCTTGGGGAAGATGGATTGGTGGGTGGAGTGGGTGGAGCGGGTTTGTTTTTAATCTGTGAAGCACTTTGTGTTGCAATTCTATTTGTATGAAAAGTGCTATATAAATAAAGTTTGATTGATTCAGTTTGACTGAAAAATACTCTTCTTCTTATTGTCTCAGAAATCCCAGATTCCTTTACATTAGCTGTGAACATTTCACATATTTCCCTGTTAATGAGAATTTTAAATTATTTTTATTTTCCATTTCTAAATAATGTACTAACACAACATACTACTTGTTGCATAAATGTAACATGCTGTAATATCTACCTCCATGGACTGGTGTTTCTTTTTGTACTAACATTTGCACCTGTGTAACTCTTCTTTTCACCCTTTTGGCTCCATGTAGCAACCTTTTTGTGGCCTCATTGCACCACTGATGACCATGTAACCACAATACAGTAATCCCTCACACTTGGCGGTCTCAGCAATCGCGGTCTCATTACATCGCGGAGGTTTCAAAAACATTCATCGAAAAAAAAATATTCGAAAAAAAATTGAAAAAAATTTGAACGGAAGCGCGCGAGGCTGAAGTGGAACACATCACATCAAAAACGAGTCACAGGAAGCAACAAGAACCTACACGGAGATGCGGGGACATGCGTCCCCGCATCTCCCATCTCTCACTCTCGCGAGACAAAGGTTTAGTGCCATTTTAAAGTCAAAATGGATCCCAAAGGACGCCGCCCATCACCAAGTGCCTCTGGAGAACCGAAACGGCGTCGTAAAATGATGACAATTGCCAAGAAAGTGGAACTTCTGGATAAGTTGAGGGGGTACTCCACATTGCGCTTTTCACCATTCGGGGGGGGGGGGTGGGGGGGGGGGGGGTCACATATAACTTATGCTTTCTGTTGGTCCCCTTATATCACCCTGTTGTAGTGATTTCATATGACCCACATAATGCCTTCATCGGGGCTTTCTGTGGTGTCCATGTAGAACCCTTGTAGCTTTAGTTACAAGGGCTCTAGTTAAATTACACCCTTTTTTTCTATAGTACATTCATATAGCACATTGTGTTTTTGCAGTTTCTTTTTCCTGCGACCATATTTTCCATCAGCATCATTAAGTTGCATTTAATCCAATGTAATCTAACCTATATGGGTAATTCTGTACGTCTGTTTTGGCCATGTCATGGTTCAGTTTCTACTGTGTAAAGCGTCTGACTGACACAGAATGAATGAGTGTCATTCTGATGTAGTGGTACTGTCAGTCTTACCTGTACACCAGTGAGTCATCCTGGCTTCCATTGTACTGTATCTGGAACATCCTGATGCCTGGTATATTCCTCTGGAAGTTGAACTTGATCAGCGCAGTTGACGATGTGGCCTCAGCTGTCACCACCCTCTTATCAGCCCCACTCTTCACATCTCCTGTCACATTGCTGCCATTAGCACCACCTCGGGTCGATGTGGAAATGTCCGACGATCCCGGGTCTGGCTCTTGGATGTTATTGGTATTGTTAGAGATGTGGGGGAGTTTAATAATAGCCAGGTCCACAGATTGATGAGCTTCACCGGCAGGGTTGGAAGAAATGCAGGTGAAAGAGCCAGTGTCCTTCACAGTAGTGATGAGAATGTCCAGAGTTCCGTTATTGTAGACCAACGTTCTGGAGGAGTTAGACACCAGTTTTCCTTCAGGAGATATCCAGTGAATGGCTGGTTCTGGGTCACCTCGTGCCTTACACCTTTAAAAACAGGAAACCATTGGAGTGGAACTTATTAGAAACAATGCAGAATGGGGTCAAGAGTGCAGAAAAGCAGAAGACTGTTTGATAATGGTTTCTGGAATCCCTTAACTTTCCCTCTGAGACGTGGAGAAATAAAACTACTTAAAAGTGTCTACTGTTTTAATAGGGAAAGTTCATTTGAATTTGACTTTACAACAGTCTTTCCACTAAGTACAGTCATGGCCAAAAGTTTTGAGAATGACACAAATATTCTATTTTCACAAAGTCTGCTGCTCCAGAGTTTCTATATGTTTTTGTCAGGTGTTTCTATGTTATAATGAAATACAATTAGAAGCATTTCATCAGTTTCAAAAGCTTTTATTGAGAATTATTTTATATTTGCAGTGCTGACCCTTCTTTTTCAAGACCTCTGCAATTCTCCCTGGCATGTTGTTAATCAACTTCTCAACCAAATCCTGACTGATGGCAGTCCATTCTTGCATAATCAATGCTTGGAGTTTGTCAGAATTTTTGATTGTACACCCGCCTCTTGAGGATTGACCACAAGTTCTCAATGGGATTAAGATCCGGGGGAGTTTCCTGGCCAAGGGCCCAAAATCTTAATGTGTTGTTCCCTGAGCCATTTCGTTATGACTTTTGCTTTATGGCGAGGAGCTCCATCATGCTGGAAAAAGCATTCTTCATCACCAAACTGCCCTTGGATGGTTGGGAGAAGTTGCTCTTGGGCTCCAGGGCACCCAAGAAAGTCCAGCAAGCGCCAGGACCGTCTCCTGAAGGTGTTTCAGCTGTGGGATTGGGCCGCCACCAGTGCAGAACTTGCTCAGGAATGGCAGCAGGCAGATGTGAGGGCATTTATCGACATTTATCGAGTCAGATTCCATTTTTCTCTACAAGAGATTTTTATTCGTCACTTTAATCAAAAGTTTTTCTCTTCCCTAATTCGTAGTTTTCCTTGGTCGTTTTGGCTTCTCTATGTTAGTAATTTTTAATCTTGTTTTTGTCTGCTCTTCTCATAATTTTTGAACATCGTTAATTACTAAGTTTCTGTGCATCTGGAGCCGTTGGAGTCATTATTTCATCTTTTTTTTGGACACTTCTGCAACTCGTTTTAATTTGCAGACTTGCAAATTAAAACATTTTGTTTTTGTTTAATTGATATAACTCCGTTAAGTTTTGATTTTTTTCCCTTTCGTTCTCTCTCTTTTTTTTTGGACCTAAGTTCAAATTGTTTTTGAATTTTAAAGTCAGCCTTAACTTGTGGCTGTACGTGCATTGTGGCTGGCGCAGAACGTATGTGACACACACATCACCACCAAAGGACCCCTCCTAGCGGGCACCTGATGTCAATTCAACATCAATATGACATCAAACACTGATATCAAATTGTCATCATAATTTGGTCAAAAACGTAAATCAACATGACATCAATCTGATATATGTCAAATTGATGTCAAAGGATTGATATCAATTTGATATATGTCAAATAATGATTGTATTGATGTTATTTTGACATTATTTCAATATCAAACTTATTTGAAATTTCTCCCAAATAATTATATTGATGTTATTTTGACATTGTTTCAATGTCAAACTATTGCAAAAAAAAAAAAAAAAAAAGCAAAAGCACAGATGGAAAGATCCTGCACCGCCTTGTTTTGCAAACAGAATTGGCTTTTTTTTTTTTACGTAAATGAACGTTCTGTCTCACGGGATCGTCATCAGGATTAAAAGCTGATGAAGGTCCTGCAAGACGGAAACGACCTAAATGAAGCCAATTCTGTTTAACATACAAGACAGTGTATGAGATCTTTGCATTTCTGCAGTGTTTCATGCACATGACCTTTAAAATAGCAATTCTATAAAGTGTATTGTCTACAGTACTGTAATTATAATATATTTGGCATCATCTACGGTGAGTTCTTGTGTTTTATAATTGCTATTGCTCCAATACTTCCCCCATGCCATTCTCTCTCAATGATCAAACATACAAGTATACACAGCAAATTGGAACGTGTATTTTACACTTTAAGAGTAAAGTTTACACCGAACTCAGTGATCATTTAGGTCCAAATTTCCAATGTTGAAAACACACTGGACATTGGAGTTAAATAAATAACACCAGAATAGTGTATAATTCTTACACTACTAGAGTATAAATGAACTCTTTTACAGATATCCATTTGACTCTTTCCATATTGACAGAGAATAAAAAGTAAACTCTGACAAAGTGTCTAATATATACCATATGGAGTACAATGTACCGTGGAAAAGGAGAGTTTGTTCATTGCCAAAACAGAGTGAATTGTAGCTTTAAAGAGTTGATTTTTGACACGTGTATCAGTGTGTACTATAGCTTTAAAATCTAACAACTCTCTTTTTCATTAATGCACTCTTAGGATACAATTTAAAATGAAATCTTACTTTAAAGACAATCTTACACACTAACAGGCAAACAACAACTTAAAGTCCAAGTAGACTTTATTTTAAAGCAGGTTAACACGTGTTAAAACAGCATAATATCAAAGAACTGCATGTATACAGCAACTTGAGGAAACAAATGACATCATCCATATAAAAATTTGAACCATTGCCAGAATTGCATAAACATTTAGCACTGGACTGCACCTCAGTCATTATCTATTGTTAACAAAGACACCCCCAGTTTGCAAAATGTTAGCACATAGTGTGATTTGAAAAGTTCATCAAAGGCTGAAATTGAAGACTTAGCCTTGCAGGGAATGAGTTGACGATCCACAACAATGTAGTAGTCATTGATGCTGTGACGCGATGTTCCAACCGCTAAAATGTAGGGCTGCCTCCCCTGGACTGAGCTTGTTGTCTCTTAAAGGTTGCAGCATGACTATGAAAAAAAAAATCAATGGAAAAAAATTAATCAGACAACAGCATAACACACACACTTAACTCAAGGTTGGAGCCACTTACTTTGTGAAACTGGGCAACTTGGCTCAGAGCTTCTAGAACAGTGATCTTCTTCCCACTGGGTGGTGGAGGCAGGAGGTTCACCACCAGCTACAGTGCTGCCATGTCACTGTCTCAGGCAGACTTTAAAAGATTTACATTAAACACCATCAGATGTGAAATTCATAATTGCTCTATAAAAAAGACATTTGTTGGTCATTTGCAAAAAAAGGTTTAATTCAACTAGTTTGCTGTCCAACTTTCTGCACATTTTTAAAATAGTACGTGAAATCCAGGATGAACCTGATGATTCTTCATTTTCCTCTGGGTTCAGCAGACTGAAGGAGAGACTCCAGCATCGGTGTCCTTGTGAGGGTGACTTTCTGCCTCAAAGAGGATCCCCACTTATCCATTAGTTTAGATGAGATTTCCTCTCCAAACATCATTTTGAAATCCTGTAACACCTTAAAGAAAGAAACAAAACAAAGTTAAAATATAAGTTACACAGAACATCAAAGCAGGAGAAAACATGACAAGCTACAATGAGTTGAGGTTAACCCAGCTAACCACTATTACTGATGTGGCCTGAAGTCGGTAAATTGAAAAGGAACTGCCAAACTTGACTGGGGTGTTCACATGTGTACATGTCAGAATTAAGAAAAGTGGAGATGCTTTGCTGGATTTATTAATGTGTCAAGAGCAGCTGTGAAGAACAAAAACTATTTTAGAGCAAAGCCTTTATCTTAAGCCTTTATGTTCAAAGTGGACTCACCAGGCCTTTTGTATAAAGGAATCTTGGGAACATGCTGATGAGGGTGTCACACTTCATGAATCAGTGGCTTGTCTGTGCTGAAATGTTTGTTCCATTTTCAAGAAGATCTGTCTTTTGTCTGTGGTGTGCTTCAGAAAGGGAAATGGCCTTCTCTGCACTGGTCACCCTCCAACTGATGCTCTGCAGTCAGACCTTGCTAACTGTGGTCCTCTCTTGCTGGATGAATCCCTACTGGGGCCACTACTTTACTTTTGGAATCATGGAAGTGCTCCTACAGTGAATAACAATGTTTGCCAGAAACAAAAATTGAATCATTATATCATCACAATACCTTTTTAAAACTTTTTACTCAACAGATATACTTACACATCCTTCTTCAGAGAATGGATCTTTCAGACAAGGGAACAGGGTGACAATCCCCAATGCATAATGTGTCCTTACATCCATCAGGTGGAGCAGTCCTTATGAAGGATTTTTAGATTATACTTTGATAAAGATTTTTTTTACCATGGCCTGACATTTTGTGTAGCTGATTGTCCTGTCTTTACAAGCCTAACAAAAACAACTTACCCATACTGTTCAATAATTGCTGCAACAACCATATTGACCAGTTTTTGCTGTAATGGGTCTTTAACCTTCTCCTGATTGTCTGTATTCTTGAGTATCTTATCTCCTCCTGCCTTAGCATCCAGGAGTGTTTTGACAAGCTTAAAAGTATGAAACATCCAAAGTTATTGAAGTACAGATTTATTCTGGCATCCAAACACATCTCTCAATCCATTCACAATTTTACAGTTTGCAGCTAATATATACCGAACTGTATTAAATGAGAATGTAATGTTGAATTTGCAAGGTAAAATTGTGAAATGAAATGGCTGTGTCTCACACAGATTTTAGACTGGGCCTCCCTCCATTCACAAACCATTTTCCACAAAATAAAACCAAGCAATTTTATGCAAATAAAGTGAAAATATAACCTCTTTGGCCTGTAAGGATATGTCATCACTTGACTCTCTACTTGGGGACATCATCCAGGTGTCATCTATGCATCGCCTTTTAGGGGACATGAACGAAAGCTCACTGTCTGACGGACGTGATGACACAGAAAGAGTGTCTGTGCAGGAGGACTGTACTGAGAGTCTAAGGAGAAAGCAGCAATTCAAAGAAATAGTGAACGACAATTACATAATTTGTGCCTACAATGAAAGAACAATTTTGTGTGTGATTTTATTCAAGCATGAAAAAAGAAAGGAAAAACAAACCTTCTGTACTGTACTTCAGCAGTTGTACTAAATAAGATAGGCCTTTTTTATAGTGCTACTGTTACTCTCAACAGAAGAAGCATCAGTGAGGGTCCAGACAATGTTGGATTTCTCCTCCAGAATTTCACTGAAGACATCTTCATTCCACTTCTGTCCCAGTTTCATCCACAAGATATACATTTGTTTCTTCAGGGATGTAAAAAGCATTTTTGGAGAGTAATATATTTTTCAAATATAGAATTCTGTTATTTCTTCACTAATATTCCTGCAAATGTACTTCTATGAAAAAAGATGAACTTAAAAAATGTATAGTTCTTAAGTAGGTCAACTTGAAAAAAGTTGTTTTTGAAAAAAAAAAGTGGGAATAGTGACACTGTCTAACTGTCTCCTTAGTTTGAAAAAAAAAAAAAAGAAAAACAAATTCAACTAGCAACGACAAGTTGGTACATCTTACCGCTACATCGAGCAGGTATATTTAATTAACTGCCATTTGATGTCACTAACATTTGCTCAAATTTAAATGTATGAAAATTACTTCTAATGTACTCACCTGTGTTTTCCATTTTCAGAAGAGATCTTACACCGCTCTGTCCAAATGTGTTAAACCCGCCGAAAACTAACCGTCTTCTGCTTGTTTGGCGCATTCAGAGCAATATACACCTTGTGAGAGTTAGTGAGTTTAACATAAACTCTTCACCAACACTGCAGAAATAACTGACACCAATTGGTGACACCGCTCCAACACGGGAAGTGTATTTAATTACTAATGAACTCCACAGTGTAAAAAACAAAACTCTACAAATACTCGAACTCTGAAAAAGAAACACTTTTGCATTTGCTGTGTAACAAAACATTTTTATTCTGAAACAAATCCATCAAAGTTTGGATTGATCTCCACAGCTATAACTGCTAACTACAAGCAAGAACAAAAAAAAAAAAAAAAAAAATCACAGCCATTGCAAAATGCTTCAACTTGAACCATTTTATTGAGACATCAATGTGACATCAGTTCAGTGCCTTGTTTCCAGACATCAAATCAACGTCAATTTAATGTCAGGTTTTGTGCAGCAATGTTGTATTGATGTCAAATATATTGATTAACAATGTATGATGCAGTAATTGGATGTGAGATCGATCCTTTGGTTGGACCTTTTTACAACCATATGGAGGTCAAAGCTTCTGTAGGCTATTTATCATTGTGGTCAAAATCTTGAGCAGTCTTCAACATCAAATTGATGCCACGGTGCCCGCTGGGCTGCTGCCAGACTCGCAAAACCAGCGAGTCTCTTCACCCGTCCTGTGACCGACCCAAGAAAGGAGCCGACTGGGTTCTGCCACCAGAACCAGTCAATCGTTCGGATCGAAGGATAGGCCACCGCAGTTCGTTTGGAATGACCGACGCTGAAACGCTCTCTCTGGGGTGTCTAGTAAGGGGGTCACGTGGGTTCAGATTGGTGTCTTACTCCGCCATTGAAAGGCAGAACCATGTGCAGAATCACTGCCGGTAACCGGCTTAACCATTACACCGAGAACAGTTTATTAGTTCAGATTAAGAATTTTTGATTCCCTTTTTCGTCCATAGGGATTTTCCCTCTGAGTACTAGAAACTCCGTCTGCTCCACCAAAGATGCCCCCCCCCCTTTCTCTCTCTCTCTCTCGCTTTCAAAACCTCTCGTTTACAACTTCTTTTCATAGCTGATCTCATTTTGTGATTGTACATACAAATGTCTATACATCCTGATATATACAGTCATGGAAAAAATTATTAGACCACCATTTTTTCTTCACTTTCTTATTAATTTTAATACCTGGTACCACTAAACGTCATCATGTGACTAAACAGAAAAGAAAACACTGAATGCATATAAATGTTTTTTGGCAGCACAACACCATAGCTATTGATGTAAAAACTTAAGTGATTTAGGTTAGAATCAAGAAAACCATGGAAAATGGTAAGATATCAGCTCTTAAATAAACTCTTATGAGCAATCTTTGGTTATCATTATGTTTGTCCAAACAAATGTACCTTTAGTTGTACCAGGCATAAAAATGAACAAGAAACTGAAGAAAACAAGAGTGGTCTAATAATTTTTTCCATGACTGTATATTTATACATATATAGCTGTGTTATGTTTGGGTGTCTATGTATAAATAAATGTTTGTCAAAATTAGTCGTGGATTCCTTGATTAATTTACCCCGCCAATCCGACTCGACAAGAACTTGCATCTAATAAGAGACTGATAAATTTTAGTTTTCCTCTTATCTATGAAAGAGGGTGTTGCCCCGCTTAATTTGATGAATAAGTTAATTAATTAAAAATTGTATTTATTATAATAATTCATTCTAATTTTTATTAATTATGAATTATTAATTTTACAAGGTAGAACCGCTACACATTTCAGTGTTATTACCTAGGACACAGTTATGTGCAAAAATGATGTAGAGGTTGGGTAAAAATGTCCTGTCAACATCTCATTATGCGTCCTCATACTTGCTATCTGGAGTTTTATGAATTGAAATGGGAGCACAAAAATGTAGGATGGTTGCCTCTTGCTAATCTACACATAGCTGAGGAGCTAAATTAAAGATACAATAAAGGAAAGGGAAGAATAGCATATCATCCCGTTCCTTTACCCAGTTTGTCTTATATTCATATTTCCATATTTGGAAACATAACATCTATCACAATTGGAAGTGTGTGACCAATATATATGCAAATTAAGCAATCATCTCTCGGACTTGTTGTTTGATTTAGTTCTAATTCTTTTGTGCAATGTTGCTCTCTTGTGTATCATTGAGCTGTCGGGCACTTCATCTTCTTGAATGTTTGTGTGTCAAGGTGAGAAACATGTAGAGTAGTTACAGGACAACAGCAACGTAAGGTAAGTAAACAAATAATGACAATAAATAATGCATATCATTACACCATTTTTCATGCATTTTAGACAATAGGTAATACCTGAGTGCAACTCTCTGCCCTTCAAGGACTCTCATCTCCTGGGAGTATCTGGTAATGAGGGGAGGCTCACAAAGGAATTCCTCTTCAGGGACGGACCAGAAGTAGCGACCGCTCAGGTGCTGAGGCGTGGCACATGTCTCCAGGTCATCCTCTCGGTCCAGCCTCCTCAGC
This sequence comes from Hirundichthys speculiger, assembly GCA_018398805.1. NCBI lineage: Eukaryota > Metazoa > Chordata > Actinopteri > Beloniformes > Exocoetidae > Hirundichthys > Hirundichthys speculiger. The sequence continues at coordinate 376,067 of JAGFBZ010000653.1, forward strand.
CAGAGCAACTCACAGTTACAGTGGAGAGGGTTCCCGCCGAATGACAGCGCAAAGGATGAGGGGCTCAGGACCTCTGACGTAGCTAGGACCTGGGAGGGTAACAAAATGACAATATTTAAAAAAGAAACTTCTTCTTAGTCAAGCAAAATGTTTACATTTGATTTGATATGTTCATTGCACTGTGTCTGGTTTAACCAGTTTTTACGTCAGTAGTTGAGTGTCCTAATTTCTTTTACATAAGCTCTTTTCATATATGAAATTGATAGTATTTATATTTATGAAGCAAAAGCAATGAAATATAGTTGATTATATTTTAAAAGAGCCACTTGGCCTCCTGGGCTGCTGCAAAGCTCTGTGGTTTAAGCAGGCGGCCCATGTACACACTGTACACCGTCTCTGACCTGCTTTTCTGTCTCTTCACTGTAAATAAAAGGCCACTAGTGTTATAAAAAAGGGGCACTTATTTCGTGCCATAATAAACAAGATCCCTACTATTGTCAATGCCGAGCTGCCTCACAGAACAGCTTTTTCTTCTTACATGGAGAAGGAATATGCAGTGATGGAGAGAAATCTGAAGGCCGTGTTGAATGAGGTCGACTCTGTGTGAACTACCGCGGATATTTGCTAACAATAGAAGTCCTTATGGGACTTTACTACCCACACTTGAAATTCTGATGCAGAAGACCCTGGCTGTGAAAGATGCCCTCTCCAGGATGACTGCAGGCCTTCCAGATGCCATAGTGCAAGTATGTTTCATCTTTTAAGGCTTTTAAAATTTGTTGCATCACACCATTCATGAACATAAAACAGAATATTCATTATCATTGCAAAAGCAGAATAAAACAAATACAAATGTCTCAGTAAGTAACCTAAAACAAAATGAAATCCATAATATTGATCCCACATTAGGCATGGCTTGCAGGTAATTCAATTACATAATAAATAGTAGGCCTTGTAGGGATAAACATATGAATTATATTTTCCAGGCTGTCCAGACTCGTTTTGCCAGTGTGCTGGACGACAAAGATGCTCTTCTCGCAGCTGCCAGTTGTCAAAAATTCAAACTCCGATGGCTGAGAGATGCAGGTAGGAGGGAGTGAGTAAAAGAGCTTCTGACAGCAGAGCTGCTGCACAACTGCTTCCTGCAGCACAGAGTCCCTGCCAGTGTTCCCACCACATCTGACAGCCCCAGGTGAGACTTTTTCACTTTTGAGGCAGAGCCAGAGGAGACCTACTCTGCAGAAGATGACGTCATGGACTACCTGAGGTCAACCTATGACCTTCAGGTTCTGCATCAGTTTTCAGTATAACACTCCAACCCCATCAAGTGCTGCTGTGGAGCGGCTTTTCAGTCTGGGAGGTTTGGTGCTCACTCCTAGAAGAAATAGACTTTCTGACAAGAGGTTTGAGAAGCTTCTGTTGATGAGGTCCAACCACTGGTTTACTCGCCCCACTCCACTGTTTCACTCATAATATGCAAAGATTTGGACAAAGTAACAAAAGTAGACATGATATCAGCCTACATGTGGTCTTATACACTTGTTTTGTTTCGTATAAAACCACTCCTTACTGCTCTAATGCTCTGAACAACAGGTACAATGTTCATAAAACCTGTTAAAAAGAATTTAATTGTTACATTTATAAACAATGTAGATTATAAATGATAAATTTTGCCATCAACAGTCTTAACAGTTAAATATGTCAGGTCAAGAAAGACTGTCTTTATTTTCTTTTAGAAAAACAAGTATTTTTGTTAAATTAAGTAATGAAATACTGTCTTTTTTTTTAAATTTTTATAAAAAAATAATTATTTTATTATTATTATTATTTTATTTTTCAAAGAAACAAGTATTAATATTAAGTGCAGTCAAGAAATACTTTATTCTATTTTTTATAAAAATAAGTATTTATGTTAAGTACAGTCCAGAAAGACTGTTTATTTTATATATTATTTTATTTAGATACATGGTACATTGTTGTTGTGTACATTACTGTTAAAAATTCACTTCTTATGAAGTGAGTGTTGGCAAAACCGGTCGTCATTTTTATGTTGAGGTGGCGGGGTTGTTGTCGGCAGCTCCTGAATGTAACTAATAAAGTAACTTGTAATCTAACTTAGTTACTTTTAAAATCAAGTAATCTGTAAAGTAACTAAGTTACTTTTTAAAGGAGTAATCAGTAATCACTAATCAGATTACTTTTTTAAAGTAACTGTGGCAACACTGGACACAAGAGGACACCAGCTGTGTTTATATCAGTCTATTTGTTCCAAAACACCAGTTCAAAACCAAATCAATCCGCATCTACATTAGCATTTCAGGTGCCATATTGGGAAAAAATCTCCATCCACATCACCAGAAGTGCCTTCCATGCTCATTGGTCATGTGCAAAACCTCCATCTATCCATCCATGATCTATACCTGCTTGATCTTATGCAGGAAGGAGATCAAAAATACCTCAGTTTAAATTCAAGGTGAATCGAAAAAAAATGTTATGTTCGTTACTCTACTGATTGCAAAAACATAATGTACAAGTGAAATGTATCGTATGTATTGTATTGTATTCCTTATTATTTGGATATTACTGTATCAATTAAACATTTGAGTCACAAGCTGTGAATCAAATATTTTGATTAAATTTGGTTAATTAACAAACATAAGCAATATGTTACATGAAACTCCTGTCTGCTGTGTTGAAAGCTCTTTGTGGGGATTGGATGTGGTGAGTTTTCTGTCTGAAGAATACCTGTGCTCGATGAAAAAGTGGGTCTGGTGGTAACTTTTGAAGTTTATTAGAGGTGACATCCAGCCGGTTGAGTTTCTGAAGAAGGGAGAAAGTCCCCTCTGGAATAAAGTCCAGCATGTTGTGGTCTAAACTCAAAGTGTGGAGGCTTGTCATTTTCTGCATGAATGAAAGAGCAGGGAATATTTTTCATAAGGATATTTTCTTGCTGTCCGTTTGGAAAAAGAACATCTGGGATACGTTCATGTGGGACAAAATAAAACAACATCTCATATTTATAACTACAGCACATCCTCACAACTGTTTTTAACATTTCAATAAGCAGAAATACAGAGGGCATCTCAAACTCCATACTTACTTATTTAATTATAATAATACCCTTTTTAGTTTTTTCTTTTTTTCTTTCTTTCTTTCGGGGTTTGCAATTGATCAAAAGAGAACTGACCTGGATAGCATCCCATGGAATAGAATCCAAATTATTGTAGCTAAGGTCCAACTCTTCCAGTGCGAGCAGGTCATTGAACGCTCCCTGGTGGATCAGCACCAGCTGGTTGTTGTTCAGAATCAGGTGATGAAGCTTTGACATCCCGCTGAATGTGTCATTGCCTATCCTTGTCAGACGGTTACTGTGAGAGGATGAAGAAAGAGAAACTTTCAAAAAAAAAAAATAAAGCAAGAGGACTGAGTGCTTAAATCATTTGGTTTTTAGTTCGTACCTGTTGAGGTATAGTGCTCTGAGATTTTCCAGATCAGCAAATGCATGAGGTGTGATGTAGGAGATGGTGTTTCGGGATAATGTTAAGTCCACCAGCCGTGTCATATTTGCAAAATCTTTCCTTTTCACACTATTGACAGAAATGATTAAAGTTAACTATGAGACACAGAAGTACAAGGAGACCACAGACAAGATTCCTTCTAATACAAGATCTGCTCAGTTATGCAAAAAGAGATTTCATGTATGCCACTCATTTGTTTTCTCATGGCTTATTTAATATTTGTGAGCATGAAAAAAAAAAGCTCTCTAAAGACACTAAACTGCAATGCCATCAGGAGACAGCCTTGAGCTGTCTTAAAGCTTTATAAAAAAATGCTCACAAATGTCATAAAAGTTCATTAAATTTCAGAAAGAAAGAAAAGAAAGAAAGAAAGAAAGAAAAGCTCTTACTGGGATACTTTGTACTAGATAAAGTCACTACAGCAGATGGAGAAATAGTGTCTTAGTTTCTGAAGTAGATGTGCAGCATTGTGTTTTATTATTGCCTCCACCTTTATGTGGCGTGCTTTCTATTTTCACTTATTGGACAGTTTGATGTTTCACAACTACAAAACACCACAATATTTAAGGTATTGAGCTACCAAGAAAATAGCTTTTTCTGTTAAATTTGGAGGAAGAAATATATTCCAACAACACATAACTAATGACTTTCAATTAAGTTCAATGCTTAATTTCAAAATGGAAGTATCTGTTTTCTTTATAATCTTTCCAACTGCAATATACTTTATAGGAAATCTGAAAGGGTTCATTTGCTTTTCAAAATATGATTTTGTCATACAAAATGTATAATGTGCAATACTTTGTTAAAGAACAACTTTTACACAGAAATAAAGATGGGATGGTTTGTTTTATGTCACCTCTTATAAATAAATAACTTGTTACTATCATCTAATGTGAAAATAATATTTCACAGTTTAACAAAGGTGGGTATTTGCTGCCATTTATTTCATTTATTTCTTTTGTTTCTCATTACCTCTGAGTTGGTCTCTCTCAGTGCAGATTTTTTTCTAGCCTTCTGTATCAGTCAGCAAAGAACATAATGTGCATATTAATGACAATCAAAAGAAAGGGGGGCTTGACACTTTGTTCATCTGTACATCTTTATTCCACAGTGAGAGAGGAACAGGAAATCGGGGCAGAGAGATAAGCGGGAAGACATGCAGCAAAGGGTCATACAGGCTGGGAGTTGAGCCTGCAACTGCTGCAGGAGGACTGTGTACATGGGCCACTGTGCTACTAGGGCAGCCCTGTGAATGAACTTAAAGGGAAAACCCTATTTTTTATCCTTAATCTTCATATTTTAAATAGGTAGCAATTTTCATGCTTTTATTCACAAGGAATAATAGGAATGACTGTTGTGTTAGAACCAACTTGGTCATTTAGCGTAGGTTGTTCGCATGGACAAAGCAGTCCAGCCATGGTGTTTCAGCAGTAATACAGCAAATGCGATCATCACCTTGTGACAAAGTTGTCAGCCAGCCGGAGCTCCACAGTATGTCTGTCAATATTTGGTGGTACAAACAGAAGACCCTTCTTAGCACAGAGGGTTGCCAAGTTGGGTGACAGGATCTGACATATGCAGCGTTTCGGGCAGATCTGTGCCCGGACTGCCATGGCAACTGCCAGGATGATACAGAGCACCAGCTTCTCCATGGCGACCACCCCCACCTGGACACAACACCTAAAATAAATAAGAGACAGAGACAGGGAGAAAGTGAGATATAAATGGCAAGCATGTATGTATATATATTTACTGCTTAAAAGAATCTGATTTGATATTAATGATAATTAATAGATTAAAGGACATAAAAGACTGATAATCCACAAATAACAACTTTCATTAAGTTATTTAAATACGTTACTTGTGAATCTGTAAATTTCCTAACTACAGAGTGGACAAAAAGTGCTTCATAACAGGCAGTGATCCCAGTAGTGAGCATACATTTCTCATCCCACTGCACTATTTGACCACGCACTTCCTTCTGTATCAACTCAAGTGTACACTGCTCTGAATGCAGAGCGAACCGGATATAAAGAAAGGTTTCACAGTGCAAATACACATAAAGAAGCATGAACACATCTACATACAAGCACAACACCGACCTGATGAAGGTGAATTAAAAGTTGGAGTGTTGTCTTAATGAAAGGAACTTGAATGTCATCATGTAATAAATGCATTTGAATGATAGAAACCTGGTGTGCATTGTCTACTGCAATATTCTTTCATTATAAGATACAAGATAAATTTAAGAGTTAAAGCTGGAAATACACCCATGCTTTATATATTTCTTGCATCTTCTATTAAGTTACCCTTTTTAGGTTCAGATTGTTTATTGCTTTTCACCAGTCAAACTCTTAGTTGACCAAGCTCCTCACACCATCCTAAAGGTTGAGCTCAAAAACTCTCTAAAAGGAGCTTGTCTTGTCCGGCTGTATGCACAACCTGATTCTTTTAGTCACTTAACCACAGTTCATGATCTCCATGAAGGACTGGAACATAGGTTGACTGGTAAACCAAAATCTTTGCCTTTTGACTTGAACTTTCTTTTTACCACTACAGACCAGTATAATGTCCACATCACTAATTGCCCTTTTCCAAAATGCCTGTCAATCTTTGTTGTATCCCCACTCAGAAACTTCTCCACTTGAGGTTGCAACTCATTCCCAACTTGTGGTGAGCAATCACCCTTGTTCGACCGAGGACCATAGTCTTACATTTGGTGATATAAATTTTCCTCTTGGCTGCTTCAATTTCACCTGTAAACCACCCTAGAGCCTGCTGGAGGTCACCACTCAATAAAGCCAAAGCCAACATTAATGCATCATCTGCAAAACGCAAAGGTCCAATGTTAACTGACCAAGCTGGATATTGTCCACTCCTTGGCTATAACTAGAATTTATGTCCATTAATTTTATTAAAAGAATCAGTGACAACATCCAAAAAAAAGCCCAGTAGAGTCTCTTCTTCCTGAGAACACTGAAGAGGAACACATTCCCTCTGCCTCTCCTTCTATCTAGAAACTTCTATCGCTGCACAACAGAGTGTCCTGATCACCTGAACTCAACTAACTGCATCAAATCTTCCCTTTGGTGCAATCCCCCAGCTTGAGCAAGGCAACCATGGAGAGGGGGAAAAAACTGGTAACCAGTTTTCTGGTCAGCTGGAGATATTTTAAACCTCCGGCAGACCAGTTCCAGACAACATACCGGGTTGTGTGCTGAAGGACTGCGCAGAGGAGCTCAAAGATGTCTTCACAGACATCTTCAACACCTCCCTTAGTCAAGCTGCTGTTCCATCATGTCTCAAGACCTCCATCATCATTCCAGTTCCAAAGAAACCTGCTCCATCCTGCTTCAATGACTATCGCCCGGTAGCACTGACCCCCATCATCATGAAGTGCTTTGAACGTCTAGTCATGTCCCATATCAAAGCCCCCACCCCCCACCCCACCCTCAACCCTTTCCAGTTCGCATACAGGGCCAAACGTTCCACAGAGGATGCCATCTGTTCTGTCCTCCATCCAACCCCCACCCACCTGGATAAAAAAGACTCGTATGTGAGAATGCTGTTCATTGACTTCAGTTCAGCATTCAACACCATCATCCCCCAACAACTCATCCTCAAACTGGACCAGCTGGGGATCAACACTTCCCTCTGCAATTGGCTGCTAGACTTCCTCAGTGAGGCCACAGGCTTTACGAGTCGGCAACAACACCTCGAGCAGCATCAACGTCAGCACAGGAGCCCCCCAAGGCTGTGTGCTCAGTCCCCTGCTCTTCACCCTGCTGACTCACGACTGCGCACCAACTTACAGCTCCAACCACATGGTGAAGTTTGCGGACGACACAACCCTGGTGGGGCTCATCACCACCACTACAAGAAGGAGGTCGAGCTTCTGGCCACGTGGTGCAGTGACAACAACCTCCTGCTGAACGTCACCAAGACCAAGGAGATTGTTGTCGACTTCCGGAGAGGACACGCCCAACACCTTCCACTGACCATCAACGGGGCCGCAGTCGAGAGAGTGAGCAGCACCAAATTCCTGGGGGTGCACATCAGCGAGGACCTCTCCTGGAACACCAACTGTGCATCGGTGGCGAAGAAAGCAACAGCAACGCCTCTACTTCCTCCGCAAACTCAAGGGAGCACAGGCCCCTTCCTCCATCATGGCCACCTTCTACCGTGGCGCCATTGAGAGCATCCTTTCCAGCTGCATCACTGTGTGGGGAGGGAGCTGCACAGACAACAACTGGAAAGCCCTGCAGCGCATCGTGAAAACAGCTGGGAAGATCATCGTCCCTGCAGGACACATACCTACACCCGCCTCACCCGCAAAGCCACCATGATTGTGTGTGATGTCACCCACCCAGCACACGGTCTGTTCAGCCTCCTGCCTTCATGGGAGAAGGTACCGGAGCCTCCGTGCCCGCTCCACCAGACTCAAGAACAGCTTTATCCACCAGGCTGTCAGGAAGCTTAACTCCCTCCCGACACTCCCACTTCTCCCCCCACTCCCTTCTCTCATTGACTGTCTCTGAATCATGATCAGCCAACATTAGGATAACTAAGCTGCCATAACAAATTCTCTTGCACTAACTGCTGCACATTACTGCCTCAAAAACCTTCTGCTGCTACTTATACTATGTAAACACTGTGATAGATTTTTAAAACTGTGATAGATATTTAAACGTGACACATATTTATACCATTTCAGCGGCTAAACTTTCTTTTGCACTACTGCTGCACATCACTGCCTCATAGAACTTAGATTTGATTGTGATAGATTTTATTAAAACTGATATATGACACATATTATACCATTATATATATATATATATATATATATATATATATATATATATATATATATATATATATATATATATGTAAATATATATATATATATATAGAAACACAGCTGACTTGCTTTAGTCAATCAACTAGTTGCCTTCACTAAAAGGTCTAAACCAGTTCAGTTGATTGAATGAAACAAATCAGCTGTGTTTCTGCATGGTTGGAACACAAACCTGCAGCCACACGGCCCTTTCATGGATCAGTTTGACACCCCTGCCTTAAGAGCTTTATATGTGAGGAGAATTTTAAGTTTTATCCTGAATTTAACAGGAGGCCAATCAAGAGGAGCTAAGATTGAAGAAATATGATCCCTCCTGCTAATCCTCATCAGAGCTCTGGTGGCATTTTGGATGAGCTGGGGGAAGTTCAAAGTCTTTTTTAGGGCAACCTACCAACAAGGATTTACAGTAGACCAATCTTGAAGTAACATGAGCATGGACTAGTTTTTCTGCATTCTGAGATAAGATTCTTTGAATTTTTGCAATATTGCAAAGGTGAAAGAAGGCCATTCCAGAAACTTGTTTAATGTGTGATTTAAAGAACACGTCCTGGCCAAAATTAACACAAAGGTTCCTCATGGTAGCTCTAGATGCCAAAGTGATACCATCCAGTGGCAGTCAGGTCCAAAGACAACCTCAGTCTTATCTGAGATTAGTAATAGGAAATAATTAGTTATCCAGGTCTTTTTGTCATGAAGACATGTTTGCAGTCCAGTCAGTTCAATAGAAATAAACTTTATGTCACGTTGCCAAATAATAGAACCTAATCATGTACAAAATGAAAAATAATGGCCCTTGTACAGAACCCTGGGTAACACCATGACTGTAAACAAATTATGTGATGAACTGTACCAAATGCAGCACAGAGATCTAACAGGACAAGCACAGACACAGTCTAGTTAGGATGGAGGCTTAGACATGTGGTAATGGTTTAGAACAGGGGTTCTCAAACCTATTTTTCAAAGGTTCATATCAACTATCCATCGAAGGCCAGAAAAATTCTCAATGTTTATATCGCTTTTTCTCTGTGAGCTATATCATGTAAAAACAACATATGACAATAATAATAATAATAATAATAATGACAATAACAACAAAACATATACAATAAATAAATAACTTATTTTAAATTAAATTCACTAAAATAACTATTGTAGAAAATTAAAAAAATGGCAAATAAGGAAGAAAACATGGTCAGCATAAACATGAACACCTAACAACTAATTTTTCATTTGAACTTATTACTTTCAAGTGGCATTAAAAGTTTTGGTCGTTTTCATTGGCTTAGCTAGTGTTTGACATAGTTGTTTTGTTTTCAAGCAAAAAAAAGTTTGGTTTCCAAGCTGAATTTTTTTCAAAGACCTGCCCTATTTTGCTTCTGATTGGTCCTAAATCACAAACTCCCGTGTACTGATAGGCTACTTGGTCCTGTCATTTATACAAGCATTCTGCTCGACCCTCCTCCCCTTGTTTAATTGACAGCTGTCACCAACGCCGCTGTCTAACTGTCACAAATGTTCAAAGGATAAACACACACACAGCAGTGCTAAGACGGCAAAAGCTGATATAAAAAGTAATATATAAGTATATAATAGTATAAGTATAATAATAGAAGTATAATGAGTCCTCTAGACACCTTCAAGACTTAGGTGTGCTGGGTCCAGAATGACGTGCCTTGCGGTCCAGATCCAGACCGGGGTTTGAACTTTGAGAAGTCCAGGTTTAGAAGAATTTCAGATAGCTCAAGAAACAAATCAGGTTTAAGAGCGTACTCCCAAACCAACTCACATGGCAACACCTCAGCAGCAGGACTTCTACAAACAAACAAATGTTTTGTGAAAAAGCTCAAGAAATCATCACTGCTGAGACTTAAAGAAATATTGCTCAACAGAATTATTAGGATTAGTCCATTCTGAGGGTTATTCTGATTTTCTTCTGTCTTTCCAAACTGAATGTATGATTCTTGATCGGAAATTTGCCGCCGTGTTGGAGGTCACACGATTCCTGTTTTATTTTCTTTCTATATCTGACTGTAGGGAGAGAGATGAACAGACAGAGAGAAGACAGAGTGATAGCTAAATAGAGCCTCAGATACTCACTGGTGGAATTATCAGAAAGGAAGAGAAAACAGTCCGATTACAAAGCAAGCTAATTCAAATAAGTGCTCAGGTGTGAAAGGAAAATATAGATATATAATAGATGAACTAGTTCTGTCACACAAATAGTTCTCAAATGGCACTGTGGTCATGTCAATATCTGTTGTACTGTAGTAGTAGTGCTGGGCGATATGGAAAAAATCATATATCACGATATGGACTATTTTATATCACGATAACGATATATATCACGATATACCATAATAAAGTATGTTTTCAGTTATTCTCTGAAAAGTTTGATAAAAACTTCATTGCTTACTTTTTAACTTTATTTTGAAAGGACATTTAGCTGAACTGTCACAAACATACATTTTAGTGCAGCAAAAACAGGTAGGTACAGAGGTACAGTAGCTTTCACATTTTTTTTAAGTGCACAACAGTTTCTGAGAGGAAAAACACATTTTTGCACTGAAGTTCAGCTATAAAAAATAAACACAAATTATTTTTCAACTTTCTGAAATCTGTAACCTTGTAGTGCAAAGTTTGCAAACCAATATAAAGTGTCTAAAGTAAACATCAGGGTTGAAGAGAACTCTGTTTAAGGCATTAACCATGAATAAAAGTGCAAACATAAAAGGCTACTTTGTAGAAGTAGATATGTTTCTATCAAATTTATTGTTGCAGGTTATTTAATTACATATTTGCTGTAATAATTGATAAAATTTGGTTAGAAACGATAGAAACGATAGAAACGATAGAAGAGAAATGGCACGATATACACTTTTATATTGTCCCCACGATATATATCGTCATATTGCCCAGCACTATGTAGTAGTATTAGTCATATCATATTTTCTTTTTTACATTCTTCAGATTTTTTGCTGTCCTTTTTTACTTTTGACATTGTATATTATGAAGTGAAACTTTGCAGAAATCTGGAGACTTTTTAACATCTGTTATATGGGCGGGGAGAGACTACAAGAAAATGAAAGAAAAGGGAAATGCATTCATTGTTAAGATGATTATAAATATATGGTGGACAAGTGACTGTGAAGAAGCATCTCTGTATTGTGAATTTTGAACTGCTTCAACTGATTAATTGGTTTATTCTTCAACACATTATGGGACATCAACATAATCAGATTTTGGGTATAAAATGAAATAAAATAAAATTCAAAGGTAAGGTAGTCTTGTCACAAAGACAAACAAAGCACTAAAACAACATCTGCAACACAAGAAGGATGATGTAATATGCCTCAACACATACTAAAATAAAGACTGAATCAGTATAGAGCTCAGTGTCACCCAAACTCTTCTCCATACTCTGTGTTGCCTGAGGTGGCATGTTGCATGGTTGGGATCAAATGAAATGGCAAATTAAACAAAGGGATTACTAGGGTAGGACGACAAGTTAAGCTCTGTCTGCAGTGATGTGTAAAATATGATTGTGTTTCACACATATGTGCAGCCTGTTCCTATCCAATTATCTGCAAGCTGTCCACAGAATTTCTCCTAATGTCTCCCATTAAACCAGTTTGTTCCCTAGTTTGCTCGGAGATAAACAACTGGCCTGCCCCAGACAGCTAAAATGGATTCTCCGCATGCACTCCATAAACTGAAATCTCAGGCTATATACAAATCTTATGAGGATAACAAGTGAAACCACTTGGCAGTTAAAAGTGATGACTTGGAAATAGTCACACATTCAAACTCTTTTGAAGCTGCTAAGAACCCAAGATTTGTGTTGTTTAGAATTTCCACAGTTAATGTGCCTTAAAGATATGCTTTATGGGTCATAAAGTGCTGGTATATAGAGTACGTAAAGCTTATCCAGCTGTTGTACATGCTGAACTGAGAATTTCAGTTTACACTTGTTTTGAGCCTTATTTTGAATTAATCCAGATGTCTATACCATTTCCATTACATCTTAAATTGTACTTGGTTTACAGTCTCATACACACAAGATTTCTGTAGTTATCTATAGATAGTATTTCTATTGCTATTTTAATTGCCAGTTGCAGGTTGCTTTAAAATATATACTTCTTTTTGGAAATGTTTTAAAGGTTTGTAATAAATCCAAAGTATCCTTTGAGACATAAAAAAAAAAAAAAAATCTGAGAAAAAAAACCCACTCTGACCTGTGGTTTTGCCTTCTTTTATCTATTCATTTTTTTACTCGCACATCTTAATATATAAAAAGGGTAGTGGCTGTGCTTAAACTGAATAGTAAAGACACTGTAAACATTAAAGAGGATAGTGCCGTCTTTTAGTATGCTGGAACACCAATACATGACCTCAGGAGGACTGACAGTAATTAAAAAATGAAATCCTCGTAAACAAAGACTGGAATTGAGCACTTAATTTTGTCATTTATAATTTAGTTTTTATGACACTTTTGTCACCTTCCCTCTCTAGCTCCAACATCTCTGGCACTACAAAACATTGTGTTGCTTTGTTTTAGTGTACAAGATCAGTAAGGGCAAACTAACTTTCATCTTTTGGCCTTAGGTTCTGTTTGGTTTCCTATGAACTCTGGTACTGACGTTTCAGCTGTATATTCGTTAGACTCTATGTGAAGGCAAACTTTACAATTCTCTAAAAACAGTTTTCACAGTTCTATTGGGAACTCAACAACACATAGACTCAGTTTTCCATACACCATAAAAAAAAACCCAAAACTCTCTCATAGTTATCACCGTCACTGTTACGCCACTATAATCTTTTTCTTTTATGTGTGTGTGGTAGCCCTTTCTCCTCTTTTTCATGTTGTGATAATCCGTTCGACCTCGAGAGTGTGGTGAGAATGTAAACAAAACTTCAGATTTCCCTCCTTTGAATAGATGTTTTTTGGCTAAAAAAACTTCCCAGAAAGAGATGCATCAGACCAGACTGAACCTCATTCTTTTACTCCAAGTTAGAAAGAAACTTAGGATGGTCCCACATTTTCTATAGTTTTGACATGCCTTTTTTGCCTCATTAATTTTTGACTTATGTAGATCCTGCAGCACCACAGACACCCATATTTGTGGGGGTCATTCACATTCATAATATATACCGCTAAATTATACTGTCTAAATTATAGGTCTAAATTATGTTTTGTGTCCAAAAGCATGTGTGAAATTATTAAGTAAAATAAATAAATAAATAAAAAGTTAAACTTCAGTCTTCATGTACAACTCAGATTTATTAAAGGTTTGAGAAAATCAATACAAAAGTGAAACAAAATAGGAGAACATTGTCCTGTAGCCCCAGTGTCTGCATGCTCAGCTCAACAATTTTAAGTAAAATCATGGAAGTGATAAGAGTATAGTGCTGTTGCTGTTGGAAAACCTTTTTGCTCTTGTTTTGAATTTTCTCAAATGAAAAATAGTTTTTGAGCAGCATAGTGGTGCTGTAGTTAGAAGCAACAGTGGGTTTTTGGTTGACTGGCAATTCTGAATTGACTACAAACATAACTGTGCGTGTGATTATTTATCTCTGTGTGACCCAGCATGTATCCCCCCATGACAGCTAGGATATATAGGCTCCAGCCCCCTGTAACCTCCAACAGAATAAAGCAGGTTTGAAAAATGGATTAATCAGTTAAAAGAGCTTACATTGTCTTATCTTTCTTCAGGGAGACATTCATTATTGTCATTGCTTCTACCTGCATCATATTCAGTTGGTGCAAAAATGTAAAAATCCCCAAGAAACTTGAACGAACCTTGTGCCTGCGTCTTCTCTTAATTCCTGTTTGCTTCTCTCTATATCAGCTGCAGTGAGTCTTGTGCTTCACATAATGGTTTTATGCAGCTGAGCAACAGGGGTCATCAGCTGCCTAAATACATCACAATTACTCTTTATTCAATTAGTGCACTTCATAGCTGCTGCACATACTGAGGTCAAACCCACATGTAATCAGTGATCTCTCACCAATTCACGCTTTAAGTTCCACGGTTTTAGTTATTCGCAGATTTTTCAGAAATATATAATATAAAATAAAAGTCAAGAAAAAATTGCAGAAACATCACAGGATGTTGTGCGTGTTCTCTCACAGTGAAGAAAGAAATGTGAGCCAGCCTGGCCCCTTTAAGAAGTGGCCTTATGGGTAATGTAGTGTGTGTGTCGTGGGACGGCAGAACTCAACGGGGTTAGATGAAAAGTGTAGTGAGCATCAACAGCAGCCCGGCGTGTATAGATTTACATTTTCTGTTAACCGACAGGAACCGAACAATACAACCTTTGTGATGTTACAAGTTCCCTGCAGTGCCAGAATAAAGTGCCGTTCCATGTGGAGAAAATCAGACTTTTTCTTTTATTGTTGTTAGCTTGTTACCCGCTAATTACGAGCCAAAAATAGCACAATACCAGCGGTTTCTTTACTACGGTTCAGAGACCAGAGGCTGTGAAGGTAACAGAAAGACCACAATTGAGCCTTTGTCTTGTTTCGCTGAAGTGCCTCGCATATTTTTTGTGGTTTTTAAACATATTTTTAACACATTATTTAGGCTCGGGGGGCTCCGGCTCTAGTTCGCAGGTCCCCATTTAACCGCGAAAAATAAGGGATCACTGTGTATGCACACAGGCACCCATGCAAGTCTCCATACTCATCTGCATATGTTTTGGCTTTCAAAGCAGCAGCGTTACTAGGGTTGCCAACCGTCCCTTGAAAAACGGAACCGTCCCCTATTTATAGACTCGTACTTTAGTTTATAAATAGGGGAGGGTTCCGTTTTTCAAGGGGCAGTTGGCAACCCTAAGCATAACACACTCGGACACATGGAGATAGTAACACATTAATTTGGGGAGAAAGAGGTTAAAGATTTGATAAAAATTTTGGATCATTACTGATACATTTCCGCACTCATGTTACGCAATTCAACACGTTTTCCTTACAGACAGCTGTAAATTTGCAACAAGGCAGTCCCTCCAATTAATGCTTATGAACAGTTACAGTGTGTCTAAGTTCATTTCCATACAGAGGCATAGTTAGGCCCCGAAGCACTGAGGGTGTGAGGACCCTATTGTATTTCAAATGTTTATTATTATTCTCCGAAAATAAATCGCCTTTTTGGGTGCCTTAACATACTCAAAAACTCACGAGATTTTGCACACACATTCATTGTCTGCGAAATGTACGTATTTTATGGGTGCTGCGCATGAGCACACAAAATAGCGCCACCTTGATTTTTGTATCGACGAGCCCCTCAATGTGCTTCCACCTACAGACATGAACTTTGTGTGACTGATGTATCATACGCAGACCAACAAAAAAGTCGGTAGCACTTTATAATAACTACACACTATTAAGAGTGTGAAGGTTCAATTGACCTTTCGGTAAGTACCGCCCCCTTCCTAGTTACTGTTGCTAGGTCGACAAACTTTCTGCTCCTGCGTTAAGGACTGTGTTAATTCGCTATTTTTCCGATGTGTATCATTAGTGTTAATATTATACTATAATAACTCCATGGTGAAATATTGCTGCTGACTCGAGGTGTCCAGAACATTTGGAGGGGTCATTTTTATTCTCTTTCCCAAGATAAAACAAACACAGGCTGTGGGTTCAGTTATGTGTCTGTCCACAACTGAACGTGGAGAAAGTTACAAAACACACTAACATTTACTTCAAGGTAAGTTTATTTTGTTTATTAGATTATGGATTTAACCACCGTTTAGTAAAAGTAATAATATATTTTAGCGGCAAGGAAGATAATGAGTTCTCTGTTAGCATTAGCTCTGGTCCATAGTGTCGATGACTTCTCCACTATGGACCAGAGCTCGCTAGCCACCTATAAGCCTGCCTTGTTGTCTACAAATATATATGGCCCTGGATATTTATTTTGTTAGGTATAAGGTGAGGCTTGTGATGTTAACGTCACTTTATTAATTATATTAATACAATGTTGCGACTGTCTCATGTTAACATAGCTCTGGTGTGGGATAGACCTATGGACCAGAGCTAATGCTAACAGAGAACTCATCATCCTCCTTGCTGCTAAATAATATTATTACTTTTTCTTTTCATGTGAAACAGAAATTGGTGGAAACAACCTTTTTGCCTGTTATTGATTATGGAGATGTTTTGTAAATGAATGCTTCTGCTCATTGTTTCCGTATAGTAAAAAATTAACTAACTGGCTGCCATTGACGTCAATTCAAATCCAAATGCTCATTGCAATTGCATCAATGGCAGCCAATTAATTAATAACTAAAATGGCTCAATATCTCCTCCATGACCATGAATCCACACAACAACTTTAAGGAGTTAACAGGTACAAGTTCACAAGCAAATATCAAACATAACTTAAAAAGGTATTATATGTCAGAGTATGCCTTATTACAAAGGTCCTATGGCAGTTTTCACCTCTTAATATTAAGCAAATAAAACCACAGATGAATAACATATTGAATATTATGTGATGTTGTAGTGTGTTAAAAACTAAATCCACTCCATAATTCAGCAGCTAAAATGGCTCAATATCACACAGAAACTGCCAATACATCTTTTAAATGATGAATTTGATCGCTACTTGATGTTACGCAGCTGTTGCATGTCTTCTGTACTGCTGGTTAGCTTTGAACCTGTCCAGCAGCCATCTGTGCAGCTCCAGGGCAGACTACTGCCATTCTGCAATTATTATTATTATTTTTTTTACTGTTGACACATGTCTGCAGGGTAACTGCTTTTATTCGGTGCGCAAAACAGCAACATTAAAGAAGCATTTGTTGACAATTTATTATTTGCTGCAGTTCAGAAAGAGACCATGAATTTCTGTTAAAATGTAGCAGCACTCTAATAAAGCATTGGCTCGGATTTTGCTACATTGAGTCTGCCTGAAAAGCACATTTTGCTCTCAGCAGCAGGCAGGAAAAGATGTGAGGGAAGATTGCAAGCTTACGACTGTTTTCTAATGGAAATTATGAATATGTTTATGGTCAGTGGAGAAATGTATGTTCATCTTCTGATTCATTTCTCATTTCTCTCCTGTTATCTAGTGATGGCTCAAGCAGAAAGGTTGATGTCATAGAGAAGAAAGTGAGAGTTTTAGCTAAAATCTGAAAAGAGTCTGACAACAGAAGAAATTTGGACTTATAGGTTTTGTTCTGAAAACATATATGGCCAGGTCATGGTACAAAGACCTCCACATGTTGCTGTGTCTTTTCCATATCAATGTACAAGACAAGCCAAATCTTTTTTTTACCCCACTGCTTTATATTTTCTTTAGTGTACTGAGTTTTCATGCTCTCAGAGAATGAAAATGCAGTAAAAGTGATATAAATAATTAATGGTGATACAATTGCACTTTTTTTCATTCTGGTGTTATAGCCAATGAAGTGGCTACACAGACCTTTTTGTAATTCTAGTATGTTATATTTGTTCTATATTACATATTTCATGTGACTTTTCATGTGTTTTTCCATCCAGGGGGACCCTGTGCTGGGATCACACTGTGTCTTATCAAAATGTAGTGGCTGCAGAGCACAGTCAGTAAAAGTGACTTCTGTTTTTAAACTTTAAACTCCAAGCAATCAGGTGGAATAAAAGGAAGAACAATGTTGTTCTTTATTTTTGTTGCATCAACTTCGGTTCAATGACATCAGTGTTTACAATTACAGATAAAAATACAATTTAAGTTCTATATATCAGTGCACAAACCATATGGCACCTTCCATCATTTAAGATTGGAAAAACAAAAACTGATGATGGTGAACAAAATATGAAATATTACATCATATATGAAAAACGATGTTCATCCCATGATTCAGCAGCTTGTGAAATCACTTTTCACTGCAATGACTCTAAGTAATTGTTTTCTGTTATCAGTCTCTCACATCATTGTGCAACGGTTCTGGCCCACTTCTATTTACAATGTTGCGTTAGTTCACTGAGGTTTGCTGGGAGCTGATTATGTACAGCTTCTTTCTAATGCCCTGCCACAACATTTCTATCAGGTTAAGACTGCACTTAGACTGAGCCATTACAAGACCTTTATTCTTTTCTTTTTCAGCCACCAGATTTGCTGGTGTACTTGAGATAATTTCCTGTTGCCTGATCCAGTTTCAGCAAAGCTGAACTGGCTTTGGACAGATGCTACCCAGGTTCTGTGCCTGTTAAACTAAAATGATCAACTTTCCAACGCCACGCTTAAGAAGAGGCATGAGATGTTTTAGCTGACATATCATGTTCAGTTTTTCAAAAACATGGAGCTGTGCATGAAGACCAAAACATCTCCACTGTGGTTTTGTTTATCAAAAGGACATAATTCCTGAAGTTATGATTTTTTTTCCAGATGCAATTTTGCAAACCAAAGTAATGCCATATTTTTTTTTTCTTTTAAGCAACATTCCTGACTCCAGACCTGTAGTCTGTAGTGTGAGAAAGAGCTCTTGCTCTTGCTTTTTTTTTTTTCTATGATGGTGTAAACTTGCTGAAACATTCCCTTCTGAGGAGACTGACAAATGTCTCAATTGTGTTCAACTAAATTTTGTCACTCTGCAAATGGTCTATGGTGTATTTACACAGGTCTGAATGCTCAAGACCAGCAAACTCGTAAAACTTTTACTTGTGTAGAAGTGCCCAGCAAAGTCATCAACAACTACTTTAAAATGTAAAGGGACAGGCTCAGGTGCCCAGATGATTTATTATGCTGCCACTGAACTTGCATTTGTGCATATTTGAGCTCAATGCAGTAAACTTCCTGTATCCATTTTCCCCCTCTGTTAGTCGGAGCTACAGCTGTGGATGTCAGATGTTTTGGAGAGAAAGTCGGAGAGACCAGAAGGAGATGGTTTGGACGTGTACAGAGGAGGGATAGTGAATATATCTGTAGAAGTATGATGAGGTTGGAACTGCCAGGCAGGAGGCCTAAAGGAAGACCAAAGAGGAGCTTTATGGTTGTAGGGAAAGAGGACATGAAGTTAGTTGGTGTGAGAGAAGAGGATGCAGAGGATAGTTAAATGGAGGTGGATGATTTGCTGTAGCGACCCCTAAAGTAAAAAGCTGAAAGGAAAAGAAGAAGAAGCCTGAGCAACAGCTGCAAAGTTGTACTTGTTTTATAAATCATTTCAGTCGGTAAATTTAAATTACAGGGACTTAAATTGGCTTTGTATTGCTTTATATCATAGTGATGTACATTGGCACACAGTTTAGAGTAATGACCAGTTTTCAAAAGTTTATTGACTCTTGCTTTCATAGTGTATATTCCACATTTGTTAAAATCACTGTGTTCTGTAAAGGAAACTAAATCTGTTTGAAGTCTGGGTGGAAACAAATTCAGTGTACAAATGATGTGCAAATGGAGCAAAATCTTGGGGGATTTTAACATTAATTGGCATAGATATTTAACATAAAACCTGAGTAGTTCTAAAGTTCTAAATATTGTGAGAAGAGTGGAATTCATTAAAGTGTGATTAAAAATACTACAAATTTGAAAGGAAGTTAGAGCATGGAAACTGTTTAAAAAGTACCACAGAAATATGCTAAAACACACAGCAAAAAAAAAAAAGAGTACACAAAAAGGATTTATTTTCTTAATGAGCTCTCTAGGGAGAGAGAAAAAAGAATCAAACTAGAATTGGTAAAAGGCAATGAACATTTCTTTTAATAAGTCTACACTGGCTCAGGCTGGATTATACAGGGGAAACAATAAAATACCTGTCATTTTATTGTGGGAGGTTTCATGGCTAAATGGGACCAGCCTGGGGTCCAGTTTTCATTAACTGCACACAGCACCAGTAAGAGCAGAGTGTGAAGGTTCAATTGACCTTTAGTACGGTCGAAATGTACGTACCGCCCACAAAAGTAGCCCACTTGTTTTTTGTATCGACGAGCCCCTAGTTCCACTGACTAACTTTGTGCCAGACCAACAAAAAAGTCGGTTTTATAATAAACTACACACATTAAGAGTGTGAAGGTTCTTGACTTTCGGTAAGCCGCCCCTCTAGTTACTGCTAGTCGACAAACTTTCTGCTCCTGCGTTAAGGACTATGTTAATTCGCTATGTTTCCGATATGTATCATCAGTGTTAATATTATACTATAATAACGCCATGGTGAAATATGACTCGAGGTGTCCAGAACGTTTTTATTCTCTTTCCTAAGCCAAAACAAACACAGGCTGTGGGTTCAGTTATGTGTCTGTCCACAACTGAACGTGGGGAAAGTTACAAAACACACCTACATTTACTTCAAGGTAAGTTTACTTTGTTCATTAGATGATTGATTTAACCACCGTTTAGTAAAAGTAATAATATATTTTAGCGGCAAGGGTGATGAGTTCTCTGTTAGCATTAGCTCTGGTCCATAGTGTCGATGACTTCTCCACTATGGACCACGGCTCGCTAGCCACTTATAAGCCTGCCTTGTTGTCTACAAATATATATGGCCCTGGATATTTATTTTGTTAGGTATAAGGTGAGGCTTGTGATGTTAACGTCACTTTATTAATTATATTAATACAATGTTGCGATTGTCTCATGTTAACATAGCTCTGGTGTGGGATAGACCTATGGACCAGAGCTAATGCTAACAGAGAACTCATCATCCTCCTTGCCGCTAATTAATATTATTACTTTTACTAAATAGTGGTTAAATCAATCATCTAATAAACAAAGTAAACTTGCCTTGGAGTAAAAGTGAGATCAACGTCAAAGGAGACGAGATGATTACTGCTTTTCTGTTTGCCGTGTAAAACACGGTTATGGTGGCACTGAAAAAAAGAGAAGACTAGAGCTCAGAAGGGATATCAAGAGGGCTGAATGACATCTACTGCCCACAGCAAAGAGTCAAGGCAATGTCCCATCCAGCAATATTTCTGGGTCATGCTGGAGTACCTACCCAAAGGCAGGGACTCGTCTTGGCTTGGCTTGCCGTACGAGAATAAAGTGTAATTACACATCAACTATAGTAGGTGGCAGTGGCGCTCTCATTGACAAAGTGTGCGCAGGGAGTATTCGCCCTATTGTCGGGTTTTTTTTGCATGGACATGTGCACACACAGCACAGAGCAGGAGATATTGAACAAACCCTCAAGAGACGCCAAGGAAAAATATTTAACAGGGATGAAAATAAAGGTGGAGAGAGATGGAGATAATGAGACAAATGAAATTGACCAGAAAGCAAAGACAAGGACATATAAAATAAAATAAGATAAGATAAGCTAGCACTTTATTGATCCCACGACGGGAAAATTTGTGCGTTACCACAGCTCAATTACAGAAAAGAAAAATAACAATATATAAACAGAAGAGGAACAATATACACAGTAGAAACAGCAATATACAGCAAGCATACACGGTATGCAATTATGGGTGCAGGGTTGTGGAGGTATTCAGATAAATAGATAAATAATAATATGTGTGTGTCAGCTGTAGATGTGTGTAGATATGACAACGCTGATGTATCTGTTATACACTAAAATAACAATGTTAATGAAGTTATTCTTTGTTACAAGTTGATCTAAATGTCTCCCTTTTTTTGCTTTCTTTAATGTTAATAAGGATACAGTGTTATGCAAAGGTGTACTTAAAACAATTTTATAGACAAATGATACTATTTATAGTTGTGTTTTCTTCTCCCTAAGAAGGGCGTAACAGAAAATAATTGATAAGCACTGGTTAAAGTAAAGAAAGGATTTTTTTTTCCCTATTTGCTACATTAAATATCCTGAAGAAAATGACAGATGGACACAAAGAAACACTGAGTGGCAAGATTTCCTCTTCCAATAGTCAAGCAGCTAAATATAGAGTGGGAATTAATTCAAATTTATACAGCTATATTATCAGAAAGTAGTGGAGCAAATAGACTATTTCATAAAAAAAAGAACCAAACAAAGTACCATAAAGCTGTACTCTTTTCATAAGTAAAATTGTATTGATAGGCTGTTCGGAGTGCTCATATGCACATTAAATTATTAACGCACTCGCTAAAACTCAGCTTTCTTCTTCTCTTCAGTACTGTTGATGTGCTATTGCAATGCATAATTAATTAGATATTTTGTGCATGCTTGCAGCATCATGTTTCTCAGGACATGTCTGGATTGTGCTTATCGAGCATATTTAATTTGAATGGACAAAGACAGTGAGTGGTGGAGTAAGAGATAGAAAAAGGTGGGAGGATGACAAACAAATTTCATCATCATCCTCGAGGCCATAAGAGGCTGCCTCCTTATGTAAGAGAACACACGTAAAGCACGCCAAACATCCATTTCCATGCACGCATAAAGCTTGTTTTTTGTTTGTTTATATGCAGATCAGTAAATGGGATTGGCCTTTGGAGCAAATCATTGTGGGAGGGCATGGCAAACATATTATGGCATTAGCTTGTAATAACATATTGTTAATGTGCGTGCGTTTCTGAGTACATCAGAAAATAATGAGTGTGAGAACATGAGGGGGATGTGGAAGGAGGAAACTGTTCTCTCACATCTGTATCGTTTCTCATCTAATTTCCTTATGCATTCACTGCTGCATTTGACAGCAGAGATACAGCAGCAGGATGTGTGTGTAGGTATGAACTGAATCTGCAGACAAAATAATTATGGAGGAGTAGCATCATTTCTTTTCTGAACAATTAAACATAAAATAAATTCCTCAGTGAAACCAAGGAGTACATATTCCACTGAAAAGATATTTTCTACAGCAGAAGCAGCTTCTGAAATGCCTTCCTGTCCCACTGCTCTGAGTTCACATGCTCAATTATTGACTTTTCTGTGTCAGTGTAGAAGGAATCGAACAGCTACAGCCTCTAACAACCCCCGAACATCCACTGTAGCTCTGCTACCTTGGGTGAGATCTGCTTTACTCTTTCATTTCATTGAATTTGCTTTTCAAAACTTTTCAAAGATCAAACACCTGATACTGTGTTCTGATGTTGTTCGTCAATTTGTATGACATACATATGTATATGTATAATACACACACCCACATTGAATCACTTTAAATTCTGTCCGGATATGTCAGAAAATAAGATAAGGATAAGGTATTGACGAAAAAGTGATGGCCTATACTACAGTCATGGAAAAAATTATTAGACCACCCTTGTTTTCTTCAGTTTCTTGTTCATTTTAATGCCTGGTACAACTAAAGGTACATTTGTTTGGACAAACATAACGATAACCACAAAGATTGCTCATAAGAGTTTTATTTAAGAGCTGATATCTTACCATTTTCCATGGTTTTCTTGATTATTACCTAAATCACTTACGTTTTTACATCAATAGCTATGGCGTTTGTACTGCCAAAAACACTGCTTTTATGCATTCAGTGTTTTCTTTTCTGTCTGTTTTAGGCACATGATGACTAAAACATGTCACATGATGAACAAAATATTAAAATGAACAAGAAAGTGAAGAAAAAATGGTGGTCTAATATTTTTTCCATGACTGTATATATATATATATATATATATAGATATATATATATATATATATATATATATATATATATATATATATATATATTATATATATTATATATATATATATATATCTCCCACTGGATCTGCTCTCAATGTCCACTGAATCTTTTTGTCACATTACTTAGTAAATACCTTTTATATTGTTCTCCACTCTGTGATTCTAGCTGCTGGATGTTGTCTAAGCATGTCAGGTTTGAAACTGTTTATAGTAACTGCTGGTCTCAGGCGAGTCCACTCATGTTTACTTCCTGGCTATAAGAGCTGTCTTGACATTGAAATGTTCCTCTAAGGTGGTCAATAAGAAATGCAATACACGGAAAGAAGTGGGGCAGATGGACTCAAAGAGACAGGTACGGCAGTTGCGTGCCAGCAGTCGCAGGGGATGGTGTATTTGAGTGTATATGGGACGAGGGGGGGGGTTGAATAATTTACACTCATCCAAACATGAGCACACTCTTTCATTATTTACAGGTAGCACATTTACTTTACAATCTCTCACACACACGAATGCCATTTTAATGTATTCAGGACTGAATAAAGCCAGCCATAAAGAACTGCATTTTTCAGTGCAGAAAAACATAAAAAAAATGAAATAAGGATGTATCACATCATAAAATGTGGCTAGTGGGAGAAAGTATTATTCTGGGAACATTAAACTTACATAAACCTTTTTCTCAGTGTTTAGCTTGCCACTTTGGTGTCTCCTTGTCTCATAGTAATATTAATAGAAATAAAGAACCTCAACGTGAAGAGAAGAGATGTTGAGAAAATGGAGATGGTTGTGGTCAAGTACTGTTTTTCAATACTCTCTGTCCCCAAAGCCGACAGTAAATGTGTGATATCTTTTGCAATATGAGCATGATGTCCAAGATGCCCTTTTGCAGCAAGTGTTCAGCTTGTCTGCTCCACTGAAGCAGCGGTGTGAGATATACAGCACTAAGCAGCTCTAAGATGTTGGTGTGATGAAGGGTTTAAATGTGAAAATGATGGTTCTGTTGGAATTGCGTAGAAACACATTTATTTATTTATACAAATAAAACAGACATTCATAAATATTGTACTTTTTCTCGAGTGGTTAAAACCTAAAAAAGATTAAAACAGCTGTAAGAGCAATGACAACATTCAGGAGAGGTGAAAGTGAAGATGGAGGGAAGGGCAAATGGCGGACTAGACGTGAAATCAGAGGCTCCCTGTCGTTGAAGTGACTATACTTTTAAAAGCTGAAATTCAAGTTCACAACTAAAGAGGGGATGAACAAGCACAAGACAAAAATGGAAAAGAAACAAAAAGACCGAGGAAAAATGGGAGATAAAAAGGAAGATGACATCAAAGTCAGAGCAAGTCACAATGACATGCTAGCTAGCATGAAGGCTGGCTAAGCAAATCAGGTCCAACAGTGAGGAGAATTGAAAAGAAATGAAGGACATTTGAAAGAATTCAAAACCTAGAAAGTATGCTCAGACAAGAACTTGCCACTTTTAAGGAGGATTTTAAGGAGGAAATAGAAAAAGAATAAACTCCTCCTCATAGCTCTAACAGGGGACGGTCCAAGGTCCCTTCCTCTTCACCCTGTATACATCGGACTTCAGTTACAACACCGACAGCTGCCACCTCCAGAAATTCTCCGACGACACAGCAATTGTTGGATGTGTGTTAGAGGGGAACGACCTGGAATACAGGAGGATCATCACTGACTTTGTCAACTGGAGTGGGATCAACCATCGCCGACTTAACGCCAGAAAGACAAAGGAACTACAGATTGACTTTCACAGGAACAATTACTCCAGTGAACATCCAGGCTTTGGACATCAAGGTCGTAGGAGAGTACAAATACCTGGGTGTTCACCTCAACAACAAACTGGACTGGTCCACCAACACCAACGCCCTGTACAAGAAGGGCCAAAGTCGCCTTCACCTGCTGAGGAGACTGAGGTCCTTCATGTGCAGGAAACTGCTAAAAACATTTTATGACACTGTCGTAGCATCAGTGGTCTGCTGGGGCCGTGGAAGCACTGAGAGGGACAGGAAAAGACTGAACCAGCTGGTCAGGAGAGCCAGCTCAGTCCTGGACTGTCCCCTGGAGACCATGGAGGTGGTGGGTGACAAGCGGATGTTAAAAAAACTAAGATCCCTCATGGACAACACCTCTCATCCCCTGTATGAGACTGTTAAATCACTGAACAGCTCATTCAGCAGCAGACTGCTGCAGCCTCAGAGGAAGAAGGAACGTTACCGCAGGTCCTTCATCCCATCAGCCGTCAGACTCTTTAACAGCAGGACTTAATGGAACACCTTTTAGTCTGCTGTACAACCCTCCATCCCCTAACTCGTGCAATATTTTTCTTTTTACATGTAATTTATGCTATACTTATTTATTATAATTGGTCCCCGTAAAATATCCATCGCTCCATCTCATGTAAGGTAAAATATCAACCGCTCCACCTCATATTTATCAAAGTGAAATGTGTATATATGTGTATAAAGTGTTAATAGTCTAGTGTGTATATAGCTTATGTTTAACAATTTAATTTTTTTTTAAATATTTTTTGAGAGCTATATATACATTTTTTTTTTTATTAATTTTTGCCTATTTTTTACAAGTCCTTGTGCAAGCCCTGTTGAAATGTTTAATTTTTTTTTTTTTATCTGTCCAACTTGTGCTGCTGTAATGACTGAATTTCCCCGGTGAGGGATTAATAAAGTACTATTCTATTCTATTCTAAAAGTGTTCTCAATGCATTTGTGTGTTTGCTACTATTTTGCTACTATTTTAAAGCTACTGCTACTATTTTGAACACAACTGTATATTTAATTTAGGGTTTAACTGTTATTTTAATCCCTCCATATCATTATACAAACATCTGTGAATTTCCTGAAATTGATTTTCCACATTTATGCTTGACTCTGTTACTCAGCTTTGTCTTATTTTCATCCCACTTTTTTGTGAACTAACCATCTGGTCAGCCTGTGGAAATATAATCTGCCTGATTTATCAGTAAAACATTACTCAACGGGTTTAATTGTCTCAACTATGCTATTCTCAGTGCTTTATAATTACACATGCCTGGAGCACTTGTTTAATGTAATCAAAGATAGCGTAAACACCAACTATAAAAGGAGAAAATAAATAAAATTATTTCACCAGTGCAGATTAAATTATGTTAACTCAAGAATGAATTGAAAATTCTGAGACATCTGATTCAGTCTGATCTCAACTGCTTTTGTTGAAACAGAGTGGTTTCAGTTTACCAAATTACCAAAAGTTAAATTGAGTTTAAAAAAAAAAAAAAAAAAAAAAAAGCTCGATTCATTGCTCATCTCAAAGCCAGGCCACTTCAATATAATTTTAGCTAGATCTCTTAAAACATCTGTGATATTCCCTGAAACCTTTTTGAGCTGATCCCATAAGCCACTGTGGATAACTAACTATTACACCTTGTCTCCTTTTAAGAGTAAGCTTAAAAATTGTCTATTTGTCTGTCACTTAATTTAATATGTTCATTTTGACTCTTCTGTATGTTGTGAAAGTCTTTCTTATGTTAAGGTTTCACATTTAATGTTATTTTTGGTTCACAGTAATGGAGTTTTTTGTTTTTTTTGTTACTTAGCAACAGCTGTTGTGTATGTTAATAAAGTTATGGCTCCCTATTAAGGGTGGGACTTTTCCCTGATCCACAAAATGTCTAGCTTTGACCCTTACTGAAAAGAGGAATGAACTGTTTTGTTCACAACAGCTGCTGTGCTACTGAAAGTATGCTAAAGTGAGGAGTCTGTGTGAGTCCTGGGTATCTGTACCATGAAAACTCTTTGGAGTATGAGTATTAGCAGAAGGATTCTCAGTATTCCAGACAGAATACTGCCTTTTTAAAAGTATTGTCAGCATTGTTCTTTATTTTTTTTTCAAAGGAAGCAGAATTTTGGGAGGAGTGGAATCTCAAGCTTTAAAATCAGGATAGCTGGACTATTCTGCTGCGTTTATTATTACCTACGCCATGGAGGTAATGTTTTTGCTGGCATTTATCTGTCTGTTTGTTATAGTCATAGAATATTGTGTTCTATGACTCTGTGAACACTGAAACCACCAACATAAAGGGTAGACTCTCTTCTTTCATCAGGAAAAAAAAGTTTGTTTCTACCTTCTTCTAATCTCAAGTAATCAGCAGTAGAACATGAGGAAGTTTCACCAAAATCACCCATTTCTGACCAAACAATAGAGAAAACAAGCTTTTTCTGAAGAGAAGCAAAACAATGAGTTTAACACAAATATTTGTTGTTTTACTGACACTTCAAACATCTGAACAGTGGTTTCCTTCTATAGAACCAAAGAAAAAAAGGCAGAAGGTTTTTGATCTTTCTGACGACGAGTCTCTGCTGCTCTCAGCCGATCTAGCCGGCAGCCATTCGTCCGACGAATCTCCGTCGAGTTCACTAAATTCGTCTAAACTTTCTCCGTATTAATTTCTGTAGGAAGCTGAGATTTTTGCTTTATGTCAACTGTCAGTCGTATAAATACTGGTGCTAGGATGTTTTATAATGTCCACCTATAATTATTGGTGAGCTTGATAAATTGGAAATAGCCGTGAAAAAGGTATGAAAGAAAGCCGAGTCATCTTTGTTTGCCCCATAAATGCTGGCCTATTATTACTGGGCTGTTGTCTACTGTAATTACTGACTGTGGATTAAAATTGCTGCTCCCCTTTGTCTTGAGTTGAAATTGGCCATAAATACATGACTAAATTAGAAAGTTTTTAGTGTTTGATGATCTGATTTATAAATATCTGTTTCTTGCAATAGATAAATGTAAGCTTGTAATTTATTTATATGATCAAATATTTTAGTTTTTTTTAACTTGTGAGTTTATTCCTCAGATATTCCAATATAATAAGTTTAATGAATTCAGAATGTTAGAATTTTGTAGCCTGATTCATGTTGCTGTATGAGATATGGGAGTATTTATAAAAGCCAGAGAATCCGTTTGTTAGAAGATATAAAGAGGTGCTCAGTATAGATGTTGAAGATGTATATAAGTTAGTCTGTGGTGTGAGGTTTGTCTGAATCAGTGTATTAGAAAGAAAAAAGGAAAGAGAAGTGAGGAACAAGGTGGAAAGAGACATATAGAGGAGAGGAAAACAAAGCAGAGAACACGTGAACACATGCGACATACACAGAGACGAAAGAAAAATAAATAAATAAAATTTAAAAAAAAATGGTGGGGGAAGAAATAAGTGCTTAAGTGACCAAGGTGCGATTAATAAATCATAGAGATTTATATACATATATATTTAACTAATAACAATTGTTTTTGTGAATTGTTTATGTGAGGTTAGAAGAGCCAGGGAGTGGTGTTCTTATTGTGGTACTGTTGCCCGTCGATGTAAAGTTTGTCAACCGAGACGATGGCTCTTTTTCCTTCCTTCATATATTTCTTCCTGATCTGAAAAGAACTCCAAACTCTCTCGTAGTTGCTGGAACTCTATGCATGATTTCTATCAGCGTGATCCTGGAATCTAAGACCGAGAGCTCCTCATTAATTGAACTTAAAATGTCACTGACCTCAGAGCTGGCAGGTTTTTCCGGTGAGCTGTGAGTGGAGTCTGAACCTTCTCCATTTCACTTACTGTGTCAATGTCAGCTGTAACGCAGAATCGGTTAAAGTAGATTTCAATGAAATTCTCCAAATCTTCCAGGGTGGTATATTTAGCCGTTGGATAATGATGTGTTGAAAATCTGGATGTTTTTCAACAAAATAGTTAAGATTATTTTGCCTTGCGTGTATTTTCTAGCAGCGAGCTGCCATCTTAGATCCCTGCACTGGTGGTCTCTGGTTTCTAACCATGTCACAGTTTACAGAATATATTGATAGATTCCTGTGGTGATGGATTTTTGCACAATATTCTGCATGGCTGTTGACTGCTATCACAAATGTTATTTAAAAATTATCAGACAACAAAAGGTTTTGAGGAAATGTCTCAAGTTGTTCTATTGTAATGCTATAATCTTAGGACAAGATTGAGTTAATGATTGTAGTAGTGGGTAGAGTTTTTGTTGTTGTTTTTTTGACAAAACCCAACTGAATCCAATAATGAACTAAAACCAATGCTGAAACTTAAAAAAAAAAAAGATCAGACAGAAACTCAGCATAGGGTCCGGGTGGACACAATCTGACTAAAATGAGTGCTTTTGCAGTTTTCTTCAGAGAATCAGAAAGGCACAGTGGTGCAGTTGTTAGCTCTGGCACTTCACAGCAAGAAGGTTCAGTTAGATCTCTGTTCAGCTGGGTTTGCATGTTCTCCCTGTCTTTGTGTGGGTTTTCCTCAAGGTACTCTGGTTTCCTCCCACCCCCAAAAGCATGCTTTTTAGGCCAATTGGTAAAAATAAATCCCCTGTAGGCTTCATATACTTTAACCATAAAGTAATTTGATTATAGGAATAATAGGAGTAATTACAGGGATAATTTGGTCGAATATATAAATTCAGTCTAATTAATGTGTGTGTGTGGCTATATACGCATGTTGTTAGACAAAATCAATCCATTTTATGATCAAGAATGAGATTGTTGAGAAGTAGTGACTTGGATAAGATAGATCTCATATTTAGGAGTCCACATTTAATTATTTTAGGAGTTTGTTGTCTCCGTAAGTGAATATTGATCATATTCTAAGATATTCACATTAACAATGGCATTTTAATGAATTTTCTAACATAAATAATGATAGGGATGTAGCATTCTCAAGAGTGAGATGATATGAAGACTAATAGAATACTCAAATGTCTGTTTAGTGCATAGAAGCTAAGCCAGAGGGGGAGGATGACGAGAGCAGGTCTGACCAGCATGTGTGTGAATTCAATAGCCATGTGACTAAGTACAGAGTGCTGCAAGTTAGACATTGGCGTCCAAATGCCAAATGTTTAAATGATCCCATTTCAGTTGGAAAAAAAAAGTACCAGAAATTCCAGAATAGATTAAAATGTCAATGAAACCTACATTGTGGTCTCTACAAGTAGTGTGTAGCCATGTATGAAGACTGAGAAGCCTGCTAAAATGGTAAGAGCCATGGGATATTGTGAGAAGGGGACCAGAGATGATACAGATAGTAGTTTACTAAGTTATGTATAATTAAAATACAGCGGCAGGGGAAAAAGTATGGGGACTCCTTGGAATTAAGTGGTTTTCTGTATCCATGTACCATAAAGATCTTGCTCTTCACTGCATTCACAAAAACAGACAAGCACATACTGTAGTTTGCTTTTGAGCTGTTAACTCAAACAGTTATCATTTCTCATGCCTTTATTGAACATATCCATTTAAAAAAGTTGGAATGATGCAAAAAAAAAAGTGTTCAATAAATATAAAAGCTAATAAAGTTTGTGGTTTATCAGCTTAAAACACTTCGTGGCAAACTCATTTGTTCCTACTTAAAACTGATTTAAACTCTGTTACTGTGACTAACCTGGAAATGAAGATCAGATCACATTTTATGAGAAATTAATCCAAAACATCACTTAATTCCAAAGGGTTCACATAATTCTGGCTGTGCCCAAATACCTCAACTCCATAGTAACATTTTCAGTTGAGCAATAATGAAACAAAGAAGATTGGCTAAATATTTACTTCCAGGCTGACCTACACAGGTGGCAAAACAAGCATTAAAAATATCCTGTATGCTGTAAGTAGTTGATTGTACTGAACTCTGATGGTATAAATGGGCATCTAGCTGCAAGCACAGATAGTTAATGGTACCTTGGTATTTCTCAAGCTTTTCATGTTCCTTCTGATGTTGCTGTCACTGGGGATGGCCACATCCACCACCACTGCTGTCCTCTGATGTTTATCCACCACCACTATGTGATTAGCCATCACCAGTTTGTCAGTTTAGATCTGGAAGTCCCACAAGATCTTGACTCTGGGACCTCCAGTCCATATTTGGTGTAGATGTTCCTGTGTCTTATGGCAGATACCTGACTGGTTGTGGCGTTCCATGTGATGCTTACACACACACACACACACACACACACACACACACACACAGTTCTACATGACACAATGTCTATTCTCAGCTGATATCCTAAAGTACTACAGAACTGGATTTTTCACCAAAGAAATTTCTGCAAACCTTAAAAAAAAGAAAGAAAAAGAAAGCCAACCTCAAATAGTTGGAGAAGAATGAAACATTTCACCACAGAGACAAATGCCTTTGATCTACAGGCTTATGAAACTGACCGGCCATAACGCACACACACACACAGTCTATGCATAATTATGCACAACACTATGTGTGTGTTGTGCATAATTATGCCTCTTTCTACAAATTGTCAGCGGACTTCAAAGGACATCAGACAAGTTTACAGACACGCACTGAATATTTTATTATTTGGAGAAACGGGCCAAAATATATTCTACTAGTTGTGTCTTGTGTGAGTGTGTGGATGTCTGCATTAGGGATGTAATGATATGGAAAATTTGATATCTCAATTACAGTGACCAAATTGTTATTTTACAATATTATCGCAGCATTCTTAATTGCTGTGCAAATGTCCAAAAAACACATACATTAAAACAATTTCACAAAATCTTGTGATTTTCTTGTCACACTAAAACATTAGAAGTCAAAATCTTATCAAAATGAAACTTTCACATTAAAAGGGCAAACAACTGGCAAAGAAATAGATTATCATTTTAAATGAACAAAATAAATTAAAGGAACAAAGCTTATTTGTCTAGTGCAATTTTAAATGAACACTTTAACAACCATAGTAGGCAGTGGCACCTACAGAAAATATTTTCTGTGTGGGCCAAGTGGGGCCAGTGAAAATAGGGGGGGGGGGGGGGGGGGGGGGGGTTGACAGGAAGACAAGAGTGGTGGGTGAAAAGTTTTGAAAGGGAAGGCAGAGTTCGACAAATTCCGTGAAAATAGTGGACGGCAGAGTCCCGTGAATTCCGTAAAACTGAGTGATTGTGAGTGTGAAAGGGGTGTAAAGACACCACTAGGTGTTTTTCATTTATACCAGAACAACAGGAGTTGTAAGCAGCAGACTGGTGTGGATGCAAAGGCAAGAATCCTCCACTCGAGAGAGTTGAAATAAGGATTACTACAATAGAAAACTTTAATTGCTGCCCTGTTGCATGAAACCAGTTATTAGAACATCCTCGGTGTTGCAACACTAAACCAAATTACTCAAAATGGGGAAAAGTAACAGTGAACCAGAAGCAAAAAATACACTGCAGTGTAAAGATTTGAAATTCATTGAAACACAGGATCCTAACATTTAAATAAATGGGTAAATGAATTTGGATTTAATGGCCAGCTGAATACGCAAAAATCAAGAATCATCTGTTGAATATTGACTGAAAAGGCAGAAGCAGACTGCTTATAAAACCTATCCTGTATTATCAATTTTCCTAAAGCTTCAAAAATGGCTTTTATGAACCATTTTTCCTCAAAAACCAAAAAAGAATGCATCATTCCCATCTCCTTTTCATACCTTTTTAGCTTTTTGTACAGCAAGCACATCTGAGATTATCAGGACTGTCCTGAACTGAAAAAGAACCTCTGTATTTAGTCTGGGAGCATTTTTGATTTTGCTCTAGACATAATTTGCATTATTTTATAATGAAACAGATCATGAAATTTCATAACATGGGAATTTAGAAAAAGTATTTATGTGTGAGCATAACAATCAGCCTTAGTGATAATACATAGAGCTTGTTTTTTGCAGTTTTATGATTGAATTTACGCTGGTTTTAAAGGTGAATCCCCACAATTCCACATAGTAAGACATACAGGGAACAATCAGTGAAGTGGCAGACCAAGTGCAAGGCCTTGGAATTCAATATATTTCTCAATTTACACAGGATTGCGAGTGATTTAGAGATTTTCCCTTTAATGTATTCAATGTGATGTTCCCATGTTAGCTTTTGATCAATGACGCCTCAACCAAAACTTAGACAGAATATCAGAAGTTAAACCAAATTATAGAGGTGGAAAATTTATAATTATAGAAGTGGAAAACAAAATAAAAGTGCCCGCTGATCATGTGGAAAGCCAGGCAATTTTGACTGCCGTTAACCTGGTGGAACCAGAACAGAGCCATATGCTCCACCAGTATAAAAGGACTGGCAATCCTAAAATAAGTGGGCAGAAACCCTCAAATGGAAGTATGCGAGGAGTTTCTGGATTGTGAAATGAGCTTCACAATGTTGTCAGATTTTGTAGTAAACCCAATAATAACCCTTTAAGTATTGGGAAATATGTGGATTTCTTATGTGACTTAGGGGCCTGAAAAACAGTGTTTAAAATCCCTGTTCCTAATTTCCAAAAATCCAATGCCATTAAATGGGTAAAGTCAGCAGATGGCATAACACAAACATAAGCCAAGCCAAGACAAAACAGGAGATGATGGCCTTTTTAGGCCTGTGTAACTATTGCAGAGCTCGGGTACTAAATTATGCAGAGATAACCCAGCCTTTGCAAGATGCTATCTACGGCACACCAATGGCAATGAATGACAAAGTTCTATCGTCAGAGAACATCGGAAGGCCTTCGACAGTCTGAAATCAGCCCTGATGACTACAATGGTTTTAGGACTTCCAGATTACAGCAAGCCTTTCACCTTGACAGTGGACTGCAAAAATGGGTTCATGACTGCAGCCCTTTTGCCAAAACATGGAAGCAGGTTGAAGCCATTGGTTTTCTACTCTAACAAACTAGACCCTGTGGCCACAGCGCTGCCACACTGTGTTCAGTTTGTGCAGCTGTCCTAGCGGTCAAGAGTTCAGCAGATGTGAGATTATATCACCTAACCACCCTGCTAGTGCCATGTTATATTAAAACTGCATTTTGGGGCCTTATTGTATAATGCTGATTCATAAATCTGTGACTTTTGTTCTAGAACCTGGCCTGTTGAGGGCCATCGCTTCTGATTATCTTTCTGGCTCCATCAAGTCAATAAATTTTGACACGTAGGCATCTAAAGAACTTATCTCAAGGTCCCCATGTTTTTCATGATGTTTAAAGACGGCTGTTTCCTACTGGCAAATTGTAATTTCTGATCATCCTGCATTCTGTGATGTGAGCTAACGGCCTCTCTGAATTGTATACAACTTGGAGAATAAATCCACTTTGCACCTCTGTCGCAGTCAGTGTATCGTTTAACTGCTGATTGACTGTCTCATTAGAACACACTCAGGGCCTGATTTTACTAAAGGTTTGCGTGCGTAAAAACGTGTGCAAACTTGACATCACCCGCAAACCAATGTGCAAGCTGATCTACTAACAGCGTGCAAAGAGGACTGCGCCTCTCAAATGAGCAAAATAGCACACGCTGTTCATTTAGTACTTTTGCCCTGATGAATAATCAATATGGGGCGTACCCGGAAGGTGCTAATCTGCCCAGCATTACGCACCGATGGCTGCTGTTATTGTGGCAAGGAGGCGACATCGCCAAAATCAAAGAATACGCAGAGAGAGAGTCTTTCGGACTCGTGTAAATTTGTTTGGAATGAATGAAAACCAGATAGTTGAAACTTAAGGGCTGATTTGGAGCCGGTCACAAGCACATGCAAAAGGAGAAATATTTTATTTGAATGTTAAATCGAGTATTATTCAGCAAAAGGTTGCCACAGGAGGCACATTCATTTTTTTATTTGTGATAATAAATAAATCACGTGTTTTCATGGAGAAGAAAGTGTTTCTTATTGTGCGCCTACCTTGTTCTGCAGTTGGCTCTAGCGTGTCCCAGTATCCCAGTTATCTGCTCCTCGCAGAAGGTGAGCTGCACCTGCTGCTCAATGCTGGTTAGAGGCATCTCCTCCGCAGGCCCTCCACCTGTCTTGTTTGCCGAAGTTTTATTAAAGGCCACTTTTTCTTTAGTTCTTCGCCTTATATCTTGCCACCTTCTTTTAACCTAATCTGCCGTTCTTTTTGTCTTACCAACTGCATTTATTCTATCGCAGATTTTCTCCCATATTGCGTTTCTTTTGGTAATGTTTAAATTTCTTTGCTTTAGTTCATGAATGTGTTTATTTGCCTCTTCCACTAATATCTCTAACTCCAACTCGTCAAATTTCATTTTGCGCTTGCGTCTATCCTGCTTTCCATCCAGACTCTCCATGGCGCAAACCGTAAGACACGCAACACCTCATTTAAATACTGCGGTTTGCACCCGTTATCAATGCGCGAGCATTCTTAGTTGATCACCCGCAAAACACACAACAACAGCACGCGCAAACTTTTTCAGTGCACACGCAATTTAGTACTCTTTATTTAGGATCTTAGTAAATCAGGCCCTTAGTGTATATACTTATGAATAAGATATACCTAAATTTCTACGTAGAAGTGGCGTCCCTTTTTGGTTGTTTTGGTGTTGCCCCAGGGGGGTTGTTCTGCGTGGTGTGTTTTCCTTGCCAGCCTGTGTTGTTTGCGCATTCTCGCTGAGCCCTGTGGTCCCTGCGCTGCCTCGTCTGTGTTTTAGTCTATGGGTCACGTGCACCACAGATTACTGTCGCAGTTTGAGTGCCAATCCCTGAAACTGCAGTTGCTCTGGTGTTACTGGCAGGTGTCAGGCTGTTTGTGCACTGTTTTTTTTGCGGGCACATCATAGACAAGAGAAAACTAATGAAAATTTTTAAAATTGTCTAGCAGGACATGGTGGAAAGTGGACTGTACCAACAGCAGACTGACGCCCTCTGGACTCTGCCATGGATGAGGGGGTGGGCCTAGATGACATGTCATTACCACACATATTGACACACAAGACCACACTTAACTGATAACACATCACATCACATTTCTTCCTGTGTTTATGGCTCTTGCAACGAAGAACTGCTTGCTTAAACTTTCTGTCGCCATCGAGTGTCTGGAAAAAGGTCCAACACCACTCCAACCCACTTATGTAAAACTAGATGATCCAAGCTATAAAAATTTGCCTCAAATAACTTTGCCTGTCTCTGATTCCCCAGTCGCCTTCCTAGTGGACTCCGGTGCTACTAATTATGTAATCAGACAGGAAGATCTGCCCTCCAAACTGAAGTTAAAACAGGCCGGTCAAATTTGACCGGGAGCACTGAAGTAAGGGGGGGAGAAATGAAGACGACACAAAGGTTAGGTGGTCGATTTGTAAATTCTGTCTCTGCAACAGGACATGTGGTAAGAGAAAATTTTACGATTTCATTAGCTTGTACTGACACAGATGGTAAGAGTTTTAAACATTAATTTCTGTTTTCTTCACATTGTCCAATATCATTGTTAGGACGTGATTTGATTTGTGCTTTGGGCCTGTCACTTATCTCAACACCTGAAGGCCTCAAAGTAATTTAGCTGGATGTAAATGAAGTCCAGTCATTTGTGCAGTTCTCTGCCAACCCACTTTTTTATGCGTAACAGTGGAGACTTCCTGGAGGTGAAATTGCTAGACATGTGCTCCAAGCTGCAGAAAAGGTCATTTCACCTGCAGGAACCCAGTTCGTGGAGAGTGACTCAGTGCTTTGTACATCGCACTTGTCCCATGGGCTTGATTCTGTTTACGAACAGAAATGGTACCGGGAGAGGATGGCCAGTGAGAAGCTGACAACACAGCATGTATACTGGTCTACACATCTTAGTGCGTTGTCCGTGGCACTGACTCCAGGTCAGGAAAAGTTGTTTACAGCTTGTGATTGTTCTTTTGTTCATGGTGATTTACCTGCAGGAAGGTGTAAGTGTTTTAGACGACTCCGACCACGTGTGGCTCTCTCGAAGGGCTTTGATGACAGTTAGACTCACGTGGGCTCCTTTTTGACTGACTATGTGAGTGCAGGGGACTGGCAGCTAAGGTCTAACCCTACTGTTTTTTACAGTGCAGACAAAAATGCATATCATATGTCGTTTATTCTAGGTGCTCACGTGTCACGCTGCGTTCACCTGGAGGATGATATGGATTTCTGTCTGCTGACTGACACTGAATTGGACTAAATACCAGCAGATCTGATGTAAAATGGAGGAATGACACGAAAGTCTTGAACAAATGCATTTAAAAGTTTTGCTGCAGTTTTTTTTTTTCCAGACAGAATTATTAATATTCCTACCTGAGTTGCTACCCGAACTGCAAAGTACACAGATATGTACCGCTCTCCATGTCCTTTTTAGCTTTTCTGCATGTTTACCTGCCAATACTCTTCCGGTTCTGCAGCAGCCAGAAACAGACTTTTCAAAACAAAAGCATGTGAGCAACATGCGTTAATGCGCAATAAAAATAAATGTTGGTGTTAATAAATTAATGAGTTAACGCGATAATAACGCAATAACTTGCCAAGCCCTACTTTTAAGTTTGTTCGCCGTTACAACACAATCCACTACACAACACCCCTCACACCTCACAACCCAGCACACACCATACCTTTACTGTCGTGTCTCTTTAATTGTCTTGTCTTTAAATGTTTCACTGCTGGTGTTTTTTTGGTCCTCTCTGACAAAATCAGGATTTAAGATGTTAATAAAAATGTTAGAATTTACTGCCAGAGAGGACTGGTGAAGGACACATTCACCCCTCACATTCCCACACAAAAAAGCCTGCTATAAGATTAAACTGCATATACATACTAGATGCAGGGCATAAAATTAGAATTTTTACCAAGTCGCCCCTGGCTACCAGGTTTTTGAAGTTGGTAGCCAGCTAGCAATTTTGGTCGCCAGTGTTTTTCGTCGCCCCATACGTCAGGGGTTAATATGGCACCAGCAGCATTGTCATTTATGAAAAACCACTATTATCGTCTACTATCAGAACTATTCTGTTTCCATGATGCTTACTATGAAAACTAATATTATTTATTTTTTGTTAACACCAGAGGCGCCAAGTAGGTCATTTTTTACCTCCCAGCATTTTCAAATGTTTGTATTTCTGTTAAAATAAAACCCCTACATCTGTAAGTTCATGACTTTTTCTAAAATGGATTTATTAATCATTCAGTGAAGTCTGGTGAGTGTGTGATAAAAAGAAAAATGAATATGACCATTTATACCTGGAACCGCAGAGGGGGTCATTTTCACCCCCTCATATAAACGCTGTATACAGCTGTCATTTTTTGCGCCACGCCCCTCCGCGCCCCACTGCCCGTTGCTTGGCAACGCTCAAACTTTATGGCGTTATCGGACTTTGACAGTTATTGTCATCACTAAATCTTTCAAACAAACAGCAAAATTTAAGACATGAATCCAACAAAAACAACAGTCTGGCTGTTGTACCAGGATCTGAGTG
The DNA here is from genome assembly GCA_018398805.1 of Hirundichthys speculiger. Lineage (NCBI taxonomy): Eukaryota > Metazoa > Chordata > Actinopteri > Beloniformes > Exocoetidae > Hirundichthys > Hirundichthys speculiger. The sequence continues at coordinate 415,159 of JAGFBZ010000653.1, forward strand.
AGGGAGTCAGAAAGAGCGGAGATAACGGCAGATGTGGGTTAGGAGGAATCGGTGGGGGGGGGTGGGGGTGGGGGGGGGGGGACCGATGACCCGTCATTTTTACCAGGTGATACGACATCAACTGAGGATGAGGAGGCGAATTTATGAAAAAGACCCCGGCTTCTATAAGTGAGGGGTCACCGCCACATACATTCAGTCCTCAGACACAGTGGGGCTCGCGGAAATACTGACAGGTAAATTCAGAAGTCAAGCATTTTAGTTTCCTCTGGTTCTAATCATTTGGTATTTTAGCGAGGCTACGACTCTGACTGATCTAAACATGAATATTTACATTGATCAGAGCTCAACCTGTATGTCAGCTACATGAGGCAGGCCAAGGACGGAACCGTTTGGAGACCCATAAAGCTGGGACTGCGGACCGGGAGAGCCCAGTCCACAAATGTCCCGGTGGAGAGAGGTGGTCCAACTGCATACGCGCGCCGCAACATGGACGACCCTGTGAATGCGTTCATGTACCTGATGGACCAGGTGATACAGCACACCTGTGACTGTACGGTGGCGGAGCCGCGCCGGTGGAGAGGAGGGCTGGGAATGGAGTCATGTGTGCGTGAGGGGGAGCACGCAGCGTTAATCCGTTTTTCCAAAATGATTAAAATATCTGTGATTGACATCTGAAGTCTGTTGTTTTGTATTGTAAATAGTCTGTCATTCGATTGCTGTTGTTTTCATGTTTGTGTTAACATACAGCTCCTACAGTTTGTTGATGAACGTACCGATGTATTTATTTCTGTGGCTGAGAGAGAGCGTGCGCAGCGTTCAGCTACGTAGAAAAAAAGCTCGCAAAAATATACATTTTAAACACTTATTTTGACAAGTGTCCATCATTATTATTTCAGAAATATTCAGGAATGAGCCACTTCACAACTATTATAAATGACATGTTCGCATCACTGACGCTGTTGCAGCGATGGGCTGAAAATGAAGTTTGGAATCTTGGCGGTTCTACTGTTAACTATTCTGTTGTGTATTTTTATGAGGTTATTTACCAAAATGATCCATTTTGCTGTTTAGTAGATTCAGTGATGGACAAAACTGAAGACCGACGAATGCAAAAGTCCATCTGTCCATCGCTGGGTTAGGCGCATGTGTAGTTATGACTTCCGGCAAACGACGTGCACCCAAAACTGGGCCACTTTCCGATATATAATATATATCTAATTATAAACTTTGTTTCTAAAGTTCTAAATAAACTTTGTTTCTAAGTTATTTAGATATGTTTACCTTGGTGACACATGACAAATGTGCAGAAATCATAAAAAAAAAAAAAAAAAAAATGTTCCTAAGTTGATGGTGGATTTTGTGTCCCTCGCCACTGGCAACAAGGCAGAAAAAAACGGTCGAAATCGTTAAATTTGGGTCGCATATGGCGACCAGTTGGTCGTGATTTTATGCCCTGAGATGGTTTTGCTAAAAATAAAAAAAAAAGTCTGGAGTTGCCAAGCAAAGAAGGCTATCCTACACCAACCAACATGGTATGGCACTTCGGGTCTAAGACTGGCCAGTACCTCCCAAGATACTGGTGTGAGAGATGTCACCTTGCATATCTTCAACCAGCTGCATTCGTAGTACAAGCCTGCAATCTGTCAGTCAACCAACAATCTATGCCCTACGGATGTTCGAGGGGTCTTCATGACACTGACCCCTCCTGATGGTGTAGGCCATCGAAGTCACACGCTGGATAACCATATGAAGTCCCAGGAAGATGCCAGGATTAAACTTGACCACATGCCTCACACGTGGTGGAATACAAAGTGATGAAGAACAAGAAACTTCATTTAACCTAGAATTACTTTCCAACACTGACTTGGAAAAGACCCTCTGATGATCTTACAGCTGAAAATCGAACTGAAGTGGTTGTTTCGAAGTGATATGAGAATTTGAGCAAATATATGAGGAGGTAAATGGTGGAATAATTGTATATAGTTATCATACATTTGCTATTAAACTGTACAATGCCTAATTGTTACGGACCCGAGGTCTGGCGGCATCGCTCATTCCGTGGGCTATCCCCATCTGTTGCCTGCGGACTGGAAGAGGGAGTGACGTCATAGGAATCCCTCGACCGAGCTCCGCCCCGGAACAGCTGAGCAGTGTTACCATCACCTGGTCCCGCCTCCCATCGCCATCCCCACTATAAAGCACCTGTCAGAGCTTCATTCGTGGCAGACTGTCAGCCACAGACAGATCTGCCCCCACTGCATATTGTGATTTACTTGTTGGCAATTGTGGCTTGTTGTACTATATTGTGTTTGTTGCTGCTCTGTGTGAGAGCTCAGCCTGTGTTAACCCTCTTTTTTCATATCATTGTTGGATCAATGTTATTTTGTTTTATTATATTTTTTTTTCTTACCATTAATAAACTGCTAGTCACCCTATTTACACGCTTTGTTACTCCCATTATTTCCTACTAGGCCCACTCACCATCTCTGGGCCGTAACAGTAGTGAAAAAACTCTTAATCCTTGAAATGGCTTGTGTAATTGCTGGATAACATGCTGTGTGAGAGTGTGGGAGTTATAATACCAACAGAAGGAGAGGAACCAGGAACTGGAACTGCACAAGAGAACATTGGGCACTGCACAGTTATGTACTGATAAGTGTACTTAGAAAAGTCAAATCAAGATATGCAGTTAGTCACCCCCCACCCCCTCAGAGCTGCACATCCTATGTAACCAGGGACGTCCTAAGAGAATAAAAAGAGGATTCGGCAGAAGTAACTCAGAGCGAGTCGAAGACTGTAACTGAGCACTCTCTGTCCCTTCTCTTTGCAAGTAAAATATAACCTACCATCTCTTGTCTTCCTTCTGAATAGTGTTTTAGGTTGGCTGAACCTGACAGTTTCCTCCAGATTCTCCAGCTTCCACCCACAGTCCAAAGACATGGATGTTAGGTTAACTCAGTGCTTCTCAATTATTTTCTGCTGCGCCCCCCCCAGGAAGAAGAAAACATTTCGCGCCCCCCCTCCTCCCCACCGCGACTATAAATAGTATAATTTGTCTATAAAATTATTGTAAGTACACCTCTGCATAACAGCGTATCCTTATTAACATTAAGGGAAACAAAAAAAAAAAGAAATGTAGATCAACTTATAACAAAGATTAACTTTATGAAAATAGTTTTTTAGTCTGTAAAGATTTAAAGTGCATCAATCCCACCGTAGTCACAGTGAAGCCAAGCGCTACATCAGCATCATATTTCCTAGTCTTAACTTTATGGTGACTTTCGTTTGTCTCATTATCTCCGTCTCTCTCCGTCTTTGTTTTCATATTAAATATATCTCCCTGGTGTCTCTTGAGTGGTGTCACTTCATATCTCCTGCTCCGTGCTGCGGGCACACATGTCCGTGCAAAAAACCCAACACAATATAGCTAATACTCCCTGAACCCACTGGGACAATGAGAGCGCCACTGCCACCTACTGGAGTATGTGTGCAATCACACTTTATTCCAGTACAGCAAAAAAACAAAACAAAAAAAAAAAAAAAACATGTTCCCTGGGGTCACACAGCGCCCCCCCAAGGGGTCCCGCCCCACTATTTGAGAAGGACTGGGTTAACTGGTGGTCTACATTGCCTGTAGGAGTGATTGTGAGTCTCCATGATTGTTTGTCTACATGTGGCCCTGTGATGGACTGGCTCCAGCAGATCCCCGTGACCCAGCATAGGATTGAGCGGGCATAGATAATGGATGATCTTTCCCAGATGAAAAATATTACTACCTATGAAACTACTGTATCATGGTGAATGTTCATTTCAGATTGAAATGTCAGCATATTTACTTTCTCTGGTTTTAAAAGTGATCACAGGAGAAGCAATGTGCCCACTGGCACTGAACAGCTTCTCCGAAGGCACACTGGTTGGTGGAATGTGCAAAATCGAATGCAGAGTCTGCATTCTTTAAAAAAAAAAATTAAAAAAAAACACACACACACAAAATATGCCCAGACCTCAGATTTCGTCCGTTTAGTGAGTTGGTAAATGTTCCGTGTGACATCACCACGTTCCGCCATAGTCATGTTACAATGCCTATGTTACAAGCTACATACTCACGCAAGACACAGTTGCGAGTCGCTCACGAGACTTGAATGAGGCTGATATTACATATCCTGGTAATCGACTGTGATGATGAGATTAAGTCAAACAAATGGTAATCGTTATCGTGTGAAATTTCACCGTGCTTTACCATAATACCAGTAACCGTTCCATTCCTAGTCTGCATGCATCATGTTTGTATTCCAGAAAAGTCTGCATCTTAAGAGCAAGACCAATGTTTGCAGCTCATTCTCAGTCTTCAGAAGCGACATACATGTTGGTATCACATCTCAAGTTATATGTCCACAAGCTAAGTGTGTCTTCTTAAACATGCAATATATATATTGTTTGTGAACAACAAACAAGTGTTTTGTTAGTTAAATGTATTACTTTGAAGGAAAGAAATACCAAAGGCTTTTGCATCAAACTATAGTTTGTCTAACTTGTACAGCATTTTCATCAATTTCAAATGACAAACCCTTAACTGTGACAGAATTTATATACTATGATATTGGTGGTACGATGGCAAGATTACTGCTCAAATATAAAATGAGCTCTTGTTTCATGGCAGCAACATTAACAGCTAAATAGGAACAATTTCTGAGCATAATGTGCCTTTAATTACTGATGTGATACAACAGCTGAGTCTCTTATTGACTCATTTCCATTTAACTCAAGCTCAGAATTCGGAAGCAGCTAACCAGATCTCTGTGTTAACAGACATTAGGACATTAATGTAATTCTAAACCTAGATCATTGGAAAATGCTTAACTTCAGGGTCAATTTCCATTCCAACACTCAAGTCTCATTAGATGTTAAAGTGCCACTGATAGCTTCTCCACAAGCATTTGCATCTTACTTAATAAGCTATCATATTCCCACTCAGAGGGGGGGAAATCCACAATCCACAAAATCCACAATGGGACTGATATTTGTGAAATTTTGTTCAATGACAGAATCTTTAAAGGTTTTGCCCTGCAGGCCTGTCCTCTCTGGTATGCATGTGATTATTAGGTTGGCTCCTCACTCCTCTGGCAGCTGTGTTACACCCATCCCTCCTCAACAAGACCTGCAGTATTTAATTCAGTGGTCCTCCCTCCACTCATTGCTGGATTGTTCCATTGTTTAAGTTGTAACGACTCTCTCAGCCCTTCTGCCGAGAGAGCGTACACTTAAAAATATGATTGCTTGGTTCATATTCTGGTGTAAATTATATAAAGCACTTAGCAGCCTCCAGTCAATTAGTCAACCGTTGTATTCCCCCAACATAAAGAGATATTTACAAATATACAGACACAAAACTAGCAAGCCAGCCAGCAGGTCAGTCTTCTACACTATTCAATCCAATTTTATTTGTATTGCGTCTATTACAATGTCAATTGTCTCCAGGCGCTTTACAGAGACTTAGAGCATGACGCCCCGAGCAAATATCATTAAATAAAATTATAATATTAAATCCTAAACAAGGATAATGGCAAGTAAAAAAAACTCCCACAGTGGGAGAAAAAAAAAACCTTTAAGCCAAACAGTGGCAAGGAAAAACTCCACTTTAAGAGAATGTTCTGTTCATTAAAAAAGAAAGAAAGGAAAAAGCAAAAAGGCTCAATCTCACCGGCGTGATTCTGTCTCGGGGTGCGGATATCCTACAGAAAAAACAGCCCATTAATGCTCCACCACAAGGTAAGAATTATCGCTCCCTCAATCGAGTTGAGAAACATATATCACCTGTATCCCCCCCGCTCAATGTGTGGTTGGCTGTAATCAGTCTATTACGAGCCCTGCACCTTTCTATTCAGACAGGTAATTGGCTAACAGTTGAGCAAAAGTGTGGATCGTACAATAATACTGCACCCTGCAGGAGTTTCCCAACAATACTTTTTAATTTAAAGACCCCGCATAACAAAAATTCATTCATGCACCTTATTCCTGCGGCAGTGTCACAAAGTGGTATCAAATGTTTCTTAAAGTTCTATCTTATTCTACCTATTCAGTGACCATAGTCTCTGCTCTTCCAGCACCTTTATCACCTTGGCTCCTAAAAGTGTCGCTCAGCTCGACTCCAGCCAAGACCCCTTCAGGACCACAGGTCCAAGTCTACCACCCTCAGCTCCAACACTTCTGGGCCTATCACCCTCTTGATCAGGACTGCCATATCCTTTCTTACCAATAAACCCCATAGCTCTTAAGAATTGTTTCTGCGATCCGCCTTTGAGCTTAGCCATATCCTCAGACATAACAGAATTAGTTTGTTTCTGCTCACAAATTACAGGAGAAGCTTGTGGGAACTGTGCTTGAACATGGAAATTTCTGATTTGTTTCTGGTCCCAGATGGTGTTAAATCATGGAACATTCACCCTGAGTGGGTAGCTCTCAGCTGTAATTAATGTGCATATTAAAGTTATGGTTAATTGCGTAATATTTGTACGGAAAATAAACCAGAGTAGCAATATGTAAATTCTGAATCAGTGTATCTCTGTAAAGGTGTTTAAACTGAACAAAATGAAATTGATGCATATAAGCAACTTATTATTGAATATCAGACAGACCACTTTGACTTTGATTGTCCTGTTCTATAAAAACAGGACAAAAAAAAAACAAAAATAAGGGAGGGGAAAAATCTGAGCAGCTTCTATTAAACCAACTAATAAACAATTTCCAATCACAGAGCATGACAGTGAGAAGAATCAAATCAATCACACCACTTCATTTTAGAAAGTGTCCTGAACCAAGGCCTTATAGAACAGTAGATCAAAGTTTTAGCAATCAGTGCAGTGTTTCATCTCTTCTCTTCTTTTCTTGTAAAACTTCACTTTGACCAGGCTGACAATGCTATATTGGGTAAAACATAGCTGGGCTTTCTGTCAGACAGCAATGTAATTATATTGTTGCCCGTCAGCTACTGTGAGCTTTGCACAGGTCATAGCCTTTACCTTTATCACTTTCTGAGAGGACATTACACATACTCTGTCTGTCTGTTTTTGCACTCTGAGATTTGCTGAGTCATCAAGGTGGATACAGAGGAATTGCAACGGTGTTAAAGATTGTTTAAAAAGTATATGAATTGTAACTGTAATTGCAGTCTAACCTGTTTCTGTACCTCTTAGTCCCACTGACATCATTTTTTTCCAATTGTCATCTGTCATAGATAGTTTTCCATCTTTTTGTAATTCACCATTAGAAGCATGCATTCCTTTGAAACTGATGCTGATTCCCTTATTACCTCCACCGATGTTTATCTGTCTGTCTGTCTGTGTACAAGATAACTCAAAAAGTTATGGATGGATTTTGATGAAATTTTCAGGAGTTGTCAGAAATGTGAAAAGGAAGAACTGATTTCATTTTGGGTGTGATCCAGAAGAAATCCTGGATTCTGGATCACTTTCAAATTTTCGATAACATTGTGGTCAATGGGGCCGAAAGTTTTGTTTCTCAATATCTCTGAATTATTGCCCAAAACCCATGAAATTTCACTCAGGGATTGAAAATGGGAACCTCTATCAAATTTCAAAGGCTGATCTGGATCTGATCCAGAACGCAGATTTTATCGCAATCTGTAAATTGCTATATGGGAGAACTGTTGTGCTTGGCGGAGGTCTGCGCTCTCCGAGTGCTTTTCTAATTACAATATCTGATTACCTTAGTTAATCAACCAGTGAGTCTACCAAACTTAACACTAAGACTTTGTTTTTAGAGCACAAAGTGCTTCACAAACCTAACTTGCAAATATGGGAAATAATAAATAAAACCATTAAAAACACTGAGCAAACCCTGAGCAACATATTCTATTACTTCATGAACCCAGATTTTTTGTATAGCACCTATTACAATGGAAACTGTCACTGGACAGCACAAAAAACTACAGGAACAACAGGAAGCCCTGGATGCTGTTGCTCTTCTGAGGAAGAGGGTCTCTAGGAGTGCAACTCTTCATGTTTTACAGGTGTAGGAGGGAGGACCCAGAAGCAGGAGTACGAAACAAAAGAAGGGTTTATTGAACAAAAACACCAAAATCCAAAATCTTAAAAGTCAAAAAAACACTAGAAATCTAAAATCCAAAGACACACACACACACAAAAAAAGCTTACTAAGACTAATGGACCCACAGAGTACAGGGGGAAATGACAAGACTTAAATACACAGGAACAAATGAGAGGCAGGTGCAGGGAATCAAGGTAACAAGAGGGAGGAAGCAAAGCAGAACACAATGAAGACAAGACAGACCTTTCAAAGTAAAACACTAAAGACAGGGAGAGACGCCAGTGTAGTTTTAAATTTAACCCTGGCAGCTACTCTGTTAGACTTGCACTCAGACATGACAACATAAAACTTGGATAGTATTCTCAGGAATGTCTTGCAGTAATATTTAAATGTTTATGCCATGGGGACATTCTTCAGAGCAGAACTACTTTTTTTTCTTTTTTTAATAATAAGCATTTTTAAAATCCCAGTGAATACTGTTATGATGGCCTGCTCCTCATTTCTGCAATTTGCAATAGTGGTCTTAAAATAAGGTTCTTCCCTGTCTTCAGTAAGCTGCAAAAATCATACACAAGTGGCACAAGGCTTTTTAAAAATTATTTTAAACTAGGTCATGTGTTCCTGTTTTGCTGCAAAAAGGAAAAAAGATTTTGGGAGTTTTTTTTAGGAATTCCATCACTTCTTTTCTAAGCAGCTCAAGGAAGTACTCAGTGGTTTTGATAAGATGCTGCATTACAGCTACTGCACTGCTGACCAGTAAACAAACAAGATTACTGTACAGAGAAATCCAGAGTGTGTTAACCAGTATAAAATAAAATTAAAAAAATAGCTCCTTTCTTACCTTGTGCCTTAAAATGACCTTAAATTACTTTAAAATTATTGACAGTGACAATAAAGGACTCAACTGCTCCTGATCATAGATCTTCAGAGATTTCCTTTTTGCAAGCTATGGCTCAAGTCAAAAGATCTTATGAATGAAAGAATGAGAATGTTTGAGTGTCTTTTATCAATCAAAGTAGCTCTAAATCACATGTCAAAAACCTTTTTCATCATTGGACTCCATGTGACTTAACTTATTTTTTTCTTCAATACATTGAATGTTATATAGGGCCGTTCAGTAAAGACAAGAGAAAATATGATTCTTTGTGTATCTTTAATTATGATTTACATGAAGTCATACATAAGTCATACATACTTGATCTTGCCACTGAATTTGTTTAATTGATGAATTAAGAGATACTGACCCTATCAAAAGTTGACTTTACACCACTTCCTGCGATATCAACAATAAATTGAGGCTACCTCACAGAACTAGTTCAGTTTTTAATGTTTTGAACGGCAAACATCATGGCAGAGGTCACCAAGAAACTAAAGAAAGTAATGACAAAGAACTTCAGAAAGAGAAAACTGAAGAGTGATTGAGCAAAACAAGAGTAAATCTCGGGCAGACTTTCAGTCATAAACAGGCGAAATAAATGAGCTACACTGAGATGCCTGTAAATACACATTTGTTGACATCTTCAAAGAACCTTGTATAAGTTGGAAACATAGTCAGTGTAATGGCAAATTGGCCTTTGAAGTAACTGGAACCTATTTGCCCAGGGCATGTATCAACATCATTTCTGATAAACTGTAACATAGTCCTCCTATCTAACTGGGTTTCTCCTGTGTGACGCCATGATGGGTACCAGGCAGGAGACCTATCTCAATGTTTGGTCTTGGACGATCTGTTAAAGCTTACTGTCTTTTTGTTGTCAAGTTGTCATTTCTTGCATCGCCTGCTGAGGTGCAGATCTGACCTCTTTTGCATGCAAACGAAGAAATAAATTCATTGAAATCCAGTGATTTCCAGTGATTCACATGAATCACTAAGTCTTGTTATTTAAGGTTTATTAATTATCTTACTCAGAATCCTTAGTCTTTTAGAGACTAGAACAGAGGCGATATTTTCAAAAGCAGACAGCAAGAATGCTATAGAAATCCAAGGATATATCACTGACTGCCCTTGCAAAAACATCCCTATTTATGTTTGTTAAGCTGCCATGAAATCATGCGATAATATTTGTGTTGACTTATTATTTTACCTGCTTAGTCAACATCTTTTTCCTCAGGTTGCCTTTCTCCCTTGTTCGACTTACCGAGTTGAATGAAATCACATTCACATGAAGAATTGTGACTGTCATAAAAACTACTGCACCTGCAACTACAAGCACGTCAGTAGGGGATGCTAAAATAGTCCGGGTTGGTTCATATGGCTCTAACATGTCAGAGATGTACTTTGGGGCTAGACCATGAAGAGACTTGTACACAAGTAGAGCTGTTTTAAAGTCTATTCTCTGAGTGACAGGAAGCCAGTGCAGAGACCTCAGGACTGGACTAATATGTCGTACTTCCTGGTTCTAGTCAGGACTCGTGCAGCAGTGTTCTGGATGTACTGCAGCTGTCTTACAGTTTGTTTAGAGAACCCAGAGAGCAGGCCGTTACAGTAGTCTAACCTGGTGGAGACGAATGCATGGATAAGTCTTTCTAAATCTGGTTCAGACACTATTCCTTTGATTCTGGCAATGTTTTTTAGATGGTAAAAAGCTGCTGATGTTATTGCTTTAATGTGGCTGTTAAAGTTCAAGTCTGAATCCAATATTACCCCTAAATTTCTGACCTGATTTTTAGGTACTAGAGAGAGTCTCAAGGTGACTGATAACTCTTTCTCTTTGTTTCTGTGGGCCACAGACAATGATTTCAGGTTTATCTGAGTTTAGCTGGAGAAAATTGTTTTGCATCCACACACGAATCTGTTCAATGCAGTGACACAATGAATCTACAGGCCCATGTTCTCCTGCTGTCAGTGACACATAGATCTGAGTATCATCTGCATAGTTGTGGTAGGACACATTAAAGCTGCGTATTAGCTGGCCTAATGGAAGCATGTACAGATTGAACAACAGGGGTCCCAGGATTGACCCCTGGGGAACCCCACAAGTCATGGCCATGGCTTATCAATGTGTGCAAGACCAGAAGTGACCATATCTTGCTTTCTTGTATTAAATGATATGAGGAAGGAGTTTTTTGCCAACTCATCATCACTCAGTTTAAAGTGTGCCACACAGCAGGGTTCTACCTCAAGCTGTGGTCCTTTACTATTGCAGTTGGCTGTTTTAAAAGAAAAAAAAAAAACTCCAGATGCCCAAATTGAAAATCAGATGTTTTATTAGTTAGCCTGTTATTTATATGTAATATAGTCTGTATATCTTCATAGCCTGCACAGTTGATAATTTAGTCATATTTTTAATGTAATTTAGCTTGTGCATTTCATAGCCTGGACTCTTGGTTTTTGGTTTGTCATTCATATGTAGTACAGTGTGTATATTTCATAGCCTGGACATTTGATAGTTTAGTCTGGAATTATCTATTTGTAATATTGCCTGTATGTTTTTCAAGTTGTTTATTTCACAGTCTGCATATTCATATTTATAACCACAACATCATACCAGCTACATTGATCATTTAGTTAAGTTTATTTTATATTGCTAACACTGCTGGTGTTAACTATATGTTAAATATGGTTGTACTTTGACAGACCTCAAAATTTCTTTTTAATGTTTAGTCTCTACAGCCACATTTTTCCTATCTTTAATGTATTATAAGCTATATGTAGCAATTGTTCCTTAAACAGATAAAGTGGTGCATTAATATCATCTGGTATACTAATAAGGCCAAAAGAGACATTAAATTAAATTAAATTAAATTTAATGGAATTTATCAGAGGGGCAGCACAGTGGCTTGGTGGTTAGCACTGTTACCTCACAGCTAGGAGGTTCCTGGTTCGAACCTCGGCAGGGGCCTTTCTGTGTGGAGTTTACATGTTCTCCCGTGCTTGCGTGGGTTTCCTCCGGGTACTCCGGCTTCCTCCCACAGTCCAAAGACATGCATGTTAGGTTAACTGGCGGTTCTAAATTGCCCGTAGGAGTGAGTGTGAGTGGTTGTTTGTCTGCATGTAGCCCTGTGATGGACTGGCGACCTGTCCAGGGTGTACCCCTGCCTTTCGCCCGTAGACGGCTGGGATAGGCTCCAGCAGATCCCCGTGACCCTTCGGAGGATAAAACGGGTATAGAAAATGGATGGATGGAATTTATCAGTTTTTTTAGTAGTTTCTCCTAACCATCAACCAGTCACAATGTATACTTGGCTTTATGCTTTGTTGTAGAATGGCTCAATTTTCTTGTTACAGTAATGAAGAGTAACCTTCAGGCAGGACTTCACTGAATTTGATGAAGTAACTTATTCCAAGTTCTTTTTTGTAAGATTGGGTAGAAAGTTAATTATTTGGGTTCTGAGCTGAGACCAAGCTGATTCCTCCCTGCAACATTTCCTCCATGGCCAACTGCAAAGTCTCTTTTCCATAAATATATTTAGCTCACTGTGGTAGTGTATGTCTCAGCAGCAGCCAGCCAGCCATGCAACTGATGGTTGAAGAATGAAATGGAGAAATTAGATTGAGAAACCCGATATAAACTTCTCAATGGGTATTTTATAGCATCGCATGCTCCTTCACACTCTTTCTTGCTCTCACTTTACCCACCTGCATTTCTTTCCTATTCTTCTGAACTGTTGAAATAATGATGAAATTCAGTATGGCTCTATAATCACTCCAGTATTTTGTTTCCCCTTCTTTTGTGGCCCATGTTGCTGCCTCTCATTTCTCATTCTTGTCTAACTGCATAAATTGTGAGATTTCAATGGTTTCCATGTGCTTGCCTGTCCCACATTCCCCTCTTTTAACTTCATCCTTTTTCTATTTTCATCTGGTAATGGCTAAAAGTCTGTTTGAGGACACTATGACTGTTAGTTCTCTTTCAATCCCAAATATGTAGTATAAGATACCACATCCTTGATTATTACACATGCCATCACATGCGTCCCATCACAGCCCACTTTACAGCGAAGATGAAGAGAGCAAAAAGGAGTTCTGTGCAGTGTTGTACCTGAACGCGTCCACTGAACGAAAGTTTACGAACTAGTTCATATTTTTCACGAACGTGAACTGAGCACGTTCACTTTCCCCTTCACGAGCGTGGCGTGAACGAGTTCATTTGGGCAGTTGTGAACGACGCTCTTTCAAAGTTCACACACGGTCAAAACTAGGCTTGGGCGGTATTACGGTAATACCGTATACTTCCGGTATTCAAAAATAGCAGCGGTATCAGTTTCAATACCGTCTTAAAAATGCAATGAATTATTTCTGTGGTTTAAAGTTTAGCTTCTCTCCTGTATCGCTGTGTGTTCTGCTTTATTTTACCGTTTATTCATGTTCGCTCGCAGCTGACTCGCTCGCCCGTTTGACTCGTCCTGTTAAGGTACTGACAATGAAAACAACACTTCCTGAGCTTGCTGCTTCAAAATAAAAGCTTCTAATGAAACTAATAATGTTGGACTTTTATGTTGAAGAATTTATAGGAAGTGAAACGTCCCGCATCAGACACTTTACTGTAAAGCGCGTTTCAGCGCTGCAGGAGACAGGCTGCAGGCAGCTGCAGCAGAGAAGGAACAGTTAAAACTACAGTGAAAAGCAAGAAATACACAAATAAATAACAACTGTAGTTGTGCCAACTTTATATTGAAGCACTGAACTGCTGTTTCGAGGTAAACTCGCCTTTTTTTCAGGCGTAAAGTCCCGCAGCGGGGCACATAATGGGGACGGCTGTTTTGACGGGGGGCGTCCGCCGGTGGTGTTTGTTCGCCTTTATAGTCGCGGTAATACGGTATACCCCGGTAAAATGTGAGAGAAGTCTGACGGTATCAAAATTTGGATACCGCCCAAGCCTAGTCAAAACCGTTCCAGGTTTCCAGCGAACTCCATTTAAAATACACCACAAACGAGCCTGATATGTATCTGCGGAAAGCAATCAAACATGGCAACACGGGCTTATTATTATTATTATTAGGGTCTGTCGATTACAACGGACTGCTGGACCGCGCTCACAACAGAGAGCTACGTGACAATTACATGTCACTATATCGATGAGTACTGGAAAGTTAATTCTGCCGTCCTGTTAACGCAGAGCATGCCAGGTAGACACACAGCTGATAACCTCACAGCTAAACTAAACTGGTTGATGCAGTGGAGACGTGGGGACTTGGTGAGAAAGTGTCCGCAGGCGTCCACAACATCGTGGCAGCCAACTCTCCCAGGCGGATCAGGTGGGTCGGAATGGTGAGACATTTGTGTGTCGGAATAGCAGTATTTCGGGATGGTGATGTGTCTAAATGGTGGTATGTCGGAATAGCAGCATGGAAGGGCATTTAAATCTTATCGGTTAACGGTTATTAATCGTTAAAGGGCGTCGGTTAACGGTTATAAAAAAAATCCAAACTGTGCATCCCTACTCGAAATACAATAGGGTCCTCGCACCTTTGGTGCTCCGGCCCTAATAATAATAATAATAATAATTTAAAAAAATAATAATAACAATAATAATAATAATAATAATAATAAACATTAGAAATACAATAGGGTCCTCGCACCGTCAGTGCTCGGGCCCTAATTAAAGGAAAGGTATACAAGACGGTGGTGAGACCTGCAATGTATGGTTTAAGGACTATTGTGCAGAGGAAAAAGACAGGAAGCAGAGTTGTAGGTAGCAGAGATTTAAATGTTGAGATTCTCTTTGGGAGTGACGAGGATCGATCGGATCAAGAATGAGTACATCAGAGGGACAGTACATGTTAGATGTTTTGGAGAGAAAGTCAGAGAGACCAGACTGAGATGGTTTGGACATGTACAGAGGAGGGATAGTGAATATATTGGTAGAAGAATGATGAGGCAGGAGTCGTAGAGGAAGACCTAAGAGGAGACATATGGATGCAGTTTGTTGGTATGAGAGAAGAGGATGCAGGCGATAGTGTTAGATGGAGGCAGATGATTCGCTGTGGTGACCCCTGAAGGGAAAAGCCAAAAGGAAAAGACGTGTTATGGTTTGGGTTTGGCTGTCATGATTTCTGGGTTTTCTTCTTTGTTCTTTTGGTTTGCTTTTGCTTTTCTTGAGTTTCTTGTGTTCTCTGTAAACTTTACTTCCTACTTTACTTTTAAGGTCTGTCTTTTACTTGTTGTGTTGTAATTTACTTCCTTTTGTTAATCTCCCTGATTGTTTGCACCTGCATCTCATTTGCTACTTGGTTTATTTGTTACTTGTCTTTCCCCTTCTTCCATATTGGTTTGTCTGTTTATATACCTGTGTTCCTGGGTTCTTCTTTCTCTTGTGATTCCTGCCCTGCTGTTCCTCTACCTTTGTGGGTCCTTTAGCTGACTTGTTTTGTTCCTATTTTGAGGATTAAAGGACTTTACGTTCAATGCTCCTGCCTCCCATGGTCCTGCATTTTGGGTCCTAAACCTCAAACCATAAAAAGATTTTTCTCGAGGGTTTAATTAGTATTTTATTATTAGTATTATTTAGATTTTCTGCAATGCTCATATTTGTAGCTATGTCTCAATCACTATAGTTTTTACTTTCTTTAGTTTTGGCAAATCGATCACAGTACCTGATTTAAGACACATTGTTATCTGTGCACCAGCCCAGGAAACAACACCAGATTAAAAAAGTGATGTTGGGCAACTAAAGAGCTGAATAGTTGCAGAACACACCTTATGGGTATGTTCACCCTGAGCAACAGGTCACTGGTTCCACTGGATGCCAGTCAGACCACTTGCAGTATTCCAGTTGCCTGTGTCTTTTCTTCACAGGCAATTCATCCAAATTATATCACCAACCCTATCCAACAAGTTAGAAAATAAGCTCAGGCGCAAAGACAAATAATTCAATAATGAGTCAAAGTCACACTTTCCACATTTTAAAAACACACAAATACTGTACTGGCCAAGCCACTGCCAATACAAAACACCTGCAGCAATGCAGATTGCAGTAACTGTTTCCCGCTGCTAAATCACCTAACCCCAGTTGTTACAAGTTTCCTTAAAAGGAACAGAGCATCTGGATTGTCTGGCTTTACTGAAGTTACTACAGCAACACTGTATTAGCAGCAGAATACAAAAGAGAGACGACAATTGCATCTGATAAGGTGCATCAGGGAGGAAAGCAGAACAGATGCAGAAACTAAGCTGCTTCAGGTAGTGGATTCTTACAGGCTAAACTTTTTTTTATCCACTAACAAAATATACCTCTTCAGTCAGAGACAGAGCCTGATTAACCAAGTTCCTGACTTTATACTGACATATAGTACTCTGTACTTCGACAAAGGAGGAGAACTTGCTTTATTTATTTAAATGTATTTAACATGTTTGAACCTTGGGGATTTTGAGATACAGTTAACGTGACTAAGTCAAGATGTGATCCTCTACTAAAAACCTCTTGACAGTCATCTTTCTTGAAGTGTCTTTCATCATTACTGCAAATACAATATAAAGGGCAACTGTCCTTGTCAATCCATCTTTCTGTCCCTTTCTTTGTATCATCCACACTTCATCTCCATTTCTCCCTCAGTCTCTCTTTGTGCTCTTATCCAATGGAGTGAATAATTCATGTCTGTTTTTTTAAGGGGACTCTGTTCTCTCTCCTGCTATTTTCTTTTAAAGCACTTGAGATACGTGTGTGTATTTGTGTGCTGGCTTTAGAGATAGATTCCAAATTCCTCTACTTTCATTGTATTCACAGATGCATACAGAAAAAAGACAACAAGGCAGCAGCCAGTCACAGTATAAGTGAAAGACAGTGGTGGGCCGTCAGGGCCTGCAAGGCCTTCTCTGCTGGCCTAAAAATATCTGAATCACAAACTGATGTTTTATATTTTGTCCATGAATGGTCCGTCCACTTCCTTTCATTGCTTGTCCCCTGGTTGCGCTGCTTCCAGACGTGTATCTTCATATTTAAGCATTTAACCAATCCCATTTCAGCCACCATTTGTTGCTAGGGTCAAAGAAATCTGCCGGAGACCTTCACAATCAGTTCTGCGGGCCCTGTAGCATAAAATAAGTGTCGATCAATCTGTTGTTTCAACCAGTCAGATTTGAGTTGGCAACACCAAGCCTCTCTAGCAGGCGTACGGAAACATCAGCGTATTCACACGCTTTGATTGGATAGTTAGAGAGCGTACTTGCCAGAGCTAGCAAACTGCAGCAGACATGCTCTTTTCAATACTACAGGACAAAAAACTGGATGTACAGTTTTGTCTGGCAAGGGTAAAGGAGTTTTGCAACACCGTCGAGCAAGAGAGGAGCTGATACGAGGAAATCTACGAGGCCACTAAACGCACCGCACGCGCTCCGAGCGCACAAAGAGGTTCCGCGCAAGATCCTCGCGCGCACTAACGCCAACTCCATGGCAGGATTCTGGAAAATATTATTTGCCAGACACAGACCAGATTTCAAAACCACGAAAAATTTATGTTTGTCACCCTCCTCGACCCCCAGAAGTTTCAGGAATACAAGAAAAACTTCCCTTATGCAGCCTTCTCCATCTTAACACAGAGCCACGGGACACTTTTTGATCTGTCTTGGCTAAGAACAGAACTGACTGTAATGTATGCCATGGATAATTTTGCAGGGAAATCTCACACTGATCTCCTTGACTTTCTTCAGCAGAAAAATCTGAATGAGAGCATGGGGCAGCTGTACACATTTGTGTTTGTCGGTGACCATCCCCGTGTCCACTGCTTCTGTCGAACGGACATTCTCAGCCCTAAAGCGAATTAAAGCTTATGCCAGAAATACAACAGGGCAGGCTTGACTTTCAGCATTAGCTTCAATGGCGATAGAAAAGGACTTCTTGATGGAACTGAAACGCACGGATAATCTGCACGACAGAGTAATTGAAATCTTCTTGAGGAAAGAAAGGAGGATGGATTTTGTGTACAAATAATCAGGATTTTTGGTGAGTAAAATGTTGCTATTTCCCTAAATAATATTGCAATTTTATGAGGTTATTATTGATGCTTCTATACTACAAATACTATCTACAAATACATAACTAAATTAAAGCTGCAAGCAGCGTTTTATCGGGCCCTCACACCCATTGCCATCAATATCAACCATTAACACATTTATTCTCAAACAACTACATTCATTATTGCCTTATGACTGCTGTCAAACACGCTTTCTTTTCTTGCATCGTGACAGGATACGTTTGGCATTATGGTATACTTCTTGTTCACAACTTTCTACACCTATGTTAACTGATAATTATGATAATTCTTTCAACAACACATTTTTCAAGTAGTACTCTTTATAGGAGCTCCATCTGCCAACTTGATTAAACAGTGCATTATAAACATCTCAAATTCAAGATCACACAGCTTCAAACAGGTTAATTGTACAAAGAGATTCTGTATTTCTAACATTGTTTACCAGACTGTAGCTTCATTACATAGGCTGGAGCCTTGGAGCTATTCAGGAGCCCTTTTTAAGCCAATTTTATTCCTTATTATTTTTTTTATTACTTTTAAATTTCCTTTGTGCCAGGAATATGCAATGCACATAATCTTGCCTTTTCTGTATCGAACAAACTAATTACAGCCTTAAGCTTTACACAAACAGGGAATGACATGATCTTATTCTTAACTCATATACCATAATGACCCACAAAAAATAAATTGTTTCTTATAGGAATACCCCCTTTTTTCCACAGAAGTTTGTAACAAAGACCACAATGTGACCACATTACCACAATGTGTGGTGATGATCTGGTACAAAGAAGTACATTTTGCAGTTCAGCTTGGGTAACGTATGTAGATTGTACAAAAAAAAAATGAGGAGAATTTGACGAAATATCTTGGAGGAGTTTGTTTACATATGACTCCTGGAAATGACCAAAATAGTCATAAAAATGCACATTGAATTGAAAATACAGGACATTTTTGTGGTATTAGAGCATGGTGCCAAGACTTTTTTGGTAGGTTTTAGTCAGATCCATCAGGCACACAATGTTCATCCTTGTAGATGAAACCTTATACTAGGGCTTGTCAATAATGCAAGTGAATGAAGCAGGTGGCTCTATTTAGCCCATTTTTGCACACCAATGCCCAAAATCCATGAAATATGTAATTTTACATCAAACCAGACGCATATGTATATTATCATGACTATATTAAGGCCCCTTGATTTTGGCCCCAGAAACTTTTAGAACCACCCCTGCTAAATGAGCAGATTGTCATCTTGGAATAATCCTTTAAGTTTCTCTGCCCACAGATGGTGCCAGAGAGCAGTTAATGACTTCCCAACAATGCCCCCTCCCCCCTCATAAAGTTAACTGCTGTCGGTCTCTGGAATTTGACACCTATCTGTCCCTTAGGCTCAGAAGCCAGAGGGACCAGAGATTTATTTACCAAAATATTCACGTAGAATCAGAAAATTCTCTTACAAATCTAGAAAAAATACAAAACAATTCTTGTATCTTAAGCTAACTGTCCTCATCATATTTTTGGCATTTCATTAATATTTTCAATGAAAAAAAATTACTTTTTATACAGTCGCTCTAGCACAAGTATACATTAAAATATTCGCAATAATTCAGTACATGCCTCTAAAATTCTCAAATAAATCATTAACCATGCTGGAATGTACACGTACATTACTGCTAAGTTTGGTGACTTTAATGGAAAAAGTAAGGGTCATAAAAAATATGTTTAGCTGCCAGAATTATGAGAATCGGTTACCATTTGACATTTTGAAAAATATAGAGTGGTGGACTTCTGAATTGACCATATGTTGCAGTGTATGAAATGTTTGGTTGAGTAAAAAGAATGTGATCCTTCAATCTAACCTCCTTATGACCAACATGTTATTTTCTATGAATTTATTTCATTCACGTGCGACAAAACCATCCACTTCCAGTTTTACAATGAATAGCGCTGTGTCAACGCACCCTCGGTGCTCGGGCCCTAATAAACATTCAAAATACAATAGGGTCCTTACACTCTCTGGTGCTCAGGCCCTAATAATAACAATAATAATAATAATATAATAATAATGAACATTTGAAATACAATAGGGTCCTCGCACTCTCTGTGCTTGGGCCCTAATAATAATAATAATAATAATAATAATAATAATAATAATAATAATAATACATTCGAAATACAATAGGGTCCTCGCACCCTCTGTGCTCGGGCCCTAATAATAATAATAATAATAATAATAATAATAATAATAATAATAATAATAATAATAATAATAATAATAATAAACATTCGAAATACAATAGGCTCCACGCACCCTCGGTGCTCGGGCCCTAATAAGACTAATATAAATTACCCTTATTGGAAAGCCATGCAGATGACAGTGGACAAGCAGTAACCACATATCCACTGCAGAAGGGGAACCCTTACCAAGATATAATGTGTAAAATATAAAATGCTCATGGCTTTTACAGTGTACTGTTTTCTGTCTTCCTAAACAACAAATTTATCATTTTTTTGCTCAAGGGAGGCAAATTCAGCAATCAAGATTCTCCTATGTATGTTCTCAGGATGGCTCAGGTAAGTAATTCAAGGCCTTTTTAAATAAAAAAGAAAGAAAGAAATAACAAAAAATAGATAAATATAGCAGGAAATAATGATCATCGGATTCCAAGCAGAATTGCAGCAAACTCGAGCTACTTTTTACATTTGAAGCCTTGTACAAGCATACCAAATTTTTTGATTTTTATTTGAATTCATTCATTAGATCTTGACATGTGTGAATCATACTGCCCCTTATAGACAACATTTCACAAACTCTTTTGTACAACCAAAGAATTCTGTCCTGATTAGGAATACCAAGTTTCATTTAAGCTTGGATTACTACATCACAAGATACAGGTCAAAGAGTATCTTTAGGCCACACCCATAAAATTAAAGGATAGCCCAATGAAAATTCTTATCATAACTTTTCATCAGCATGGTTTATAGATTATCTGTGCCACGTTAGTTGAAAGTTGCATGAAATGCCTCAGACTCAGTTTGTTGTACTTTCAGTTTTTTTTCAAAATGGTGGTAAACTTTTATTGATGAAAATGGACTTGGCTAGGTTGATTAGAACCTTACGAGGAATAAGAGACGGGAAAGAAATTCTAAGACTTATTGAATCTCAAGATATAAGAAAATTGTAAAGATTTCTTGTTTAAAAGTGCCACCAATAGGCCAACATGGGCCATTTTACTTGCATTAGTCATTTCACTGACTAATTCCCTCTGGACCAAAATTCAGTGGCTGCGCAACTTATGGTTATGACTTATAATAACAATAAGGGGTGCACGATAACTATCGGGCTGATAACTATCGGACCAATAACAGGAAATTATGATGTCATCCCGATAGGTCCGATATCATGACGAATAGCCCTGATAACATATATAATTTTGTCACAATGGCAGTGCCTCGCTCCCTCTGAGCCTTGAATGACCGGCAGTGAATGTTATGTTCAAGTGACGTCGTCATAATCAGAAAAACGATTACTCAATAAGGAAAATCAAGAATACCCCCTCATGCCAGAAAACAACTCATTAAATCGGTCATAATTTTGGTAATTGCGGACTTGAATTGATATTTGCAGTATTCTCCCACATGTTACGCATAAAAAAAGAAACAAATAGAAAAGGCTGAAAGAACAACTAGCAAACGAGGAAACGTCGGAATTTAAGTTACACCTTGAATGCAGCATGCATTGTACTGATCACAACAAACATGGCGACGTGGAACTTCGTTAGTTTTAGAAGAAGATAGTTTGGTGGTTATTTGAGATGAATCCTCTGAGCAAATTCTACGAGGAGGGAAGCACAAGCTTTAATACGTAAAACCTGATCGGCCACCTACAACATAACAATCGCTTCCATGGAGTTTTGAAATGGCGCTAACGCGAGCTAATGGAAGCTAACGGAAGCTAATGCTAACGTGCGCAAGCCAGCAGCAGTCTCCTCTCCCTCATTCCTCTCATCTAAAGCTTCCATGAGATTAAAAATAAAAACTACTGAATCTCATTTACTTTAATTAAAGTTATTAATTTAAATGGAACCACAAGCCAAAATCCTTTAAATGTTAATCTTTTTCAGTTTGTAATTTTGATGCATGTATTTCCATCAGTTCAAGGAGCCTTTATTTTTTTATATCAGTCAGTAATGCACCTTATTTAAGTTAATGTGAGATATCAAATAGCTTTCTTTGATTTATGAAAATATTTGAGAGGCTTGCCATTATTTTTTCATAGGAAAAAATAAATATCTGCTCATTTAAAAAGTCAAAACTATTTTTGATTTTGTTCATAGTATTGATGTAATGATCTTAGGTATATGTGTGTGTTATCGGTTATCGGTATCGGTATCGGCCTGTAGGAGTTGAAAGTTATCGGTATCAGTTTTAAAAAACAGTTATCGTGCATCCCTAATAACAATAATAATAATGACAATGTTAATTGATGATCCTGACAAAAAAAGGATTTGGTTTCACCAACTTTGCTGTTTGGACCAACAATCATTATAATTATATTAGTAATAAATCTCACAAAAATAATAAGGTTTCAGCAGCTTCGCTCCCTAATAACCATAAGTTGCATTATAATAAGCGTGCAAACAAAATGTGTGTGACAACAAATTGTCCAAAGTAAATTACAGTGCTGGACTGGTTGCAAAAATCACATAAAAACATTCTTCATCATTCAGGATTAGCACCACCGTGTCATTTTGTGCAGCCAGCAAGGTGTGGTGCAGCTGCTGGGTCTTTGTCATGGATACAAATACAGATCAATCTGATGTTTCTGCATATAGGCAGGCATACACCTCACACAGAAACAGAAAGAAAAGAAACGCACACGCGCATCCACTGCTCCTCTTCTATTTTAGTATAAAGCTGCAGTGCCAGGCGCAGTGTTTGCGCGGATATTCACGTGGGCCAACTTTTTAATTGTCTTTCTGACGATTCTTTGCTCACAAACACACAGACGGAGGTGGGGGTGGGTGGGGGGTAATCCAAGCTGGCGGAACTGAGGGTAGACTATCGACCACAGACCTGGTTTCTCTTAAACCAGCCTCGATTTTGACCTTGCGATGTTCTCGTTGTAGGTTTTCATACCTACAGTAGCGCCTTCACTTGAACCCCCCTCCCCCCCACACCCCTCCCTCCGACATAGCCTCCACCCGACCCGTCCAGATGATAGATAGATATAGATAGATAGATAGATAGATAGATAGATAGATAGATAGATAGATAGATAGATAGATAGATTTTTGTGCGCAGAAAATAAATATTTAATTTTACTTTACCTTTTTCTTGGTGTGGTTCTTTTCCACCGAGTCTCAGGGCAGAGGTATTTTTCCAAATCCCATCTTTATAATGACAGTGATAACTGTAGTTGTAACTCCACACAGGTAGGTTCCACATAAGAAAAAGATCTTCCGCATATGTTAGGTGTCGAGGTATATAAATGTATGTAATATCCTTTAGCTGCATCCGTTTAGCCTGTTACAGTTCAACGTTCCCTTCCAGAAGGGTGCGTCTGTTTTGCATTCTCGCAGCGCCCGACGGCTACATCCTCCTCATCTCCTCCCTCCTCTCTCGTTCTCGCTCTCCTCCGTCTCCCGGTTTCATCCCGCCATCCGCAGGGCTAGCGAAAAAAAAAACCCCATCTGAAAGGAAAGTCGAGCCCGACCACCTGTCTCTGCTTCTTGTCTTTTTCTTGTTTTATCTCCGTCTAGTTCTTCTTTCACCTCCGGCAGGTGAAACAGGGAGAATTCCACCACACCACAGAAAATAGGTTGTCACAGGTAAAGGGGGAGAAGTTCAATTGTTCCATCTCTTGTCATTGTTTTGTGGGACAAAGGCGGAGTTTAATGGCTGTAAAACTCCCATAAAATCAATACAATAGCTCTCCTGGCATCTTGGAGTCGTTAAATATTTTCAGTGACAGGTTTTTGGATTTCCACTCCCTCTGTCTCTGTTAATGTCGTCAGGCTTCTGCAACTCTACTCTTCTGTCACTCGTCTATTCTGCAGCCGCCAGAACAATAGAACAGAATAGAAGAGAAAAAAAACGAGCCAGGAGAGCTGTTCTCCGGTCCCTGTCACACCAGTATCTTAATGGTCATGGCGCGTGGATGCCGTCTTCTTGCAGGGTGCTTCTGTTCATCCTCATGCCGTGGCGGCAAGGCCAGTGTGAGGTTTGACAAAATAAAAGGTCTTGTTTTCCTGAAGCAGATTTCAAAATAAAACCCATCTACCTGACTCACAAATCAAGAAACCACAAATTGGAACTTATATGCACTTCTAATCTGAATCTATGGAGTCCTACTTGAAACCGGATGTTACAGGGTTTTTTTTGTTTGTTTATTTGTTTTTTTTTTTTTTTTTAAACTCCGATGAGTATGTCCTGTTAGGGCTCCATGGAGCAGGTTTCTACATATGCAAGATTCTGTTCAATTCAAATTAAGCTGACAAAATCAATCTAGAAAGCAAATCTAAATTTAGCCAAAACTCATATATATATATATATATATATATATATATTAGGGCTGGGCAACGATTAAAATTTTTGATCGCGATTAATCGGATTATTTCCCTGATTAATCACGATTAATCGCATTGTATACGGAAAATCAAATCAAAATTTGATTTGAAATTTTATTGAAATGTTCTGCTGCCATATGAAACTGAAGTCCCATAACATTTGTTGTTCAAACACTTTTAACATCAGCACTTGTCAGTAACACTTGTTTTAGTGTAAAAATCATCTAAAAAAAATGTAAAATAGAATAAAGCTTATTGCCACTGCCAGAGCATTAATGTCATCCTATTTTTATAAAAAATTAAAAAAGTCTACAAACAAAATACAACAAAATGATTCTGGCTCAGCACAATCAGAACATTAAAACAGGTAATTTCTGAAGTAAGAGCAGAAACTTTTAACGGGGAGTTCAACTTGGCAGTTGTTACAAATAACCTTGTTTCTGTCAAATCCTCCGTCTGGGAGAAGTTTAAAATGAAAATGTCCATGTTAAAGTTCAGTAACTTTACCAATCCGTGTATCATTCATTCTTTCCATTTTCAATTATCAATCAAAAGTTTAAAAAAAATTAAGAAGTGATATTTTATTACGTTTTCCGTTTTTAAATCTAACACAAAAGAACGAAAAAATGCCTGTTTTTCTTTTTTTTATTATATATATTTCAGTTTTAGACTTGGATCAAAAAAATACGAAATGAAAAAAACGGCCCACAGAACAGAATTTGTTTTATAATCGAAGACTGGACTTTTTGTTGTCGTTACACATCTGTGCCAGTAGATGGAGCCGCACTGAAGTAACCAGCTAGAGAACAGCAGGACAGTGAACACATGAAGGAGGATCTGATTTTAAAATGGAATGACGCGAATGTTTTATTGTTGTCCAGAATTTTTTTTTCTGACAGAATTGTTAATATTGCTATCTGAGTTGCAACCCGAACTGTAAAGTACACAGATTTTTACTGCTCTCCATGTCTGTTTTTAGCCTACCTGCCAATTGTTTTCCGGTTCCACAGCAGCCGGTAACAGACTTTTCAAAGCAAAAGCATGTGAGCAACATGCGTTAACGCGCGATAAAATGAATGTCGGTGTTATTAAATTGATGAGTTAACGCAATAATAACTTGCCCAGCCCTAATACATATATATATATATATATATATATATATATATATATATATATATATATATATATATATATATATAAAGGCTCCGCCTCCTCCTCTTCAGCTCACCCCTCGAAACCACGCCTTCACACGATTCACGACTACATGAACCGCAGGGAGGGAGAGAGGGGTGGGTGGGAGTGCATTGATATTTGATAGACGTATTAGGCAGCCAATGAAAGTAATGATGATCACTATTTTGATTGGTCAGAGTTTTTCTCTGATTATACCCTCTAGACTGGACCAAAACATTTGTTTTTTTTTTTTGCAAACATTTTATTACAGTAGGTACAATGGGAATGTGAAAAGGTTTTCAGGCAATATTGTAAAAAGTGCTGCAAAAAAAGAAGACCTATCCCACCTTTAATTGTGTCTGAATATGTGTCTTGTATTAATATAGGCCAGGTTGTTACTTATGCCAGTGTATAATGACACGTCTTACATCTATTAAAATATAAAAGTCACACCAACGCTTTTATTTTGAAGTAAGAATCACATAATGTACTGACTGTGCTTTGATAATTTTGTTGCTCTTGACGCAGTTTATTCTCAATTTACTGTATGAAAGCTGTTTAGTAATTGGCAGTGTTGGGCAAATTCACTTTCTACACGAACTAGTTAAGTTCATAGTTCACAGAAATTAAAATGAACGAGTTCAGTTCACCATTTCAAAAAATGAACTAAATAGTTCATTTTTAGTTTTTTTTTTTTTTTATATTGTTTTTTAATGTTTCTGTGAGCAATTATTTGTCAAAATGATTACCACTGCCCATATACTACACCACCACAAATAGGAATTATTTTATCCATTTTAACTGTTGAAAACTATTGGTCAAATTCTGAATCCTTAACCAACCAGGGTTCACATTAGCATTTAAGGGACAGCCCATGTAAAACTGTAATTTCCGTTTCAGTTTCTCTCTACAGCAGCCATTCCCAAACTTCAGAATACCAAGGCCCAATTTGAAATATGAAAAATCTCTGCAGCCCACCAAAACCTTTAAAACACGACTGTGATCAACATACAGAACAAGGAACCATGATCCGATATTAATGTAAGGGGTCAACAAATAAGGTGACACTTGTCATATTAAGTTAAGATGAAAGTAGAATAACACTTAACTGGTTTGTTTTATTACTTCTTAATGTTTTTTTTGATCATGTCATGAATATTTTACAGTAATTAAAAACATTTTTTTAAAAAGATCGAGGATTTAAAACACATTTGTTTAATTTTAATGACCTCTCATGGCCCACCTGCAGTCCCAAGACGGCCCACCAGGGGGCCGCGGCCCACACTTTGAGAATCACTGCTCTACAGTATATTAAAAATATGAGAAAAACTTGCTGCCAAATGATCTTCATTATAAGACAAAAACAGGTCCTTTAAGGTGCAAATGTTTTTTCCCTCTATTTCAATATTTCAATCCCCCCTGGCAGTCGGGGTCTCCTCCTGCTCTGGGTAACTGCAGCTCTCATCTCCCTTCATGATCGTTTTAAACGTTTGATGACGCAATTGTTTGCGTGACAGAAGCAAGCAACAGTCCGTGTTGCCATGTTTGATTGCTTTCTGTGGATATATATTAGGCTCGTATGTGGTATATTTTAAATGGGGTTCACTAGAAACCTGGCACGGTTTTGACCGTGTGTGAACTTTGAAAGAGCATTGTTCACAATTGCCCAAATGAACTCGTTCACACCCCACGTTCGTGAAGGGGAAAGTGAACGCGCTCAGTTCACGTTCGCAAAAAATATGACCTAGTTAATGAACTTTCGTTCAATGAACGTGTTCAGGTACAACACCGGTAATTGGTTGTTATTAATAATTACTACAATTTTATTATAATAATTATTATAACAATATAATATAATCCATCCATAATCTATGCCCTCTTCATCCTATGCAGGCTCACAGGGAGCCTATCCCAGCTCTCTTCGGGGTAAGGCAGGGGAACACCCTGGACAGGTCTCCATGGTCCATCACACATGTAGACAAACAACCACGCACACTCACAATCACTCCTACGGGCAATTTAGAAGCCACCAATTAACCTAACCTGCATGTCTATGGGAGGAAGCTGGAGTACCTGAAGGAAACCCACGCAAGCACAGGGAGAACAAACTCCACACAGAAAGGCCCCTACTGAGGTTTGAACCAGGAACCTTCTTGCTGTGAGGCAACAGTGCTGAACCACCAAGCCACCGTGCTGCCCCAATATAATATAATATTTATAATAACAATTATTATTATTATTAACCATTTTTCGATCTTCTCCATCCTGCACCGTAGGCATTTTGCTCATGAATGGTGAGAGAAGTCTAAGAGTGGTAGCATCTGCCATCCTCATCTGATCCATTTGCTGCTCAACAGGGTAGGAACACCAGATCACTTTCACAGAAATTAAATTTTCTCAACCATTTCTATTTCATTCTGTCTGTTTCTCCAAGTGAAATCATAGAGAATGATAGAGATATAAAAGCTGCCGACATTTTATACTGAACAGAAAGAGAGAACACTAAAAGGACGAGTGGTCCTTTTAGTCAAGAATTCATTCACATGGTTTATGGAATGGCTTTATCAACAACTATACATGTCTTGCCACAATACGAAAAAACTGCAGGTGTGAGACATTGTTGGTAGAATGCTGAAGAAACTGGGCGGACTGTGATTTCTGGCTTCCAGGAACAATAGGATAGGGAATATCAGTGGAATGAGTGAGAAATGTTGCACTTTAGCCTAGAAAAGTGTGATTATGTTGTAATGAATCTTTCTCTTATGTAAATGTAACGGGTGTTCCTAGCTCTACTGTACAGTCTAACTGGCTGCACATCCGTTTACCTGTTTAACCTCTGCGTTGTGTTCTGGTTGGTCAGAAGAAGACAGTTGGACCACAGGTAGCAGTTGGTAGCTCTTTTACTGGTATGGTGGCGCTGTGCAGTAACAAAATATATACACAACAGTGTGAATATGCAGTCTTTTTCCATAAACACAGGCTCTGCAACACGCATGGAACCCTCCTTATTGGTATGTTTTTAATTTCTGTCTGCTGAAAGAGGAAAGTTTATCTGAGATTAACTTTAAAGCCTTAAGAACTGTCTGTACGGGAATGATGTTAAGAAGAGTGGAAGCCAAATTCAGTCCCATAAGCACTGAGCACCTTTAAAAAAAAAAACTCCTTTAATGTAATACCTAATAACAAGAGTGTCATGGCCAGCAAAAGTCAAAGTACAGGCATGGATACAGACCACTGTGACAGCTTTTGTTATCCAGCGGCTGCTGAGTTAATTACAGCTGCAGCTGTCAGAGCTGTGGGAGCTGGCTACACTACTTATCTTTTTAAATGCAGTAGTACAGACGACTGCCGGTATTTATAGTGGCAAGAAAAATTATGAGTCTCCTTGGATATTACATGTTTTTTGCTTTAACATTACATTATGTTTGACACAATAGTTGTCAAAAGTGCTTAAGTTGAGAGCTCACAATTAATTAATTCTTAGGGTCTATACTGAACACATCAATTGAAGCATTCAGAGTCCTGGATTTAAAGAAAAAAGCAAGTCAGTATATCAAATGAATAGCTGGTCACTCCTTTGGCAAATTTCAAGTGCTTTTGGTAGCTTTAGAGTAGACCAGCACAATGTTCCTGAAGAACTTCTGGTGGTCTGACCTGCAGTCTGACCCTCTGACCTCCTCAGTGTTGCTGCCTGCACCTGTCTGTGTAGTCATGTACGAGCAATGTATCAGGTACAATACAGGTACATAGAATATGTCCTATGTGTCACTTTAAATTCTCGTTTATATATATGAAAAATTAAAACAACAACAACTAACCATCAATGAAATATTTAATAGCTCAGTAAAGAAGATTTTAATAATGACAAGAGCATAGCGATAAATATAGGCAGTCTTACAAAGTTTTTTTTTCCTTCTTTATTTAATGTTTCAAGGTCACGAACAGGCAAAATGGCAAAAAAGAGTATTCAACCCAACCCCTGTCTACATAATACACAAAATAATTGTGAATTTGATGTGTTTTGTAGGTCATAGTGAGAGCCAAGCCAATACTCTTTCATGTACTCCTCTTCATGAGTAAAAGCAATAAAAGTCTAGCAGAAAATGGCAAACCCCCCAGAAGCATTGTTGTCCAAGATAAGGCATCTGAGGGAGGTGTAGGGTTGGCATTTTGAAGGAAGCTGCATCGGGAACAAGACTGTTACATGTATCAAGAGTAAGTTGTCCACAGATGCTACAGACATGACTTTTTTTGAACCATTTGGTTATCATGATCAACCTACATACAAGTCAAGAACACTGTATCCATCCAACTATCCATCCGTTCATCTGTCCATGCATCTTCTATACTGACTTCATCATGATCAGGGTCGTGGTCATCTATAAATATTTGCTTGTAGAACTACTTCACATCTGTATATGGGCTTTTACAAACTCTAGTAACAGTGGTTGAAGTTTTATCCGTGTTTCCACCAGAAAAACTTTCAGTTTATTATCAAGATGCACTATTTCTCAGTGGATATCAAAAGAATTTAGTCCAAAGATCTTTCTGAGAAGACTTTGATTTTGTCCTGGACAAACTATTGTGTCAGTAGAAACATTAATTTATCCCTCTTGATAGTGGGTCGTATGATACATTTAAAAAAGGAGAAGAAAGAGGACAAATTAAAAACTTGTTCGCATTTTCTTTTAAGTTGTACTTTAAGTTGTACAGTGTGACAAGACATGAAGGGAGGATCTTAGTAGCCTTAATGAGCTACTAAAATCTGCTGTATGATATTGTAATTGGCCCATTGCATTTAACTGGAAAGATTCACACTGGCATTGTAATCACTGTCCAAGAACAAGAAACAATAAAACAGAGCAGGTGCATGTTTAATGGGCTACAGAGGAAAGGAAAGACATTTATGAAAGCCAAATGTGGAGCCATGATGGAAGGCTATCCTGTATGTGCGCGCGTTGTTTTGTTAATAAACCAGACTTATCAATACTGTGTAGCAACTATTGCAATCAAGTAATAACAGATGGCGGCAGCAATGCAACAATGGGGATGCAAACATTCAAGATGAATTCATAGTTTTTGTTACTCATACAAAAAGGTATTTACAGTAAACCTTCACACTTCGCGGTTAATGGGGGCTGTGACAATGGTGACAATGGCGGCTTTATAGAGAGTGGCGATGCTGCCATCTGGAGGATCGGAACATAATCATAATCATTTTGACGCTCACCCTAGCAACCCCAGTGACACATATTAGACCCAACTGACGTTTATAGACGTCAATGGCAGTGAATGAGTTAAACTTTTAAACGGCACTAAATCACTGAAATAAGCAAGTGATATTTGGAACTGACAAACGGAAACACCAAGTGTGTCAGTGTTAAATTCAGCTTTGTCTCACAAGAGCAAGAGGTGGGAGATGCAGGTACGTGTGTCAGCCAATCAGCAAACAGACCACCTTCGCCACAGTAATGCCCGTCGGTGGTCAGCCAATCACAGGCCTCGATTTTCATTCATGGGGCATCCCATGTAGGCTGTTGTTGCTTCCTGAGACTCGTTCTTGATGTGATGTGTTTCACTTCAGCCTCATGCGCTTTGTTTTAAATTTTTTTCCCGATTTTTTTTTTAATTCAAATATTTTTTTTCGATGAATATTTTTGAAAACTTCGCAATGTACTAAGACCACGATTGCTGAGACTGCAAACTGTGAAGGTTTACTGCATATGTAAATCAAAGGTCAAACTGGAGAACCAGAAGCAAACTTCATATTCAAAATACTTTACTATTTCTTAGAATTAAAGAATATGTGTATTCAAGTTCCTCATCACAAAGCTCATATGAGCTAATGTCCTATCCAAATCTCTGCCTTTAAAAATTCCTTAGGAAATATATATTTCTAAGAGGGTTTTAAGATAAACTTCTTAGCCTTTGGTGGCATGAAAAGCTTGATAAAGACTGTTCTGATTTTTGAATTTCTTCAGCTGAGAAGAACTGAGATACTGTTGGATTTAGATGCAGAGAGCACATAGCTTCAATGGAAAAGGCAATTCTGTAACCAAAAACTAATCAAGAAATGATTTCATATTGGAGGAGATACACTAGTACTCATCAAGCTCATATTTCTAGGTATTACATTTGAGATGATGAGAAACTATTACGATCACTCAGAAACATGATATTTATTACAAATTTATTCTGGTCATAGAAATTCCCCTGTTGGGCTTTAAAATGGCACAGACACTTTAAGTAGAAAATACAGTTTCTGGTAGATGTATATCATGCACATAAGAGTGTTGTGAGGGCTAAAATTATGTACATAAAATAAATTCCATCATAGTAAAACTTGTTGGTGTCAGCAGTTTTAAGATGAAGTATGCCACCGAGTTTTGAGAAGTTTTGTTTGTAATATAACTACTGGCTACTTTGGATCTTGATATCCAAAGTATCTCTTCCAAATCTAAGCCAGTTCATTCAGAGGAGAATGATAATGAGCAGATGAAGAAATTTGCCTTGACTGACAGCTGGTCGAGTGAGTGTGACTGATTATTTGAACGCTGAAGAGCCCATCATCTGCCTTAAAACGCAATAAACTTGTCCAAAGTCTGCAACCTTGTGCCAACTATTTATAATGCAATGCTTGTAAAAGTGAGCTTAAAAAATGCAGACTTGTAAAATTGAGTTTGTTAGATTAACATTTTTCCTAAATAAAGAAAACACAAAACCCAAGGCTACAGTTTGCTGTAAATATAAACACAAGCAATCAGGTCAACCGATATGTTGATATGACCCCTGTGACTCTGACTCCAACCCTAACACTTCAACCAAACCCCTCCAAAAACAGAAAGAACCCAAAAAATCTTCAAATAAAAGATTAGTCCTAAACAGTATGCCATGAGGACACTTTTTATACAACACAATACCACAATAATACAAAGAACAACCAAGTCAATACTACTGTCTATTTCAGCAAAACATTTTTAAATGTGAAATTAATAAATTAAACTTATCTGCATATCTACATATTATGTTATCGAATCACAAGCTGTTGTAAGAAAAATGTTTTCCTCACAAAAAGTACTTCAGGCTATTTTAATAAACTTGGGAATTACTTTTCCCCTTGATGATAATGATTGGTGGACCAGACCCTGAGGCAGTGAAGCAAAGCCCAAATCATGGTGCTCTCTCCACCGTGCTTCACCACATGAGGAGGATGTTTGGTCAGCGGGGCCCTTTTGCACTTTTCATAAAGCTAATTGTTCTTCCCAAATGTTTACAAAACATTTTTCCAGTCACATTGTTGGATTGACAAGGTGCTCTTTGGTAAGCTTCAGATGTGCAGCAATGATGTTGGAGAGCAGCTGCTTCCTTCTTCCTCCATAAACAAAGAATACAATTTGTGGAGTCACGTGAGGCGATCAGTTAGTATGGCAGCTTGAAAGAGCTCCGGTGGTGGAAACAGTATATTAAATGAGAGCGTGAGACTTCTCTGTAATTGTAACATTGACAAGAGACCCACCAAGATGCCTAACCAGACAAAGATAACTAATAATCTCATGTATTATTATTATTTTTTTTTTATATTATTATTTTTAAATTTTTCTGTTTGTTCTCACATAGTCCTGACTAAACTGTAATCTTTCTTCATCCCACCTTCAATTGAATTTAGAATTAAGCTGATGTTATTTCCTCTTTCTGTTAGTGTAATGTTGGTCTTTATAATGTCTTGATGAAAAATGATAATGCAACTATGAATCTCTAAAAAAAGAATACAGTATGTGAGCAGGGATGTTTTCTAGTTACAGTGACGTCTTCAAGCCTGTAGCTGTTACTTGCAGTTTCTTCTTTACCTCACTGATGATTCTATGCCATGTCCTTGGAGGCATCTTGGCTGTTTCAGCCACAGTAGGAAACAGACAATCAGTTGGCTGATGGATGCCGAACACTTTGAAATTGCTTTGCATCTTTTTTCCAGCCTTATGCAGAACATCTAGTCTAGATTTGATATCTTTAGAGATCTCCTTTTTTACATGGCATATTTCGCTTGTGCAGATGCTTCTTATGAACAGTAAACTTAAAATGTTTGAATGTCTTTAATAAATCAAACTTGCTCTAAACACCTGCAAACTCATTTTATCTACCGGACTTCTATGGAGCTAAATCAAGGTCAAAAGTTTTGTAACTCAAAAACAAAAATCTGAAACTGAAAGTTGAAGTTTTGATATTGAACTTTGGGCTCTTATTTTTTTTTCACTTACAAATTTCTTGTTTTTAGATTTTAGATATTTTTTTCAGGTTCAAATCTTTTTTTTTCACTTTCAGATCTTTTTTTTCAGGTTCAAATCTTTTTTCACTTTCAGATGTATTTTTTCAGGTTCAGATCTTTTGGCCCTGATCTAACGTGGAGGGGGCGGGACATCATGATTGACAAGGCTGAGAACATTTCTCAAACACATTGCCTTTAGGGACTGTTGTACTGTTAACTGTCTGAGCAAATGCTTTCTTCATACCACTTTCACTTGGCTGACAGTGAAAACCCGACATACATTTATCAAGCTGCTTAGATCGGACCAATTGCAGTATAAAGAGATGATCTTGCCTGATTTTGCTGTTCAACAACTGTGGTTAACACTTTGAAACATCCCACTTCTACATGCAGCTGTTGAACAGCGGTTATGCTCAAAGCTGGAGCTTGAGCATCACCTGGCCATCTCCTGCTCTATGGAGTAAAACTCGACTGATTTGTCACTGGTCGCTTTTTTGAAAAAATAAAATAAATAAACAAATAAAATAAAAAAATCGCTAGTCGAGTGCCCGCAATAGGTGAAACTAGGCGGAGATGCATTTTGTTATAAAATGCCTGTGTTTTATCTTTTAATGCTCTTGTTTTGTTTTCCTGACTTTAGTGCGTTTGTTTGTAGATCATACTAACTGACACTTTGAAACCGTGATCGAGACTGATTACATATTTGGTGACTATGCGGGCCGTGCTCATCGTGAAGCTCATACCCAGCGCGTGCACACGGTCTGTGGCGAAGCACAGAAGATTGCTTTGTCTGATGTAGGACGTAATATTTGGCAAAATTATCAAATTATACCTTAGGCTGCATGGCTGCTTGGTGGTTAGTTTGAACGTTCTCCCCGTGCTTGCGTGGATTTCCTCCGGTTACTCCAGCTTCCTCTAGAGCTGGGCGATACTGAGAATTTTGGTATCGATCCGATACCAAGTAAATACCGGGCCAGTATCGTCGATACCGATACAGATACTTTTTCATATTAAGCTCTATCTGTCATGAAATTGCTGACCTTTTTGTTAAAACCTATGATAGAATATCAGCAAACTTTATATAGGACCTTTATATAGGACTTTATCGAATATAGGACAATATTTTATTCTAGAAATTATATTCTCAAAAATGGGGGTCGTTTTATAATCGAGGTCTACACTTTTCTATTGTCGTTACACACTAGATGGCCACTAGATGGAGCCCGCACCTCAGTAAACAGTAACAATGAAGCATTACAGTGAAGACATGGAGCAAATCCGATGTAAAATGGAGGAACCACGTGATCGACTTGATCAAAGGGGTTTGAACGTTTTGGAGTTCAGAATTTGTTTTTTAAAGCCTGAATTATTAATGTTGTTCTTGAAATTGAATATAACTCGACTTTGATGGTTATGTAGATATTTACATCATTAATGCAGTTATTGAACTACATGGTTGTTGCTGATTCACTGAGTCATAGCCTCAGATTATAAGAGAATACAGTTTATTAAATAGTACTATACCTTAATCCTAAATAACATGGAAACCTGACATGTACCTTACTTAAAAAGATTGAATCATTTAAATGTTTAACAATACAGTAAAATGTTATCTCTGTGTGATGTGATTTTTTTCTATAATAGTTGTTCAATAAAAAGTTGTTTTATGAATAACCTTATTGTCTTCATCATATTTTTATTTTTCCAAAATGATATGTGAAACTTAGGGGTTGTCTTTTAATCAGAGTCGTCCAATATTCGGGCCAATATAATGTGCTTACTTGTGTAATTTTGTTTGCACTGTGTGCACTTTCCTGTTGCTTTAATAAATTTCCCTGTTGTAGGGATAAATGTTGTGGAATATCTTAATTTTATTTTATCTTAGATAACACCTTTCTTACAAGGTCTTAATGATATATTTTTTAAGTTGGCTCCAGTAACATATGATTTAAGTAACATACTTTGAAAGTTTATATGAATTGATGCTGAAGATGACCACTCTTATCTACCTGGATCCTCGCTGTATCTCTGTACAGGGTTGAAGGTCTGTCAGGATCAGGAAATGGGGTATGTCTCTCCTCTTCTCTCCGTTTCTGCAGCTCTTTGTTTTCCTGCGCATGGTTTTTCATGTGCTTGTATAAATTTGTGGTGTTTCTACTGTATTTTACGGACTTTTTGCAAACTGCACAAAGCTTGAGTATCATTCAATATCAATACCTCTAGCTTCCTCCCACAGTCCAAAGACATGCATGTCAGGTTAATTGATGGTTCCAAATTGCCCACAGAAGTGATTGTGAGTGTGTATGGTTGTTTGTCTATATAAGGCTAAAAGCAGATTGTATATTAATTCTCTTGAAAATTTACACTGGATCAGCTTTAAAAAGATGACAGGGAACATGATCACAGCTGAGACATTCCAGTCTTGGAGGCTGGAAATGTAAACATCCAACTCTCATTTTCTCATTATGCCTGTTGATAAGTATGTGTCACAACAAGATTGCTCTCACCACGTGTCATGTACCATCATTAGTGGAAACACACACACAAAAACCCTCTGTATTCAACTTTGCAAACAAAGAGTGTCTTTTTACTGCATGGTATTAGATTAGGGATTCTGTATCTGGATTATGGCCTCAATCGGTGAAAATGTCTATAATATGTCTATTCTTCTTTTCCTTCGGCAGTTCCATACAAGGGTCACCACAGCGACTCATCTGCCTCCTAACCCTATCCACTGCATCCTCTTCTCCCACTTTATGCTGTTTTATAACGGATAACACAATTATAGATATAATTCCTATTCTTTTTACAATCTATCTAAATCTAACGTTGACACTGAGAACTGCAAACCTTGTGCTGGAGGCAGGGTAAAGAAAGAGTATCTGCAAATCACTTGACCATTTTTGACTTCAAGGCTTGTTCATAAATTATGCCACAAGTGGGAGCCACTAAACCATTATTATTTCCTTAGCAAATAAGGAGCTTTGTCATGACCTTAATGTCAAGTCACACAGACAACAATGTCAAAGTAATGTAACATTTTTATTTTGCTCAGAGTTTTCTAAATATTGTGTAAATATTAGGTAGTATATGTAAATATTTTCTGTAAATTCATAAGAAAAGCAAATCGATTAGTTCAGAGAAAAATTTGATATAGAACATGATTTGGCCACCTTTATAATACACAACACTTATTATATACTGTATCAAACAGGAAATATTAATGACACTCACTGGAAGCAGCAAATCTTGATATTCATTGTAGATTTGATACTATTTTCTTTTCTATCTCAAAAGAGGAACCTGCAGCTACAGAAAGTGATACAAAAACTGAAAATGCACATTATATAAACAGCTAATAAAGCCTGTTATATGTTGTCTATGTTTCAAACATACATATTTTTCTACATATTTCTAACCATACCAGAATGCAGTGACCCTTTTTAATGAAATTATATTGATCTTCAAGTTCCATAATGAATCATAAATGCATTTGTCTGCATTTACAGTGGTGGAGCTAAACTATGTTGGTCTGTAAAGAACTACATATATTTAACTTATGTCAAGCAATCATATTTTTAAGATTTATAAAAATGTCTACTTTATGTTGCACTGTTGACAGTTCGTATCACTATGAAATCTTCAGAATTTCAACAAAAATAACTTCATTAGTTAAATTTTGTTAATATGGTTTATATATATATAATTTTTTAAACAAATTATTTTAGACCACGCCCATCATAATATATGTGGCCCCGCCCTCTTTCCCCACAGGCGCTGATATGATGGTTAACGACGTGTTTATTTCCGGTATTTGGCGTCTGGATTTTCAGGTTTTAGTGAGTGTGTTTGTGTGTGTGAGTTGAACGCGTATGCGGGAGTGTGAGAGTTTGTGGTGTGTGCTTTGTAAACGCTCCCAGCTCGGATACTGTCACCGCTTAGCACCGCGAGGAGATTCTGGTTCCTACATGCACGTTACCGTTGCGGCTCCGCTACCGTTGCCCAGCGATGACCGAAATCTCCGCGACCAACGGGGACGGATGTCAGCATGTCAACAACGGAATGAAACCGGAGAGGAACGGCTTCGTAAAAAGCCTCAGCAACTGTCACGGGCGTCCACCCACGTCCCGTTTCCACCCGGACGGAGAGGAGGTGAGGCCCGGGATGGTACGGGGAGGAGAGGTCGGTGTAGCCGGGGAAACATCCATCTGTGTGGACCCGGAAACGGCTGGACACTGCTGTCATTCTCATGTACTCCCATGTTGGTATTTGCATATGTTGCGAAGGCAGTTGAGTTCATCAGATTTTCAACTCATATATTACCAAAAAAACCTTTTTGAAGACACGAATTTAACTCGCCCTATAAGTTTTCTATGGGCTTCTCTTTAATTCGGCCTGATAAACTCTTATGAATGAGCTGGTGTTGCTGTGTCAGTCCTCTGAGTTTTAAGGGGGGTGGGTGTTACAATCTTCATGAGTGCATTGATTGGGGGCCAAATTTAAGAGAATAATATTAGATTTTTTTCAAGCTCGATAGAACTTCCTGAGGTATGAATGAAAAGCCTATGACATGCTTTGATCAAATTTCCGCACAAATACAATACATGTGTCCCCTGGTCAGTCATGTGATAACAGCTCCATTCATAGCAGCTGGATTTAGGGGCTGGAATCAGACATCCTGACTCCACTCCTCTCCTCAACACGGTGTACCTATTTAAAAGTGGTATTACAGCTTTGTGCTTCCCAGCTCCCAATATAGAAAATGCAGGAATATGTGAAAATGTCTTATTAAATCTATGGTACCCTGTGTATCAGTTAGTGGTTCATTGAATTACAACCTTCCAGACCAGGGTCATCCCCAGTGACGTAACTGGTACTCATACACCCATATAAATGGCCTTAAAAACAAACTTTTATTTTGTTTTATTTTTCCATAATATGCCTCCTTTAAGAGGTCTGCCCAACTCTGTGCCTTTAATGAGTGACAGAAATTGGGATCAGTAGCTTAACAAATTACTAGAAGGTTGTATCCTTATCTCCTAAGCTGATTTTGTGAATTGGTATATGATTTTGGCTACTCTGCTTCAAATCCAGTTAATGATCTGGCTGCAGTCCTTTGCAAAGTTGGTGTAAAAGTTTGGGAAAAAAAATCATGATGTTCATGAAGTGGTTAAGTCCCTTCAAAGTGAGCCAGGGCACCTGTTCACTTCAAGCTGTCTTTTGAAGTTGCATACATGAACTATAACAAGGCTTTTTCCCAAGAGGCTAATAAAGTTGCACTCTGCATTCTCCCAATGAACAGCTTCTCTCTGATGATGCAATGTCATGCTAACACACACTGGCATTTAGACTCATACAGACAGTGGAGGAAATAAGTATTTGATCCCCCGCTGATTTTGGCAGTTGTCATAATAAGAAATAAATCAACAGTCTCAGACTTCTATGGCAGCTTTATTTGAACAGTTATAGAAAGAATATTGAACACATTGTCATGTGAGTTGATGTCAATAACATAATAAATCAAAATAAATTAGTTAATAAAACACAGTATCACAACATACAGGGGAGGAAATAAGTACTTGATCATCTGCTGATTTTGGCAGTTGTCATACTAAGAAAAAAATGAACAGTCTCAGACTTCTATGGCAGCTTTATTTGAACAGTTATAGAATATTGAAAAAATTTGAGAAAATTACATGAAATGAAAAATAAAAAATAATTTGCAAGTCATTGAGGGCAATAAGTATTTGATCCCCTAGCAAAACATGATCTAATACTTGTTGGCAAGCACAGCTGTCAGACATTTCTTGTAGTTGCTTACTAGGTTTAAACACATCAGGAGTAATTTTCGTCCACTCCTCTCTGCAGATCATCTCCAAATCCTGAAGGTTTTGAGGCTTGCGCTTGGAAACTCGCAGCTTCAGCTCTCTCCTTAGATTTTTAATAGGATTAAGGTCAGGAGACTGGCTAGGCCATTCCATGACCTTGATGTGCTTCTTATGGAGCCACTCCTTTGTTTCCTTGGCTGTATGTTTTGGGTCGTTGTCATGCTGGAAGACCCATCCATGACCCATTTTCAATGTCCTTGTGGAGGCAAGCAGGTTGTCACCCAAGATTCTGCGGTACATGGCCCCGTTCATCTTCCCATCGATGCGGTGAAGTCGACCTGTCCCCTTAGAAGAGGAACACCCCCAAAGCATAAGGCTTCCACCGCCATGCTTGACAGTAGGGATGGTGTTTTTGGGGTCATATTCAGCATTTCTCTTCCTCCAAACACGTCGAGTTGAGTTGAGGCCAAAGAGCTCAATTTTGGTCTCACCTGACCACAGCACCTTCTCCCAGTCTCTTTCTGAGTCATTAATATGTTCGTTGGCAAACCTGAGTCGGGCCTGGATGTGAGCCTTCTGGAGCAGAGGGACCTTGGGCCACTGCAGGAGTTTAAACCATTGCGTCTCAGTGTATTACCAATAGTTTTCTTGGTGACTGTGGTCCCAGCTGCCTTGAGATCATTAACCAGCTCCTCCCTTGTAGTTCTCGGCTGATCTCTAACCTTTCTCATGATCATTGAGACCCCACGAGGTGATATCTTCCATGGAGCCCCCAGCCTAGGTTGATTAACAGTCATGTTGTACTTCTTCCACTTCCAAAATAATTGCACCATCAGTTGTCACCTTCTCATTCAGCTTCTTACTTATGGTTTTGTAGCCCATTCCAGCCTTGTGGAGTTCAACAACTTGGTCCCTGACATCTTTTGACAGCTCTTTAGTCTTGCCCATGGTGGAGATGATGGAGTATTACTGAGTCTGAGGGCAGATGGCTTTTTATACAGGTGACTATTTGAAACAGGTGTCTCTCATGCAGGTAATTACTTCAGTGAGATTAGAAGTATGCCAGTGGTCTGTGGGAACCAACACTGATCAAGGTTGGTCGGGGCTCAAATACTTATTTCCCTCAATGACTTACAAATTAATTTTTATTTTTCATTTCGTGTAATTGTCTCAAATTTTTTTCAATATTCTTTCTATAACTGTTAAAATAAAGCTGCCATAAAAATCTGAGACTGTTCATTTATTTCTTAGTATGACAACTGCCAAAATCAGCGGAGGATCAAGTACTTATTTCCTCCACTGTATGTTGTGATACTGTGTTTTATTAACTAATTTATTATGTTATTGACATCAACTCACATGACAACGTGTTCCCAAGAACACAGTGAGTTTCATCTGCTATGCTGGTTTAGTGAAGTGGTTAGAAAGAGAGCGCCTGTTGACTGAACCTCAGCTGATGGGAGTTCACATCAGTGTTGCTACTCTGTATGATCGTTAAAAAATAGAGGTATGACTGGTCACATGTAGTGCCCAACAGCCTTGAGTTCAGAGATCAGCATGGTGAAAGAGTGAAGAGTTCCTCTTTTGCCTTTCGGCTTATCAAGATGGAGATTTAGTAATAGGAATTTAGAGGTGCATGTGCTCAGATTAACAGGACAGACTGGTCCTCCCTTATTTTTTAATGGCATCTTTTCAAAGTCTTGTATAGTCGGCAGACATGTATCAGAGCTTTCTACGTATTTTCAATCTTTGGCAAATATTAATTCACTGGAAAGTCCTTTTACAAGCTTATCAACAAACTATGACAAAAGGAAAAAACTCATTTTGCTTTGCAATAAGGATTATAGAAAAGAAAATTAATTCAAAAACTGTACTCAAACCGTGTACATTTTGTGAAATTTTACATTACTCTTTAGATTGTCTGCCATTTTTTTTCTGCATTCATATAAATTACTTGGTGTATGGCTTTCTTTAATTTAGACTTTTTCCATAATATGCCTCCTTTAAGAGGGCTGCCTAACTCCGTGCCTTTAAGAAGTCTATTGGTATGAGGCTGCTTCATTGGGTTGAAGGTGTTTTATTAGCTTCATTTTAAATAGAGTGTAATTTAAAAGAATGCCACTTGAAGAACAAAACGTTGCTCATTCACAGCTGGCATGAGCCAACATACAATGTTGGCACAATATTTCAGAATGAGGAGGCATCATTGTGCATCATTTTTTTGCCATCAAATCCTGATCTTGTGATTAAGAGAGAAAGTTAAGATGGTTATTAATCATCACTAAAATTGAAAGGACAGGGTTAATGGTTCATCTGATTTTATGAATACAAATTTACTTTCATTTTCCAATAAAGTATTTTAATAAATGCCAGATTAAAATGCTTCACTTTTATTTTTAAAAGAAGTTCAAGAGAATCACATGTACAAGAACACGTGACCTACCATGTTGCAATACATACAGGGGCCTGTGCTGCTTCATAAACAAGAAAAAAAGTTAATCATTATCAGATAACTTATTTCGTATAGTGTTGAATAAATATTTAAAATATTTTGGTTTTCATTTTGCACAGGTGGACACAGCATCACATGATGGCAGCTTGTACAATCGTCCCTTCTGCGAGTCTTTCGAAGAGACACCCATGCTAGT
The DNA here is from genome assembly GCA_018398805.1 of Hirundichthys speculiger. Lineage (NCBI taxonomy): Eukaryota > Metazoa > Chordata > Actinopteri > Beloniformes > Exocoetidae > Hirundichthys > Hirundichthys speculiger. Next base: position 457,616 of record JAGFBZ010000653.1, read on the forward strand.
CGCAGTGCTCACCTACATGGGCTACGGCATCCTCACCATCTTTGGCTACCTTCGAGACTTTCTCCGTCACTGGAAAATCGAAAGGTGCCACATCGCCAGAGAGAGGGAAATTCAAAAGGTAATAGAGTCCCTGGATACAGGGTTTGCAGAAAGGCAGAAAAAAGGACAAACTAGATCGGGGTGTCAAACTTCAGCCCTGCAGGGCCACTGTCCTGTATGTCTGAGAGGTTCCTGTGATATTAAAAATTTATTTCAGGCTTTCTGAGGCCTTCCTAACCTTTGATTAAGCTGTCAATTTAATATCCAGAAGCTCAACAAGGATGTCTATGTTTATTCTAAGTTAAATCAAAGTAACTCTGCTAATGTTACTTAAAGTTATTAACCGCAGTTGTTATGTAGCACTAGATCTGAAGCCATGTAGTGCAGAAAATCTAAAGTTGTGCCTTTTGACATTAGTATAATTTGTAATTAATTTAATCTAACCCTGTGGTACATAAACGGTGTTATCCTGGATGTTGTCATCTGTGATGGCAGTAAGATGAGATTTCTCCTGCTGCACTGTGATCTGCAAACCTTCCTCTCTAATAGAACCTGCCTGAGTACTGCAAAAATGTTGGCATTTTCATCAGCCAGGTGGCAGCACCAATCATAATGTGTTGCATTTGAGACTTTTTGCAGACACGACCACAGCACCAAGCCAAAACCAGCGATACAAATTGTTAATTTTATGCAATTTTCTACCTTCAAACAACAATGGTGTACTACTTTAATGCTGCAGAGTGTACATGAAGAAGCTTCTAAGCAAAGAAGCTACATAGCTATTCCTTCATGAATGATGTGATATGGCTAAAATGGCCAAAAGATCTCTCTGTGCAGTGAAGATAGAAGGCACTGATTTGGCATGAGAGAAAGAGGGGGAAAAACAGGGAAGAATGCCAACATGCAGAACCTCACAAGAAATTCCAGGCTATGCGCTCGTCATTTTGACAAGGAAAAGATCAGCACTATGATGGCTTCACAGCTACTATGCTACTATGATGACCACCTGCTACCCGCTATCCTAAAGCCCTCCGATCGCAAGATACCGAGTTTGCAGAAAGTGCAAATGACACGCCCATTGCCACACCTACAATGTGAATAAGGGAGTTGGCTAAGCGGAAAGCGGCTTTAGGGAAGCGGAAGATTGCATAGTGGTTAGCAGAGGTTCCTAAATCCGCGATTTGCGGGTAGCGGTTAGCTACAGCTCATCCCCAACCCATTCTACCCTTTTTCAACTGAACCATGGTCTCAGATTTGGAGATGCTGGTTCTGATCCCTGCTGCTAACCGCTTGATGACACCAAACAGGACCACATCATCTGCAGTATGAAGCAGATTGTTCTTGATTCAAATTTAAGTTTTTCTGAGTAAATTTGTATGCTAAAACTCATCATCACATTCCATATTTATTTTTCTGAAAGCTGCTGTAACTAGTCTTTTATAAAGCTGTGTTGCAACAGCTCACACCAAATGATTGGTGTGTGTTACTGAATTCCTGTATCTTTGATGCGTATGGTTTCCTACTCTGTCAACCTTTCTGTAGCAGTGTAACTACTGTCTTAATAATCTTGTTACATGCAGTGTTTTGTAAGACATGGAAGTTTCCCAGTTGTTGTTTTTGTTACCCAGGCTAAACCAGATTAATATTTTCCTAATGAAAATTTAATTTTAAAACACCCCAACCTATTTTTCAGGCTCCAATAAAACATTTTAAACGGTGTTACTTCAAGCTTCTGTGTTTTGTAAAAAAAAAAAAAAAAAAAAAAGTTAAAATGAGATAATCAAAACATCTGATTAACATAAACTTGTAATAGTATCAAAATTGGAGAGATCTCAAATCATTATTTTCAGAATGTACAGTACATGTAGAACATATCATTATTCACTGAGGTTGTTTTCAGCATGTTATGTAATCTTTAATTGTTAAAGCTATTGTTTTAAGTACGTGGCTATAACAAGGAAGGGGAGCTGGTGGAACAGATGTGGGGAAGTCATTAAATCACCTTGAGGGATATCAAGTGGATGTTTCCTCTAAGAACCAGGGAAATTAACTCCCTGGCATATTTACTTGTTGATAATTGTTCTCTAGCTGAGCTTTGCAAAAGCATGAGTGGCATGCATTTCCTGTAATTCCATGCCTTGTAAAAGCAGACAACTGGGACTTTAAGGTGGAAATCCTTCATGCTCTGCCACTCAGGTCTTGTAATGCTCTCTCACAATCTCTTTTTTATGTTATTCTCTATTGCTCCTTGTGTAGGACTTTGTGCCACTATACCAGGATTTTGAGAACTTTTACACCAGGAACCTTTACATGCGGATAAGAGACAACTGGAATAGGCCTATATGCAGTGTCCCAGGAGCTAAGATGGACCTGATGGAACGAGCTTCCCCTGACTACAACTGGACCTTTGAGTAAGAAAGAAATGGCATGTATAAATTGTTACTTGTTAGATGACCAAAGGTGTTCAGACACATGATAGCAAAAGGAAAAAAGCAAAAACAAAAGGAAATCCCAGTCATGCTTAATGCCCTTCTATGTGATAAATTGGAAACAAAAGACTGTGTAACGTTACAGGTCTGCATAACTGAACTGGATTATGCACCATCATTGCTGGGCAGAGCGGTTGCAACATTATAAAAGACAGTTTGATGTAATCAGTTGTAGAAAGAGGAAGCTTCCTCAAAAGGAAAGCTACTTTTGAACTTGAAGTTGTCATGAGTTTTCCAGTGCATGTTTGGGTTCATATCTTGATTTTTCAAGTTGTTGTTTGGTTCATGTTCATTTTCACTAGAGTTCAGAAAGTATTCTTTTTCAAGACTAGTCTGTCCGTCCATATAAGAGGTGGCTAAAGTCAGTCCTCGAGGGCCACTGTCCTGCAGGTTTTAGATGTTTCCCTCCTCCTTCACACCCTGATACAAGTGACTGTGTCATTATCAGACATGTGCTGACTTTGATGATGATGACCATTAATTAGGATCAGGTGTGATAAAACCAGGTAACATGCAAAACCTACAGGACACCGGCCCTCGAGGACCGACTTAGGCCACCCCTGGTCCATATGTTTAACCAAGTATTATTATTATTGTTATTATTATATTTAATTATTTTCACTCTAAACAGATTTGATAGTTTCCCACTGTTATTTATCTTTCTCAGGCTAGCGTTTTCTTTCCCCAATATGATAGCCACAGAAGAAACACGAAAGCCATCATTTACTTTAACATCCCAGTACCCATTCGACATAGTTGGAGCATTATCAAATACTTTTTGCTCTTTTAGATCTCGCTCTTCCTCTTTAAGAAGACAAGACTGTTCAGCAGGTGGTATATCCTTCCTTGGTAAGCAGGCTGGTAGAGACACACCGGCTAACCAGCGAGAACAAGAAGACCCCAAATGCACGATGGGATTGAATCTAGATAAATCAGGGGCCCCACAGGCAGCTACAAGAAAGTCAAGATCCTCATCTCTCCACAGATGTCCTAGAAACTATTTATTGATGGTAGACTTTGGAGTCCAGTCAGGTCCTCCATCAATAATCAGGGCAAGGGCTGGCTTTTTACAAGTGTGGATGAGCATGAAAAATGTCTCCCAATTATTCACATGAGTAGTAGAAGTATTTTTTATTTATTAACGCCGACATTTATTTTATTGTGCGTTAACGCATGTTGCTCACGTGGTTTTGTTTTGAAAAAACTGTTGCTGGCTGCTGCGGAAGAGAATTGGCAGGTAAAAATGTGGAAAAGCTAAAACAGACATGGAGAATGGTAAAAATCAGTGTACTTTACAGTTTGGGTAGCTACTCAGGTAGCAATATTAACAATTCTGTCTAAAAAAAAAAAAACTTTCAAACCCCTTTGTTCAAGACGATCGCATCATTCCTCCATGTTACATCAGATCTGCTCCATGTGTTCACTGTCGTGCTGTTCTCTTACTGGTTACTTCAGCGCGGCTCCATCTTGTGATAAAGATGTGTAATGACAACAGAAAGTCTATTCCTTGATTATAAAACGAACGACATTTTTGAGAATATGACTTCTAGATAAAAATATCGTCCTATATTCGGGCCAATACGGTAGCTTGATCAAGGACTTATTCAACAGCAGATGGGTGTCCTGCAATGCTGGAAAGGAGCATCAGAAGATTCTGTGCTCATTGTGATCTGAGCAGAAGATGCAGAGCTGGAGAGTGCATTGGTTCAATCTATATATGAGCTGAGTTTTCATTCAGATTTTCATAATATTGCAAATATTATAGTATGTGATTCCAGTGCCGCCATGCTACTTGAACTGCCATGCGCAAAGCCATTTCAGCGTCACGTAAACCAGACAATTAAATATTAAAAACAAATTCAGTCCCGTGGCCTGTTTTCTAAAATTGAAATATAAAAAATATTTTTAAAAAAATTGTTTTTTTTTTGGTGTTTGATTAAAAAATGAAAAACAAAATAAAAAGTCACCTTTTTAATTTTTTAAATTTTTGATTGACAATTGAAAGTGAAAAAAAAAAACAAATAAAAAACAAATAAGAAACTTTTACATGGACATTTTTATTTTAAAGTTCTCCCAGATGGAGGATTAGACAGAAACAAGGTTATTTATAATTACTGACAAGTTTAACTCCCTGTTAAAAGTTTCTGCTGTTACCTCAGAAATGACCTGATTTAATGTTCTGATTGTGGCCTTTAGATTGTTAGGATTTTGTTGGTAGACTTTTTTTATTTTTCACAAAAACAGGGTGACATTAATGCCCTGGCGGTGGCAATAAGCTTTATTTTATTTGACATTTTTTAAGATGAGAAGTGCTGATGTTAAGTGTTTGAACAACAAATGTTATGGCACTTTAGTTCATGTGGCAGCAGAACATTTAAATAAAAGTTACCTTTACACTACTTTTGAATTCATTATTTTATTTTGTGTATACAATGCAATTAATCGTGATTAATCAGGGAAATCATGCGATTAGTCACGATTAAAAATTTCAATCGTTGCTCAGCCCTAATAAAAACAGAAGGCCAGTAGCTGGTGTATCAATTACATCCTGACCTAACTTATCTTTCGCAAAAATAACACAATTATTATCGGCAGATTTTTGATTTACTTTAGTTAGCCATCTGGCTCAGTCAAGTAGACCGTCAAAGGAAAGTCATGGTCAGCATAATGAGGAACATCATTTTCTGGAAAAAAAAAAGTTAGAAGTTGATAAAGCGAGACTGCCTGTCTCCAAATGTGGACCTTTCCTTTCCTGTCACAGGAAAATATGCAGCACAATGTCACAGTTTTTCACCCCAGTACAGACGTCCTGTCAGTTATGCCTCGCTGCTTCTCTAGTGTTCTTCCCAGCTCACTTTAGTAAATAGTGGACCTTAGTATCTGAAAGCTTCTGTAGTCCATCAATGTTTTCCAACATGTGTCGACAGATATCTTCCACAGTAACACCACAAGAGGTTGCTGTTCCAGCCCTTCAATGACTGATCCACAAATCCATGAGGCTTCACAAATTTTATGATGGTATCCAAAAGTTCTGGAACTTTTTCCTGAAGGGGTTGTGGACCTGTTTTTTTTATTTATTCATTTTTTTGGTAATAAAAACACCTTGCTCATGTACTTGCTACTCTTCTTTAACATCAATTTCCTGCTGTGAGGTATGTGTGAGCAGTTCATGAACAAATCCAGGCCTGAACACGAGTTCAGTAAAATCCAAAAGCATATACTGCTTTCCGCATTCAATTCCCATGACAGGAAACATTTTTAATAATTTGGTAGATGACTTCTTGCACCATTTCCAAACTGAACTGTTTCCTAATTGCCTCTGCTGGAACACAGCAACACCCTTTCCTGTGGCAATACTCGTTAATATCTTGTAAAAGTAAAAACTGTTCTGCTGACAGGGACTGGAACACTGATTTACCCTCATCTGTGTTCATAAGGTGATTCATTTTTGATTTAGCAAAATCCCAAGTGAGCCTGAGGGAATTTGACACAATAACTACATGTGATTTGTTTCCTTTTTCTGAGCACAAATGTGTGCCCAAAGGCTGGAGATGCATTTTTTTTTTCAAATTAATCTTTGGTTTCAAATAGATTTGGCAGAATGGCTGTAATTTTTGTCAGTTTATCTCAGCAAAATTTTAGCTTGGCTGTCAAAGTCTGGGCTGTCACAGATGACCATAGATGAAATTGCGATCAACTTTACTTTCAAAGTGTCCAACTTCTGGTTTTCTTCATGGAGCGTCATCTGCACAATGGAAGTTTTCTAACAGAAATTTTGTCCAGTTTTCCAACTCGTAAAAAGAGTGAAACTCTTAGTGGCTGGCTGCCACATTTGAAATACATTTCAAGAATTCTGGATGTGAAGTCACTTCTTGAATAAGATGTCAGAGGAAATGCCAAGTTCAGTGCACATGTGAGAAAGTATTGATGTCTGGCCAGCAAGAGCTTGGTCAGTTTGAAAGCTTTTAACAACAACAGCTTATATAGTTGTCACCAGACTCTGGACTTCTTTTTTTAAAAAAAGTATATATTTTTTTCACTTCTACAAACTTTGGTTCTGGCAGCTTATCAGGATTTTTCAGTGGCATCTACAGGAGACCCATCCTGAAATGAAAAACAAGTAGTCTGTTTAAAATAATGTTAAAACCTCTGCATGCAGCCATCATATATTAATTAACTTTGTCCTTAATTTAAAGAAGAGATGACTCATTTAATTTGGAAATAAAAACCTAAATTATTAAAAAAAAACTTTTCCAGTGTGCTGTTTTCCCCCAAATGATCCATATCCAATGAGCAGTCATCATGCATCATTGGCAATGGATCACACTTAAAAGCATGGTAGTGAGACAAATCAGAAATATATTAGATCCCACATAGGGGAACAGAGTTTCTTTCATGCAAAAAGGCCTGCAAAATGCAAACATCAATGTAGTCCAAGACGCAGTGCACATTTTGGTACAGAATGCATGGCTGAATGTACAATGCCGTGTACATCAATCTAGCCAAGAGGGCTAGATTAGCCTTCTTTATTATTGTCGTAGCTAACAATCTTTGCAAGAAAATTACCCAATAAATAAGGATATACTGCCTGGGACTGGGATAATTGATAAACAAATGATGAAATAAATCTTACCTTTTTTGTCAGAAATGACAGCAAGCTACCAGCTCCGCTCTGGATTTTCTTTATCTTTTCGTAGCCTCTTGGATACAATGCATTAGGCAATATCAGGTGCTGATTTGTTCTCTCTCCAAGCTTCCCACACCTTTAATACCGCATCTTGCCTGTTCATATTATTGTGGACAAAGCAGAATACATTTGAAAAATTACTGTAGTCACCAACTGGCCTTTTGTGAATAACAGATGGCCTATTTTTTACGAAATTGAACAGATCTGCATCCACGTTATAATTTACTGGGCTTTAATAAGGTGGCTAATACAGTAATACGGCTGCGGGTGCCCGCTACCTGCAAACCGCTATGGAGCGTGTTTTCATCCAGATCGGAGCAGCTCTCATGCGCACCTCGTCTGGGACTCTGCTGTAGAGCTTCATCCTCTTCCTTCCTTCTCCTCCTCCTCTGCACTGATATATACATAAAAATATTCTTTACACAGACAATTCCTATCGGCAACCTGAAAGTCCCAGATAGTTGGTGCGCTCCCGGTAAACACGGCCAGGCAGAGCCGAGGGAACATATTCTCAGCAGGGGGGTGCTGGGAGTCTGAGACAGCTGTGCGTCTTGGCGCAGCTGATGTGACCTTTTAAAATACTGCAGGATGAATCATTGGATGTGCATTTAAAGATCACAAACAATTAATGTTCCTGTCCCTCCTCGACCACCAACAGTTTCAGACATATCGGAAATAAATTCCCACATCCAACCTTTTCCAGCTTGACACCGGAGCCACGGAGCTCTATTTGATAATCTGACCTGTTCAAAACAGAAGTAACTGATGTAGGCCATGACGGATTTTGAGAGGAAATGTCCCAAAGATCTCCTTGGTTTCCTACACTGCAAATATCTGAATGAGATCATGCCACAGCTGTACAGACTGATGTGTCTGGCCGTGACTATTAAAACGTGAATAAAAACGTCTGCAAGGAATATGGTGATGCATAATCGAGAGGTAGAGCCGTTTGTGCATGTCCACATGTGACCAGGTGGATACACATTTATGCCATTTGAACGCGCTCTTTTACGCGCCGACATTGCAAGATACCGAGTTTGCGGAAAGCGCAAAAAACCGTTGCCACACCTACAATGTGAGTAAGGGAGTCGGCATAGCGGCTTCAGGGAAGCGGAAGATTGCATTAGCGGTTAGTGGAGGTTCCTAAACCCGCAATTTGTGGGTAGCGGCTAGCAGGAGGTGTACGATCGGGGCCTTTGTCTCCTTGCGTGACTGGTTTACACAGCACAGTTGCATTTACCATTTGTAATTTGTGTTTGGCTGGTATGCAATGAGCCTCTGACTGAGCAATATACAAGGGCTCCTCTTCGTGGTCTTTAACTATAGAAGAGCCAGATTAGGGGTGCAGGTGGCTCACGGTACGGTCCATACCACGGTGTTTGTGTTACCGTTTCGGTACGGATTCGGTACAGTTTAAGACCACCTGCTACCCGCTAAGCTTTTTGTGAGCCGTGGCACAGTTAACATGTAAACGGCGACGAAAACCATTGACATAGTGCAAGACGTCATCAGGGGGCTCAGCATTTTTCCACTCATCAACCAACACAGCCAGCGGACCCCGGACTGTGTGTCCAAACACAAGTTCATTTGGACTGAAACCTGTACTTTCCTGTGAAACCTCACGTATTGCAAGCAGCAACCAGGGCAACCATTCCTCCCAATCCTGAGAAAGTTCTGTACAGTAAGAATGCAACATAGACTTCAACTTCCGATGAAAATGTTCAAGGGCCCCCTGAGACTCAGGATGGTATGCACTCGACACCTGATGTTTCACCTTCAATTGTTCAATCACCTGAGAAAATGTCCGCGACATGCCATCATGTGATGTGGTCATCACCAGATCCTTGAATTTTAAAGGGACCACAACCTGGACAACTGTGTCCACTTGCACACCATCCACTACCTGAGCCCACTTCCTTAACAGTAATCCTTCACTAAGGAAATAGCCACTAGGAACACCCCTGAGCTGACCTTCTGAGCACACAAGCTCAAACAGAGATTTTAATGTTGGATCCATAGCTTGCTCATTAATACAATTTTCTCTAGACAGTGATGGCAATGGGACAGAAAACAATTTGAACTGTTCCTTTCCCTCAGAACTGTTCTCTCCCTCAAAAACTGAATTTTGAGACTGCTCCAACTTAGCCTTACTCCTGGAACGTGTCAAAGCACAAGAAGAAAAGACTTTAGGGTACTGCTTAGCACACTCATCTGGGCCCTCAAGTTCCTGCAATGGTGAAACCGATACACAACAATGGTGGACAACCTTTCCACACCCTTGCCCCCGCCAAATCGTTTCCCAGAATAATATCTATGCCCTGAATTGGCAGCTGTGGACGCACACCCATCTCCACCTCTCCACATACAAGATCAGAAAAGAGATGAAAACAATGTGAAGGAACCCACAGAGGAACTAACCCAACACCAAGTACAGGAGATTTTTTCCCAGCAGTTGTACAGGCCGAAAAAGGCAAAATACTCTCTACTATCAAACTCGCGTTAGCCCCCTTGTCATGCAAAATCTTAACAGGTACCCTGTGTTTTCCATCCACAGACACAAAACCATCTGAGACAAAGGGTGCATAGGTCTCAGCAATAGCTTTAGATTGAACAGTGGCCAACGGAAGAAAATCAGACCTAGTCACCCCTATGCTTAATGCAGAGGAGACAAGGCCAGCTCACTTCACATACACACTGGAATCAACTGATTTTTGGCCCGCCTTACTGATTGGACATTCCCCCTTCCAGTGCCCCTTGTTTTTACAAGCATGACATATTCTGGCTGGATCAAACCTCCCATCTGTCCCCGGAACATGCCTCACCGCCTGTTGAGGGGGCCCCTGGGCAAGCCCTGGAGACTTACTAGGCCTAAACCTTTGACCTTCCCTGTGGATTTTACCAGGTACCGAGCCACTAGCATGCGTCAATATATACTCATCCGCAAGCAGTGCAGCCGCTGCTGCTGTCTTCACCTTCTTCTCATTAATATAAGTAGCAAGGTGGACAGGCAATGAACTTTTAAACTGTTCCAACACCATCAAATCACACAAAATCTCATACCCATCTACCTCTGAAGCAGAGCACCAGCGGGCAAAATGAGCCAAAATATCTTGTGCAAATTCAACGTGAGTTTTCTTATCCCCTTTCCTCCAGTTTCAAAACTGCAGCTTTAACCTTAACATAGTCACCCCTTTCAATAGAATCAAGGGCAGAAAAAGCTCTCTGAGCCTTGCCTGTGAAAATACCCTGCAACAACATGGTTCTATGACTATCTGGCCACCCTCTAACTTGAGAAACACGCTCAAACAATGCAAAAAAAAAATGTGTCCAGATCTCTTTCATCAAACTTGGGCAAAAGATGCAAACTTTTAGCAATATCAAAACCATTGGATCCCTGTCTACCACTGGCTAACCCTGTCTCAAGAGTCTCACCTTCCCTCCGCAGCTCCAACCGTAACTGCTCTACCTTAGCTCTCTCCCTTTCCAGTGCTATTTCAGCCCTTATTCTCTTCCTCTTCAATTCAAGCTGCAACGTCTCCTCCTCTAATGTTGATTTTTCCCTCTCTAGCTGCAAATAATGTTCAAATGACAGAGTACCACCAAAAAGCTCTGAACCAACTGGACCTGGAGCTGTTGGAGCCTGAACCACCTCCAAAGGTCAGGCAGACACTGCTAGCCCATCAAACCAGTCCATCAGCTCAGCCTTTTTTGGCACTTTTTTTCAGGTTTTGACCAGCCTAAATTAACTGCCAAAACCAGTAAATCTACCTTTGCAAACTGAGTTAAAGTACTACGAGATGGCCTCTTAAGAAACTCAGAAACCAAAGTATTACTGTGCTCAGCCTCCATGTTTAATCCAATCACACAAACTACCAAGCTAGCGCATCCAAAAAGAACAAAACAAGGTTGTCTGAGTCACCCAATACACAACCACAGGGAGATTGAATAATTCTGGAGCACCCCTTCCTTGCTACCTAACCCAAAACTGGCTAACTCAACCCTAGTCTTCATGTGCGCACTGGCGGTGGGTATTTATGCACCTTCAAACCATCTGTATTGGGGTAGACAGCTTGTCCCAGCCAATACTCTGGGGTGCCCCTGAGACAACTGCTACTAGCCGCACAGACAACACACAAAAACAACAAACAGCCCTGAAAACAGAAAACCAACAACCTCTCCTTGTGAGATGACTGCTGCTACAGCCTATCTGGGGGACACAATGAATGCTCCAGCCAGACAGCACAAGTTGCACAGCTGCCCAGCTACAATCATCCCAAAGTTGTGTACCACATAACCTCAAACACACCCTCCATGTGGATGCACAGCTCACCTGCTGCTAAAGAAAATGGAGAACTAAATCTTAAACCCTACCTGCTGAACTTAACCATGAAATAAAGCTGTAACTGTGGGCCTCCCAATTCAATCATACTATTAAACTCCCCCAAATGTTAACATTTTGGGTCCAAAACTGGATGAGCCCCCACTTGTTATGCCCAGCTCGTGGGAGAGCATGACAAAGAAGGGAGGTCCACGCAATAACAGCTTTTAAACAAAAAGATTAATTTATTGAAGGTAAAGCAACATAAAGAATTCAATGATTAAGTCAGATAATCAGTGGTGTGATGAGGGTGTTGGGTGCTGTGGATGTGTGTGTGTGCTAATATAAGCTATTTGTAGAAGGAAACCAAGGCTAAACTAAATATAAACAACCTAAACAAAACCAAAGGGTGCCAGAAAGGCACCAGCCTTCCAGGAGGGAGAGAGAGCCATCTTGGATTTCCCCAAGCTTTTAAAGGCGAGGCACAGGTGAAAGCAATCACCAACGAGGAGGGAGGGGCAAGCAACCAGGGAGAGGAGGGAACATGCAAGAAAAAGAAGAGGCAGGAACACAGGGAAACTGATCTGAAGCCTGTGGTCATCACAATACCGAGTTTGCGGAAACTGCAACTCGCATAGTGGCGCGTAAAAGAGCGCATCCAAATGTCATAAATGTGCACCTACCTGGTCACATGTGGACGTGCACAAACGGCTCTACCTCTCGATTACGCATCACCGTATTACTTGCATACATTTTTATTCTCTTGAGGTCAGAGGATGTCTGGTCAGCAGTTGTGGATCTCAGGATAGTCACGATGCTAGACACAGTCAGTCTGTACAGCTGTGGCACAGTCTGATCTCATTCAGATGTCTGTTGTGGAGAAGGTCTTAAACACAAGCCAAATGTCTGTATCAATGATCTTTGTCAAGCTAGAAAAGGTTGGATGCGGGAATATTTCTGATATGTCTGAAACTGTTGGTGGTCGAGGAGTGACGAAAACATTAATTGTTCGTGATCTTTAAATGCGCATCCAATGATTCGTTCTGCAGTATTTTAAAAAGCACATCAGCTGCACCAAGATGCACAACTGGTAACAACTGGATCTTCCGCAGGTAAGATCCGGGTTTAGGGAGGTGGAAGATTGCGTTCTGTTAACTGTTAACTGTTTTCACTCCCTCGCAGGTGTATTCAACAGCAAAACCAAAATGGCTTCCCACACTGGTGATTAAAAAAAGTTTTTCCCAATTTCTCCGCTACCGCTGGCCATGCCTGCTTGTTTTTTTTCCTGCGTCTATGAGCTGCAGCCAACCGGCCAAAGTGTGATCGGCTGGTCACTGTAAGTGAGCGGAGGCGAGTGGACATCGACATGCAGTATCGGGCCTGTTGCCTAAAAGGCACGCACGCTCACGTGCAAGTCCAATGCAAAGTTATTGGCACATAAATACAGCGGGACATAAAAGCCCGTGTTGTCCCCTGTCCCGTACAGGTCGTACCGAACCGTACCGTATTTTACCAAGTACCGTTGCATCCCTAAGCCAGATGTAACCAGTAGTGAGCCAGCAGTTTTCTGCTGTTGTAGCCCTTCTACCTCCAGGCAGGATGTGTTAATTTTTTGTGATGAAAATCTTGGAAGCTCAGGAGATCCAGAAATGCTCAGATCACCCAGTTCGCCATTAGCAATCACATAATGGTGAAGGCCATTCTTCCATCCTGATGTGAATGTTTACAAAAATGTATCTGCAGGACAAGTGCTTGGCTCTGCTACAAAAATGATTGGAAGATTCTATGATTAAGTACATTTAACTGTGATTGCAATAACATGGCTAATTTAAAGATTAATTCAAATAAACTAGCATTCAGCTCATGTGGAAGGTTTAGCCCCATTCACACAGCCAGGTCATTCCACCTTTGTAATGCCTTCATTCTGCCCAGCTGTGCTGTGTGAATGGCATAGGAGGGAGAATGATGTAACATTTTGTTCTGCGGCTATGCTGCCTTTGGAGGTCGTAAAGTGTTGTGTGAATTGGCTTTGCGGAAAAGCATAACAGAGTTGCAAGGATGGCTGCAAACTCCATCTGACCACAGGACGCTGAGAGATACCCTGATGAACCATCTTACAGTGGAATTGAGGTCAACTGTCAGAATGCCTAGCCAGTTGACAAACAAGTTAAAGATGCAGCGACCAAAAACTGAACCCAAAGGTTTTCTGGAGAGTGGTTTTGAAGCCTCTTTATTCCTTGTACTCCAGCACCATGTTGCAGACAGCTGAAACAAGCAGGCCTGGAACCCACCTGGAACATGCTCACTATAATTCTCATCTCACTTCAGACTGGATCATTCCCAGGGGCCTTTAAAAACTGCTGTCATTAAGCCTCGTCTAAAGAGGAGCAGTCTTTTTTTTTTTTTTTTTTTCCAGCAAATGTTTTAATTAATTTTCCACAGAGAGATACAACAAATAACATGGGTGCAGAACAGAACAATCACAGTAAGGTTCTTCTCAAACATGCTAAATTACCGGGCTACGGCAGGGGCGGACTGGTAATCTGTGGCTTCTGGAAAAGTCCAGAACGGCCGTCTTGTCTACGGCCATCAGCCCTGTTCAATAACCAAAATGTTCAGTCTATCAACTAACAGCAGGGGGCGCTAAGATGATCATTTATCAGATATAGGCCTAAAAACCAACAAAGCAGACTAACGTTAGTGTCTGTCAACATAAAGATGGCAAGCAGAAAACACAAGGAGAAAGGTGGATGGAAAAAATTAAAACTTAAGAAAGCCAAGTAAGGAGGAGAAGTGTTTCCATTTTGTCACTTTTTATCCTTTTCTTGTCTTTCGTGGTGCGTGGTGGATCAATGTCTGTGGAATAGGTTACAAATGTTGTTTGAAGGACGATTGGTTGATTGGTAGCCTAACTAATCACAGCAGCACTCCATGGAGCAATTTATTTTAAAAATCTGTATGTCAGGCCTGTATTTACCAGGTAGTCTAGTGGTTCAGTGGGTGGGCTCTCATATAGTGGTTTGTGGGTTCAATTTCCAGTGTTATAATATATTGTAGTGTCCCTGTTTAGCCATTGCTTTCTCTCTATCCAATAAAGGCCACTAGAAAATCTTTTAAAAAGATGCTGATATGACATATAAACCATCACCTGCTAACTACTGCTGACCAAATAATAATAATCTACTCTGTTGAGTTCATAAATGTCTAAATCTGATTCTGATGGAGTCAGTGCCTTACCAGCCATGAATCTCACCACATCAGGTCACTGGTTATGAGGCATTATTTAGGTTTGCTTGTCAGAACATTTTCATTTTAAACAGTAAAGGAATATTTGTATGCTTTATAAAGCCCAGATGCTCCACAGAGACTTAGGAAGTGCTTTGTTCCTGCAGCAACCAGACTTTTTAATTTGGACTGCTGATGTCATGTCTTGCTGCTACAGTAGTTCTTGTACTGCACATTGCACTTTAAACTGCAGCCACTCTTTTAGGCTGTCATAACTTGCTGCCATATTTGCTTGTACAGTGCACTTTAAATTGCAGCTATATTCTTTGCTGTTTAACTTGCTGCTATACTTGTCTTGCACATTGCACTTTTAAATAGATTTGTATTTTTTTATGCATTTTTTTTCTTTCTTTTATCTCCCTGCTCACTGGGCTCTCTAAACGGGCTGTAAGACAGCTGCAATTGTATACAATTCAGAGAGCTCATTAACCCACATCACAGAACAAAAGATGATCATAAATGACAAATTGCCGTAGGAAACAGTTCGTTTTAAGCATCACATGGAAAACATGGAGTCCTTGAAATAAGTTTGTCTAGACGCCTACGTGTCAAAACTTAGAGACTTGATGGAGCCAGAATGATTAATCAAAGCCATGGCCCTCAACAGACCAGAATCTAGGGGAACTGTCATGGACATATGAATCCAGCATTACACAATAAGGCCCCAAAATGCAGTTTTAATATTAAACAATTTAATTAAGAATTTTATCAAATGCTACCAGAGCTGAAATGATTAGTTCTGCTGAGACAACTGCCGCAGGCTAGCAAGTCATAAGCCGAATTATTGTTGGTCCCAACAGACTCCCTAATGTTCATTTCAGGTTTGGCGGTACTCATTTAGGATATTTTTGATTAGTCGCCTGGTTAGTCACCTTGGAAGGGCACTGAAATAGTCAGAGGCAAAAGTTGCTCGACTGGAGGACTCAGCTGCTGCAAAAGGTAGCAAATGAGCAAAAGACAGTCCAGCTAGATTTCCTCTGATTAGCCAAGCCCAGCAGTCTTCAAACGGGAGCAAAGATAGCTGCTATGCTTCACCCCTGAACACAGCGCAACAATCTATATTACCTTCACAATAAAAATGACGATGGTGTTGCCTCTTTTTTTTACAGTGCAGAAGTCAAGTCAAGATGGTGTTAAGCGGCAAGTAGCGGAAGTGATAAGAGCTAGTCTAATTATACATTTTTTTTTTTTTTTACTTCATATAATTTTAGCTGATGTTATCCAAAAAAAATGTCAGTTGTCTGTACAACTGAACAGTTGTCAAGGTTATGAAATTTAGCTATTGAAAAAAAAAATTCTTTAGATTTACTTGCTTTTGGAGCCAGCCCTTGTGGTTTCTTCAGCACCTACAACTATCCCTATTTCCTGGTTGTTGTCACACCCTAGAGGGCAGTGTAGCCCTTTGGTTTTCGATCACTCCTTTAGAGAGACAGAGACTAGTTGGTCTGACCATGTTATGGACTTTGTCACTTGACTTTGGGCACTAGCTGCTGGTTAAACTGTCGTGCCAGAAACCCTCAGACGGGCGTCCATATAAGGCCAGTAAAGCAGAGGTCCCATGGCACGGCAGAATCTTGTCTCTCAAGAGTTTACAATATATTAAGTTATCTCAAAAACTTTCAGCTGGGAAAATGAAGACTGGAGTCAGTAGATGAGTGAACATCAAAGATCTTCTTTATTCTCCAATACAGTTATACAGAGGTCAAAAAGCCTGAGTTTTTCTGCAGAAAAACTGTTTTTTGTCAGTCTGTGCATTAGCTTTTATCTCCCTACAATATGGTTGTCTTACACTCTTGAGTTATTTTCGGACGATCTCATTGGATACAATTTTTGTTTTACCTCAAATATTTTGAATGAATCAGATTTTACAGGTCTGCGTGTTTGTTTGACTGCATTACTCACATCTTTGACCATTAATTGTTACAGTCTGCTCTGCTGCTCAGCCACAGCCCTCATCAGCCTAAAGCTTTTATCTGCTGCTCTCACATGCTCGCTATCCCCAATCAAGCCAGGATAGATGCAGCCTCACTCCACTCACACTCTGCCAGATTGTCTTTGCTCCCATGCCTGACTCTCCAGCATGTACTACCGAATTGCTTACCTGGTATTGACCCGACTTGCCTCTGACCATCGATTCTGTCCCAGCCCGGTGGTCAGGACTTATGTGTCTGTCCTTATCTCCTTTTTTGTTTTGGCGTATAGTCACAAGACAGGCAGGGGAGATAATGGAGCAGAATTGGTCTAAAATACAGACTCATCAGAACGTTGTTGACATATTGATAACCTGGAGGAGCATCCAGCAGATGAAGTGGGGCCATTGTCTTTCTTGGGTTTACCGCAGAACCTGGCCAGCATTTCTCTCCTGCATCTGCTGTAGCATCCCAAAAGGCGCGAGGATGAGGAAACCCTATTATGTGTCCTGTGGAAACCACCAGTTAGATTGTTTGTTTGTATTTCATTGTCATTTATTCAGAACTGGCTGAATGAAGTAGTCAGTGACCAGAAACATTAAAGACTGGGCTGTGAAGTTGAGAAAAGGAACTGCCTTGAAATTGCAGAATGCTGTAATACTTGTGAAAGCATATAGAGAAGGAATATTGCGACCTTGTGGGACCACAGTGAATCCACATCTAGAGTGGAATCTGAATGAAGAGGGGATCTCCAGTGCTGTGATCTGTGATCTCTGTGTGAAAATGGCTAATATTAACATGACAGACATCTAAATGAGAGTAGTTTTCACCTTCAGCTTAACCACAGATCAAGATGATTAAGTTGTCAATAAAATTTATAAAAAAAATATTTAAAATATATTGTCTATATTTTCTTTTATGTATTTTATGTTTAGAAATACTATACAAATTTTCAAAACTAACATCAGTATCATGTCCTTCATGTCCTTTTTTTTAAAATTAGGAAAAGGTAAACTCATTTTCATAAGTTGTTTCCTCTGTCATGTAAAAGAAAGGAAAAATAATTCAACCTCTAACTTCACTCCTATTCCTTCTGGAAAACTCATTGAGTTACTGATTGTTATTCAGTTCACGTGAAGAACAGCATTTCATCCTGTGTTTGAAATCATGTCTTAAAGGTTCAGTATGGTGTTTTTTAACTGTAATATTGTTGCAAACTATCATTTGCCTGCTGCTACATTACAGTCACAGTTTCTCCTTGATGTCGTAATCTGAGTTGATATATTTAATGTGGCAGCTGTGCTGGTCTCACACACGTTAACTTAAAAGAATTAGCACATTTTCTCCATCAAATAATACATGTTCCTTGTAAAAAGAGAAAAAAGTAGAAAAATAGATCCAGTTCTGTAGGTTGGATTTGCAGACGATTTGAAATGCAAATCCGGTCTCTTCTGAACTGCAGATAAATCCAAATGGCCCAAATCTATCTTGATGAATGACTGACACTATGAACAGATACTCTCTATTCTTTCTCATTACTGTCATGTGTGGTTTATATCATGTGACAATCCAAAGCTGGCATGAGCATCAGTCCAACCTCCTGTCATCTCAACTTCCCTTTGATGAAACCTGTAGGACAACTGCAGTGGAAGGTGTTTGTTATTACGAGAATGTGGTGTGAACTGGGCCTCTCAACAAAGTTGAACCAGGAAAATGATGAAGAGGAGGAAAGAGTACTTGATGCAACCAGGCCTTTTTCTCTGCTTCACTCGGGTTTTAAATGATTTGTACCAGTCAGTCCTTTTAGTTATACCAATTGACCGCCGAAATCTTTAGTTTCTGCTCCCTGATTGTTTGCTTTGTTTGTCTTTCTTTCTTGTCTAGATATACAGGTCGGATAGTGAAGGATGTGATTAACTTGGGCTCATATAATTACCTTGGCTTCGCTGAGAATACGGGCCTGCGTGCTCATGCTGCAGCCAAGGTCACCATGGCATACGGTGTCGGAGTTGCAAGCACCAGGCAGGAGATCGGTACAAACACAAATATATCTGCTACATTTACCATTACTGATGTATGTAACTGCAAGAATGCTTAAACATGACAACTTGACATTAACTACTTTAACTATGCATTGATACATGATGGATTCCATCTGTATGTAGTGTGAGAGTACTGTTGTTTATCATAAAGCTTTACTTTAAATGTCCTTTTCCTTCACTGCAACTTGTAGAGTATCATAAAATACTCGATTTTGTCAGCATTTAAAATGACCACTGAAGCTCTTGCATTTGTTAATGTGCAATACCTGTAGAATATGAAAGAAAATTCCACCCTCTATGAGGCCATATAGAACAACTTACAAAATTATCAACTTGTATAACACTGTAGATAAGTCAGAAAACATAGGAAAGAAAAATCATAGTGTGGCCAATTTAACAATAATGTGACTGACTAAATGCTACTACTTAAAGTAGGGTTTCTCAACGGGGGGGTTCTGAACCTTTGGGGGGGGGGCTGGGAACGTCAGGGCTGAGAGGGGGGCGCTCAGGCACAAATGAAGGGTGCCACGCCTTAAGAACTTTGTTTTAAACTTCCATGATTTGTCAAGGGTTTTTTTTTATAGTGCAAATCTATTTGCGTTTCAATAAAATGTTGTGCTCAGATTTCCTTTCAAAAAATAGAGACCAAAACCCAGAGTCTGCTGCTTCCATGACCTGGTAAAATCTCCGTTTCTCTCTACGTCACAATCAGATGAGCCGAACGGGATCAGTCACCATGGTAACGCACATAAACACATAGCAGCAGAGAACCCCTTTCCGACCCATTTCGCAGAGGTTCATTCAGCAATCCGATTAAAACGTACACAATCAAGACTACGTAACCACGATTAATCACAAACATTTACAGTACAATAAAAAATGGTGGAAAAGATCATCATCGTGGTCCAGGGGGGCGTTTGTTCAAAACAGGTTGAGAACCACTGACTTAAAGAAACTATCTAAAATTAACTGAGACTGAGTCTAATATTACATGGTAAAGAGCGTAAACCTTCCATTAGGGACTAAGATGATGTGAATCGAAGCTATTTTGAGTGACAACAGAATATGCATTTGCAGGCAAAATGCCAGGTAATGTTACAATTACCAAGTCATAAACAGAAAGCTGTTTTCAGGCCCCACACTAGACTGTTTATCTAAAGAGTGTTTATACAGGTAGATCAAATTCTGGTTACCACCACTTTGTACAAGTCCACTACCAAAATTGCGGTCAAAAGATGTAAAAGGAGGAGAGTTCATTGTCTCCGCTTCCCATTTTTTTTTTATCATGAATATCTAAGTACTGATCCAGTTTGGGACCAGAGGCCATGAACTCTCATTCTTTTCCATGTGCATCGACAGTAGTTGGTGTGACATTAGGTAGTTGATTTGTATGAACCCTGTACAAACAGGCCTTTTTATACACTTTTTGTATACCTGCCAACTTAAACTTACGTTGGCTTGTCTGTAGAGAACCCTACAAACCCTATCTCTTTAAGAGCGCTTTGGGCCTTGTCAAAAGCTTACAACTTCAATTTGTTTTTATTCCCTCAAGTGCTGACATTAATTACTTTGGTCCCCAATGAGAATTTACACTCCTTATCATCTGAGAATAGATTTAGGATTGTTTTAACTCTGAAAATATTCCTTTAAGCAGATTAATAAAGCCATTGATCTTGTGTCTTTCATATCTGAAAAAGGCTCAAGAGTCTTTTATTTCTTGAAAAACTATATCACTGAAATTGGATTCCAGAGAATGTTTGATAAGATTCAGCTCACCCTGCAGAAGTGAAATAAAGCAGGTCGTCTGGCGAGCAGAACCACCCTGATAGAGTAGAGTTGTGATACAGAAGGAAGCCCAGTTCTTTCTCTAATATTGAAGGCTCTTGTGTGCCATAGTGTCTGGAAAGTCAGTGGTAAATGTAATAAGATGCTGCATGTCCATGCTATACATTAAATAATCTGTTTTGTAGAAGAGAGAGATAAACAGTCTCTCTGAATGATTTATGGAGGGTTTCATGATGTTGTGGTGCTCATGTTGAACATATCTGGGTTTATTTTATGTTTTACCAAAGCAATATTAGCCCTTTGGAGAAATGGTGTATGTGTTTTTTTTTTTCTTGCTTACTTTGCCAGAGTTAGATGAGAACATTAAAGCCACACTCATGTGTCTGTAAGAGATTGACACTGTAGCCAGTCTACTTTACTTTAGCTTTGTAAAAAGATTGGATGCTGAGAGACAGAAATATACCACCTTAGAAAGCCATTATTGAATACGTTATTGGTTTAAGCCATACAAAAGGTAGTATTAAAATTTTAAATTTTGTGACGATCAGCAGTATTGAAGTTTTTGTTTTTTCTTTAAACAGTTCAAGTCTAGCTGTGAGCTTGTTGCCAGTCTATCTGTCGCCTCATATTTAATGGAATAATTAAAGAGTGCCTTCCATCTATGTATATAACACTAAGCAAGAAAGTAAATGAATGTGATCTTAAGCAGTCTTGGTCTCTCAGATACTTGGTATGTGATTCTTGGGTGTATTTGTTCACCTCAGGTAACCTGGACAGACACGAGGAGCTGGAGAAACTGGTGGCTAAGTTCCTCGGTGTGGAGTCCGCTATGGCGTTTGGGATGGGCTTTGCAACCAACTCCATGAACATTCCTGCACTTGCTGGCAAGGTCAGACCATGAACTGTTTTTTATATCTGCTGTTTAGCTTCCTCTGTATGTTCCAGATTTCTTCTTATTTTCTCTTCTTATTTTTCTCAATGACACAGTTGTGCATATTTGCCAAAGATAATACTACCAGCATTTTTGCTGCCACCCATCATTTTGTTAGCACAGCATTAAATGCATATGCTTACAAAAAAACATTTCACAATTTCATGCCATCACAGGTCACCAGAAGTAGCAAATGCAGAGGGACAACAATACTCTTTTGTAACGTATCATTCTGAAGCAGTTTCTGTTGGTCTACTTTGTCACATTGTCAGTTTAGTGCTGCCTACTTTGTTCTTGTAAAATGATGTAAATGTGCTGGTAAAAAGTTGCACATTTCCAGCAACAACAGCAAACAGAGCAGTCAATGCAAACCAAACCAGAGTGTAATTCTCTCTGTGCAGATCATTACATATAAAATGATAATCCACCCACTCACCAGACTCACAGGCCAGTAAACAAAATCCACTAAACTTTTGTTGTTGTTGTTGTTTTACTAATCTTGTGCATTGACTGCTATCTCAGATATTTAAAAACTAATCATAATCCACGTATGAATTGCTTTTTATAATTGCCCTTGTTGCCCTGCAGGGATGTCTGATCCTGAGCGATGAACTGAACCATGCTTCACTGGTCCTGGGAGCCAGACTCTCTGGCGCCACCATCAGAGTCTTTAAGCACAACAGTGAGTCATAAATGTCTTTGATCAGTCCGTCTCCTCTTCTACTTGCATTCATACATCAATATTTTTTTTTGTCCTTCAGATGCATCTTTAATTGCCAGTTTAATTGCTTTGCTTCTCGTTATTGCCGTGCACTGGCCATTTTTAAGCTCACTCTTTCTCAACATCATAATGTAGGATAAAATATTTGTTTAAATTTTTTACTTCAGAAAAATTACACTGAAAAGGGTCGGCTGTCATGTTTACTTTATGACCAAGGCATTTGTTCTTGCAGGGATAGTTGCAAAAGGGAAATAATTTTTTTTTTTCATCTAGAAATGATTTTGCGTATCGCTGCTGGAAATACACATTTATGAAAAATGACATGATATAGTAGAAATATTAAAGGTCTTATAGTTATAAAATTGATGCAGGATTCCTGCATCAATATTTTTTAAATGCCTGAGTTAAGTAAATTTGGAGATGGAAACATATATGTATGAAAGAATACTGTCTTAAAACTTGTTAAAGCATCAAAAACATTTACTGAATTGTGGAGTTTTCATAGAATTTTTTCTTAATATGGCTGAAAACCAGAGGTCCATAATGTTGTTGTGTAGCTGTTTAATGTGAACTAAAGCCAACCCTTCCCCTCGCACCTCAGTGTTATAAATTAGCTTATAATCATGCTTCTAACCTTGAAAATGCCAACTATGCCATCTATTTATGTACGGATCCTCCTTCATTACAAAAGTGCATCTTTCCTGATGCCAGAATGAGAAAAAGAAACAAATTGAATTTGTGAAGAACAAAAGTTAAAATGTGACGCCATTGATGTCAAAGGTTAAATGCACATTCCTTTTTGCTTTATTTGGACTTGAATTAATTCTGTTTGAGTTTTGGCTTCTTCAAGTGAGCTCAGTGTCGCCCCGACAGGGCATATTTGCAATGGTCTTTTCTCACTTGTGCTTTTTTTAAAATAGTTTTTTGAGTATGTACTTTGTTGGTGGCATGAAAAATTGTGATTTTGAAAATAAAATAAAGTAATTGTGGAAACGAATTTCCAAAATACCTTTGTTCGTGGAAAAGTTTCCCTGTGGCAGAAATGCACTATTCTATCTGTTGCTACATGCCAAAACTGCTCTGAAATAAAACTACTTGTTAACATTGACTTTGAAACAACTAAAAGACGGTTATTTAAGGAGACTAGAAACAAGCAAACTTGAGTTATGCTGATAAGTTGGCAGCAATTTCTGATGGCATGTGTCTAATTTGTTCTTAACTTCAAATTAAAAATGGTTTTATTTAATCTTTGCTAAAAACCCAACTTATATTTTGAATATTACATTGATATACAGATATGCAGAGCCTTGAGAAACTGCTGAGAGAATAGTTCATGGCCAGCCCAGGACTCACAGACCATGGAAGAAGATCCTTATCGTGGTAGAGGGCATTTACAGGTTGGTACTCATTTTATATAAAAGATGAATGAAAATGTTAAAGCTGTCATTTTGATTTTATTGTGCAGTATCTCTTTTTGGTTTTGAACCAGTTGGATGTTATCACTGCACAGAAAAAGTCCAGAGATATCTCTATTTGACACATAAGAAATCCCGTTTGCCTAAATGCAAGATGCCCATTTCAAAATCTCTGTGATTTTTTTGAACATAATAGAACTTACAGGTTCAGATAGGGATCAAACATCATAGCCTGAGTGCTGTTGGTTCTGACTTACTGTTTAATGTTCGATAGAGCTGGTTGTTACATTGTTTGTATATGTTATATTATGTTGAGGAAATGGATGAAATGAATTCAGCCATTCATGGTATGTGGACAGACAACTCTAAGATAAATAATCATTTGGATCCATGTTAAATTTCCTGGACTGGAAAGAAAATAACAATACATCAGGGCACCTTTTGCCATACATTATTCTTTTTTTTCTTTCTGTTTACTCCCTGCAGCATGGAAGGTAGTATAGTGCGCCTGCCAGAAGTGATTGCACTGAAGAAGCGCTACCGGGCCTACCTTTACCTGGACGAGGCCCACAGCATAGGCGCCCTGGGTCAGAGGGGCAGGGGTGTGGTGGATTACTTTGGCCTTGACCCCTGTGAGGTGGATGTTATGATGGGCACCTTTACCAAGAGCTTTGGTGCTGCCGGGGGATACATTGCAGGGAAAAAGGTGAGGATGAGTGTGAAGGACTTTAAAGCATTTGTACATGTAGGCAGAGTGACAAAAACAGGGAAAAGACACCAACTGAGAAAGTCCAGATAAAGTTCTCATTTTATCATCCAATGACAAATTGAATATCTTATCTGTTTTGTAATTAGTTAACTCTTAACCACAAAAATTAATAGTTTTAAGTGACTCAAATAAAACATTTTCTCTCAGCTATGTGGATTCACAACCTTGCAGCGAATGTGCTCTGCATTCCTCACATATGAGCTTTTTTTCCTCTGAGATTGTTACACCTGAGGACTGTTGAGTGAATGACAAAACAAAAAAACGAGTGACCTTCACAAATTTCAATGAAATGTTGAATTTGTGAAGCTCCCAGGACGTGGTGCCAAAGAGTGATGGAATGTAGCTTTCAGTATAAAGTTAATGATTTGGATGTAATTCAGATAACAGAACAAAAGCATGCTTAAGGACATTTGCTGCTATTTTCCTACTGCTATTGAATATTTTTTAATTAAATTTTTGAGGTCATTACAATTTTAAGTCTTTGACGAACCCTTACCAAACTTTCCCTCCACAGGAGGGTTTGTAGAGTAATTAAAGCTGCAGCTCTTTCAGGCGCGTCTACTTACATCCTCCTGTGTATCTGCTGGGTTTAGGAGCTTATCGAGTACCTGCGCTCCCATTCCCACAGTGCTGTTTATGCCACCTCTACGTCTCCTCCTGTGGTGGAGCAAATCATCACTTCTATGAAGTGCATTATGGGAGAGGATGGAACATCATTAGGTAAGATTTATAAGCAACAAATGAGTAAGGTATGCCTCTTTTTGTTGTCTTTATTTCCCAATGACAAACTTTATAAAAAAAGATGTTGAGTAACAGCTTATAAGGATATTAGAGGAAAATGTATGAAGGGAGCGTCCAAACAGATAAAGGGCCTAATGCCTTATGTGCCTTGAACGTGAAAATACCTTGAGATCAGGCTCACCACAAAACAATTTGAGATTTTCAGGTCTATGAAAAACTTGAAGCTGTTTCTAACATAGTAATTACAGCATCTGTAATTACTTAACTCCCCCCAATTTTAAACTGTTTTTGACCTTCTGATCTCATCTCCTGACAGGAATGTGTCTGTCTGGCATTAAAACTGAATTTTTGCACGTTGGTTACATAACTAATTGTGCCTGAGTCAAAAGCTGTAAGTCTTGTCATTTGGCACTAGAGGTCAGTATAATTACTAAAATGTGGGCAGTGTTAAGCTGTGTAAGCGCTAGTCCAGTCACAGACCACCAGCTGGTCTAAGAGCTAAAAAAAAAAAGGAGTTAAGGATAGATTAGTTGTAAGTCAAAATGTATCCATGTAAAACAGTCCTTTATGATGAAATTTACCTTTTCTGAATAATATTTATAATATTGTTTTCAGGTTGTGCACAATTCCATCTTTGTATCTGTGAATAGGTAAACCTCTCCTCAACAAGCAGCACATATTTTTCTTAGATGTATGGGAATGGAGAGTGTCTTTTAGATGGTTACTCCTGATAAATGTCATACTGCAGTTCTTTGTATAAAGGTGAGTCTCTAAATTTGTGAGCTCTCTGGCAGCCTGTTGTGCGTTGTTTGATGTGAACATAGCATTTCAAAGAACACAGTCTTGTGGGAAAAGAAAATTACATCTCAGAGAAACTAAAAGCTAAATGTCCCCGAGGTGCCTGGATGCTACTCTCAGCTGTTTTCTCTGATTTAGCTGCTTATTGGACTCCTTCTTTTATCTTATCAAAGAATACTTATCCTTCCTCTGACTGATTTTTCTTTTCTTCTTTAGCCATCCAGTGCCATTTTGAAGGACAAACTATTATGTGTAGGTCTTCGTTCTTTGTGCTCTTCGTTCCGATTTCTTTCACGTTCATTGACAAATGATACTAACCAGAGGAGATATTTTGTTACTCTGTAAATATCCACTAGTTATTAATGAATGAGTAAAATTAGTGTAATGAATGTAACTTGTTCATGTTTCAGTGATTGAGGAGAGACATTAGTTTTTACTATAGCGTAAAACCTTGATGATTATTAAATATATATGATCTTGGAACACAAAACAGATGTGTGGTTAATTGTCATTGCATTTACTGTCAGCGCTCATGTTTCAGAATCTCTTCTCATCATCTTATCATCTACAGGCTGTGAACGTTTGCAGCAGCTGGCAGAGAACACAGTCTACTTCCGCAAGAGGCTTCGAGAAATGGGTTTCATCATCTATGGCAACAATGACTCTCCCGTTGTACCAATGATGCTCTACATGCCCTCCAAGATAGGGTGAGGCTTGAAATGAGTGCTGCCTTATTTAAGTTTTTTGTGTTTGTGTAAAAACCTAATAAAATAATCTCATTGTAGTGGGCCTTAATAGAAAATGTAACTGGTTTTTAATCATGACATTATTTAACAATAATGAGGCCAAAAAGAAAAAGTTGTGTGGGCAACACTAAGGAACCCCTTAGTGCTTCAATGGGATTTAAGAGGGTATGTTGCTGCCAAGTGCTCCTCATCATTAGGCCTTGATTAGTTGGTCATCAGCAGGCATGCCTACCTCTGTAAAAGTAAACATTTTGGCAGTTTGCTTGTCTGAAGCATTCAGGTGTGTATTTGCACAATACCAAGAGGGAATGATGTAAGCAATGGTCTTGGAGAAGGACAAAACGAGGACAAAAAAGCAAAATGGTGAGGTGGCTGCCAAGAATCACATGACTTGAAAGCTTGGTTGTAGTTTGAAAGTTTTAAAACTGTTTTGCAAACATGCATGCAGAGGATTTAGAAACCGGGGTTTCAAGCTACAGAACGGTGTCAAATTATAAACTCTGGAAAATGTGTAGGTGAAAAAAATGAGCTGTAGTGACAGGTTTGAAATTCTGGAAATGTATGAGTAGAACTCTGTAAAAACAGATGTACTGTACACTCATGGCCAAAAGTTTTGAGAATGACACAAATATTACATTTTCACAAAGTCTGCTGCTTCAGAGTTTTTATGTTTTTGTCAGGTGTTTCTATGTTATAATGAAATACATTTAGAAGCATTCCATCAGTTTCAAAAGCTTTTATTGAGAAATTACATATAATTCATATATAGTCAATATTTGCAGTACTGACCCTTCTTTTTGTTTGTTTCAAATTTTGACAGATTTAAGTCCATACTTTAATTAAATAATTACTTTGAGCAAGTACTTTAAACAATTGACCAAAGAAGCATTCAAACATCTAATGGGGGACATTTTAATGGTAAAGGCTTGAAATGTGCAAATTTAAGCAAAATGATTAGTTTGTATTATTCATACATAAAAAATATAAATGTGAAGTTTGTTTTTTGACTAGATGTAAAGGACTACTAACAGGAAAATCTGTTGTGTTGTGTGATGGAGCCTCTGCAGAGAGGATGTGGTATATTTGGAGTGAAACTGCACTGAATTACTGATTTATGTTGAGGAAACAACCAGGATTCTGCTAATGCTATCATGCTAACCTTCATTTCTCTAAAATCCAACCAGTATCCTTTGTTTTGTTTTGTTTTTTTAAACCTGAAGAAGGACCACAGATCTTACATTACCCAAAGAGTCACTTCTCGGCTTTTTCCTGAATTTTTGTGCAGTTTTTTTCAGTTCTCCTGAGAAAATAAGGTTTCCCATTACAGAGCTGGCTCAGGTGCTTTAACATGAAAAATGCTGTGGAATAAGCTACCAAAAGCACCTCGGGTCTATATTTTATTTTAACCACGACAAAATTGTATTTTCTTCGTCCAGTCAGGTGATTGTAAGGTACACTCCATGTGTGTGTCTTTATAGCAGTAAAAAAGGCACGTTATACACTCTTTATGGAGGTTGCAGTGTGTCCTCATGTCACTTTTTCTCTCTGCTATCAGAGCGTTTGGCAGGGAGATGCTGAAGAGGAACATCGGTGTGGTAGTTGTGGGCTTCCCTGCTACATCCATCATTGAGTCACGGGCACGCTTCTGCATCTCTGCCGCCCACTCAAAAGACATGCTTGACAAGGTAAATAACCCCCTTCACTGCTGGTGAATCCTGGTTCAGAAGGGACTGAAGCAAATACTGTCACTTAGAATTTTGTAAGTATTCATTGGAAACGTTATTGAGCAAATGCTGTGGTCCACGGAGCAAAGAAACATTCAAAACATGTAATGCAGCACAATTTAAGAATAAGGGTTCACCTGTTTTCTTTGTGAAAACCTTTTAATTTTTTTTAAAATTATCATAGTAGTTTACTCATCAGTCATACAAGTATTTTTCCAGCTTTTACAGAGGTGCTTATTTTTTATTCAAAATGTAAAAACCAGCACAGCACACTTGTGTTTTTCTTAAAAAAGGAAAAAAAAAAAAGACTCCAGTACAATTGCTTTATATGTATTGATTTTGACTAGTCTTGTGTAGCCTCATCTCACTGTTTTCTGCCTACTCAAGAGAAAGGGCCAACAGAGGCCATTACTATTCAGTGAAAAACACTCTACCTCTAATTAGAATTGTTAGTCCCAAGATTCACTGCTCTAAACTCACTGATGCTTTTGTAAAGTATTCTTCCAGTGGGATCTGGCTAATTACAATATTTCTATTTACTTATTATCTTGTCAAAGTTTTTCTTCATGTAGCTCATTAGCTTGACTATACCTGCAGGAGTCAAAACACAAGACCAGGGTGTCTGTGCTAATAATCCACCTGACTGAGCCATGTCAGATTTTTGTTTTGAGTTTAACTCTTTAAAGTAAGTGAACAAGAGTGATGTGAAAGTCATTAGAATACTTAAGAACAAAGTATTCTTATGACTTTCAGATTGTTTGAATTTAAGTCAAGTGATCAAAGGAGCATTAAATCGAAGCAGGGCTGTATCATGTCTGAGGAGACTGTAATCAGGACAAAGGTAGGATCTTTCATAAGTCAAACATTCTATTAAAGTCACTAAAACAAGCTGCATCCTTCCCAGCTCTCTCTGACAACTACAGTATCAGGAAGAGTTTGACTGACTTGACCCCATTTTAAAAGTACATCACAATTAAAACTTCACGTATTCCAAATTGAAAGTTAATGTATAACATTACAAGCAGCTGAAGTTAAAACCATCACTACAACCATACTCATTGTATTGGCAGGTGGATATAACAATTGTTCCCATTTTGATTGCTTAGAAAAGCCGTCCTCTCTTTTCAGAGAGGACTCTTCATTAGAATTCACCAGACCAGGGGTGTCCAAGTCCTCGAAAGCCACTGTCCTGCATGTCTCAGATGTTTCTCTGCCACAACGTGCCTGATTCAAATCAACTGGTCACTATTAGCTTGTCATCAAGGTCTGCACAAGTCTGTTAATGACCCATTCTTTTGAAGCAGGTGTGTTGTGGCAGGGAAACATCTGAGACAGTGGTTCTCAAGTGGTGGGTTGTGACCCAAAAGTGGGTCGCGTTCATCACTAGATTTCTATTCCAATTTAGGAATATTTTCAATTCTCCTTCCTTAGCATCATTCAGCATGCTGTTCCCTTTGCTGTGTTTGGCATGTTTTCTTGATTCAATACATTGTGCATCAACATTTTGCTGAATTATGCTGTGTTCAAAGACTATTCAGTTGTTCAAATTCTTATAATATTCATGCTCTTCAAATGTATTTTTTACTTTTGAGCAGATTTCAGGCCAAAATTCAGCTTAATGCATTCACACCTGCATTTTCGCAGGAAATGCAATTTTTCTAGTTATTATTATCATCATCACCCTTTCCCCGCCCTCATGCTATACCTGCAGCACCCTTTGTGTGCTCCAGATGTGTTGGCCAGTGCCTTCCTCTATTCTGGGCTGCTCCTCTTCTTAGTTGCCTCTGGGCTGTGGGGGGCTTATCTCCTTGACCAGACTTGTGGCTGGTGAAGGGATTGGCCGGCCTGGATGGCTCCTGTTGGGCCTTAAGGGAAATCCAGTGCACTGGTGGAGGTCTGGTTCATGATACTGGCCCAATACACCAGCACCAACTGTGATCCAGCCTGTAGTTGTGTGTGTGGTCAGTGCTTGATGCTGAGGAAGCGTTGGAGGTCAGCATCACTGCTCTGTCTGGCTGCTGGACTGCTTTGGCTCTGGTTTGGATACGGAGTGACAAACACCATCACTAGCACACCACAGTGCACCACACAAACACACACATATTGCACATGCCACACCATCACCAGGTTGGTTCAGCCTGTCTGAGTTTACAGCCAAACTCAGACAGCTAAGGTTGGCAAAGGAAGAGGCCTTCAAGAGCGGGGACAAAGACAGATTTAGAGAGGTGAAATACAGGTTTAGCAAGGTGGTGAGAGAAGCTAAACGACTGTACTCTGAGAAGCTTCAACACCAGTTCTCAGCTAACGACTGCGTCTCTCTGGAAAGGGCTTAGGCAGATCACCAACTACAAGCCTAAAGCCCCCCCCACTCCATCAATAATCGACGTCTAGCCAATGACCTGAACCAGTTCTACTGTCGTTTTGAGAGACAAAGGGACAGTCCTACAACCTTCCTCCACAACCCCTCCCAACAGCTCCAGCTCCAGTCATCTCCACCTACGGCCGCCTTAATGGCCCCACCCTTCCCACCCCCCTCAGTGACAACTCTTTGCATCCATGAGAGGGACGTCAACAAGCTCTTTAGGAGACAGAACCGCCGAAAAGCAGCTGGACCGGATTCTATCTCCCCATCCTCCCTGAAGCATTGTGCTGATCAGCTGTCTCCAGTGTTCACAGACATTTTTAACACCTCACTGGAGACCTGTCACTTGCCAGACTGCTTCAAGACCTCAACCATCATCCCCGTCCCCAAGAAACCAAGGACCACAGGACTTAACAACTTCAGACCCGTCGCCCTGACCTCTGTAGTCATGAAGACCTTTGAGCGCCTTGTGCTCTCACACCTCAAAGCCATCACTGACCCTCTCCTGGACCCCCTACAGTTCACCTACAGAGCCAACAGGTCTGTAGACGATGCTGTCAACTTGGCCCTCCACTTCATCCTCCAGCACCTGGACTCCTCAGGAACCTACGCCAGGATCCTGTTTGTGGATTTCAGCTCTGCTTTTAACACCATCATCCCTACTCTGCTACAGGAGAAGCTCTCCCAGCTGAGCGTACCTGACTCCACCTGCAGGTGGATCACAGACTTCCTGTCTGACAGGAAACAGTATGTGAAGCTGGGAAAACACATCTCACTCTCACAGACCATCAGTACTGGATCCCCCCAGGGATGTGTTCTTTCTCCTCTGCTCTTCTCCCTGTACACGAACAGCTGCACCTCCAGTCACCAGTCCGTCAAGCTCCTGAAGTTTGCAGATGACACCACCCTCATGGGACTCATCTCTGATGGTGACCAGTCGCCTACAGGTGGGAGGTTGACCACCTGGTGACCTGGTGCAGCCAGAACAGCCTTGAGCTCAACGCTCTAAAGACAGTGGAGATGGTTGTGGACTATAGGAAGAACTCAGCCCCACCTGCCCCCATCACCCTCTGTGACTCCACTATTGACACTGTGGAGTCTTTCCGCTTCCTGGGAACTGTCATCTCCCAGGACCTTAAGAGGGAGCTGAACATCAGCTCCCTCATCAAGAAAGCACAGCAGAGGATGTACTTCCTGAGGCAGCTGCAGAAATTCAGTCTGCCGAAGACAATGATGGTGCAGTTCTACACAGCCATCATTGAGTCCATCCTCACGTCCTCCATCACCATCTGGTACCACCGCCAAGGACAAGAGCAGTCTGCAGCGTGTCATTCAGTCAGCTGAGAAGGTGATTGGCTGCAGTCTCCCATCTCTTCAGGACCTGGACTCCTCCAGGACCCTGAGGCGTGCAGGAAAGATTGTGGCTGATCCTTCCCACCCCAGACACCAACTCTTTGAGTCACTCCCCTCTGGCAGGAGGCTGCGGACCATCAAGACCAAAACCTCACGCCACAAGAACAGTTTTTTCCCGTCTGCTGTCAGCCTTATCAATAAGACCCGGAACCCCCCGACACCCCCCACTCTCCACCTCTGACTCTGACACTGCTGTCATATTGACAGAACTCAGAACACTATACGTTACATTAACGCTCAGTCTGCACTACCTGTTCATTTCCACATTTGCACATTTTCATTGCACATCACTCCTGGTCGCTGTGCCCTTAATGCAAAAAACCAGCTTGTGTATATATATTTATATCGCAATATTTTTAGTTTACATTGTTTGTTATATTTTAATTGCATGCACCATCATCGCCACAACAAATTCCACGTATGTGTAAAATCGTACCTGGCAATAAAGTTGATTCTGATTCTCTGTCTGGCAGAGTCTGTCACTGGGCCAGCTCTCTGTCTAAAGGGTCCAAAGCTGCGGTCTAGAAGGATTTACCTTACCAGATTTCATTAAACTTTGTTTAAGCTGGTTGCGGGGAGACTTGCCTAGTTCTCACTGCATCCCATCCAAATGCCTACCTTGCTTCCTCCAATAACTGACCTAAGAGGACTAGCCTGGCTCATAGTCCTGTTATCAGTCACATTTGTTAGCTGCAGCTCTCCCCTTATGATTCAATTCAATTCAATTCAATTTTATTTATATAGCGTCTGTTACAATGACAATTGTCTCTAGGCGCTTTACAGAGACCCAGAGCATGACCCCCGAGCAAATATCATCAACTAAGATTATATCATTAAATCCAATCAATGATAATGGCAGGTAAAAAACTCCCACGTAGGGAGAAAAAAACCTTTATACCAAACAGTGGCAAGGAAAAACTCCACTTTAAGAGGAAGAAACCTTGAGCAGGACCTGGCTCATATGGGGGGACCTTCCTGATGAAGGCCAGCCGGGCAGAGAAAGAAAAGAGGGGAGACAGAGAGAGGATGTAGGACAGAGAGAAGATGGAGGACAGAAAGAGGATGTAGGACAGAGAGAGGAGAGCACAGAAAAAGTAAAAAATAATAATAAAGAAGTAGTGGAATTGTTGTAGGGTATATGCAAACGGGCTATGGAGGGCCCTTGGGCGTGTGGTCAGCATAATGAGCCATGATAGGCTCTTGAGTATCAATAATGTGTGAGTGGGGTGTAGGTGAGGTGTGTGCGAGAAAAGGGGGAGGAGGGGGGGAAGGAGGGGGTTTGGGTTTCAAGCAAAAAAAAAAAAAAAAAAAAAAGATCTGGACTCTTGTTATGGACTATGTTAAGTTGAGTGGCTAGGAAAATAAGCCCCAAGGATCTGTAACTATGATGGGCTAGAGTAAACTTTAAGAACCTTATGTTGTTAATGCAGAGGCACACCCAAATCTTTACATTTGTGAGGACAGATTCAATGTCCACCACGACTTCTTATGATATGATTGATCCAGGCTGGTTGGAGGTGGTGTGGCTTGTAATCCCAATTCCATTCATTTGAATTGATTCAGGCTGGTTTGAGGTGAGCAAGTGGCCAGATTGCTCTGTCCGAGGCTGCTGAGGTGTGTTATGGAAGCGCAGGCCAGGAGCCCTGGGAACTCTGGTTTCCGGCCCCTCCTCCTGGCTAGCAGTGAGTTAGGGTAAATCCAAAAGGCTCCAAATTTATCCTTCAAGAATTGGGAAATTTTGGTTTATCTGTTCTGGCGTCCTCTTTCTCTGTTCTTGAAGAATGAATCCTCAGGATAATTTCCTTGGTGTCGGTTCACTGGCTCAGTTCCAGCCGGTCCTCCTTCCTTAAGACACCTCACGGCAAGAACATGATTTCTCCCAAAACTCTTGGTTTTATGCCTCTTCGGCCAGCCGCGCCTTACTCGCCTCAACCCCCAAAGTCCTTGTTTGGTACTGTTCAAAATCCAGAAGTCCTGATTGTTTGCGCTACATGAGGGGCGTGCAATAATCCATTTACATAGCATTCATGATTGGTTGTAACACACAGTAGGGCATGCATAATTCATTCATGACGGGTTGTAACAGTAGGGTGTGCATAATTACATTTACATAGCCCTTCCCATCTTCACCCCCACCCCAGTTGCCTACTCCCAGGTCCCCAAGGTTAACTTGTTTACTGAGCCAACGGCCGGCTATACTGCTAAATCTTTCCTAACTAACGCTTCATGTACATATTTATGTCCATACATACACCAAGGGCACTCAAAGTTTAATTATTTGATCGATTGGACAATGCAAAGCCCATTTGCTCCCTTCCAATACAATTCTGCATATGGCTGCACAAAGCCACATGAAGCCACCTCAAGGCAAGGCTGCTACCAGAGATCGCCAAAACAACTTGCTCCTGGCTCTCTCTAGTTGTCATGTGCTAACAGCGGCTACTCTTGTGTGTATGTAGGAGAGCGTCATTATTTTAATAATATCTCATGATATGCCGTTTCTACAGCCTGGACTGTCACGGTCTCTAGCTGGCATTTGATAAGCTTGAGGTACGTGGAATTGTTTTCCGTAACCATTTTAACTTCTCTCTTTTTGCCCAATTAACAACCCAATTTTATGCTTTATCCCAAACCTATTCCCCCTTATTCTAGGTTCGTCATTAGAGAAATCAATACTTTTAGCGGATGTAATTTCTCATATACACCCAATCCTCTCCTCTTGTCCGCTTGTTTTGGATCACACAGATCACTGCTTCCACACAAAACTCCACTCCTTCAATTCAGCACAGATGAACAATAACTTACGTTATCAGATCAGCATTACCACCACAATGATCACACAATAATTCACAATGATCATTACATTTCTGTTACTCTACTACTCTATGAGCATAATCAGATTATAATTTGCATTCTGCAGTCACACAGACAGCGACAATTCCTCTTTCATGGCTCAGCCTTAGAGATAATTTCTCCAGTACAGCCGAGGTGATCTGAACGTTCCCCCGGGTCACTCAACACACTGTTAGTCTTATGTCTTTTGTTTTAGTGTCGTTATCTGTCCTGTCCTTTTGTACCCCACTGTTAGTGATTTTAGTTTACAGAGGCTGTGATATCACCTCAAGGTTCATGGTCTCTAAATATTGGCATATCTGCAACCTGTTGTGGTTTGTATTTTTATCTGAACATTCTTAAGGGAAGTTGTAATCATCAGGATGTTGGTCCCCTCAAAAAAAATGATGACTGTTTACATGATGTCCAGCATTTTCTGAGCAATGTCCTAATTATGCCACAGATTATTACACTTGCTGAGTGTTTGTAAATTGGGAAGTTTGGGGAGTTTAAGATCTGAAGTTTTGTGAATTTGCCAGCATGAGATGCAAATGATGTTACACACAGGTTTAATTTTCTCCTGTATGTATTGTGGGACGGTCTGGTGGGCTCAGATATATTGGAAGCTTACTGTTATTTCTAAAGCTGTTACACTTAGAAAAAACAACACAAAACATAATGAAGGGAGGACAGAGTAGGAGGGTTGTCGTGCTATATGCTTTCTTTGGTCTTGATTTTGAAATCTCACTCTCTCTCCATTTGTTATTCCGTGTCTTTTTTTCTCCTGCTGTTAAGTGTCTTGATCTGTGTGTTTCTTTCATTCCTCAATGAGCTTTGAAGATGATAGAAGCATCATACATTCACATGCACATAATTGAAAATCCTTGGAACATGCTGATGTGACTTCACCACATGCATGAATATCCTGACCTTTAACAACTCCATCTTTCCTGATCTTTATTAATGTCCTAAACACAGCTGCAAATATCTTTATCAACTGCAAAGAACTGCTTTGGACTCTAATGACAACAAAAGATGAATTTGGTCCTCTGGGAAAAAGTTAAATGTAGCTGACTGAACTGAAAAACTTTGAGGTAAGCTGTGCTGTTCAGTCAGAGAAGAGGACCTTTAGGGGCGTCCTGGGGTGTCTGATTTTCAGACTGTTTGTGGATTGTAAGGTAGAGCCTCCATGGATCAGGGTTTTCTGGCCTGTTCTGCAGGTATATGTTTAAATTGGGATCTAGGCAGATCAGAGGCAAGGCAAGTCAAGTTTATTTGTTTAGCACATTTCGTGTACAAGACAATTCAAGGTGCTGTACATAAGCATTACAGAGCATTACATTAAAACAAGAGGAAATAAAAAGATAAAATAATAATAAAAATGCAAAAAGTTAATCAACAGTTGTTTTTGATTTAGGAATTAAAAATGTAGATAAAATGCAAGAAATAAAAGTTAATTATTATAATAAAATGTGGCAAATAGAAACGTTTTTAACCTTGATTTAAAACTGCTGAGAGTGTCAGCAGACCTGCAGGTTTCTGGGAGTTTGTTCCACATTTGAGGAGCATAAAAACTGAACTCCGTGTTTATTTCTGACTCTGGGAACAGAAAGTAGACTTGAACCTAATGACCTGAGGGGTCTGGTGGGTTCATAACGAACCAGAAGATCCTGAATGTATTTTGTCCCTAAACCATTCAGTGCTTTGTAAACTAACAGCAGGATTTTGAAGTAAATTCTTTGACAAACAGGAAGCCAGTGTAAAGACCTGAGGACTGGAGTTATGATCCAGTTTCCTGGTGTTAGTGAGGACTCGAGCAGCAGAGTTCTGGACTAACTGCAGCTGTCTGATGGTCTTTTTAGGGAGACCTGTCAGGACAGCGTTACAGTAGTCTAGTCTACTGAAGAGAAATGCATGGACAAGTTTTTCTAAATCCTGCAGGGACATCAGTCCTTTAATCCTGGATATGTTCTTTAAGTGATAATAAGCTGACTTCACAACTGTCTTGATGTGACTACTGAAGTTCAGGTCTGAGTCCATAACAACACCCAGATTTCTGGCTTTGTTGTGGTTTCTAACTTCGCTCTTTGAAGCTGAGTGGTGACTTTTAATCTTTCTTCCTTGGCTCCAAAAACTATTATTTTAGTTTTGTCTTCATTTAACTGAAGGAAGTTCTGACACATCCAGTCTCTAATTTGATCAATGCATCTGGTCAGTGTTTGGATTGGACTGTAGTCTCCTGGTGAGATGGTTATGTAGATTTGTGTGTCATCAGCATAGTTGTGGTAACATATTTTGTTGTTTTTCATAATTTGAGCGAGTGGGAGCATGTAGATGTTGAACAGCAGTGGCCCCAAGATAGAGCCTTGAGGAACTCCACAAGTTATTTTAGTTTGCGCAGATTTATTTTTTCAGAGGTATGCTCTACTCAGCACCTCAAGCCCCTTCTCTTGAATCTTGGTTATGCTTTGGTCTGTAGTTTTCTGCCATCAGAAGAAGTTTGGAGATCTCCTGGCGACAAAGGATGTGACTTTGAGACTTTTCCTCTTCTTCCTCTTCCTTTCTGGATTCGCTGTAGAGTTCTGAATGTCTTAATGGGTTCAGAAAAAAGCTGCTTCAGGCCGACTTTTAAATGCATAAAAAACATTTATTTACAAGAAAAAGAAGGCACAATGACAGACTCCTGCAGCGAGTCTGGGATTTCCTTTGAGCCGAATGAGACAAAATCAGAGAAAATTGGAAAATCAGAAAATGAGGAAATCAGAGACAAAGAAGACGCAGGCTCTTATATAGTCCAGGCTATAGTCCAACTTCAGTTTTACAGATGTAACCAGTCAAATTTAACGAGACAGTTTCATATTCACTCCTTACTTGCTTATCTTCTTCAAACATAA
Source organism: Hirundichthys speculiger (assembly GCA_018398805.1). Lineage (NCBI taxonomy): Eukaryota > Metazoa > Chordata > Actinopteri > Beloniformes > Exocoetidae > Hirundichthys > Hirundichthys speculiger. Next base: position 495,517 of record JAGFBZ010000653.1, read on the forward strand.
ACAGTACCGTCTTAAATTTACAGTTGAGATCAATCAAAAACTCTCTAAGACAGATTCCCAGCTCTTATCTCTTCTTGGCCATGAACTGTACTCTATATTTCTGAAAATCAGGATGTGGACTCAGTAAACCTACAATCTTGCAGACAGAGTAATCTCACACACCAACATGACATTGTTGACTCTACAGAATGTCCTAAACTCAGTGAACTTCTTTTAAAGGACATGGTCAAAACTTATATGAGTATATATGTAAAAGATCATATTGTTCAGACACCACAGGTCATTACAGCTCTGGTCATAGCAGGATGGTGTGAGCTGTGGGGGCATTAACCCACCCACTCAAGCAGTGTGTTAGTATCTGACAGCAGAGATGATAAAAAAAGAACAAGACTGTGTTTTTTCAGCATTTAGGAGAGTTCTATGTTTAGCAGCACTGACAAATATTTCAAGAAAAAAATGTAAATGTTCCCATTTACATTTACATAGAGTGGCTCTTCCCCATTGAATCTCTTTAAATTCTGTCCGGGGGTGGGACTGTCAGAAAATAAGATAAGCATAAGGGATTGATGAAAAAGTGATGGCCTATACGAAGTACTTGCACTTGGCACTTGATATGATCTTCAAGCTTCATATCAAGTGCCAGACCCACAGACAGCCCTGATCTTCCTCAACTCAGTTCTGGATATTGCTTTGGTTCTAGTTTTCAAGCTTGTAGCTTTATTGCTTTGTCTTAGTGTCACTGCACTCAGTCGACCTCATTTTCAGACACAACAGGCATCTGCACAAAGAATTTGACAAGATATTAAACAGAGTGGAGCATGTAGTAGCTGTAGAAGGAAATATTTGTTGATGACCAAAACATGGCTGAAGGAAAAGGGAATTTGATAAACGCGACTCCAAGGAAATAGCTATGCCACAGCATGTTTGTTGAAATATTCATGTAAAAAAAAAAAAATACCGGGTTATTAGCTTTAAAAGGTTATAATATGTGGTCTGCAGCCATGTCACTAAAAAATACTGCTAACATGCTGGAATTAAAACTGAGGCAGCCAAAACAGCAACTGCCCATTTCCATAATTCATGTACGGTAGACATGTATTTGGTCATCAAACATGATAATCTTATTGATTATATAATCTAACATCTTGAACTATAGAACAGTCATCTTGCACATCTTGCAGTCATCTTCAAAGTTGAATACCTGCATTCAGGTAGAATAGAAAATCTGGTGCGGTTGGGTGACATTTGTATGAACTCATCACACTAACATAAAGTACTGGTGGATTCACAGCGAGTAGGGATGAAATATGTGAAGAAATTGGGCCAGTGGTCTACCCTTTCATCTTATGTTTGTGATTTCATTTAGAAGACTCCATTTTTCCATGAAGTTTCTCACCTGCTCCAGATGAAGCTTTTTCCATACTTCATGCTGACAGCATATTTATGATACAAATGTCTCCCCAGGCGCTGAGTGCCATCAGTGAGGTAGGAGACCTTCTTCAACTCAAGTACTCCCATCACAGAATACAGCCGTCTCTGGAGCGGCCTTTTGATGAGGACGTATACGAGGACATAGATGACTGATGAACTAAAGTGGGGTCAGTCAGAACAGCCACAGAAAATACAGGTCAAGCTGCATCACAAGTCTTCTGTGCGGACCAGGATGTGCACACACCCCCACTTGTCACTAACTTGCCTCAATATAACTCCACAACAAATGGAAAACTCATCATCTCTGCCTTACACATGCAGAACTTGTGGTAAATGCACTGAAAAAGAGCACCTCTGCTTTTTCCTGTGTTCTTTTTATTCTTTTTTTTTTATCACTTTGTGTTTTTTTTTTTTTTTTGGATTGCATATTGTGTATCTGTGGTGCTTGTGGCATTTGTCATTGTTGCACATGTGAGGTACATGTCAGCTCTCCAAATGTTGCTCAAAGCGCAAGGAGCTGAGAATTTTTTAAAGGGGAATCTAGAGCTGATTCAATTGTATAAAGTTACATTCAGCTATTAAAAACCTTATGCAGTACTTCTCAGCTCATTGATTATTGCCATAAATGAAAAATACCAGCTGCTCCATTGTTTGCACAAGACCAAACAAGTGGCCTGTTTGCCAGCTACAGGAATGTCCCCCACAGATTTTTACATTTCTACTTACGTGATACTAAACATAAAGTCAAATGTTAATCACATCAAAGTCATCTGTTTCTTCCACTTTTCCATCTCTGAGTTAAACAGACTGCTCTGCTTCATACAGTCATATCAACACAAGTTATTTAGTTGTGCCCGATTCTCCCGTCTGTGCTTGAGTCCATATTTACGCGCCCCTGCTGAATTTCTTTCCATTTAAGCGTCTTCTCCCATCTCTACTTTCAGATACGCCACCTGCGTAAGTCTGGAATGGAGCTGATCTTAACAAAGAGGGATGATTCATTGAAAAAAGAAGGCAGACCCAACCGTGATGTCATCTGTAGCAGTTTTTTTTCCAAACCATGGAACAGAGTTTATCCAACATTTTATCCACATCCATTAAAATCTGTGAAAAATATAAAGCACATTTTAAATTTAAACAAGCTTCCTTAAGAGTGAGCATGATTTAATCCTATAGCCTATTAAAATATATATATTTTTAATGTGCGAGTTATGACTTAATGATTGCCAGTCCATCCTAAAATCACAAAGGTGTGACTACTGTTCAACTTGAAATCAATAAGTAGTTTGACCAGTCACCAATTAGCACACAATACCTAGATGTCCATTAAAGTGATTGAAATATTGGAAATGTTATCCCGTTGACCGATGTATAATTCGGATTCAATCATAAAACACCCACAGAATGTATCCCAACAACTGTCTCCAGACCTAGAAATGCTGATTAACAATCATTTGATGCAGTCTTGCTGCCCTCAAGATATTTGGACTTGAGCCACCGGCTGATCATCACTGCTCCACAGGTCCACGTCTCTCTGTTGGTCTCCATGTGGTGTAAACTGCGACTCCATCTGAACTTCAGGTGGAGTATAATGTTTAACCTTCCAGTGTCGCTGGACTTACTACAGTCTCAGAGGCGCATAAGTGAAGGGCGCTTAAGTCAGGGGGAGAATGGGTGCACAGGTGAAACTGTAGGGGAACCCCTACATTTTGAGGTCCCTCCACCTGCTGCAGTATCTCTAGTGAAACCGAGGAGAGACTAAACTGGTGCAACTGGCAGCGGGTAACTCTAATGCAGGTGGGAGAATTGAGCCCTTAAAGAGGATTGACACCAATTTAACTTCTTTATCTCTTTTCTGCTTTTTAAGGAAATGTCACATTTTGACATTAGAAGGACAGTTTACCTCTAAATTAAATCTTTTTTTTCCTGCTCTGTTGTGCTGTCTCATGCATTCTTCTGGTGTTTATTATTTGCTTTGAATTTATCTACTCTGGAAGACATTTCCCTGCTGTAAATGTGGTTGAGACTTGGCTTGTAGTCCTCAGAAACTTCAGAAAATCGATATAATTTGTTGTGAACAGCTTCATGCAGAAACTGTTTTCTTTCTAGCAAACTGTCAAAGCAACATTGATGGTGGGAAACATGAAGTCACACCCTGCAGGAACTGAGTTTACTAATCCCGCTTGAAGTTCTCTGGTTTAATTGGCAGGGATAATGACTCAGATATATCTGCAGAGGACGTCACCTTTATGTCTTGTGCTGTCAGGACTTTGATATGAAATTACTTTTGTTCCTGTTTTCTTCATAAAAGCAGTGAAAAACATAAAACTCCTGCTGTAGAACTTTTATAAGTTATTAATTTAATACTTGGTCAACCCTACCAAAGCAGAAATGGACTGAGCAGAACAAGTGAAAATAAGTTGCACACCAGAATGAACCAAGTCAGTAAAACCCTTTAAATCACTACATGAAAGAACTACAAACATTTGTAGATTCAGTTTGTATATTTTAATTTGTGTATCTTACCGATACACAAATAAATGTTCTGTATTTTACTGTCCCATTAGTTTTACTATTAGTTACTGATAATGAATGAAAAGACAGAACAATGAGGTTCTTTGTGTTTTGTAACTGTTTTCAGATTGTTTTGTTCTCTGAGTTTATTTATCCCCCCCCCCACTCCCACCACCTACCGTCACTCTAACAAGTATTGTACACATGTTCACACATTGAGAATTTGTCACTGAAGCTGCTTCACACTGGTGCTCAAAGATGTGTTCTTTTGACTTTAATTCATTATTGCATTTGTCTGTGTACAAATGACACTTATTTACTTTAGTCTTTTTTTCTTGTTAAAAAATGTACCACTTATTGTCTATGAGCTGTAAACCTTGTTATGAACAGAAGAACGTTTAAATGTTCCTCTGTTAAACTCCTCAGTCTCATGGCTTGATGTGTTACTGAAGCTGTTACATTTAAGTTTGAGATTTATTGGTAATCAAACACATCCAGTCATGTCTGAAAACTGTCATCAGTTAAATGCTCACTATAACTGTGAAATATCATACAAGCAAAATAATTCTCCTGCATCTGCTGGTGTAAACCAGCAAGACATTTTGTTTGGAACGTTTCATTATTGATAATCTGGGACTTCTGTGAGTAAAGGTGACTACACGCCAGAAATAATTACTGTCTGATATTTCTCTTGTATCTTTTGAAGCAAATAATTCACCAAGTATTCTGTTAATTGGTGTCAAACTTGAAACTTTCATCATTATTTGACCTCATGCTTAATTAATAATAGTACTTATAATTATTACTGAGTGTGCTGCTTTCATTGATTTACTGTCATGCTTATAATCATCCAAATTGCACTACTTACAAGATGTCAGCCTAATTTTAATATGTGAAGTGTCACCATGTCAGTTGAATGACTAGATTAAAAATGCTGAATTTCAAAAAGTTTTACGACCAGCTTTTTTTTTTGTACATATCTGATTTCTGCCCACTATTCAGAACATTTCCCAGCCACCACCCCTGCACAGAAAACAAAGGAATACTACTGTGTGGTGATATTCATCGCTTGATCAATTGTCCAAGTGGCCTCAGTGGGTGTTTCAGCCTTTTTATCGGACCTGGATTTGTTTGGCATCGTCACTAAACAGTCCTCCGGCTGGTCAATGCTGTCTCTTTTTTTCTTTAGCCAAAGCCGGTGACTACATCTTTCTTGATGAATGGTAGGTATGGGTCGAAGGGTGGGGTGTTGGTCTGCTGTTTCTCCAGCTGCAACCTGAGAAGGCTAATGCAGGCAAAAATGCAATGGATCACAGAAATCTAAATATATATATATATTTTTTTAAGGCAACCACAGCCTTGGGCAAAGGGATCCCCCTCCACCCCCAGGGAACCGGGGGAGCCACCAGTTATGGTGGGAGTAGATTTAAGAAATCTGTGTTTAAGTTGTGTGTTTATTTTATCCTCCCACAGTCATGGAGTTACATAATGCTCAGTCACAGATCCTTTAGGGACGATCTATGTTACAGATGTAAAGATCGACTCATTTTGTCCCAAATTTGATCAAAAGTGTCATTTTGATTTTTTTATTGTGGCTGACAATTTTTCCGTTGCAATGAAGTCAATTAAGACATTTTTCTAGAGAGTAATTTTAAGTGAATTTTTTGTTTTCCAATTTACAATATTTGTTTTTTTTTTTTTTTTTTTTTGCAATGATTAAGACGATAAAGAGAGTTTTCTTGGAGTTATTATCCAGGGTGGTCATGGAGGAGTCTCCCAGTAAACAGAGGGAAGGTGATACTGGGATATTACAGTCCAGAAGTTGGAGTTTTGATAATATTGAGCCAGAATGTTTTACCTGGTCTACATTCCCACATGGCATGAAAGTACGAGTCAACTGTGTTCTGTGTACAATGTGAGCATATTTGTGTGTCTTTAAAGCCCATTTTAAACATTTTTTATTCCAGATGGGTGTGTATTTATTTGGTGAAATGCTGGTATTAGCTATCTGGTGAAAATCCCACCAGGCTGTCAAGGTTGTAGCTATGATTGGGTTTTTAAAACAAGAATGGTGAGTACTTGAGCGACTTATGAAAGGCAAATTGAAAATATTGATATCTTTGCAAAATGATTGTTGTAAGTCCATCCAAGAAGAGTCACACTGCTTAGGATTTATCCATTTATAAATATATTGGATTTTGTTTGCAAGGAAATAAGAGAAGTTTGGAGCCTCCAGGCCACCTTTAGATTTGGATTTCTGTAGTGTGGATAATTTCATTTGAGCTTTCTTGTTTTTCCAATAATATTGCGAGACTATAGTCTAAAGATTTAAACCAAGAGCTTGGAGGTTTAATTGGGATCATTAAGAAAAGATAGTTAATCATAGGAAGGATAGTCATTTTTAACTGTGGCAATTCTGTCTATTATGTTTATTGGTAGATTCATCCAACGTTTAAGGTTTCCTTCTACTGTTTTTAATATTTAATCCTAGATATTTAATATTCTTTGTTTTAAATGAAAGAAGTACTGTTTTGGCAGCCACATCCCAGCTACTGAGGTTTAGTGGTAGGATGGTGGATTTAGACCAGTTAATAGTGTAATCTAAGATCTTGGAGAAGGAATTTATTAGAGTGATAGTTTGGGGGAGAGATGTTGACGGGTTTTGTAGGTATAAAAGAATGTCACCTGCATATAAACTAATCTTATGTGTTGCATTTCCTGTCTGTATTCCTGAGATTTTACTATGCTAACGTACAGCTGCTGCGAGAGGTTCTTTAAAAACAGCAAATAGGGATGGAGAAAGTGGGCTTCCCTGCCTTGTACCCCGGTGTAAAGTGAAATGCTGTGACATTATGCCGTTTGTGGTAACTGTTGCCATAGGTGAGTTGTAAAGAATACTTATCCAATGGATGAATGAATTGCCAAAACCAAATTGTTGGAAATAAAAAGTCCCAGCTAACCTTGTCAAATGCTTTTTCTGCATCCAGTGAAAATGTCGCTGTTGGTGTGTTTGTTTGTGACGTATGATCAATTAGATTAAATAGTCTGTGTAGATTATTACAGGACTGTCTTCCTTTGATGAAACCTGTTTGATCTGAGTGGATAATAAGTGGAGTTATTTTTTCTATCCGGAGTGCCAATGCCTTACTTATGATTTTTGTGTCCATATTAATTAAAGACAGTGGACGATAACTTGATAAGGATGTGGGGTCTATACCAGGTTTTAATATTAAAGAGATAGTAGCAGTGTTCATTTCTGTAGGAAGCTGAGATTTTTTCTTGATGTCATCTGTCAGTCGTATAAATACTGGTGCTAGGATGTTCCAAAAGTGTTTATAAAATTCAGCAGTGAAGCCGTCTGGACCTGGTGATTTATTATTAGACATAAGTTTAAGAGCTTTATGGAGTTCTGTTATGGTAATTGGCTCCTCAAGCTCTTTAACTTGATCTTCTGTCAGGCGAGGCAGGTTAATATCATTTAGGAATATATCATTATCTTGTAGAAAATTAGGAATGTATCAATATCTTGTAGATAAAGGGTCTGATAGAAATTCCTGAATGTTTCGTTTATTTGGTGTCTGTATAATTTTGCCTTCTGGGTTTACAATTGTGAATATTGTTGATTTTTCTTTATTCCTCTTAATCTGATTAATTAAATATTTACTGCATTTATTGCTGTATTCAAACTGCTCATGTCTGAGTCTCTGGATGAAAAATTTAGTCTTTTTATTGAAATATTCATTCATTTGTAATTTACAGCTTTGTAGTTCTGATTCAGTTTCAGATGTGGGGTTATTAGCGTTTGTTAATTCTAATTATTTAATCTTTTTTTTTCCAAACTTCGTTCTTCTTCTTGTTCTTTCTTTTTTTTATAAGTCCAGTATGAAATAATTTGTCCTCTTAGCACTGCTTTCCCTTTTTCCCAAAGAAGTGAGGGAACAATTTCTGGTGAGTCGTTAATTTCAAGGAAGGATGCCCATTTTCTTTTAATATAATTCTCAAAGTCAGGATCATCCAGTAGTGATGTGTTAAAACGCCATCTGTTGCTGGTTTTGACATGTTTGTTTATATTTAAAGAGATTGGTGCGTGATCACTAATAATAATTTGATGTGTTACAATGTCGGCTGTTTTTGAGATAATGGAGTTGCTAATCAGGAAATAATCGATTCGGGAGTAAGAGTGATGGGCTTGTGAGTAAAATGAAAATTCTTTAACTTTTGGGTGTTTTAGTCTCCAAGACCCAGATCAGCCATGAAATGTTTAACAGTTTCTGAAGATTGATAGTTATAGGTTTGATTGGTGTTATTAGATTTATCAAGTGTAGGGTTGAGAACTGTATTAAAGTCTTCACCTATAATTATTGGTGAGCTGGATAAATTGGAAAGAGCATTAAAGAAGGTATGAAAGAAAGCAGAATCATCTTTGTTTGGCCCATAAATGCTGGCTATTGTTACTGGGCTGTTGTCTACTGTGATTTTAATAATTATAAATCGTCCCTCAGGATCCCTGATTGTGTCATTATAAGTGAAAGAAACTTTTTTGTGAATTAATATTGCTGCCTCCCTTTATCTTGAGTTGAATTTAGCCATAAAAACATGACAAAATTGGGAAGTTTTTAATGTTTGATGATCTGATTTAGAAATATGCGTTTCTTGTAATAGACAAATCAGCTTGTAATTTATTTATATGGTCAAATATTTTAGTTTTTTTCACTCATGAATTTATTCCTCGGATGTTCCAACTTACTAATTTTAATAAATTCATAATGTTAGAATTTTGTAGCCTGATTCATGTTGCTGTATGAAAAATGGGAATATTTATAAAAGCCGGAGAATCCGTTAGCCAGAAAATGTAAAGAGGTGCTCAGTAAAGGTGTAAAGGATGTATATAAATTAGTCTGCGGTGTGTTGTCTGCCTTAAAGAGTGTCTTAGAAAGGAAAGAGAAAAAAATAGAAAACACTTAAACACATACATGGACAAAAGAAAAACATAACATGAATAAAACTAAGAAAAGAAGAGAAAAAAAGGGGGGGTGAGTGTTTTCAGTGACCTGTGTGCGAATTATTAAATCATTTAAATATAGGGTAGAATGGGGTAATGTGAGACACCCCTGTATCTAAGCAACAGGATACAGCTGTGGTCAATGAGCAGCTGATTATCAAGGCTCATCCCTTTCACCGTGACCAGGAAGAGCCTGACTCCGCTGTACTGTGGTAAGCATGTGTTTTGTACAAAAATACATTTTTGGGATGTAAAAGTAAATGTTTTGGTTTTCACCATAATTAACTCTGGTGCTAGAAGTAATTGATTCAAGTGGACAAACTCATATCCTGTATATTGTCGAACTATCGCCTTTTAAAATGATGCGGTGCTGCGAGCCAAAGATTGGCCTGAATTCTGCAGAGAAGTTGTTTTAATAAAAAAGTGGTGGAGAGTTAAAGTGAGACAATTGCCATGGCAAAGTAAGACAAAAAATAAGCTTTGTTTTTTTGTGTCTTAAAGGTGGGGTAGGTGATCTTTTTTTGCTGCACTTTTTACAATATTGCCTGAAAACCTTTTCACATTCCCATTGCACCCACTGAAATAAAATGTTTGCAAAAAAAACTAAACGTTTTGGTCCAGTCTAGAGGGGATAATCAGAGAAAAACTCTGACCAATCAAAATAGTGATCATCATTTCTTTCATTGGCTGCCTAATACGTCCATCAAATATCAATACACTCCCACCTACTCCTCCCTCCCTGCGGTTCATGCAGTCGTGAATTGTGTGAAGGTGTGGTTTCGAGGGGCGGGCTAAAGCGGAGGAGGCGGAGCCTTTGGGAGGAGGGAGGGAGTGTATATTTTCAAAATCTCACTTGAGTTGGATTGCTGGAACCGTTTTTTCAAATAACACCTACCCCACCTTTAAACAGGATGAAAAATCCATCATGCCAAGGAAATACAACAGGAAGACAACCTGGGGCCGAACCTCCATTGAACAGATGGAAAGTGCAGCCACTGAGGTCATGGAGCAAAAGAGGCTCTTAAGATGTGTTTTAAAGGAGTGAAATATTAACAAATCGAGCCTCCTTAGATTTATAACAAAGAAGCAGCTGGGCCTGGACTGTGGTACTGTGGGCCTGGACCGTGGTACTGTGGGCTGGGACTCAGTAGCCATGGCAAAGAGAATTTTCACAGATGAGATGGAGGAGGTCCACTAAAAAAAATGTTTAATGGGACGTCGGGCAAAATACAAAATGACCTGATCACTGCTATTGCTGAAGTGATGGAGAAAGAGATCAGAAGGGAAGTTAATAAAGCACCGTTTGTCTCTGTTATGGTGGATGAGACGACAGACGCGAGTAACGCAGCGCAGCTCGCACCGGTTCTGCGTTATGTAACAAACACAGGTGTCACGGAGCGGTTTGTCAAATCTGAAGATGTTACCAGTGGGAAACGAGCCGAAGACATTGCAGGTCTTATCATCCGATTTTTGGTGGAAAATGAATGTCTGGGTAAAGTTGTGGCACAGTGTTTTGACGGCACAACAGTCATGTCTTCTGGATTAAATGGGGTGCAGGCTAAAGTTAAGGAGAGAGCACCTTTGGCTTTATTCATACACTGCTATGCACATCGGCTAAATTTAGTATTTACTCAGGGGTGCTTAAAGCTAAAAGAATGCAAGATCTGACTGTAATGTATACCATATTTTTGCAGGAAAATCTCCCACTGATCTCCTTGACTTCCTTCAGTAGAAAAAATCTGAATGAGACAGGGATGATTCTAGGGTCAGAGCTTTAGGGGTGCTGAGCACCCAATGAGCCCCACCACAACCCACAACCCCATCTTTTTTCACACAAAACCAAAAAACGTTTATTGAAAAATAATTTTGGATAATCATTATGACATTTATGAGAGAAGAGCATAATCTTTTGGGAAAAAAACTGACTGGAGAACATGCAAATCTTTGAAAATTTCAATGAAATTTGAAATGCTAACTGAGCTAACGCGCTAACTGGTAAACGGTCAACGAAGAGGAGAACTAACGTTAGTGAGAAGAGGACGATACCATTAGGCGGGGTCATTTTCATTTTCATTCTTAAAATATAAACTTAAATCACAAACTATGGATTAAGTTTTGGACATTATCTAAGCCTGTCAAATGCGAACTAAAATTTTAGAATAACAACATTTCTTACTCCAGGTTTTTGGGGTGCTGAATTTCAATTTAGGGGTGAAGCACCCCTAAAAAAGGGCTAGCCTCGCCCATTGGAATGAGAGCATGGGGCAGCTGTACACATTCGTGTGTTTGTCGGTGACCATCCCTGTGTCCACTACTTCTGTCAAACAGACATTCTCAGCCCTAAAGCTAATTAAAGCTTATGCCAGAAATACGACAGGGCAGGCTCGACTTTCAGCATTAGCTTCAATGGCGATAGAAAAGGACTTCTTGATGGAACTGAAATGCACAGATAATCTGTTCGAAAGAGTAATTGAAATCTTCTTGAGGAAAGAAAGGAGGATGGATTTTGTGTACAAATAATCAGGATTTTTTTTGGGGGGGGGGGTCCCAAACAAGCATCTGTATGACCCTTCAAAACCAAACATTCTTTTTTTTTTTTCGTCCTGGAATGTTGTCAGCTTGTGTAGGGGGCAGCTCAAGTAACTGATAACAGCTCAAGGACAAAGTCCTTCCTGACATGTTGGTTCCGGTCTTGTCTCCATATTCTCCAGTCTTCCCTGCAGTCTGCAGTCTTCTCTCAAGCCCTCGCTTGTGAACGATCCTCGTTGCAGCAAAAATGGCCACAGCTGGGAAGGTAAACCTGCATAATACATTTGCTCCCATATTTGTGTAACAGTCAATATTTGTGCTTTTTTTTTTTTAATAGTGTATGACAGGTTAGAGATGTGCAAAATATCAGGGTTCACCTTTTTTCTGCAGAAAAGTGTGTCATTATTTTGTGTGTTTTTCTTTCCCTCAGTTTATATCTTTCACTTCCCGTTTTATCTTCTCACATTTTGTTTAATTTATTTACCTTGACTTTGCACACAGTTAAAAAATTTTCAACCAGTTTTCTCTAAACTTCATAACAGCAAAGATGGAAGGAAACTCTCGAAGGGAGTGTAAATTCAAGCTGTCTGTTTTTTTCACATTAGAGACAAATATTTTAAGTGTTTTAGTTTCAAAGATGTAATGTTAATAAAGAGCCTATGTGCTGTTGATTACTTTATTTAGCCATTATTCAACTTACAGCACAGCGCACTCGGACGTAGTCTGATAACACATAGATCCAGCTAACAAGGATCATGTAGCAATAAATAACACAATAACTATATATAGCGAGATGGTAAATCAAGTATGAGGTGAATACTCCACAATAAACCACTGCATCAATAAAACATGTATTTACCTGATAGTGTGTGGACTTTGAGTTGATGCTTGTTGCCTTACATCATATTTGCTGTGTCATATAAATCAAGCTGACACTGAAAAGAGGCCTTGAGTTAAAGGTATGGTGGGAGATCTTTTTTGCCACATTTTTTACAATATTGCCTGAAAACCTTTTCACATTCCCATTGCACCCACTGAAACAGAATGTTTGCAAAAAAAATAAAACGTTTTGGTCCAGTCTAGAGGGTATAATCAGAGAAAAACTCTGACCAATCAATGTACTGATCATCTTTACATTTATTGGCTGCCTAATACGTCCATCAAATGTCAATGTACTCCCACCCACCGTGTGAAGGCGTGGTTTCAAGGGGTGAGCTGAAGAGGAGGAGGCGGAGCCTTTGGGAGGAGGGAGGGAGTATATATTTCCAAAATCTCACTCTAGTTGGATTGCTGGAACTGTTTTTTCAAAGATCTCCCACCCTACCTTTAAAGGTGGGGTGGGTGTTCTTTGAAAAAACGGTGTCAACACTCGTCCACTAGAGGGTGCAAACTCTCCTACATTATAATCTGAAAACTATTAAATTCAGTCAGTAATTGTAAAATACAATTACAGAACAAAGACAGTTTTGCCAACTCCAGAGGAAAGAAAAAGAAGGTAAAACTAGAAAATAGTATTTAATAAGCCAAATAGGTATGTATAAAGCCAAATGATCTTAATCAATAAATGCAAGTTAAACACATAAAAAATGTGTGTTCAAACTTTATTAAAACACACACACTTGTGTAAAAGCAGGTTTTGGCTTGACTTTTGTGGATAAAAAAGAAGCGACTTGCCTGTTAAGTTCAGTCGGTTGTCAACAGGGGCAATCTTCTCTTCTCTGAGGTTTTTCCCCCACTTCCGGCGTTACAAGTCTTGTTCGTTCACAGTGAAAACAAAAAGAGAAAGTGAATTTATGGTCGCATGACGACAGTTCAGTGATTCTATCAAACATTCAGAACAACTTCAAACACAGGACACTAAAACTGTCAGTATAACATTTATTTTTCTCAACTAGTCTATCACATTTCTGACAGTATTTTCATCTTTAAGTTTACATACAGCGTGAATAGATATTAAATGGCCCTATAACACATAGCCATTAATCTCCTCCTCAAAAAATAAACGGGCGTGGCAAATCACTCCTCCTTTCTTCTCTGCGTAAGACTATCGTACACACTTGTCTTTCTGCATCTTTTTATTTCTATATTATATTACATTTTACTTTTCTGTTCCAACTTCTTATTTCCTACAAAAAGTCTTCTCTGAAGCTCATGATTTTTTTTTTCTTAACAAGGAAAGTCTCCTTTATCAGACAACTGTCCTCAAAGAAGCTCATGAATATTTTAACAAAACGTCTCCTTCTGTCAGACACAAACTGTGTTCTCAACAAGAAAAGGAGCTCAAAAATGTATTATCTTTATTTCATTATCTTTATCATTATATATATCTTATATCGTTACAAAGAAAATCTTTTCTCATCAGATGCAAACAGCATCATCAAAGGAAGCTCATTTTTATATTTTTTTATTCTTTAACAAAAGTCAACAGAGAGGCTCATAAAAATTATCATAGTTTCATACAATCTCAGCCAAATGCACACAAAATAATCAGATTCGCACATTTACAAAACCAGAAAAACTTTTGCACTCCCCTCTCTCTTCGACACACAAAGAATCGGCTGCTCTGCGCACACACAGAAAAAAGGAAAATGCAAAACACTCTCAGACAAACTCACATACATTAACAACAGTTATCTACTCAACTAGACTACTAAAATACAATACACATTTTTTTTTTATCTCTATATTTTAATATCTTCCTACTCCACTCTCATTCCGCTCTTATTTAAACAGACACACACACAATCCCTGTGAATATGCAAATCCAGTCAGCCCACAGAGCAGACTTCTCCGAGCTCGCCCAGCTCTGTGAATGTGCTTCCACACACACAGAGAAAAAGAGCAGAGCTGCAGCGGCCGGCCGGACTTTCTATCTCTCACGCAAATATTCTTCACTTCCAAAAAAAAAAACAAAACAGGCATTCCTGTTTAATATCGCACTTGAGTTCAAAAAACACATCCATACAATCCTATTAAGCATGCTTTTGTCGTTCTTTGTCACGTCCTACATTTCGTTTGGGTGTTTGGGTGTTAATTTGGATGTTACTGATAACCCTCAGGTTTATCAAAACTTCTTCCAATGTGGGTATTTATGATTCGTTGACTCATCATCACGTTAAATCATTATGTTAATTATCCCTGTTATCTGTTTCCAAGCGTGAGGTCTGGTCTCATGTTAATCGCGTCTCAGTGGGGTGAAGTTCTTAGGGGTTTAGTTCCTGGGAGGGATACTATCAATTTGGCCGACTGGGTCAACGATTTGATTGAACCTTTGAACCGTACATCCTTAGCCTCAGAGGGGGTTGGGGTGTCACAGTGGAGACGCAGCATCACAGGGACTCAGTGGAGCCCTGGGTGTTTGATCTGTGGACATGGCTGACCTCAGGCTTCTGGTACTCAATGTTTTTGAAAGTATTTACTCCATTCCATATTGTTTTGGTTCTGTTTTTTATTTTCATGTGTGATTCCATGTTTACGCCACATGATGCTAAAAGCAATGACAACATCTTTCTTGCATGATCAGAGATCTGATCCATTCCCTGACATCAACTGGGGGGTGCACCTGCAGGTGTTTCTGAGAATTGAATGTTCTTCTTTTCTTTAGATAGTCTTGCGGCCTTTTTTCCCACTGGGTTTTTGGCCTAGTCTAGAGTAGATAGTCTCTAGGGGGTCTTTTGCCGTTCCCCTTATTTTCGGAATCTGACAATCTAAATTGTACTAAAATTCAAACTCTAAATTTAATCACTTTAATCATTTTAACAATCAACTGATTCCAATCTGAGCTGCAAACCCGTGAAACATAGCTGGGGACGGGTGTTTGGCCACTAGAGGGTCACATTTAATAGAGTAGACTGCGCTTCATTATTCCCTGTTTAGCTCGCAGTTGTGAGCTGTGCCCTTTGGGGCGGGAACCGCGTGCTCTACTGCTGTGATCCAGATAAGCTTTCATATATGAAAAGAAAATGAGGTGCAAAAACAAAAGTAGGGATTGTTATGTTAAAAATTGCATTTTGGGCTAAAGTGCTGCGTCATGAGTCCATGACTTCTGGTCTCGATTCCTGCGTGTTCGAAGGCCACAGTTTTGTTATCGTTCTGGCTCCGACAAGTCTGCTAAGTTTGACGCGTAGACGTCTAGAGAACTTATCCAAGGTCCTGATGTTTTCATGTGATGTTTAAAGGCAACTGTTTCCTACTGAGACTTTGTCATTCCGAACCATTGAGCATTCTGTACTGACCTCTCTGAATTTGCATGCAGACTTGGAGAATAAAACTCCGTTTTAATCCTCCATCGGTTGTCAGTGCTTTGTTTAACAACTGAATTGACTGCATCACTAGAACACAATTAGAGTATAATTTGAGTGTATTCTAATGAGTAAGATATGCCCGAATTTTAACACAACATGGATCACTGCCAATTATAACGGCTTGTCTAAACTTCTTTTTTAAACTTCTCATTGATCTCTTCATATGCCTACGTTTTTTGGTCAATCATGGCTTAGATCTAGCGAGCCAACTCTTAATTTTTATTTTACTAATCATTTAATCAAAGCCGATCGTTCACGGAGTAACAGATGATATCTAAATGTCTAAGGATATGCTCTGGTAATAAAAGTACAATTCACCAGGCAGGCTGCATTTGTTTCAATTGCACTATGCGTTACTAAAATCAGACTTTTGTACACTTTATTTCATCTTCATTTTATTTTATCTCTTTATCGACACATCTCTTTTATCTCTGCACGGTACAATCCATTCATTAAGTCCTACTGGTTAGTTGATCAATTCCAGCCCTGGGCCCAGGATAGTTAAACATCAAATTTCAACGCTAATTAACTAAAGACGGCGATCTTTTGCGGGACAGCAATCAGTTTAGTAGATGGCTTACAATTTAATGAGAAGTTTGGCCAGTAATCTCATCGACTGCACCCGTACTGCAACGGTACTTAATCTGACATTTATAACTCTTTATAACTTTCTCTCGCTGTATGTATTCAGCGGAACAAAAACTCATGTCGTATTCTTATCACTTTAATCTTTTTTCATCATTTTTCATATATCTCTTACCCCCTTATTCTGCAGAAGGCAGTTGAACGCAATCGAAACAATTCGTGAAGCCATTTATAATGTGGATTCCTGCTGCCAGAAGAAGTTTGGAGATCTATTGGCGACAATTATGTGACTTTTTCCTCTTCTTCCTCTCTGGACTCGCCATGCTGTTCTGAGTGTGTTAGGTCATGAAGGAAGCAGCTCCAAGCCAACTTTTAAATGCAAAAAGATATTTATTTACAAGAAAAAGAGGCTTAAAACAGACTTACGCTATGTCTGGGATTTTCTCTGAGCCAATTGTGGAAAAATCTGGAAAAAATCAGAAAACAAAGAAAGGCGCAGGCTTTTATAGTCTGGTCAGGCCTATTTTGAGTCACACTTGGAATCAATCAAAGCTTCCCCTGACAGGTTCCCAGCATGTTTTTCTTCTAGACAATAAACAGCTGGGATTCCTGATAAGAGATAGGATATACTCCCTAAATTGATCATGGATTTTTCAAATTTGTAGACCCTGAGAACGTAGTGCTGGGCGGTATGACCAAAGATTTATATCACGGTATTTTTCAAAATTATATCAGTTTCAAGGTATATCACGGTATTTTTTTTTTTTTTTTTGAAGGCACAGCTGGGTGTTAACCACATTTTCTAATTATTTAGAGAGGAATTGATGCAGTAAATTGGCTTAGAATTACTCTGGTAGCCGGCGGAACCTCCAAGCGAGCGAGGCCGAGAATGGCGGTCTGAAATCACTCGGGGACCCGGGGTTCCCACCCTGGAGGTAGTACTTTGACAGGTGCCTTGTAATAACACAATAACCAGCTAGTCATTAAGAGCATCTTCAGGCTGCAGCAGCCTAGCTTACAGATTGAACATGCCATCGATTCTGCACTTTCTGCTGGATTCAGGTTGTGACACAAAGAGGAAAAAGGCAAGTTTGTTCCATCACATCGCCTGAGAGAGGGGAACTGGTAACTCTGGTGTGTACGGTGAATGGTGCTGGTGACGCTGCACCTCCCATGTTTGTCTTTCCCAGAGTAAAGTTTAAAGACTGCTTCATGATCAATGCACCTCCAGGAGCAAAAGGTACATCCACCAGAACAGGATGGATGAATGAAGATACCTGGGCCGACTTCCTCGATCACCTGAAAAACCACACTTACTGACCACCCCATGCTGCTAATCATGGACAATCTTAAAGCTCACATATCAGTCAATGCAGTAGAAATTGCCAAGAGTAATGGTATTGTTATGCTCACTCTCCCACCTCACACATCCCATCACATGCAGTCTCTGGATGTGGCCATGTACAGTCCGTTCAAAGCCCAATACAGCCGAGCTCTCGATGGGTGGATGCGATCGAATCCTGGGAAAACAGTCACCATGTACCAGGTTGCAGGAGTTGACAACCATGACACCACACAACATCACTTCTGGGTATAGGTCCACTGGGATTTTCCCATACAATCGCAACATTTTCCCCAATGAAGCGTTTGCACCATCCATTCCGTCAGACCGGCCAAACCCTGAACTACAGCCTGCCACCGGAGATGCTCCACCTCTGGAAGAACGTACGGAAGGCCTGCAGGGTGCAGATGATCCGCCTGAAGATGAACTTCCCGCTGCAGATAACACACCCTCCCATATGAATTTGCCCGCTCCTGCGCCAGCTGACACGGATGTGCGATAAATAACTAGCCGACCTGGTTATATCCCTCCGCAGGAAATCATCACACATCCAAAGTCCACCCCCAGAGAACAGACCAGACGGAAACACATGAAGATGCAGGCACTTGAAAAGGCTTTTGAAGAAACATGAAAGAAACTGGAAGAGAAAATGCAAAAAAGAAAACCAAAAAAGAAACCAGAGGAGAATCACAAACGGTACCTTCTGAAAAAAGTGATGTTATCGTGCCACTCCATGAAGCATCTGCTGACGAAAGATCCGAGACTCAGGGAGATCAACTGGGAAGCATGGATCTGTCACCCGGTGACTTTGTCATGGTCAATTTTGTAACCAAAGTCAAGAATGTCCGTTATATCGGTAGAGTTGAGAGTGTTGATGGTGATGAATTACTCATACAGTTCCTGAGAAGGATCCAGAGAAAAGGGAAAGTGTGGCAGAGACCCATTTTTGCCATAAACCAAAAGGATGTGGCACATGTTACTAAAAGCGATGTTGTGAGGAAGCTGCCGCAACCTACGAGTGAAAACCGTCTCACATTACCTCACTCTCCCCTATTTAATGATTCTTTCACTCTGAACAATAAGAATTATCAGAAAATCAGCTGGCTAGGTGGCTAGAATGTCCCTCAAATATTAGCAGCAAATATAAGAGGGTCATCAAATCAATACTAGTCACATGATGAAATATGCCTGAATTTTCTTACTATGTTATCATCTCTTACCATTTTGAGTTGTCTAAATTTTCATATCTTTCAAAGACTCAGAGATGGGTGCAAAAGTAGAATGGACTGTGTTTTGTAAAGGGAATACATGATGAAAACTAAAAAGCAAGATTTCTGAACATACATCTCAGATGAACAATACATAAAATTTAGAATTTTGTCATTATTAATTAAACAAAACCTAATCCAAAACGTGAAAGTAGTGAGCAGAAAAACTAAGTACACCCATATTGCTTCTATAGGAATTAGGAGGTAAAGTAGCCACCAGGTGTTGATAATCAAATGGACTTGACTTTTAGCAGGTGTGATAATGGCAGCAAGGCAAGCTTTGAGTGCTACAGTTTTAGTTATTATTTCTCTTCTACGTACATCTGAGAATGTTGAACTGAGCATTCACTTAACATTGATTAAAACTTTTGTCACTGTTCACAAGGTCATCAAGTGCAAGGCAGCAGTGGCCTGGGAGCCCAACAAGCCTGTGATTATTGAGGAAATTGAGGTAGCCCCACCACAGGCCAATGAGGTCCGCATCAAGGTGAGAGAAGTACATTTCAAAGACACAGTGGTGCACATGCAGCTTTCCCATTCATTTGTTTGAAAGGTGGGGGCGGGGGGCTGGTGTGATAGGTTTGCCTCAACTCTCATGTAGTTTCTTTGGTTGCTTTCTTTGGTGCAGATTGTGGCGACAGCAGTGTGCCACTCAGACCTGTACCACCTTCTAGAGAGTATGAATAAAGACGGCTTCCCAACAGTCCTTGGTCATGAGGCCGCTGGCATTGTGGAGAGTGTTGGACCTGGAGTCACAGAAATTCAGCCAGGTCTGTTTAAAATAATTCAACATTAAAAAAAAAATACTTGTTTGCAATATTTTCAAGAGTGGAAACAGAGGAATATCAGCTCAGAAATAAAATGAACCAGTGCCTTTTAACCAATAAAAGCTTTTATGACCCTGTTTTGATTTACTCTTGTTTGGGTTTCCAGCTTGATGACTCTCACTTCATGTTCTAAAACAAAAAGCAGTTGGGATGGGAGATCACAAGACGTAGAGAGACTTCCTGAAACTAATAATATCCCTTGAAATAAAAATTGAAAAAAATTGACCTCCTACAGCGGTCACAGGCTCAGGCCCTATGACCGTTTGCTGCACGTCTTCCTGTTATGGCCACACTCACACTTCCCCACTCTCTCTCTGCCTTGGTTTCCTGTCTCTCTGCACTGTTAATATAGGCCACCAGAACCACAAAGACATTGAAACTGATTTTTGATTTCTTTTTTTTTTTTTTTTTTTTTAATATATATATTTTTATTTTATGATTATAAACAGAACATAGCACATATTGACAAACATTTATCACAGTCATTGAAGTGGTGTGACAATACAGAGCATGGGAGGCATTTAGGTCTTGCAGTACAGGAGTCAGACTTGTTCTCTTAGACACAACAGAAAAGGGTCCCAGATCTTGTGATAGTGTTTCGATTTTTGATTTCTGAAATCTGCTTCTGTGATAAGTGAGGCCAGGACTAGGGCTGGGCGATTTTATCGATTCTGCGATATATATCAATATTTTATTTCCCCAGGGAGTATCGATATTTCAGCCGCTGTTATCGATATTCTAAGCTCCCTTCTGGCGGCGAGTATAAACCCAGCGCCTGCGTGCTTAAAAGCAGATGTGTGGGAGCATTTCGGTTTTAAAAAGAAAAAGGAAAGTGAGGATTTAGACAAAAGTATGGCGGT
The DNA here is from genome assembly GCA_018398805.1 of Hirundichthys speculiger. Classification (NCBI taxonomy): domain Eukaryota; kingdom Metazoa; phylum Chordata; class Actinopteri; order Beloniformes; family Exocoetidae; genus Hirundichthys; species Hirundichthys speculiger. The sequence goes on from JAGFBZ010000653.1 coordinate 516,179, forward strand.
TCTGAGCTCCAGTTGTTTTTCAAGGAAGAATGTGCAAGAATTTCAGTCTCTTGATATGCAAAACAGATAGAGACAAACCCCAAGAGACTTGCAGCTGGAACTGCAGCAAAAGGTGGCGCTATAAAGTATTAACGCAAGGGGGCCGAATAATATTGCATGCCCTACTTTTCAGTTTTTTATTTGTTAAAAAAGTTTATAATATCCAATAAATTTCGTTCCACTTCATGATTGTGTCCCACTGGTTGTTGATGCTTGAAAAAAAATTAAAATTTTTATATCTTTATGTTTGAAGCCTAAAATGTGGCAAAAGGTTGAAAAGTTCAAGGGGGGCGAATACTTTCACAAGGCACTGTATATATGCAGTTTTTTTTAAAAGAGAAAAAAATTAAAAGTTATAACACCATCAGAGGCAGAGCATTAACTGAAAAATTATTTTTAGTATGTTCTTGTTCTTTAAGATAAGAGGGAGCATGCTGATTCTGGTTGATAAACTGGTTTGAGGAGTTGCGGATCTACATAAAGTCAAAAGTGAATATCTAAATTTGCAGTCACATAAAATCTAATAACTGATACATTGGTCTAAATTTATATGGAAACTGATTCCATCAGTTTTACATCATTCTCAGGTTGAATCAATATCATTCTTGTTGTCTTTCAGGAGATAAGGTGATTCCTCTTTTCCTCTCACAGTGTAAAGAATGTCACTTATGTAAGAATCCTAGGACCAACCAGTGTGAAGTAGCATGGTGAGCTTTCATCTGAACCTTTAATTTATCTTGAATGTGTTCATGCATTTAAATAAGCTCATTTGACACATTATTTGAACATCTCTTAAAAAATAATGAAGCTTATTTCCTAAAGTGCCAAAAAATGTATACATGGAAAAACAATTTCTTTCAGGACCAGGATTTGTCAGGAAAAGATGGCAGGAGTGGAATCAAGGTTTACCTGTAAAGGGAAGAAGGTGTTGCAGTTTATGGGAACCAGTACCTTCTCTGAGTACACTGTTATAAACCAGATCGCTGTGGCTAAAATCGACCCTGCTGCTCCTCTGGACAAAGTCTGTCTCCTCGGCTGTGGCGTCTGCACTGGTTATGGAGCAGCAGTTAATACTGCCAAGGTGTGTATGTGAGACTATGTTCTTTATTTTGATATTGGCTGATGTTAAGTTCATCAGTGAACCAGACATGAGGTTGAGAAAATCCTCCACATACTTGTTAAACATGATTATGATCTGGAGAAGACAAGAACATTTCTGTAGCATTTCTGTAGTCTTGGTTATACTGGTAACCAACAAGCCATGGACACAATGCCCCTCTCCAGACCTGGTATTGACATTTGTATATGTTGGTACCAAGTACTTGGAATTTGAGATCCTGAGTGATATAATCACAAGTGGACAGGCTTAGGTACTGGTTTAAATGCACTCAAGATACTTTTGAGGACACCGTGACTTGCACTTTCAACAACAGACTTATAGAAGATAGTCTGTTGTCAAGCTAAACTCCAAGGTACTTGTATTCCTCCACCAGCTCCACCTCCTTTCCCAGGATGGAAACACTGCTGTGTTGATTCTTGTTCCACCTGAAGTCGACAATCATCTCTTTAGTTTTGCTGGTATTTAATACGAGATGATTGTTACTACACCATTTTACAAACTGACAGATCAGTTCTTTGTACTCTGCTTCCTGTCCGTTGCTGATACACCCAACAACTGCAGAGTCATCAGAGTATTTCTGCAGATGACAGGACTCAGAGTTGTACTGGAAGTCAGAGGTGTAGAGCGTGAAGAGAAATGGTGAGAGAACAGTTCCTTGTGGTGCTCCAATGCTGCTGACCTCCATCTCAGACACACAACCTTTCAGTCTCACAAACTGTGGTCTGTTTGTGAGGTAGTCGTAAATCCAGGAGGTTGTGGAGGAATCCACCTGGAACTTATGGAGCTTCTCACATAACAACGCAGGCTGAATTGTATTGAAAGCACTTGAATGTGTTTTGCTTTAGCCTCCCGCGCTTCGTTTGAATTTTTTTCGATTTTTAAATTTTTTTTCAAATATTTTTTTAAAATTAGTATTTAAACCATGGAAACAAGGTTTCTTTTACAGTACAGTTCCACATTTATTTCAGGGTAACTACACTGTAAAACTCCGATTTCAACCTGATATTTACCTGATAATTATCAGGGAGATATGGGAGTTTTTTTTGCCAGATCCCATGTTCAAAACTACACACTGATGGATGGTAGAGGATAATACTCTACAATTACCAGGAAAGTAAATGGTAATACCATGGAAACAAACCACGCTTCCTTTTACAGTACAGTTCCACCTTTATTACAGGGTAATTCACAATAACAGTCATTAGTACCCTCACTGTCACTACACAGGTCGATTGATAATACATAATCCATAATTTTTGGATAAATACCTGGTAGTTTTCAGTATATATCTAGCAAATACCAGGTAACTAGTACTTGTAACTAACCCTTTACCAGGTAAATATCAGGTAATTACCAGGAAAATAAGGGGTAGTTACCAGACAAATATGTGATTATTCTTGAGTAATTACCAGGTAAATATTTTTAACTACCGGGTTTAAAATCTACAACATACAATTACTGTGTATCTAGCAGGTAAATACTGGGTAAATACCTGGCAATAGTCAGAAATATGTCTTGCAAATACTGGGTATTTACATGGTAATACTTGGTAATTACATAGGGAAAGTACTTGGTTATTACATTTCATTACCTGATTATTACTTAGTAAATACCATGTTATTACCTGGTTATTACCTGGTTAATACCAGACTGTAAAAGGAAGTGTTACCCTTTATCTTTTAGAAAATTCTCTTTAGGAAACTGACACAGTCTTTGAGCACTTTTTTTTTGGAGTAATAAGAGATCCATTTTAGGTTGAACCGGACTCCACGTGTGCTGTGTTCGGTCTCGGAGCTGTGGGTTTGGCTGCAGTCATGGGCTGCAAAGCTGCAGGAGCTAAAAGGATCATAGCTGTTGACATCAATCCAGAGAAAGCTGAGAAGGCCAAGGTGTTTGGTGCAACTGACTTTGTGAACCCCAAAGATCACAGTGAGCCCATCCATCAAGTGCTGGCTGAGATGACCAACGGGGGAGTGGACTTCTCCCTGGAATGTGTCGGGAATGTTGGAGTTATGGTGAGAAGACTTATTCTAATGAGTTTTTTCTAATATTTTACTCTCAAGAATGTTTTTTATTCTAATCAAAGACTGAGTTTTGAGAATGACAAGTATTAGTTTTCATAAAGTTCAACTGTGTCAATGTTCTCAGGTCTTTTTGTCAGATGTTTACTATGGTATGTTGAAGTATAATTACAAAGGCTTTTATTGACAGTTGCATTAAGTTCATGCAGAGTCAAAATTTGCAGTGTTGACACTTCTTTTTCAAGACCCTGACTGATTGCAGCCCATTCTTGCATAATTAATTAGGTTTTTTTTGTCCACCACAAATTCTTAATGGGATCAAGGTCTGGACAGTTTCCTTGCCATGGACCCAAAATTTCAATGTTTTATTCCCTGAGCCACTTAGTTGTGACTTTTGCCTTGTGGCAAGGTGCTCCATCCTGCTGGAAAAAGCATTGTTCATCACAAAACTATTATTGGACGGTTGGGAATGTCTTTGCCTGTAAAGCCCTTTTGTTGAATGCAATGATGATTGCATGTGTTTCACTGTAGGTAACCATACTTAACAGGGGAAGAACAATGATTTCAAATGTCACCCTCCTTTGAAAGCTTTCAGTTTATTTTGACTCAGTCAGCATGACAGAGTGATCTCCTGCCTCGTCCTTGTCAACAATCTCACCTGTTTCAACTAAACAATCATTTGACATGATGTCAGCAGGTCCTTTTGTGGCAGGACTGAAATGCAGTGGATGGGGGTTTTGGATTGCAATTCATCTGATCAATCGTCATAATATTCTGAAGTATATATAACTTGCCATCATAAAAATGATGCAGCAGACGTTATGAAAATTAATATTTGTGACATTCTCAAAACATTTGGTCTTGGCTGTAGATCCAAGACTGACTCTGTTGTCCCCCCCCACCCAGCGCAGTGCACTAGAGTCCACCTCGCAAGCCTGGGGTGTCAGTGTAATCGTCGGTTGGACAGAGATGCATGACGTAGCGATCCGACCCGTTCACCTAATCTCTGGACGAACATGGAAGGGTTCCTTGTTTGGAGGTGAGATGAATATAAACTTTTTCTGCTGATTATACTTCCTCAGTTCTGTTTATCTTGTTAACTGTCTCAGGTTTTCTTTTTCTGTTTCAGGGTTTAAGAGTAGGGATGGTGTTCCTGAGATGGTTAAAGCCTACCTGGATAAGAAGTTGAACTTGGATGATTTCATCAGTCACAAGATGACTTTGGACCAGGTTAATGATGCCATTGAACTAATGAAGCACTGCAAATGGTAAATTTTCCCTGACCTTTCACCTTAGTATGTTACAGGGATATTAAACTGAGAAGAATTGCTCTTATGTATATTCTCTGTTTTTGTTCCACAGCATCCGTGCAGTCATGAGTGTTTCAGCAGAGTAACAAAGCTGCATCGCCATCAAATACACCAAAGTAATTCAATAATATAATTCAGCTCTGATCATTGATTGATGTCCAGACGGTGATCATGTTGTGGAAATGAAATTATTGGTTTCAGGGATAAAAATAAAGCAATAAAGTGATTTGTCTTTTGTGTATTTAGGCCTGGACCTTATAATGGAGTGCTCTGACAGCGTCAAGGCTCAACAGTCAAGGAAGACTAAAGAAGTAATAAAGGTTATCTTGGTTTTAGATGGTTCAAAGATCAAAACAACATAAAAAGAGAAGTAAAGTCAAGATACAGTGGTATCAAAGAGAGAGAAACAGTCTCAATGTCCTTTTCTGCTTTACAGAATACAACCAACATAGGAATCCAAGGAATGCTCATAATCAGTTGATTATTAACCCACAGGGAGAATGAAATAACAAAAGAAGCCGCCTTCTCGATTTCCTTTTTTGGTTTTTAATTTTTTATGAGGCTGTGTTTGAAAGATCTTTCATCTCCAGAAATCACACTCTTCTATAATAAAGTTGTCAAAATCGACGTCATGTGGAACTGATGTGTTAAAGACTGTCTTTTATTAAAGGTGGGTGTTCTTTTTTTTGCAGCACTTTTTACAATATTGACTGAAAACCTTTTCACATTCCCATTGCACCCACTGAAATAAAATGTTTGCAAAAAAAAACTAAACGTTTTGGTCCAGTCTAGAGGGTATAATCAGAGAAAAACTCTGACCAATCAAAATAGTGATCATCATTACTTTCATTGGCTGCCTAATACATCCATCAAATATCAATACACTCCCACCCACCCCTCCCTCCCTCTCTCTCTATGGTTCATGTAGTCGTGAATCGTTTGAAGGCGTGGTTTCGAGGGGTGGGCTGAAGAGGAGGAGGCAGAGCCTTTGGGAGGAGGGAGGGAGTGTATATTTTCAAAATCTCACTTGAGTTGGATTGTTGGAACCGTTTTTTCAAAGAACACCTACCCCACCTTTAAGTTTAAACAATTTTTTTCTGTGAGAGAAATGGAGGCATGATAGCTAATTATAATTGGGTGGATTGTAGTTTAAGTTATATGGGGGATTACTAGATTACTAATGAGGAAAAAAAAATTCAGGAGGAAGACTGATTGGAGTAATAAGTAGCTGTATATTGAAAACGAGGGCTTCCTTATTCTCCAACTATCGCCAAGCCATGAATAAAATTAATATTTTTACCTATAAGTACTTAGACTCCTTTCTTTGTGCAACTGTATGTTGATAAAAAGACGTGTATGAAAAGTTACATATTTGCATATTTGGGAGTTCTCTGAGATAAAATGTGTTTCTTGTAAAAAGCAGATAAAACTTTTTATTGGGTGGTTTATCCCCCCCACCCCCCGGTTCTGAAGCTGTGCACATTCCACAAGACCATTTTAAGCTAGAAATTTTGGGAGAATTTCATATTTTTAATGTCCTACAGTACCATAAATAACCTATGTGGGGGTGTTGCATGTGTGTATTTGAGAAGTGTGAATATGTGCTTTCAAACACAAATGGAGCAGAAAGCAAAATAAGCAAGAACAAGAACCCAAACAGAATATAACAATAAACGTGTGAGCCATAACAAACATGGTGGATTAGAAGTGGATGCATGTGAAGTAACCAGAACCCTTAGTGAGAGGTTATAAAGCCTTTAACTCTTCAGCTCTGTTGCTCTCTATTGTACCATATTACGTTATAGTTTAAACTTCCTAAATTTTTATTTATTGCTACTACTACTACTATTATTAATTAGAAAAACCATGACATGATATTTAGATCCCGGCACAGCTATCCATCAATGAAGACTTTGTCAACAATTATATAAGCGTGTTTATTGTTTTGTCTCTTGCTTCAGAATGTGATAGAGAGCTTTACGTCGTTCATTTATTTCCTGAGGTAACTGATCATTTACTACATAGTTCCTTTCCCTTGCTCTTGATGAGTTCTTTATGTGTATAATATTCCAGCTTTGCAACAGTGGCGTGGGATGATATGTTATTGCGACGCCTCAGACTGTGAAAAGTGACTTGTTTAACAGTATCGGGTGAGAGATTTACTTGTCTTTTCATGAGTTCTTTCACAAGTTCCTCTGGGTTTTCGGATTGAAATTTCTAGTACATCTGTGAAAATTAGCCTAGGAATCTTGATGTACTGCTAGCAAATTTGAATTTGCTTGGAAGGTCCATCTTGCTACCACCTGTTGGAGCTCATTAGTCATCCTCAAAAGTCTTAGAGGGGGCAATCACATCCTTATCTCTGGGGGGCTTAACACGATGACAACAGAGCTGCAACCATCTTTTGCCTGGATGGTAAACAGCAAAGGTAGCTGCAGCTGGGAACAGAGGTATCGACAGTTAAAGAGGTTTCTGCTCGTCTTTCTCATCTTCTACCCATCTCCACACTGGCAAGTCACGTTCCGGTCTTGTTAAAAGGATGACACACCAATTATAAACTCAATTCGACATATAAAAGTCTCTCACAAATACTTTGAGGTTGAGGTTGCTTAAGTTTTTTGAAGACATTGGTTGAGTGTTTGAGCACACTCAAATCCTGCTTGAAAAAGCAAGAATTGTTGGATTTCATTTGGATTTTCAAAATATGTGAAAAAGTGAACCATCAAAAAGAAGCATCAATATGTTTTGGGTGGAACTGTTAAAAGACTTTGACCTTAGAATCAGGGGCGATCCTAGGGTCAGAGCTTTAGGGGTGCTGAGCACCCAATGAGCCCCACCACAACCCACAACCCCACCTTTTTTCACACAAAACCAAAAAACGTTTATTGAAAAATAATTCTGGATAATCATTATGGCATTTATGAGAGAAGAGCATAATCTTTTGGGAAAAAAACTAACTGAAAAACATGCTAATCTTCTTCAATGAAATTTGAAATGCTAACTGAGCTAACGCGCTAACTGGTAAACGGTCAACGAAGAAGAGAAGTAACGTTAGTGAGAAGAGGACGATACCATTAGGCGGGGTCGTTTTCATTTTCATTCTTAAAATATAAACTTAAATCACAAACTATGTATTAAGTTTTGGACATTATCTAAGCCTGTCAAATGCAAACTAAAATTTTAGAAAAACAACATTTGTTACTCCATGTTTTTGAGGTGCTGAAGCACCCCTAAAAAAAGGGCTAGCCTCGCCCATGCTTAGAATAGTTGTGCTTCTTTTTTTTTTTTTTTACATCATTTAGTTTGACATAGAAATCAGCCTTTCAATACAGGCAGTATTGAATTAACTCCAATAAATGGCTTCTACCAGACTTTGAATTCAGGGTTCGATACCCACTCCTTATTGTACTTTGTGTACAGTAGACTGAGACACAATGAACTGCCCAACTACAGTTTTAGCTGATGTCACATAGAGGTACAAGCACAGCTGAAGAGGTGAGTAAGTAACTGAAGCTGTGTGAGTTAGTGCAGCAGATGGCAGATGTGACATCACGGGTCATCCATCCAATAATATGTACAGTCAATGGTTCAGGTCAACTGTTGTAACCACGAGTCAATGCATGTTTCATCACGCAGTGTAAGCTGCAGTAAATTTAATGATCTAACCATTTCAGGTCACGCAGCGCGCCCTGAGTTCATCTTATAAGACGACCGTAATATTACAGTCTGAACGCAGCGTCAGGGACATGAAACAGACACAAGTCTCAATACACTGTAACTGGGAACAGATGGAGACAATTAAGGAATAACAAGGGCAGGGAAGAAAAATATATACTGTATTATGTTTTGTTTCTGTTTTTTTAACTAATTTGTCTGGCACCACAATGCAGCATTAAAAAAATATGATTTAATTTGTGTGAAATCACTAATAAATAAGAAATAAATTTAACTAACAATAGTCTTTAACGTTACACCAATGTTACACTCTCACATTAATGTTATCAGTCTTTGGAGTTACTGCTGTTATTTTCTCATTTAGACTCAAAAAGACAGAGACACTTATTTTAAATAGAGAATAAAATGGACAGTAGGATGCTTGAGTGACTTGACTTTTACAGTTTTCAGCTCAGTATGAATCAGACTGCCCTGTAAATAAACCATAACTGGAAGGGAATAATTTGAGACCGATAGACAAAATGTTTCAACCTGGAATTTAGTGGAAGGAGATATTTTCATTGAATAGATGTGTCCACACTTGAATGATACCGTGCATATGGTATTGATTTAAAACAAAAAATGAAAAAACATACATCCCATGGAAACTGGAATATATTAAATGCATTTACCAATCCAATATTTTAAGGTTGAAAATGGATCCAATGAATGGTAAAAGTACACTTGGCCCTGCCATGATCAAACCCTCAGATTCATAAAATTATAATCAGGGGTTTACAATCATTTTTTTTTTTTAAATTTAAAAGTCTCACACAACCAATGTTCTGAATCAGCAAGTTAAATTTGAATCTCACGTCTCCTCATCAAAGTATAACATTTTTTTACTGTCAGTATTTATTTTTCTCAACTAGTCTATCATATTTGTGACAGTATTTTCATCTTAAGTTTACATACAGTGTGAATAGATAATAAATGGCTTTATTAAATGGCCCTATAATACATACTACTAATACTAATCTCCTTAAAAATGAAGGTGGGCGTGACAAAACGCTCCTCCTTCCTTCTCGGTGTAAGACTATTGGCACACTTTCGTACACACTTGTCAGCTCCGCCCTTAAAAAAATTCAGCACAGAATCAGTCTTGCTGTGGCCGTTAAAAAAAAACACATCTATCTATTTAACTAAATCACTAAAAATACAATATGCATCTTTCTATTTCTATATTAAATCACATCTTACTTTTCTGTTCCAATTTGACATCTTATTTCACTCATCCCACAAAAAGTCCTCTCTGAAGCTCATGATTGTTTTATCTTTTATTTTTATTATGTCTGTTTTGTCTTATATCCTTACAAAGAAAAGTCTTCTCTCATCAGATGCAAACAGCATCGTCAAAGGAAGCTCATTGTCGTATTATTCTTTTAACAAAAGTCAACAGAGAGGCTCAAAAGTTATCATAGTTTCATACAATCTCAGCCAAATGCACACAAATTCACACATTCACACATCCACAGAGCCAGAAAGCTGTAGCGGGGGCGTGCACTCCCTCCGCTCTTTAGACAAACTCACATACATTAACAACAGTTATCTACTCAGCTAGACTACTAAAATACAATACACATTTTTTATCTCTATATTTTAATATCTTCCTACTCCACTTTCATTCCACTCTCATTTAAACAGACGCACACACAATCCAGCCAGCTCACAGATCGGCTTCTCCGTGCATGCGCCTAAGACCACAGCCAGAGAAAAAAAGGGTTCAGGGTCCTGAAGGGTGCTTGTATCTAACCGTGGCGATCATAAACAACTGTTTAGTCAGCAATAACAGAAGTAGGCTAAGTGGCTAATAACAAGCTTTTTAGGCTCTTATTAATGTTATCATTTTTATTTTAGTATGCAACCTTTAAATCAAATTAAAAGATTTAAAATGTTAACACTGTCCACGTGGCCTGTAGGCAATTCCTACTGACAGTAAGGCCCTAGTCAGTCGAGAGAGGATCTACCATAGAGGATCTACCATAGAGGATCTACCAGAGAGGATCTACCAGAGAGGGTCTACCAGAGAGGATCTACCAGAGAGGATCTACCAGAGAGGATCTACTAGAGAGGATCTACCAGAGAGGGTCTACCAGAGAGGATCTACCAGAGAGGGTCTACCAGAGAGGGTCTACCAGAGAGGATCTACCAGAGAGGGTCTACCAGAGAGGATCTACCAGAGAGGATCTACTAGAGAGGGTCTACCAGAGAGGATCTACTAGAGAGGGTCTACCAGAGAGGGTCTACTAGAGAGGATCTACCAGAGAGGATCTACCAGAGAGGGTCTACTAGAGAGGGTCTACCAGAGAGGATCTACTAGAGAGGGTCTACCAGAGAGGGTCTACCAGAGAGGATCTACCAGAGAGGGTCTACTAGAGAGGATCTACCAGAGAGGATCTACTAGAGAGGGTCTACCAGAGAGGGTCTACTAGAGAGGGTCTACCAGAGAGGATCTACCAGAGAGGATCTACTAGAGAGGATCTACCAGAGAGGATCTACCAGAGAGGGTCTACCAGAGAGGGTCTACTAGAGAGGGTCTACCAGAGAGGATCTACCAGAGAGGATCTACCAGAGAGGATCTACCAGAGAGGATCTACCAGAGAGGATCTACCATAGAGGATCTACCAGAGAGGATCTACTAGAGAGGATCTACCAGAGAGGATCTACCAGAGAGGATCTACCAGAGAGGGTCTACCAGAGAGGGTCTACCAGAGAGGATCTACCAGAGAGGGTCTACTAGAGAGGATCTACCAGAGAGGATCTACCAGAGAGGGTCTACCAGAGAGGGTCTACCAGAGAGGGTCTACCAGAGAGGATCTACTAGAGAGGGTCTACCAGAGAGGATCTACCAGAGAGGATCTACCATAGAGGATCTACCATAGAGGATCTACCAGAGAGGATCTACTAGAGAGGATCTACCAGAGAGGATCTACCAGAGAGGGTCTACCAGAGAGGGTCTACCAGAGAGGATCTACCAGAGAGGGTCTACCAGAGAGGGTCTACCAGAGAGGATCTACCAGAGAGGGTCTACCAGAGAGGATCTACCAGAGAGGATCTACCAGAGAGGGTCTACCAGAGAGGGTCTACCAGAGAGGATCTACCAGAGAGGGTCTACCAGAGAGGGTCTACCAGAGAGGATCTACCAGAGAGGGTCTACCAGAGAGGGTCTACCAGAGAGGATCTACTAGAGAGGGTCTACCAGAGAGGGTCTACTAGAGAGGATCTACCAGAGAGGATCTACCAGAGAGGATCTACTAGAGAGGATCTACCAGAGAGGATCTACCAGAGAGGGTCTACTAGAGAGGATCTACCAGAGAGGATCTACCAGAGAGGGTCTACCAGAGAGGATCTACCAGAGAGGATCTACCAGAGAGGGTCTACCAGAGAGGATCTACTAGAGAGGATCTACCAGAGAGGGTCTACCAGAGAGGGTCTACCAGAGAGGGTCTACCAGAGAGGATCTACCAGAGAGGGTCTACTAGAGAGGGTCTACCAGAGAGGATCTACTAGAGAGGATCTACCAGAGAGGATCTACCAGAGAGGATCCAGCCACAGATGGTAAATTTGTTTGGCTGCTGAGGGATTTTTCTTTTTCTGACCAATTTTGTTTATTGGAAAAAATACTTTTTATTTGTATAAATCTGTTGTCCAAGTGTTTATACTTCTGTTTTCATACATTTTCTAATCATTTATATAAAGGCACAAGAGTGAGTCATTTCAATTTTAATTTGTAATACATTTTTGAACATTCCCTTTTGTTAGAAGTTACAGTTAAAGTTTCTGTAATAAGATTCTTTATCCTGCTGAGATCAGCAAATGTTTCAATAAAACACACAGAAGACATTAAGTTTTGGAGCGTGATTAACATACCAGATAAATAAGTTTATCATGTAAGGCGAGTGTTATCTAGATAGGACTTAGACTACCAATGTTAATTCAGTTAGAAAACTCACAATTCTAATGACAGCCCAGTCCCCCCCCCCCCCCCCCCCCCCCCCCCCCCCAGTTTAAAAATCCTATCTGCACCCCTGGCTCACAGCCAGACTTTCTTCTCATTCAGATATTCTTTACTTCCAAAAAACAGAACAGGCGTCCCTGTTAATATCACATTTGAGCTCAAAAAACACATTCATACAATCCTATTAAGCATGTTTTTGCCGTTCTTTATCACGTCCTACATTTCTGTGGATCACTGCCAATTCCAAAGGCTCGTCTTAAACTTCTTTTTCTGCGTCTTTAAAACTTCTCATATATCCTCATATGCTACCATTTTGTGGTCAATCATCGCTTAGATCTAGCGGAGCAACTCTTAATTTTTATTTCACTTATCATCTAATCAAAGTCGGTCGTTCATGGAGTGACGGGTTGATTCATAAATGTCTAACGGTATGCTCTGGTAATAAGGTACCGCTCACCAGGCAGGCTGCATTCGTATCAACTGCACTATTCATTAGCTATTCAGACTTTAAAACACTGCATTTCAACTTCATTACATCTTTATCTGTTATCGACACGTCTCTTTATCTCTGCACTATTCAATTTATTCATGAAGTCCTACCAGTTCGTTGATCAATCTCAGCCCTGGGCCCAGCGTAGTTAAATATTAAAATTTTCAACACTAATTAACTAGATGTTGATCTTTCGTGGGATAGCAATCAGTTTAGTAGATGGCTTACAATTAAAGGTTTTTGCTGCACTTTTTACAATATTGCCTGAAAACCTTTTCACATTCCCATTGCACCCACTGAAATAAAATGTTTGCAAAAAAAACTAAACGTTTTGGTCCGGTCTAGAGGGTATAATCAGAGAAAAACGCTGACCAATCAATGTACTGATCATCTTTACATTTATTGGCTGCCTAATACGTCCATCAAATATCAACTCCCACCCACCCCTCCCTCCCTGCGGTTCATGTAGTTGTGAATCATGTGAAGGCGTGGTTTTGAGGGGTGAGCTGAAGAGGAGGAGGTGGAGCCTTTGGGAGGAGGGAGGGAGTGTATATTTTCAAAATCTCATTTCAGTTGGATTGCTGGAACCGTTTTTGCAAAGAACACCTACCCCACCTTTAATGAAAAGTTTGGCCAGACTTAATCATCACCTGCACCTAGGGATGGGAATCGAGAACCGGTTCCTGTAGAGAACCGGTTCCGTGTGTTTCAATTCCATGGAATCGTTTGGCAGTTTATCTAACGATTCTCTTATCGATTCCAACCACCACCAATCACGTAGTTTACGCAAGTTACGCGCAGTTAATTCCGGAAAGCACTTACGTGATTAAGTTACAGCAGTGTTGCAATTGGCAGCACAGCCACGGATGCGCTGGTATGGCCATCTCAAAAGACTCCCTCCTGAACACCCCACTCACGCTATCCTCCACTTTGACCCTGAATCTGCCGGCTGGAAACGCCCCCGCGGTGCTCCCCGCCCACGATGGATGGACGCTGTTACCAGGGACCTACACCAACTAGGCTTGTCGCTGACTGAAGCCGAGCCTCTAGCACTGGACCGACCCAATTGGAGAAGATTGGTGAAACTGCTTTACGCATGGCGTCACCCCTGCCGCCAAGCAAGAGACCCGATGATGATGATGATGATGATGATTAAGTTACGTCGGTTTAGCACGCGCATTGCAATTGTAAACAACAATGGCGCCCACCAGGTCCAAACGCTCCAAAGTTTGGCTCCACTTCACAAAGAAAGATGGCAACAAGGCAACTTGCAGTCATTGTAAAGTGGAGATAACAGCGTCGGGAGGGAACACGACTAACATGCAGAAACATTTACGCACACAACATGCGATAACGAGTGTCGTGTTTTTGATGCTTCGGACTGATGGATCTCAACCCAGCAGCAGTAGCCAAGCTAAGATCACCTCTGGTAACTCTGGTTAGTAGCTATCCCACTGCCTATGTGCTTCTTTGTAAAACACACTCTAACATTAATGCTGTGCTATTAAACGAATGGCTTCTGCATTACATTTAGAAGATGACCGTGATGAGAGAGAGAGTCTGGCTGGTTCAGAGACTGGAAGACATGATTATTTTTCTGCAAAAAAAATTAATTCTTCATAGTATTTGCAGATTTGTTCTATGCACTGTTCCGTTGTATTTGATAGTATTTATCTTTATTTATTATTATTTTTGAGTGCTTAGTGAGCTCATATATTCTTTTAAAAGGGAGATTTTTTTATTTCTATTTACTACTATTTATTTTATTTACTAAAAATTTGTTAGTAAAATGTTTCACATTCTTGTGCATTTGCACAGTTACATATTACAACAGTTAACACGTTATCCAGGCTTTGGGCCTCTTTTGACCTCGCTGTTGAGTTTGTAAGGTCGTGACTTCTAAGTGAAAAAAAAAAATTGATGCTAATAAAACTGTTAGTTCTCCTTTTTCCCCAAATTAGAATCGATAAGAGAATCGATAAAGAATCGAACCGTTAAACAGTATCGATAATGGAATCAGAATCGGAAAAATCTTATCAGTTCCCATCCCTACCTGCACCCGTACTGATTTCTGTGCAATGGTACTAAATCTGACGTCATAACTCTTAACATCTCTCACTGTATGTAATCAGTGGAAAAACTTGTGTCGTATTCTTATCACTTTAATCTCTTTTCATCATTTTTCATATATCTCATACCCCCTTATTCCGCAGAAGGCAGTTCTGGGGAATAAAAATGTAGGTGGAGTGCAGACCCGACACATGAATGTGCACAGGCAAAAAAATAAAAAAAAGAAAAAAGTCAGACCACACATGGTTCTTTGCGGTGCGTTAGCAGCCAAAGAAAACAGAGAAAATAACTGTTTCCCACCTGTTTTAGAAGCTGTAGATCTTCAGAACGCAACTGAACTCATCCATGACGCCATTTTTAATGTAGTTTTTGCTGCCAGAAGAAGTGTGGAGATCTCCTAGCGACAAAGGATGTGACTTTGAGACTTTTCCTCTTCTTCTTCTTCCCTTCTGGATTCGCCGTGCTGTTCTGAGTGTTAAATGGGTTCAGAAAAAAAAGCTGCTCCAGGCCGACTTTTAAATGCATAAAATATATTTATTTACTAGAGAAAAAGAAGGGACAATGACAGACTCCTGCAGCGAGTCTGGGATTTCCTTTCAGCCAAATGAGACAAAATCAGGGAAAATCAGAGAACAAAGATAGCACCAGCCTTTTAATAGTGTCGGTAAACGCCTATTTAGCTTGAGTCTCACAGGTGTAACCAGTCAAATTTAACGAGACAGTTCCATGTTCACTCCTATGGAGCACCGTTTGGGTCATAATTCAATGAATAAATGAGTCTATTATTATTGTTACAGGCGTTTATTATTATGAAATACTTATCCATTATTATGAAAAAAATGTAATTATTATGAAATACATGTTTATTATTATGAAATATTTCCCATTATTATGAAAAAAATGTAATTATTATTAAATATATTTTTATTATTATTTAATCTTAGTTTAATGCATAATAGATTATTTCAGAATGTCTTTTTTTTTAATCTAAGAATGAGTTTTTACATAATGGCTTCGTTTTTCATAAGAATGAGTTTTTACATAATAATGACATTTTGCCACTGGGCGGGACCAGTGGTTGACCTGAACGCTCATTGGCTGATTCTTCTCCATTCTACACTCTGACATCGACTAGTTGGTGGGGGACTGGCATCGAGCCTGTTGGCTACCTCTCGGAGTAAGTCAGAAAAGGATCTTTCTCCTGTCGCCATGCTGTCAAAATCAAGTTTTCCCTACATTTCACGCTACGTTTCTTAGTCGATGTCAACTTTTAACCGTAAACTGAGGTGAATGTACCTCAGTTTACAGGCTGGATGTGAGTCCCCCACCAACTGCATGGAGAAGGATCAGCCAATGAGCATGCAGGTCAACCACTGGTCCCGCCCAGTGGCAAAATGTCATAATAATGTAAAAGCTCATTCTTATGAAAAAGGAGGCAATCATGTAAAAACTCATTCTTAGATTAAAAAAAAGACATTCTAAAATAAACTATTATGCATTAAACTAAGATTAAATAATAATAAAAATATATTTCATAATAATTACATTTTTTCATAATAATGGGAAATATTTCATAATAATAAACATGTATTTCATAATAATGGGAAACATTTCATAATAATGGATACGTATTTCATAATAATAAATGCCTTTATTTCATAATAATAGACTCATTTATTCATTGAATTATGACCCAAAGGGGGCTCCATACCCTCCTCTTGCTTATCTTCTTTCAACATAAACAACATGCTGACAGAGTACAAGAATTTCACACCAACATGAACTCATTGACTGAGAAATGGTCAAACTTATAATAAAAGGTACAAGATCATATTGTTCAGACGCCACAATATAAAGGCACCATCTGAACACAAATTTGTGTATGTTAAAAGGAAGAATTGACATTTCATAAATGTCCATGTTGGTTCAGGGTGTCCTGGCTCACCAAGGACTTATATATCCTTCAAATAGCATGGTGGGGTTGAGGCTCCACGCTGGTAGGGTGCAAGATGGGTGGCTTCTGGTGAGTGATGCGTTTCAAACTGAAATCATTGTAAAATCTGCCTTTGGACGTTCATTAGATGCATAACTATTCAGTTGCCCATCAAGTGACAGTGGTTATTCACTGGAGACGTGGTTGTTAACGCCCCTCACAAACCTACAAACAGCCCGAAGCGCAGGTACAATGATTTCCATTGTTGTACTCGGGCAATTGTAGGGCGACTGGCAGTTAAAAAGGAGGTGGTTATTAAATTTTTTTTTTTTTTTACTATATTCTTTATACCAGAAGACAAAGCGCCAAATCAAATATTTTCCCTGGCCTCAACTTCAGAAAGGAGTGTCCCCAGCTCACATGCAGTGAAATTTCTTATTTTCCGCTTGCTCTTGCCATGCTCTTAGTTTGGATGAACAGGTTGACCATGCCTGCATATTCTCATTATTATATTCAAACTGGTCCACTTGAGGGAGGAGATGGTGGAGTGTTGTGTTCATGAAAGTGCGCTCAATTTCAAGTTGATTGCGATGTATTGAGAAAATGTCTGTGGATTCGCCCATCCGCTAGATTTAATACATCTGAATTGTTTTGTGCGTATGGAAATTTCCACAAAGATTCAGAATGAAATCCACGTAAGTCTTAGTACATGAGGCCCTAAGTGCTTCTTAAAAGATTTCTGACAGAGGAGTGAAAAAAAAATATCAGAAGAGTTGTTCAAGAGCCAAGGACGATTTGTATAGAGCTTCAGAAAGACACATTTAATTGAAAGAAAACAATAAGTACTGAACTCAACTGTCATGGCCTGTATGCACACTCAGCACACATAAATGCAATATTAAAGAGAAAACATGCTGAAGCTCATTTAAAATTTGCTGCACAACATTTGGACAAGGCTGGGAAATACTGGGTCTGCTGAGATGAGACCAAAACTGACTCTCTGAATGCCATAACACACACCATGTTTAGAGGACAAAAGGCACTGCACATCACCACAAAAATACCATGGCAACAGGGACGTTTGGAAGTGGGAACATCATGCAGGGCTTTTTTTTTTTTTTAGTATTCAGGACTGAAAAACTGAATTTAGTTGAAGGAAGGATGAATGGGAACATGTACCAAGACATTCTTGATAAAAATGTTTACTGAGAAAAATTGTGACTTGTACATTACTTATTTTACTTGCTGTACCTTAGGCTTATTTAGATTTTCATTTACAAGATTCTGGCAAAATCTTAATATGATGATTGAAAGGAACAGTGTATCCCCATTCCAGAGTCTGATTAGTTATACCAAAGCTCCTTTAAAGTCAAACATTTTTTCAACACTTTTCTAGAAGTTGCAAGAGCAACTCTTCTTAATCTCCCAGACCTCAACTTAACTGTTCCTATAAAAACTGCTGTTCCTTATCAACCTTAGCACCTCAGGAAACAGATACCTGAAAACTAAATTGTGATTTTGGGGCAGTTGCTAATGATTGTGGAAAGAAACTTTAATGAGACTGAATATTATATAGTTATGACATACTAGAGAATCCCATGTTCTTTTTAACAATGACTAAATAAATGTATTTAACTCCTGAAACTTCTTGGGGTGCTGGTGTGTGCTGCTTCTTTTTGCATTTACCACTCAGAAAAGATAATATATATATATATATATATATATATATATAATATATATATATATATCTCAACCTGGTCCGCTAATGAACCGGGCTCTGGGACGGTCGGCTCCATCGCTCGCCCGACTGAGGGAGCTCGGTCTCCCTAGAAGAGACAGTTTGGTTCATCTGTGTTTCCTTCTCTGACCTGTGATATCTCACTTGATTCACCATTGTGGAGATATACTGGTTTTAACGGCTGTTAACGGGAGTTAGCACTCGGACCACAGGACCGGGACATGAAGAAGGAGCGCTGGATGCCGGCAGCTCCTCAAGTACACCAGACTACAGCATCTGGTGTACTTGAAACTTGAATTTCCCCCTTGGGGGATAAATAAAGTATATTTGATTTGACATGATCTAATACTTGGTGGCAAAACCCTTGTTGTCAAGCACAGCTGTCAGACGTTTCTTGTAGTTGCTTACTAGGTTTGCACACATATCAGGAGTAATTTTCGTCCACTCCTCTCTGCCGATCATCTCCAAATCCTGAAGGTTTTGAGGCTTGCGCTTGGAAACTCGCAGCTTCAGCTCTCTCCATAGATTTTCAATAGGATTAAGGTCAGGAGACTGGCTAGGCCATTCCATGACCTTGATGTGCTTCTTATGAAGCCACTCCTTTGTTTCCTTGGCTGTATGTTTTGGGTCGTTGTCATGCTGGAAGACCCATCCAAGACCCATTTTCAATGTCCTTGTGGAGGCAAGGAGGTTGTCACCCAAGATTCTGTGGTACATGACCCCGTTCATCTTCCCATCGATGCGGTGAAGTCGACCTGTCCCCTTAGAAGAGAAACACCCCCAAAGCATAAGGCTTCCACCACCATGCTTGACAGTAGGGATGGTGTTTTTGGGGTCATATTCAGCATTTCTCTTCCTCCAAACACGTCGAGTTGAGTTGAGGACAAAGAGCTCAATTTTAGTCTCACCTGACCACAGCACCTTCTCCCAGTCTCTTTCTGAGTCATTAATATGTTCGTTAGCAAACCTGAGTCGGGCCTGGACGTGAGCCTTCTTGAGCAGAGGGACCTTGGACCACTGCAGGATTTTAAACCATTGTGTCTCAGTGTATTACCAATAGTTTTCTTGGTGACTGTGGTCCCAGCTGCCTTGAGATCATTAACCAGCTCCTCCCGTGTAGTTCTCGGCTTGATCTCTAACCTTTCTCATGATCATTGAGACCCCACGAGGTGATATCTTCCATGGAGCCCCCAGTCTAGGTTGATTACCAGTCATGTTGTACTTCTTCCACTTCAGAATAATTGCACCATCAGTTGTCACCTTCTCATTCAGCTTCTTACTTATGGTTTTGTAGCCCATTCCAGCCTTGTGGAGTTCAACAACTTTGTCCCTGACATCTTTTGACAGCTCTTTAGTCTTGCCCATGGTGGAGATGGTGGAGTATTACTGAGTCTGTGGGCAGATGGCTTTTTATACAGGTGACTATTTGGAACAGGTGTCTCTCATGCAGGTGATTACTTCATTGAGATTTGGAGTATGTCAGTGGTCTGTGGGAGCCAGCACTGGTCAAGGTTGGTCGGGGATCAAATATTTATTTCCCTCAATTACTTGCAAATTAATTTTTATTTTTCATTTTGTGTAATTTTCTCATTTTTTTTTCAATATTCTTTCTAAAACTGTTAAAATAAAGCTGCCATAAAAATCTGAGACTGTTCATTTATTTCTTAATATGACAACTGCCAAACTCTGCAGGGGATCAAATACTTATTTCCTCCACTGTGTGTGTGTGTGTGTGTGTATATATATATATATATATATATATATATATATATATATATATATATATATATATATATATATATATGTGTGTGTGTGTGCACCCACTTGAAGCAACAATTACTTAGCTTTAACCATTGTGTTTGTGGTGTTAGTGTTCCATTCCATTTTTATCCTCCAGCATTCGAATCATGCTTCAGGCTTTAATAGATCTGCACCACGAAAAAAAAAAAGATCTTTCACATTGTTTACTCAGCTCAGTTTAATAAATCTTTCATTTTCTTGTTCATGTGTGTTTTATTTGAACAATGCAGGGACAGAGAAACTGCTTTGATCAATCCCCCCAGTAAACAAAAAGAGAACATTGTGGTGAAAGGCTAAATAACCAAAACTGGATTCCTCAGAAATCTTCTTTGATCTTGTCTGAATGTATAATAAGATAATAAAGTAGTAAAACTATGAGTGCTCTGTGAACTCATCTGCATGCCAGGAGTGTGCTGAAAAACAATCCAGACACCTTTCATTCACAATGTAGTTCACTCCTCCACCTGTAGCCTTTTTTTTTTTTGTGACATGAAACATTCTGACTGCTCTGAGAGCTATATTAGGTTGTTTCAAATTGTACCCTTCTTGGCAGATTTCATGTGGCACTCTGTAAGATGCTAGTTGAGCAGGAAACATCAGTGGGAATGTTTCAGAGCAGCTCTGTAGCAGAAACCCTGAATAGTCATTTTTCATCCTCCGTACATCTGTCATAAAAGCTGGTGTGATGCGTGTGTTTGTGTATCAAACACAGACTCCATATAACCCTAGGCACTTTGTATTTGATGGGATTATTTAGCTACACCAGACTTTTGAAAAAAGCAGTCATTATGGATCATTATAGTTCAATGTTTCTCAGTCCTGGTCCTCCAGTACCACTCCCCTGCATTTTTTAGACGGTTCTCTGCTCCAGCAAACTGGGCTCAAATTCAGGTTCAAAGAAGACAGCAAAATTAATGTGTACCTATTAAACTGGAAATTCATTATTGTTAATTTATTAGCAGCATCACAGTATTGCAGTTTAAATATCAAAAAACATCAGGCTTGTGAAGCTACATTTGTGAACTTACAGAAGTATAGAAACCTCTTTAAATTGTGTTTAAATAGAGGTTAAATGTGTTAAGTGTACTGCTGATAGAGTTCAGTCACAGTGGGCTAAGATGACAGTATAAATGATGTCAAAACCAAATCTAAAATGTTTAACTTTTACCACAGAGTTTTTTTTTTAAAGCCTCTACTGAGAGTCATTTGCATTAGCAAAGGTTGGTGAATTAAGCCACTTTTGGGATTTATACAACCAATCAATTCAAGGAAAAGTTACCTGACAGAGCTACAAAGAGTAATTTATTACTCCATTAGAAGTACAAAGATGGCAGAGAAACTGTAATCACATTAGTCCTCTGAAAATGTAGAAATAATGCTGTGTGCACCAGAGGAATCCCCACATCAAGGTACATGATAATGTCAGTAAGGTTGGAGGGAAGAAGACGGGACACCAGATTTTAGGCCTTTACACACCGAGAAAGGCTTTGTTTCTAGATTAAAATGTTAAGGCTCAGCTTGCCACACCAGAGTCATTAGAAATATGAGCCAGTGCAGGAACGTTCCTCAAGCTCGGCACTTTGACATCATTTATCTAGATACTAAGCCGACCTCTTGTTACATTTTCTCAGTGACCATTGCTGACGTATGTAACCTGCTGCTCACTAATAACAACCACAGTTAGATGTAATAATTAGGTCACCTACATTTTTAAGCTGCTAGTTTGCAAGACCCTGTTTTCTGGAACCATCCTGGGCCTGGCATTGCAGATTCTTTACAGTATGTCTGGTAAATTTATGTTTTCCCTGATCTGGTAAATTTATAATTTGTATTCAGGTAAGCAGAGGCTGACAGAAAAAAATTGAAGTGTGCTGTACTAGCTGAATTTGCCCTGAGCTCCACAAACAACAACTAGCCAGCTAGTAAAAGTTCTGGGTAGAAAGATCCAGAGACCGAAACAGGCCCGATGTCAAACCTGAACACGAAGTAAAACCAAATGTCATAAATACTTTCTATTTCCTCCAGAGGATACGGAGCTCACTAATAAAGCAATCCACATTTGATATAAGACACATTCAAGTACTTCCATTTATTTTGAGGAACCAATATTAAATTCAAATAACCATGAGAGCTGCAGTTACACTGAACTCCAGGAGTGGTGCCTCTTCATTTGAAATGTCTGTGTCTGTGTTTGTATGTGTGTTTATGTGAGACTCAGAGGCGTTGGGTGTCTGTCTGCAGAAATCCAGTCCTTAGAGTGTTCCGGCCTGGCCTACATTTGGCTCAGGAAATGAGCTCGTCCGTTGTCCTCCAGACGGCGGGTGAGGATTTCACAACCGGTCTCCGTCACCAGCAGTGTGTGTTCGAACTGAGCCGAGCGCTTCCCGTCTCTGGTCACTGCTGTCCAGCCGTCAGGCCACGTCTCATCCTGCCAGCCACCTGAGACATTACACACACACACGATAATCAATTAAATGGTTCAGGCAGAAAACACCTTCAAGTCTGGCCCTGACTCAGTTCATACAGTTGAGTGCTTTTCTCTATCCAACAGAAAGCTTCTGGTGTGACATCAGTAATGCTGTTTCTGAGGGAAAACCCAGAAAAGCAGAGGAACTGTGGACTGTAGTCAGACGTTGGTCGACTCCATGCAACACAGATGTGAAGCAGTTCTCAGAAACTGATTTTACAGCTAAATATTAGTTTCACGGCAAAGATAAAAAATTCATCTTATCAACTGAGAAATGTTCGAACAATTTTTTAACAGCCTAATATTTCTTTTTCTTCACTTTCTTTAAAGTAATTTACACATTTGATACATTTTTCTTCATGTTTTGATTTGGAATAGAATGTGCAGTGTTCCCAATTCTTGTGTACACGAAAATAAAAGCTATTATTAGGATTCTGAGCTTGACTATTTTTTTTTTTTTTTAAATACACTGCTATTATTTTGAACACAACTGTACATGTGCCATGTGTTTAAAATTGTGTGTGGAACAGTTACTTCAAGCTCTGTAGGCTCTGATATAACTTTGGCATTGATGTTCAGCGTGAAATGAAAGTCAACACTTTGAACGGAAGTCAATATTCAGGAAGTTCAGGAGCCCCGAGTCTTCTTCGACTACAATCTTTGTTCAACAGAGAGATAACTTTCTCCTTAACAATAACGACCTGCTCTGGCTCAGCTGTCTGTATCAAAAATCCAATATGGAGTTGTCAATACTACTGTATGCACCCATATCTGAAGACAATCCAAGAGATGGATGTTTTTTTTTTATGCTAATTTGGGATCTACAGGACGTTTAATAACAAGGTGCAGTTGGTCAGCAGCTGGATATTTAACTTGGGGGTGGCAGATGTATACACTGGTGTATTTTTGCACATTAAGTTACTTGCGTGCAGCTTCTTTTTCAAAACACTGTAGCATCTAAAACTGTTGCCCTTGCTGAAGAGCAAGCACAGCAGACAGCTGCCTTTATTTCCTGCTGTTTTTCTTGTTTTTCCATATGTGATTACTAAATGTGACAGTCAACTCAAAGATCCTCCACACACCAACAGCTTGTGAACCATCTCTAACTTCAGCAAGAACTCGCTCACATCCTGGAACATGAATAGTTTTTCCCCAACGCTCTGCTACTTCTGCCAATTTTTTATGCAATTACAACAACTCCATAATTTGATCCTAATTATCTCTTGAATTCTCATTCATAGGACATTTACACTCACCTTCACAAATCATGGGCTCAATGGTGAACACATGGCCAGGTTTCATAACTCCAACTGCTTTATTTTCTGTGAAATTACACGGAATAGAAACCTTGCAGTCATGAGGGAAAGGACACATATTTAGAAGCAACCTTTCAACATTTACAGCAGATACACAGGTACTCACTGGCATAATGGGGAACATTGGGAGCGGTGTGGAAAAGTCTGTGGATGCCGTGGCCACAGTAACTTCGCACAACAGAGAAACCGTTGGCCTGAGCGTGCTTTTGGATGATGTTACCCAGCTCTCTGTAGCGAACCCCTGGTTTCACTGAGGAGTAATGGGTAAACAACAAAAGGCTTTATTCACATTCTGACACATTTATATTCAATTTTATATTTACATAAATGTCTTGCTCTTTTAAGCAAAACACCAAACTACTAATCTAAGAAAGTAATGCTTTGGTCTGGCATGATGATAAACTTGAAAGTTTGGGGGTGTTTGAATGTTTGCTGGACATTTTAATTTTTTTTTTTTACAAGTCTGCTTGAGCGGTCAGAAAAGATAACCCACTTTTTCATCTATTTTTAAGCATTTTACACACTAGAAATTATTAATGATCACTGCTGTTCCCACAAGTCTTTCTTCCAAAATGTCTTAATAGCTCATGAGCCGTGCAGTCTGACCCAACAACACTGAGCAAAGTCAGATTATTAAAAGAAAATGTGGCGAGTACCTACCAGAATCAATGGCTTGCATAAGGCATTCATATGTAGTCTGAACCAACTTCTTTGCTCCCTCCTCCACCTCGCCAACATAGAAGGTTTCATTAAGGTCTCCATGGAAACCGTTGTGGTACACAGTAATGTCCACTGTGTAAACAAAGGAAGAACGATACATTAGACTCATTGTGTTAAATGAAAAACTATATTCTATTATATTTAACAGAAAGGAAACAACTGTTATAATAAATCTGAAAAAGAGAAATGGAAAAAAAAAACAATTAAAATAAGGTAGATGGCAGCATACACATGTGAAAGCAAAATGCCCTTCTAAAAAATAGCTGATGAAATTGGAAGTGCAAGTGTGCAAACTGGGACTTTTACCACTTAAGGAGAAATATAGAGAGCAGAGAATGTGACCGGCAAAGTCCCACTGGAAAAGGTTAATGAAACAATTTGTCTTGTCGGACCACGCAGCGAGAGACGAGCTGCTGGAACGTGCTCTATCAGACGCTCCGAGGGGAGCGGCGCATGGAGGATATTGCCTTTGCAGAAACATTCAAAACAACCCTAAAATTGGCCAAAATCCTGCTGGCAACATTTGATGATGCTAAGGCAACTTAACGTGAAAGAAATTATCCATTCCTCCCAGAAATACAATGTTTTCATTCACCCAAACCAAGGTCAGTTGGTTTGACATCTAAATGAATGATTGTATAAGTAAAAGCAAAAACAAAACACAACAATGTATAAAACAATGAAAATAGGAGAGCTGTTATAATATATGGAGGTTTGTTAATGTTAAATAATGAGCACACCATTGAGGATGTCTCCTTCTTGCAGGGATCTTCTGTCTGGGATGCCGTGGCAGATGACTTCATTGACAGACGTGCAGCAGGATTTTGGGAAGTTGTAATAGTTGAGAGGGGAAGGGTAGCAGTTCCTCGCTGTGCAGGCCTGAATACACAGAACGTGTTCGTTTTAGAGGCAGCAGCTAGGCAATGAGTCAGGGAAGCAAAAATGTATAAAATATACAATATTAAAAATGTGTGAGCCTTTCTGTCCTCGTGTCCTGCCTGGTAGGTCAGAACACAGCAACATTAGAGTCCAGGCAACAGTTCGGACTCTAATCACTTGTGTCTGCACACAGTGACCCCATCAAAACCATACTTTTTTTTCTCCATGACATTATTAATGTTTTTTTTTCCATCGTTTTTAATCCTATGTTGATATAACTTAACTGATTTTAATCTTACGTTTCTGATGTGCTGATGCATTCTTTCGTCTATGTAAAGCACTCTGAATTGGCTCTTTGCTTGAAATTTGTCATATAAATAAAGTTGCCTTGCTGTATTTTAATCTGTCAGTGTGCTTATATGTAGAAATTAGGACTGAACACAAAGTAGAGCTGAGGTTGTTAGAAACTGGTATTTCTGCAACAAATTGTACTGCGATCCATCAGATAACTGATGAGACATTAGCCTTAAACCGAGCGTCAAGAAAGGTCACAAGATCAGCAACATTAAGATGACAAACTCTCTGAAGACTCTGCACATCAAACTGAACATGTCAATTAATACAACACAAGTGACTTTAAAAGTCTCTCTGCTCTTGCACTAGGACACTTTAAAATTTCAGAAATGTCTTATCTGGTTGTGCCATAAATAAAGTTTGGGCTGCCAGGTAGGTGAGTGGTTTAAACAGGCACACAGTGCTGACAACATATCATCTGGTCAACAAAACTATTCAGTAAATGATGTCCATGTGAGCTACTCTGTTCAGTTTGAAGGCTCTTTTAGTCCTTTATCTACAATGGAGAGGGTGAACCTTCAGAGTTACACTCATGAATCTTTTCTTTGAAGTCAGGTGCACTTTTTGATGTTTAAATCTACACAGTTTGAAGCACTTTGGTAGTCATTTTTTTCTACCAGCTATCAAACTGTATCACACAGTGATATTTTTTTATTTTATTTATTTATTTTCCTCCACAACCTTCAAGAGATCAGTAGAAACTATAACGTTAAAAGCTCACTTCTCCCCATGCAGCCAAAGCAACCCTGAGCTACTGGGGCACAGACAGGGAACTTTGAAGGAGTAGTTGGGGATCTAGTTTGTTCTAGATCATACTGTGAGTGGATTTCAATTCTGATCTGGGAGTTTGGAGGCCACATCTTACATTAACTGAGCAGTTTGGGGTGGGGTGTATTGTCCTACTAGGGAGGCTGCTGCCATGGAGGTGTGTGCTTGATTTGCAGCAAATGTTTAGGTCACAAGATAACCAATATTCTGTTACTCCTTTTCTCAGTGTTTTAATGTTGTAGCTGCTTGGTGTAGCGACAGGTTATAAACAAGTTCATCACACCAGTTTAAGTTCTGCTTTGGATGCTTATTTGACCCTCATAACATTTTTGAGGCAATCAATGTTTCTTGCATGTTCTTGGAACAACAACAACACACCAAACATGTTTTACACATTCTGATTAGACACAACATGACAAGGTTTTTAGCATGTTTTGTGTGTGCATATATACCAGATGTACAGCATGATCGATTTCTTCAGTTGTAACACCTGGTTTCACCATCATGGCTGCGATGTCCAGAACTTCTCGTGCCAGCTGCAAATAACATACATGTTAAAACGAATCTGGAATTAATGGAAAATCTTTAAATACAAAAACAATGAACACTGAAACATTTAAATGTTGTCACCTTGCACACTACTCTCATGCCTTCAATGTCCTCAGGAGAGAGGATCTTGATCTGTGATGACCCCTTCAAGAACTGCTCAGACTCAGATACCCCTGTGGGAGGGAAACAAGGACAGGCAACTTGCATCACTCACACATCAGTACTCTGAAGTTGATGAGCTCTTTCAGATGAGACCTTGCAGGAGCAGCTGCAGTCAGTCTATCAATGTTCAGACAGACTGTCACACAGCTGGATCTGCATTCTGCCATCAATTAAGTTTTCATCTCAAGTGACAGTTGAATAAATTATGTGTTAGTTAGATCGCACAAAGCATCATCATGCTTACTCTAATTTATGTCACACACTAATCTTTTTTTTTTTTTTCGAAACAATTATCCAAACTATGACTAAAGTCATGTAATTCCAGACTATCCTATAGGTTTTACCTTCTGTGATGTCTGACTCCTGGAAGCTTCAACGGGTCAAATAATATACGGTTAATAAACAGCTAATTCAAAAGCAGATCATGAGTCCAAGCAAATCTTTATCAAAAAGGAAAAAACAAAAATAACTAATGAAAATCAAGTGCACATCTGGGAAAAAAACATTATTTAAAGCAAAAGCAGGGTACACTACCAGTGAGCCATGACTACAACCTTAACATATTTTGTATATATTACAAGGCATGAATTTGCAATGAAACTTTAACTGCTACATGCATTTGCTTTGTCTAACACAAATGTAATTTTAATTCATTAGAGTGACTATAAAAGATGGCCAATGAGGAACTGTTTCACAAATGCCATGGGTTTAATCCTTTTTTGGTTTTATTTCCTGTTGGTTACAACATATGAAGAGACTCAGACACTCAAATCAAATCACAGATGTGAGCTGTAATGTTCTGTGGATTTTCTGGTAGAGAACAACTTTTAAACTTTCAAGAACATCACCATCTAATCGAATTATCCTTCAAATGTTTAAACTAGAGGTGTCCCGATCCGATATTCGTATCGGATCGGCCGCCGATATGAGCAAAAAATGCGGATGGGTATCGGATCGGCAAGCCCTAAAAATGCCGATCCAGACTCCCGATCCAGTTTTTTTCCAAACTCCGTTCCGGGTTTTCCAGCGCACCGCGCAGCGCATTATTCAGGTAACCCATTCCAGGTCTTGTTCTCTGTTTCCCTAATATCCGGTCCGCATTTTCCAGCACACTGTTGCCAACTCTCCCATGAGAAAAGTGGCTAGAGGCTGTCCCGGAAGTCGGAAGACAGAGAGAGAGAGAAAGAGAGAGAAGCGCAGCTCGCGAGGCAGACAGCAGCCATCAGCGGCCAAGTGATGGCTTCAAACCTAGCGGTTTGAGTGCCAGTGAGTCGCTAAATCACCAGAAAAAGTCGCTAGATTTGTCGCTTGTCGCTTTTTACAAATTAAGTCACAAACACCCCCCCCCCCCCCCCCCCCCCCCCCCCCCCCCCCCCCCCCCCCCCCCCCCCCCCCCCCCGCGAGACAACTCGAGCTCCTCTCCACCCCCACCCCCCGTTTGGGGACGTCTGGGAATCGTGACAAACTGCCACTGAACAGTGTCAAAGCACAGGTACTAATGCTGTTAATAGACGGTTAAACTCAGGTTGTGTTTGCTTAATACAATTAACAATATTATCTGCACTTATGGCTTGTAAAGCCGTGGTTTACTGATGCCATTTCTGTTTGTTATTTATCATTTTGTCTATTTTGTGTTGATTTGTTGAATAATAGGTCTGTTTCTCGTTACCAAACCAATGTGTATTTATTCAAATGCACCTAATTCAGCTGGCTAGTTATTATCAGGAGTAAAACTCTATTCAGCATGAGTCTGACAACAAAGTAAGTTGGTTAAATGACTTAAAACTTTAATACATGCTCAGATAGGCCGGTATCAATATCGGCAGATATCGGTATCGGATCGGAAGTACAAATAAATATCGGTATCGGATCGGAAGTTCAAAAAGCTGGATCGGGACATCTCTAGTTTAAACTGCATGAATATGACTAAATTTGGACTTCGTTTTTGCTCTCAGCACACAATCATCTTTTTCAATATCATGACATTCCATGTAAACTGAAAAAATAATCTTGGCATTTATATTATAAATGCAGAGTTTTATCTATGAAAATGATTCCTTCGTGTCTTACAATGCCGTATAACTCTATACTTTTGCATCATTAAGTAGCTTGCATCCATCCATTTACTTCCGTTTATCAAAATTCAGGTCATGGGGGCAGCATCCTACGCAAACATAGACCTCCCTCTCTCTAGTCACCTCCTCTAGCTCTTCCAGGGGAATACTGAGGTGCTCCCAAGCCAGCTGAGAGACATGTCTCCCTGGGCCTGCCCCGGGGCATCCGTCTGGTTGGAACATGCCCCAGGAAGGCGTACAGGAGGCATCCTCACCAGATGCACATACCACCTGAAGTGGCTCCTGTTGATGTGGAGGAGGAGTGACCGTACTCAGAGTCCACCTCAAATGACTAGCACTTCTCACCCCATCTCTAAGCTGCATATGAAACTCATTTCAGTTGCTTGTATTCATGATCTCATTCTTTCAGTCATTACCCACAGTTCATAACCATAGATGAATGTAAACTGATTGGTAAACAGAAAACCTTGCCTTTTGCTCAGCTCTCTCTTCACCTTAACAGTACAGAGACCGCATTACTAATAGATGCTGCCCCGATTCTGTTGATCTTCTGCTCCTTTCTTCCCTCCATCATGAACAAGACAGCAAGATTGATCAGCTGCAAAGAGCAGAGAGGCAATCCTGAGGTCTGCTCTTTGGCTGCACCTAGAAATTCTGTCCATGAAAGAAATGACAAAGGGCAGACCTGACAGGCAAACCTGACTCTCACTGGAAACAAATCGGACTTACGACCAGCAATGTGAGCCAAACTCTCAGTCTGTACAGGGACTGAAGAGCCTGTCCAAACAGATTGTACCCCCAGAAAATGTCTCAAAGGATGCTTCTTCATCTCTACAAAGCACATGTGGACAGGTGGTGCAAACTTTCATGTCCTCTTTAGGACTTTCGTGAGGGTGTAGAGTTGGTCCAACACTCTACAGCCAGGAAGCAATCCAACAACACAACAACAAAGTTGAACATCAAACTGCGACCCAGGATGTCCTGGTGCCACGTGAACATCTTTATGTCCGAACATGGTGTTGGTTATGGACAAACTGTGACTAGTCCAACAAAAGAACACCACTTGGATTCAGATCACAGATACCACTCTTCCTACTTACACCATTTCAGCTAATATTGTTGCTACCCACATGAGCATTAAAGTCGCCCAGCAGAACAACAGAGTCCCCTTTACGCCTGAATATACTGTTTATAATGTGCAACTGAACACACGCCCCGTGTATCCTGCGTTCATTTGGAACATCAGTCAAGCACGTACCTGAAAAGAACGTGTATGTGCGATGCAATATGGTCTAGAAGGTTTGCTCCAGGTACTGCCTGGTTACGATTCACTGTGTTTGGTGTTGTGATGAACAAGGGGAGAGTCTGATGCAACAAAGATGCAACAAATCGTCAAACACCCCGAAGGACATACGAAACTACTGTTAGTGCTTCTTGACACATGGGAAAAATGAGAGAGACAAACTTCTATTCCAGTAAGATCAATTCAATGGCCTCACATATCCTCAAATGCACCGGAGTTGTATTCTCAATGTGACCTCAACAAATTTAAAACGATAACTTTCACTGTGTTGCCTTCTTGTATCCACATGTTTTTCTGACTTTGAGTCTCCCCTAAGCGGAGACCTCCAATATCATACGTTCTGTCTGTGCTGTACTAAGACACATTCACAATGCAGCTGGTTGTGTCCGCTTGGTCCAACTGCAAGCATATTCCAGGTTTTAGGAACACCTGCCAGAGACTTAGGAAGGTTGAGTATTCTGAGCTGCAGTTCAACTCTGTAAGTGCAACCAACATTCAGAGCCTGTTCTTTGTATGTGTACTAGTCTACCTGAGTCCTGAAAAAATGCCGTCTTTTTTATTCGCTAGGCGGCAGCACCAGTCATAACACACTGCATTTGAGCATTTTAGTAGACACAACCACTTCCAGTAAAGAAAGAAACAAACCAAAACAAGCGTACAGATAATTCAATTTATGTCATTTTCTGCCTTCAAACAACCATGGTGTACTATTGCAATGCTGCAGAGTGGAAGTCACATAGCTCCAAACCAAGGAAGCTACACATCGATCCCTTCATGCCTGACATGATGTGGGAAAGATGTTCAAATGGAAGCACTGACAGACAGAGAGAGAAGAATGTTGATGTCCTGGACCTCACAAGGCAGTCCAGGCTGTTCCCATCATTTCAACAAAGAAAAGATCAGCACTAATGACTACATGAGAGGTGATTCTGTCCTTTTTCTTGAAATAACTGGGGGAAGCAACTGGCACTGGAAAGACTGAAAAGGTCTGCAAAGCCCCAGATGAGTGTGAGTGCTGCCAGCGTACATGTCATGTCCTGCGGTACTCCTGTAGCATCTGTTATGATTGACAGCCTGAGTTTGTTGCACTCAGCTAGCCATCGCTCAGGCCACGACTGTTGCTCAGTCGACTGGCCTGCCTAGCAACTAACTAGATAACCAACCTAATCCTGTGTGTGAGCAACCAAGCGACCCAGTGGGGCTCTGCTAGTCTTTAGTTCACCTTCAACAGCACTTGTTCTGGATATTGTTTGGGGAGCAACATCTGAAATCAAGATGTATGGACAGCTTTGATCAGAATGAATGCAAGAATTGGTCAGGTCAGCTGAGCTAAACCAGCCAAACCAGAATAGCTAACGTGTGGCTAACTGTGGATGCAAGGGAGTGTTCTAGCAGGCCAAAGGTCGACTCATTTTGCCCATTTCTCAATTCTTTGATTAACCAGACCTGGGAATTATCAGTTCCTGCCAATATGATGGCATACAGAGAGACAAAAAAAAAAAAAAAAAAAGAAAAAAAAAACCACATGCTATAAAAGAACTCTTCAGAAAACCTATGGGCAACGTTACAAGGATCAAGTTATTTTTATACAGTCTACATTTGAGACATAACAAGTGCACCTTTAGCAGGACAGAGTGGTATTCTAAGATGTGCTACATTTTCCTCACTTATAAGCAGTGTGTTGTCAGAGACTTTTAACACCACATCTGACTGGCTTGTCTCCATACTCTGTGCATGTGCCCTACTGACAGCGTTGCATGTTTGTGGTTTTAGTTTAGCACTAAAAACACACACTATGAAAGTATCTCCTTATCAGGGATTTCATTTCACTATAGCAGCCTACCACCATCAGCATAAATTACCTTAATGAATAACTAGATTAGCTAACTCTTTGTCAACAAAAAGTGAAGAGTTTTATAAGGTTACTTGATTAGTTGTCATTCCATACCACAGGTCCTCCCAGAGAAGCACTCGTTGACTGTATAAAGCGTCTAGTAGCACTATGTTACTACGAATAACTAACCACTCCTGCAGACTGCACTACAGCTTCAGCACCTGAGCAGAGGCAAGCTGGGATGACACTCACACTGTTGACTCCACAGAACACAGCAGGACTGTTACTATGATGCGCAACAGGAAATGCACATGTTGTGAAATGAAGAAAGACACTTGTTATAAGCTTTGCTGGACTGAAAAGTCCAGACAAACAAGTGTTGGCCAAAGCTGAGGCATCATTAACAATTCACTGATCTATAATTTATTAACTCGGGAAAATGACTGTGAGATGAACAGGAACAGTTGCCTAGCAACACAGACATGGAGCAGATTTGTGTACATCAAATACAGCCCTTCTTTTTCCTTTTAGAGCCTTCAGTGTGAATACAATCATCAGTTCAACTTACTTATGCATTGATAAGGCTGCTCAGAAAAGAGACAAAATATGTGAAAATACAGTGTAAAACTTATCGTTATCATGTCTTCTCAATGTAAGATCTGCTTTATTGTTTTGTTTTTTGTTTTGTGGTAATTAATGTCTTCTTATAGTGAAAAAGAAAATGTTCAAAATTTGAATGAACAAATAAATTGAATTGAACAAACAGCAGAGACATGTCAGGAAATATTAAGCTGTGACAATTGTGCTTCACTCTCTGAGCCTGAACAACAGGAGAAGAAAAGGACTGTAACCATGACTACCTGGGTATGGATATATGCAGTCAGATGAAGACGCAAAGGTTGCCATGGCTGCGAAATCAGGCATTTCCCAGAAAAATAAATGTAAAGGTAGACAGCTAAGAATGTTCAGAAGGTGTGATAATTTATATGAAAGAAGTAGACCTGTCTTATAAAAATAAAATAAAATAAAAATAAAAACTCTGTAAAAGCAGCTTAGCTTTTCCACAGAATAAAAACAACATGAACAGTGCGCAGAGATTCCAGATTACTGGACTATTTTGCAGAGCAAAATCTATTTCAGGTTCAGAATTCAAATATCAGCTTTGAAGCAAATGTCATCTATAGAAATGTATTACATGATATTAAACAAGTTAAGTACAGAAAGGAATTGTAATTGCAATTACTATGACTATTTTTTCAGATATAATTTTCACGTGACTTTTAGCTTCATATTTTTCTAATTTATAGACCTATAATTTTATTTTTGGGATCTACTAAAGGAGTTGTTTGTAATTTCATGTTTAAAAAAACACAGTTTACTGCACACTGTCGTACATAGTCCATGGTCATCTTCTGTCTCAACGAATTATGAACTCTCAGTCGCCCAGAAAAACATTTACAAAATGTTTTTCAATCCCTCACCAATAACCAACCTGAAAACCCAGAGACAACGTCATTTTTAATACTCACCTCCGTTTTTGGAATACTCGATTTATTGTTTTAATTCATTTGTGGCTGTGTTTTTAATAAATTTTTCTTGTATTTCTGAGCTCTGTCTTAAAGTCTATTTTGTTCTTTACTTTTAGTGCACACTAAGTAGTAATATCAAAAGAGAGGTAAGCAGTTGCAAAAGAAAAAGGGCAATATATTTATGACAAATTGGAAAACATTAATTCAGAGATTCAAAAATACACCCTGCTTTGCTTATTTCAAATGAACATATTATTAATTCATATACAGTGATCCCTTATTTTTCACGGTTAATGGGGACCGGTAACCCACCGTGATAATCAAAATCCGCAAACTGTAGTCTGAGCCCCCCGAGCCTAAATAATGTGTTTAAAATATGTTTAAAAACCGCAAAAAAGTAGTGAGGCACTGCAGCGAAACAAGACAAAGGCTCAACTGTGGTCTTTCTGTTACCTTCACAGCCTCTGGTCTCTGAACCGTAGTAAACAAACCGCTGGTATTTTGCTATTTTTGGCTCGTAATTAGCGGCTAACACGCTAACAACAACATGACAAAAAGTCTGGTTTTCTCTGCATGGAACGAGCACTTTATTCTGGCACTGCAGGAACTTGTAACATCACACAGGTTGTATTGTTGGGCTCCTGTCAGTTAACAGAGAATGTAAATCTATACACGCTGGGCTGCTGTTTATGCTCACTACACTTTTCATCTAACCCTGTTTTCTTCTGCCGTCCCACAACACACACACTACATTACCCATAAGGCCACCTTCTTAAAGGGGCCAGGCTGGCTCACAACATTTCTAAGCTGTGAGAGAACATCCACAACATCCTTTGATGTTTCCGTGATTTTTAATTTTTTTCTTATTATATTATATATTTCTGACCAAATCTGCGAATAACAAAAACCGCGGAAATTAAAGCGCGAATTGGCAAGGGATCACTGTACATACATAATCAATACATAGAACTATGGAGCCCCGTTTGGGTCATAATTCAATGAATAAATTAGTCTATTATTATGAAACACAGGCATTTATTATTATGAAATACGTATCCATTATTATGAAATGTTTCCCATTATTATGAAATACATGTTTATTATTATTAAATATTTCCCATTATTATGAAATATATGTGTATTATTATGAAATATTTCCCATTATGAAAGAAATTTGTAAGTATTATGAAATATATTTTTATTATTATTTAATCTTAGTTTAAGGCATAATAGTTTATTTCAGAATGTCTTTTTTATCTAAGAATGAGCTTTTACATAATAATGACATTTTGCCACTGGGCGGGACCAGTGGTTGACCTGCACGCTCATTGGCTGATCCTTCTCCATGCAGTTGGTGGGGGACTCACATCGAGTCTATATTCCCCTCCCCCCCCAAGAAAATTTTCAATAAACATTTTGAATAATTAATTAAATACACAACTCTCCTGTGAATTTAAAGCTAATTGAGAAGGTATATATTTTAAAGTTGGTCATCATGGTGGTACTCAGAGAGCTGAACAGATTCTCAGGTGGTACGCAGTATTAAAAGTTTGAGAACCACTGATATAAATCATAGATTCATTATTACTGCTGGTAGTTTTTTCATCGCAACAATTTGATGGAAACTGACCTGAAATCGGCCATTTGATAGGTCTGGCGATATAATTACTCATTTTTTCAGCATTTGACAACCACGGGGCATGGTGAATCGCCGGTCGCAGTGTGATTTTTTTTCACCTAATTTCACATCAAAATTCTGGTGTTTTCATCCATCCAAACAAGAAAGGGAGAAGTAATATCAGAAAATATGTGCTTCGGGCTCACTTTGACCATTGATTCGGCTGTGATGACAGCTGATGACCCAGAATTCGTTGGATTCCCTGACGCTATGTCAACAAGACAGATAGTGACGTCAACCGGACCAAAGGCTCAGTGCACATGCCCTGGTCTCAATCAACCAATCGCAATCAAGAATTCACGTCACGCCTACCACGACCACAGTCTCTGCTGGGTCCGATCATCGGATCATCTCTCGCTCGGCCGAGTCGGAGGTTCATGGAGGGTAACCCCTACCCTGAAAATATTCAACCGGATTTACGCGTATCTCAAAAATGACCCCCAGGATGGAAAAAAACTCGGAAATCCGCAGATCCGCGGAAAATTGATGTCCCTGAAATAGGTAATAAGGCAGTAAGGCTGGAGAGAGTCCTGGTTACCTCTGAGATGATCAGCATAGTCAGGTCTTTGGATGGCACTTGGAACAGGCCTCATAGGAGTCTAACAGGGGACCAAGAAGACAAGTTACAACATAGAATTCAACAAGTCACAACAGTTAGCATCACTTGTTAACACTACGTTTTGCTTTAACACATTCACAAAAATATAATATACAACAAGATATATGACCTTGTTTTTGATATTTTCTGACCTTGGTGTTATATGTAGCTGTACACATGTGCTTGCGATCTATAGATCTTTCAATAAATAAACCATACATGGCAGAGTATGTGTAATATAAAGAAAAAAATATAGAAAAAAATAAATAAAATTTGAATCAAACGACCCTTACCAGTGGATAGTGAGGGCGTAGTTTTCCTGTATAACGATAGCCCGGCCAGGGGTCTGTGTTGATGTCCTCCACACCATTCTTGGCTTCATTTTGGTGCTTGTCTTCCTCTAAGAAGGGGGCAAAAGAGGACATTTACACTACCTGACATGACTGATTCAATTCACGTTCAAGGGACATTATATATTTTGGACTTCCCTGACACCTTAAAATTACTCTGTCTGGAAAAAGTTATTCACAAACCTTAACCTCTCTTTGTACTATCATTAACCAACACATAAATACCATGTGACCATGTGAGCACATCACTGAACAACAGAACATCACAGACAGTGATTACTGATACCTACTTGCTTTTTTGTGCAGCAACTTGTGAGATGACCAGCTCCCCTTGAAACATTCCTGGAGAAAAAAAAAAAAAGTTTGGTATAGTTAATTGCACAAACTGTCCTCCACCTTACTAACATATAATGACAACACACATGGTTACTGACTTTGTGTTGATAAACACCTTAATCAATTTCTCCTGAAAACAACAGCAAGGTACCGTACTGGCCTGAGTATAGGATGATATTTTATTCTAGAAATCATATTCTCAAAAATGGGGGTCATCTTATAATCGAGGTCCAGACTTTTCTATTGTCATTACACATCTGTGCCACTAGATGGAGCCACACTGAAATAACCAGTAAGAATGTTGGGCCCTATGGAATCCACGATCACGGAATCGTGGAATTGGAGATTGAAAATGGAATTCACTTTAAATGCGCAATATAACAGAACTGAACGGCAATTTGCATAAAAGTTTGTTTTTTTTTCTCCCGGACTAAAAGGAATTTTTCTTTCGAGAAAATGTTCCAAAAGGGATCATACGGAGACGAGACTTGGTGTTTGCTTGCCCACGTAAGCTCATGTTAGCGTGATTTAAAAACTCCATGGAAGCGATGGTTATGTTTCAGGTGGCTCGTCTGGTTTGACGTATTAAAGCTTGAGCTATTTTTCCCTCCTTCACTTGGAGCATTCATCACAAATAACCACTATCTAACGAACTAACGAACTATCTTCTTCTGAAACTTGAACTAAGTTCTATGCAGTCGTCGCCGTGTTTTTTTTTTTTTTTTTTTTTAAATCAACGCACTGTGCCGCAATGCTGCATTCAAGGTGTAATGTAAATTCCTCCGTTCCCTCGTTTGCTCGTCGTTCTTTCGGCCTTATCTATTTTTTTTATTTTTGTATGTGTAACATGTGGGAAAATACTGCGAATATCAATTAAAGTCAGCAACTACCAAAATTATGACCGAGGTAACAAGTTGTTTTCTGGCATGAGGGGGTATTCTTGATTTTCCTTACTGAGAAATCATTTTTCTGATTATGCCGACATCACTTAAACATAACATTCACTACCGGTCATTCAAAGCTCAGAGGGAGCGAGGCACTGCCTCTTCAGTCCAGAAACATGTATATGAACAGTATACACAGTTATGATATGGTTATCCAACCACAGTTATCGTGCATCCCTAATCACATGAAAAAGCACAAGTTTATCAAGTCAAAGGTAAAGAGGAGCACACCACAGCAGCAAGTTCAGGAGTTTGCTTTTCAAAAAGTTAGAGAAGTTTCTCAAAGAAAGTCAAAGACCCAGAGCAATGACGGACAAAACTCTGGAATTCATTGTCCTAGATGACCAGCCTCTGTTAGTTGTTGAAATATTGTTTTTCACTGCATACGTCTGGAACTGCAGAACAATTTATCAGGTCAGAAATATGGCTTCAGAAGTCCTCTCTCCAAATGGATGCAACTGACTGATCATGTATCATGCCAACAAAAAGAAATAAAGCCAATCAGCTCGTTGACAGACATTTGGACACCATATGTGTTCACAGGTAAAAACATAGATGCCTTTCAAGGTATGGAGGGAGATCTTTTTTTGCAGCATTTTTTACAATATTGCCTGAAAACCTTTTCACATTCCCATTGCACCCACTTAAACAGAATGTTTGCATAAAAAAACAAAACGTTTTGGTCCGTCTAGAGGGTGTAATCAGAGGAAAACTCTGACCAATCAATGTACTGATCATCTTTACATTTATTGGCTGCCTAATACGTCCATCAAATATCAAGCTAAAGGCAGTCCAACAAAACTGCACTGTGTGACTGCAGAGGCAAAACTGAAAACATAGCAAAGACCTCTGGAATCAGATATCAGAACAAACACACTCAACCCAACTGACTCTACAGTTTTTAATTGAAAGTTCAATGAATTTGATTGGGCATAATTAAAACAAGGTCCCTTGGCCAAAAATAATTTAAAAAAGAAATGTCATGTGTTCCAAATAAAGTGAAAACAAAGTTTGACCTATAGCCAACTGAGCAACAAGACCTGCCCAGGTGATTATCTGTAAAGTATATGGAGAGTAGCTTTTGTCAAGCTTTCTGAAAAACATCGATAACCACGTCTTTAATATTCAAATTCGTGTTGAAGGGAGACCAGACCAGCACCAGGATGGACTGAACATGGTACCAGAGTGAACTGACAAGCAATTACTAAGTTTATACCTCCACAGTCTGAATTACGAGAGTAACTAGTTTTCCCACAATAATCCATCTGATACGCAACTTCCCATGTGACAAAAAGTATAGATCGCGGCAGATACCACGAACTTTTATGTTTTCGTGAGGTGCGCTGCAACATTCAGTGTAGCTAACCAGCCAACAGTTAGCTGGCTAAACGCTCCACCTTCTGCTACTAAGTTAGTTTATTATAACCGCTAACTGCCTGTGTATCAATAACAGCCTATATATTAATACCCAGTCAAGTTATATTCTCTAAAACTTAACAAACAGGTTAATACAGTTTTACACGCATCTAAAAACACATATTTCTAGCTTGACAGTTAGTTAGCAGCCTCGTGAGGCGACATAGGGCCTCGGTGTGTGGCTACACGTGACATTTAAACCAGACAAGCCCCAAAAGCAGCAGTACCTGCGAACAGAAAAATGAGCCTTGAATGCCGAGCTTGATACATGTGGGACACTGAAGTTTGGCTTCCTTGCTGCAGCCCTCTGTCTCACACTCTCTCCTGGCCTCGATGCTCGCCATGCCTGCCGGAGGGGTGGAGTTGCCGACAAGCAGCCAGCCAGCATCTGCACACTGCGCATGTGCGCTGCGGCGCCGTCACGCTGCGCAGTTCGGTCCAATCAACAGAAACTTTCCTAATAGAGATTTGTAAGATGGCGACGGCCGAACCGGTGAGTACCATCAGTAAAGAACGTTTCACAACATATGGGAGGGCTCCTCGCGTTAATTATGGGTCAAAATGTAGTATAAAGTTGATACACAGGCTTTAAAATATTTATTTTTTGGTAGTCGACTGTTTTTAGGACAACACGTGCTGTTTAAGTAGTTTTAAGTGTGTCTTCCGTGCCACGACCCAGACGTAAAAGAGGAACGCTTGTGTGTGGAGATCTCCCAACTTTCAGGTTGACGTGGGAGCCAAGCGACGTGCTGTTCAATTCAATTCAGCAAAATGTTATCATGTCAACGTTTGCAATTTTATTTTAGTGAAGGTACCAGCAAAACATAATTTAAAAACACTTGAGCACTGTCCAAAAACAAACAAAAACAAAAACTTTGTGGAGATTTTTAGTTATATTCAGGGTTCAGCGGTTTTGTTGTTAAAAATGTCAAAACTGATTGGTATCGCTACTCACTGACCTGTATGATGCCATAATTGTAGCAAATTTTATTTGCAAACTTTTGTTGACGTTTGAGACAGCTTAAAATCTAAGTGTTTTTTTTCCCAATGATATTTGTTTTCTATTACATATGGTAGGGATATAACGATATGGAAAGTTTGATATCTCGATTATAGTGACCAAATTATCATGGTTTACGATATTATCGTGATATTCTTAATTGCTGTACAAATGTCTAAAAAAACATACATTTTAATAATTTCACAAAATCTTGTGATTTTCTTGTCATATTGAAACATCAGAAGCCAAAATCTTATCAAAATGAAACTTTCACATTAAACTGAGAAACAACTGGCACAGAAAGAGGTTTTATTTTAAATGAACAAAATAAATAACAGGAACAAAGCTTATTTGTCTGGTGCAAATTTAAATAAACACTTTAACAGCCATAGTAGGTAAAAATATGCAAACAATTATCAGGAACAAAAATTATAGTACAAGTTCAAATGAAATAAACTTTTGACTTTAAGCTGAACCTTAAATGAGTATAAATGTGCAAATAAAGAAACAGTTGTATAGGAGCCAAATACGTTGTTATGAATTGTAGTTCACTCTGTGTGTCTGTGGGTGTCGCTGTGTTGTTACCTGAGGGTCAGGTATAAAGGTAGCTGCCTGTTATTGGTTAGTTGTTTGACCCGGAAGGG
This sequence comes from Hirundichthys speculiger, assembly GCA_018398805.1. Taxonomy (NCBI): domain Eukaryota; kingdom Metazoa; phylum Chordata; class Actinopteri; order Beloniformes; family Exocoetidae; genus Hirundichthys; species Hirundichthys speculiger. The sequence continues at coordinate 557,294 of JAGFBZ010000653.1, forward strand.
CAAAAGGTTTTTGACCGCTGTGGCGCTAACTGCCAGTGTTATGGTTTTCAGATCAGTTAATGGAATAAATAAATATTTTAACTGCATCAAAAGAACATTGTTCTGGTCATTTTTCGATGTCATTTTTCAATGTCCTGCGTGCTATCACCACTTTCTGCCATGCTTACATTATGATGCTGATGTTACAAGCTACAAATTCACGCGAAACACAGTCGCCAGTCACTCACAGACTTGAATGAGGCTGATATTACATATCCCGGTAATCAACCGCGATAATGAGATGAAGTCAAACATAAACGGTAATCGTTATCAGGTAAAATTTTACCACGCTTTACTGTAATACCGGTAACCGTTTCATCCCTAACTTATGGTAAGATACTCGCGCAGTTTAAAAATTGATTCAAAAGTTACTATGAGTGCAACTTTACAGAGAACATGGAATTATCAAACTTTCTGGGGGTAGAAATATGCGTTGAGTTTTGTGAGTTTAATAACAAAGTGGGAATGACATTTAATCTCCAGACGTTTGTTGCCACTACAATGTTAATGTGTTATGTTTGCATGAGTCAGCCAGTGAAACATCTGGAACTGAAATAAGTTCCAGAGGTTCACATCAGGTGTCATTTATTAGCGCCTCCTTCAGGTAATTATTATTATTTTAAACATAATATGTCCTTTCAGGCTGTTACTGCATTGTTTAAGATGAAAGATGAGTTTGTATGTAATTGTACCACCATCAAACACTGCTGCATTGGATGTTCAACAAATGTTAGCTGTCATGTCATTATGACGGCACACGAAAAATCGCTACATTTTCCCTGAAAATGGAAACCTCCCTGGCCTCTTTTCTGGTGGCATATGTATCTCCTTATTCCTCTTACGTTGCTTAGGAAACCACCCCAAGTCCTTCTCAACCTGATGAAGATGGAGCTGAGGAGACTGGACAGGACATCGTGAGTCCAGAGGCTTACATCAAACATCCGCTGCAGAACAGGTCAGGCTTTGAAAATTCACAATCGCATTGAAAAAGGCAATTTAGATTAAAGTGTCTTGAGCACATAAAAGATCAATGTCATCATCTGATCAAAGTCAGTGCTACAGAACTAACTGTACTGTGTGCTATTTATCCCTTATTTAAATGTTCTGTATACTATTAAAAACATCTGACTCAGAAATGTATTTTTCAATGGTGAGGGGTAGCATTAGCAAAATAAACGTAAAAGTTATTTTCTTTTATTTGTCTTATTTTTTCATTATAATTGAAAGCAAAATACATTTCTTTTAATTGCTTTAAAACATTTTTCTTTCTGTTGTGGGCTTCTTTTAATAGAAAATGCAGTCATATCTGAAAACATAAAAATGAAGACAAAATTTAAATAAAGCTTCAAATGTCAAAAGATTTAAGACGCATGTGCTACACGAAATTTTGACGCAGCTTAAGAACTGAGCAAGTAAATGGAGCAACTCTTGATTGAAGTGAAAGTGAAAATTAGTTGACCATTCATTCAAAAATAATGAGCCCTGTGTTCTCAGGAGGAAACCAAGCTGCTTCAGAACTGTCTGAACAATAAAAATATGTTACAAAACCCAAAACAAAAGAACAAACTTGTCTTTTTTTTGTCTTTACAGTCTTAAAAATCACATTTTAGCTTTATCCATGAAAAAAATACATACAGAATAAATTATCTAAAATACCTATTATTGACAGATAATAATTTTGCATTTTCAGAAGTGAACATGTGTTTTCCTGTTGTTTGTGTGCTCTGCTGGACTGGGCAGTTTTTTTTTTTGTTTTTTTTTTTGTCTCCTTTTAGTGGGCCTTCAGTTATCACTGATGGTATGATGACCTGACCAGGATTGATGAGCGTTTTTCTCTAAATCCACACTCAATTAGCTTCCATGTCAACTCCTTGCTGAATACAGATTAGGAATGGCTGAATGTTTTATGCATATTTGAATTCGTCAAATCCAACAGAGCCAATGAGAAGCCGAACTCAGCAGAAACCAAATAAGCCATTAGCAAGTTCTTAAATGCTTTAGTCAAGTGTCCCAGTTTAATTGTGAGAATTAACTAAAAGTTATGTTTTGGTGGCTAAATAAATCCAAACTATTGATGATAATTATGGGCAATAGTTACTGAAATTCATTTATTTATTTTTTTGGCACTATTACCCCAAAATTATTCAGCTAAAACATTAGTCTAGTTTCTAACACAGAAACATCCTTTTAAGGTCCATCAGAGATGCTGTGAATTTTATGGCTTATAATCAGATATTCTCTTCTTTGGCATACAAGTTAACAAGGAAAATGATGCCATAAACCAAACAGCTGTGTGACTATATCAAACATTTGATTGTCACAGTCTCCCGTGTATGTTCAGTCCATTTGAAAAGAAATTGATTTGCATTATCTGTCATATTGTGTCCTTTTTGGCATTTAAATGAGCCATGTTCCCATTTAAAGGTGCTGACCAACAAACTCTTCTTTCATTGCTTAATAACAGTCACTTTTCCTTTTTTATTCTTTAGCATAAAGAGTTACACGTAGTTGCTTAGCTGTTGGAGGATTTAGTGTTGAACCAGTACAACATTCCAGTTAAAAAGGCCAAGAGCCTGATTGTATGATCACTGAACAGTTTGTATAGGAAACATCCAGTGTAAAAGTGGCCTTTCGCTCTGAAACTTTGTGGCTTTGATCAAGTTTATTTGTTTTGTGTTTCTAATTTACACATTTTTTAACTTCCCAACAGATGGTCTCTGTGGTTCTTCAAGAACGATAAGAGCAAAACATGGCAGGCCAACTTGCGACTGATATCCAAATTTGACACGGTTGAAGATTTCTGGGCGTAAGAAGCAATAAATGTCTATTTGACAGTACCTTCACTGAATACTGAAGGAGTAAAATGTCATAGCTGTTCACAGTTTTTTAAATACATCTGCAAGCAGATGTGGTTTGGTAATGTTGCATGTTGTGTTTCAGTCTCTACAACCATATCCAGTTGTCAAGCAACCTCATGTCAGGCTGTGATTACTCCCTTTTTAAGGTATGTTTCATTTATCCATTCATGGTCATTTGGAAAGAGCAAGTACTTAAAATACACAAAGTAAAATTTAGAAAAAGTTACTTTTGGTTGTATTCACATCTTTGTATCTTTTAGATTCTTTATAATTTAAAGAAAAGTGTAACTGTCATACAGTTTAGTGTTGTCAATAATATCTACAAGGATAAGGGCCCCACTTTTAATCGTCACTGCAGGTTGTCCTTCCTGAGTGGAAGGGAAGGGAGAAGAAATTATGATTGTGTTTCTTGCAGTCTGTAACTATTAAGTCTCTGATTTAGGGACTGAGTTAAACTGTGTGTATATGTCTGTATTTGCTCTATTTGATGTTTGCTGCTGCTTTTATTGTGAAGTTTAGTTGAAGCATGTGCCCTTGTTTGGGTTTTGGAGCAGGACTGTGACAGTTATGACTAAAGACAACATCTAACTACTTAAGTGAGTTTTTAATAGTTGGTTATAGGGATGCACAATAACTGTTTTTTAAAACCGATACCGATAACTTTCAGCTCCTAAAGGCTGATACCGATAACACACACATATACCTAAGATCATTACACCAATACTATGAACAAAACCAAAAACAGCTTTAAATGAACAGGTATTTATTTTTTCTGATGAAAAACTATTGGCAAGCCTCTCAGACATTTTTGTAAAGCTATCAAACAAACCTATTTGATATCTCACATTAATTTAAATAAGGTGCATTACTTACTGATATAAAAAGTAAAGGCTCTTTGAACTGATGGAAATACATGCATCAGAATTACAAACTGAAAAAATGCCTTCCTCAATGACAATAAAAAAAATAATGCACAGTGCATAATGTACTGACACAAGTTAGACTTGTCTGTGTAAATAAACTGAAAAAGTGCACTCCATAGTAACAAAAAAAATTACGTTTAAAGGATTCTATTCAAATGAATGCTTTTTAATTAAAGTAAATGAGGTTCAGTAGTTTTGGGGTTTTTTTTAATCTCATGGAAGCTTTAGATGAGAGAGATGATGGCAAGGAGCGGAGAAGAGAGGGGAGGGGAGCGTGCTGACGTTAGCTCATGTTAGCTCATGTTAGCTCACGTTAGCGCGATTTCAAAACTCCATGGAAGCGATGGTTATTTTACAGGTGGCTAATCGGATTTGATGTATTAAAGCTTGTGCTATTTTCCCTCCTTCGCTTGGAGCATTTGTCACAATAACCATCTAACTATCTTCTTCTGAAACTTTAACAAAGTTCCATATAATAGCCACCATGTTTGTTTGTTTTTATCAGCGCACTGAACTGCATGCTGCATTTAAGGTGTAACGTAAATTCCTCCGTTCCCTCGTTTGCTTGTCGTTCTTTCAGCCTTATCTATTTTTTCTATTTTGTATATGTAACATGTGGGAGAATACGGCAAATATCAATTCAAGTCAGCAACTACCAAAATTATGACCGAGTTAACAAGTTGTTTTCTGGCATGAGGGGGTATTCTTGATTTTCCTTACTTAGAAATTGTTTTTCTGATTATGCCGACGTCACTTGAACATAACATTCACTGCCGGTCATTCAAAGCTCAGAGGGAGCGAGGCATTGTTGTGTTGACAAAAATATATATGTCATCGGGGCTATTCGACATGATATCGGACTTTTCTGTTATCAGCCCGATAGTTATTGGGTCAATAATTATCGTGCACCCCTAGTTGGTTATATTGGAAGCAGTAGATAGTTGGTAATTGTAGAGTTCTGCAAAAGTCTGATGAAGAGAAACCTTCAGAAAGCTGAAAGGATGAAGTTGCAATTTAGACCAAAGTCACAGGACAAGCACTTAGTTGGTAGGGCGGGTCTTCCAACCTCTGTAAGGTTGACAGTTCAATCCCAGTTTCAACTGACTTCATGTGAAAGTGTCCTTGGGCAAGACACTGAACCCTCACTTGCCCTCTGGTAGCACCTTCCATGGCAGCAGCCACCCACTGGTGTGTGAATGGGTGAATGAGAGGCCAATTTAAAGTGTTTTGGGGGCACCTTGATGGTGCGGAGAAAGCGCCAAATACAGTAAGTGCAGTCCATTTATCATTGGTATGGCATTGGTATGAACGTAACAAGACTTTCAAGCTTTGACAGTATCATACCAAACAACTTTGTGTCTTGGTCAGAATATAAAATAGATTTTGAACAGTAAAACAAATGCATAAATGCTAGTTTGCTTGGATGTCAGAGACCAACCACTGGCAACATGTACAGATTTGACTTGAGCATTGATACAGTCAGTGCTGAAAAGGAGTTTAGGACCAGTGTTTTGTCTCTACATTGGGAATTAAGCCAGATACTGCATGTATAACAAAGGAAAGGTGATGGATCAGGAGGCCGTTGTCACAAAATGAGAAACAAAAGACATCACTGCCTGGCCCCAACTCTCCAGATAGGTAGGGTTGCAGATCACAATATGCCATTTGTCAAAACACATTCCACTGGGCCAAGGATCGTCCACTCAAGTCAGATGAGCAAGTCAGACTGACTGAAGATAGTAAAGTGGATGGTGTCGGGGACTGCAATGCTACTCTGTACACAAAAGAGTCAGCCACAGAAGCAGAAATATTTTTGACACAGGGATTCAGTTCTGCAGTAATGGGCCCTACACACACCCAGTTACTGTTTGGACAAGAATGGCTGTCCCAACAAAGATTCCACTGCTTCTGACTGCAAAGAAGTCTTCTAAAGTCTTCTGTTTCCTGCCACACCAGAGGAGACAAGACTCTTGACCATGTTTACTCCAACATCTGAGGAGCATACAAAGCGTCACAGCCTCCCCCACATCGGACAATCTAAACCACCTCTCCCTGTTTTTAACACCTACATACTCTCCACTCATCCAACGTGTGAAACCCACAGTGAGGACAATAAAATTGTGGCCTGTGGGAGCAGATTCTGAGCTGCAGGACTGCTTCAGACACACATACTGGAGTATATTTGCTGCCCAGGGAGCCACTCACCCCCACACTGACATTGAGAGCTATGCTTCCTCAGGTATAGACTACATCTCCACCACCATAGACAGTGTCACCATCCAGAAACGGATCACCATGTACCCCAATCAGAAGCCTTGGATGAACCGGGATGTTCGTCTCCTGAAGGCCCGCAACACCTCCTTCAGATCGGAAGACGCACAAGCCTACAGCTGAATGGGCTAAACAGGTTCTACGCTCACTTTGAGAAGGATAACCATGCACCAGCAACAAGGGCAGAGCTGACTGCCAACCACCAACCACTGACATTCTCCCCCACTGACATTGAAGCAGTGCTTAGCCGGACCAACGCACACAAAGCAGCAGGCCCTGATGGCATCCCTGGACGTGTGCTCGGAGCATGCGCTGGGGAGCTGGCGGGGGTCCTGACGGACTTATTCAACCTGTCCCTGGCCCGTGCTGTTGTTCCAACCTGCTTCAAATCCACCACCATTGTGCCGGTACCGAAGAGCTCCACACCAGTGTGTCTCAACGACTACCGTCCAGTGGCTCTCACCTCCATCATTTCTAAGTGCCTAGAGCAGCTGGTCCTGGCACGCCTCAGATCCTGCCTGCCCCCCACCCTGGATCCCCACCAATTTGCCTACCGCAAGAACAGGAGCACAGAGGATGCAGTCTCCACAGCGCTGCACTCTGTGCTCTCACACCTGGACAGTAACAACACTTATGCCAGAATGCTGTTCATAGACTTCAGTTCAGCATTCAACACTGTCATACCGTCAAAGTTAGTAGTCAAACTTGCGGACCTGGGCATCACAGCTCCCATCTGCAACTGGCTACTGGACTTTCTAACCAACAGAACCACTGCTTCTCCACCCTCACCATCAACACTGGCGTACCACAAGGCTGCGTGTTGTGTCCATTCCTCTACCCCCTCTTCACCCACGACTGCAGACATTGATATGTTCGTTGGCAAACCTGAGGCGGGCCTGGACGTGAGCCTTCTTGAGCAGAGGGACCTTGGACCACTGCAGGATTTTAAACCATTGCGTCTCAGTGTATTACTAATAGTTTTCAAATAATTGCACCATCAGTTGTCACCTTCTCATTCAGCTTCTTACTTATGGTTTTGTAGCCCATTCCAGCCTTGTGGAGTTCAACAACTTTATCCCTGACATCTTTTGACAGCTCTTTAGTCTTGCCCATGGTGAAGATGGTGGAGTATTACTGGGTCTGTGGGCAGATGGCTTTTTATACAGGTGACTATTTGGAACAGGTGTCTCTCATGCAGGTAATTACTTCAGTGAGATTAGGAGTATGCCTAAGCTCACTGAAGTGTTGGCTCTGTGGGAGCCAACACTGGTCAAGGTTGGTCGGGGATCAAATACTTATTTCCCTCAATGATTTGCAAATAAATTTTTATTTTTCATTTCATTTAATTTTCTCTTTTTTTTCAATATTCTTTCTATTACTGTTAAAATAAAGCTACCACAAAAATCTGAGACTGTTCATTTATTTCTTAGTATGACAACTGTCAAAATCAGCGGGGGATCAAATACTTATTTCCTCCACTATATATATATATATGATATGATCCCCCCCACCAATACTCCCCCCTTTGTTCCATTCTCTAAGCTATCTGAATCAGAGTGGCATGAGCTAGGCCCCTGTCCTCAAAATACCAGAGGCTCTGAAAGATGTGCCCCCGAAGGCTGGTGTGATTGCTTCATGTCTCACAGCTCCAGTCAGAACTCCTCTGTTTCCTGTGAAATAAATCAGAAGATCTGACAACCTGTTGAGTGGAGATTTTTTACAGGATTTGCAGGCTGTAAATAAACATGTGGATTTGTCAAATGTACTATTATTATTGTTAGTATTATTATTGTTGTTATTTTCTTTCTCTGTCCCAGTTCATCCAGACAGTCAGTTTTGGCTTGTATTCGAGTTTAATGGCAAGCCTTACACCTTTACATGGCTGTGCCGAGGTTACACTGTTTAGAATGCAGCTCTCAGAAATTCTTTGAAGTTGGATCCTGGCTGTCTCTGAGCTGGTTGTTTTGGCCTCTAAAGACATAGTGAGCTACTCTTGCTTGACTGTTATGGTTCCTCACTCTGTCTCCATTATTCTGTTAGACCGAAAACATCTCATCTGCCTGCAGCCAGGCCGCTGAGATACATTTCTGTCCTATTGGACATGCCCAATGTGACTGTTCAGAGATGTAACACTCCCAATCCTGCCACCCTTCTGCCCACTGTGGAGGATGGTATGCCCCACCCCATGATCTGGTTCTTTTGGAAGAGGTACCCCGACCCGATTTGTCTGACACACCTCTCCCTAACCCTGATTTAGTTCCCTTTGTTAATGGCTCATCCTCATGTGATCCCTCAAGGAGGAACCGTGTAGGATTTGCTGTATGTTCTCATCTTTTCTGTCTTGTCCTCAGACCTGCTCAGACTGCTGAAGTTCTGATGGAATGTCTGATGGTAAACGCGATACAGATCTCTGCTCCATTAGATGCTATTCTGTTGCCCAAGCAGATCTCTGTAGTAAAGTGTGTAGCTCACACATGCAGTGATGACTTTATCTCTAGAGGAAATGCTGTAGCTGATGTAGCTGCTAAAGACTGCAGCACTTCAACCTCTTCCTCTCACCATGCTATCTGCATAAACCCAGATTCAAATCTTTCTTCACTTTCTGTTGTCCAGTCTTTTTAAGCTGTAGGCTTTTTACTTCCTGCTCTCGGCGAAGGCGGACGCATTTCTCTGAGCTCCCTTATCTATCTGTTCCTGCAGCTGCACTTCTGTCTCGTCTGTGCTTCTGAAGCGTTTTTTCTGCAGAATATCCGAATCAACCATGGATTTAGTAAGCTGGTCTCTGAATGCAATTGATCAAATTTTTTCAACAACAAGACAAGGCAAAGGAGAGCCTTCGTGCCCGGGGGGTACGCACGCAGCGGGGTACGTGATGGACTCCTGGGGCAAATGGAAACTTCATTGTCTCGGCCCACTGCACGTGGAGGATGTCGAAGACGCATTCATTTTTGGATTTATGATCACAGGATTTCTACTGATCGGCGCAGGTGGATTCTTGGTGTATCGGAAAATTAAACGCACGGAGGCTACAAATTCGGATTCGAGGAAAACTTCCACCCCGCCGGACGTGTGTGAGAAAGTTGACAACGTGACTAAAAGACTGGAAGACATGGATCGGAAATTGGGAGCGATTCAGAACTTGAATCAAACCCAAGGGATGATTCTGGACTTCTTTGGGCGAATGGACAACAATCTTGGAAGGATTCACGCGTTGATCAGGGAGAATGGCCAATAATTCGGAATATTGAAGTATTCCCACCAGAGAAAATCCAGCAGAACTTCAAGGCTAGACGGAGAGTGTGTCTCAGCCTGCCCCAAACAATCCTTTTCTGTTTTGGCTCCCTGGAAGCGCAGCCTTCAAGGCCGCTTCCTTATCTATTTCTCCTGGATGCTGTGTGGCTTGGACGCTTCTACCCCCCCATTCCCCCCTCTGCACCTGGAGACCAGGATCTACATGACTGCACTCCCACTACACTGATCAACACGCACTCCCTCACCCACTTCAACGTCTTCGCTGGCCCCCCCTCCCACCCTGCGCACCTCCCCCTTCTCCCCCGTGTGGCGATGGACTGACTGCGCGATGCACCCTGCGCGCGCACAGACTGTCAAAACTGGGTTATCCGTCATCATGTTTCTATCAATGTCCTGTGTTAAGTTTGTACATGCTTAATTAAATGTGCTGAGGTGTTTTTTTTTCCCCTCTCACGACGTGTCCTTTTGACACGTAGTGGGAGATGTTCTTTTTTTAACCTCCACCCCTCCTTCCCCAATGTTATCCTTTTCAATCTAAGTTAGCGCGGAGCGACACTAGTTGCTTAGCCTCAGTCATCATCGACATCCATGTCCTAAATGTTGTTGTTGTTTTTTATATGTTTCTTGGATGATGTACTGGAATGCAATTTCGTTGTACTGGGACGCTGGTTCAATGACAATAAATCCTCTTATTCCTTATTATTTTTCTACTCCATACTCCAGAAAAGCCTTGTGGAAGTCACATAGCTGCTTTATCTCTCCTGAAGGAGTGTGGACATCTCCAGGCGGAAAACCATGTCTTCCCAAACATTTCTTTTCTTGGTTTGCCAAATGGACACACAGGTTAGACCATGTATCCAATAGGGCTGGGCCGATACCCTTTTGTGCCGATTCAATTCTCCTACGATTTTTGGGTCCCGATTTGATTTATATTGCAATTCTGATTAAACAAGTATTGTATTTCGATTTTACCAAGTATTGGGATTTTTATATTTCAATTATTGAAATGTTTCAGTTATTGAAATATAAAAATCATACAATAATAAATAATAATAACAATAAATATTATGTTATTATATATAATTATCAATTATTATATATTATATTATTATAATATTATTGAAATTTGTTATTATATTATTATATTATTTATTAAATAGTAAATATAAAAATTAAATAAGTTTTAATATTTAAAGAAATGTGCAATTGCTGTAGTTACCCTCGACGCCTTGTCTGATCCAGCTGGGAGTTTGTGGAGAGTTGAATCCAATGTCTGCTGCACTGCCAGTGCCAATGGCTGCTGTTTAGCTTTCCCCTAGAGGTCTTCACCGGTCCAGTTTCATGGACCCGAACCCAAATGGACCCGTGAAAATTTGACCCGAAACCTACCCGACCTATTATCATAAGTCCGGGGGTCCGAACCCGAATGAAGGCGGAATATTTGGACCCAGAACCGACCCAACCCGACCCGAGTCTTAAGTTTCCGACCATGAACCGAACCGAAATTACCTGAATAGAACCGAAACAATACAGCCCATAGTTGCTCATGTTAAAGTTGTCTAGCGTTGAATAAAACTTGATTTTCTTACCTAAATGTTGCCTTCCTCTACCCGGTTCAGTTGCTACATAGGCTACGTGATGTAAACAACAATAAATCTACGTCGTTATTTTCTTTGTGGATACAGATGCTATTGGTAGCAACTGCTAACACTAATAGCCTACAATGGTCAGGACGTGTCGTAAATATGTTCTCTGATCCAACGTTATCATGTTGGCGATCCGTTGTGCTTTACAGCTGCCGGGCAAACTGGTAATAACACGTTACGGCAACACGATTGTTTCATGACAAACACGCCACGTTAATAAATAATTAATAAAACTGCCCTGAGTCCTGACATTGGCTGCCACTGCCAATATCTTTACCTCTCTCAAGTAAACAAGGACCCAGCCAGTCAGAGAGCACCGACCAGACCCGAGACTAACTGTACCAATTCCGACCCGAACCTGGAGTCACGTCTTTTGAATGGATCCGAGACCCAATTCGGGTCGGGTCGGAACCTCTGGTTTTCGGGTTGTTCCGAAGACCTCTACTTTCCCCACATGTTTTTTTTTTTTTCTCTGGGTGGTGGTGAAGGATGTACGCCGTCATGTTCGTGGTGTTACAACAGTAAGACATTTGACTGCGACAAAGCTTCACATATGGCTTTCCTCATATCAAGCTCTCCTGCCGCATGATTTATATGAAAACCAAATATACGTTTGATTTGAAGTGGGGCGGTGGGGGAAAGAGTTCAGGCTCTGTGAAAGTACTCCGCTCGCTGCACTCCGCCATTTTGTTGCGTGCATTTACCCGCATTCGGGTTACTGTGGTGACACACGTGCTTCTATTTCCGGAAGTGTAGATGACAAAAGACACTGGCAGAGCCTAGCGAGCGGAGTATTTCCACGGAGCCACCCGAACTCTTTACCCCACCATTAAATAAATAAAAATCGATTCTTGTACGAGAATCGATTTTTAAAAATCCTCAGAAAAAAATCGTGATTAATATAAAAAATCGATTTTTTTGGCCCAGGCCTAATATCTAAAGGGAGGATGTTCAAACAGAAAACCTCCTTATGGTTTATAAAGAGGTCACCACAGTAAAAAAAAAAAAAAAATGTGACTTGAATGTGACTCCTGCTGGTCATCCAAAACCTGATCAACCCTTTGATTACCTAATGATAGATTTCATAGAATTAACTCCCATCAGAAGGTAAAAAAAGTATTGTCTTGTGATTGTGAAAATGTTTTCAAAATGGCTTGAAACTTTTCCAGCTAAACATGCAGACAGCAGCGCTGTGACAAAGGCCCTGCTGACAGAAATCATTCCAAGATGGGAATTCCTGGAAGAATTTCCAGTGACAATTCAATTCAATTCAATTCAATTCAAAATACTTTATTAATCCCCCAAGGGGGAAATTCAAGTACAATGGTACCCATTTTGTGAACAAAGCCCTCACAGAGGTGAGTGAAAGGTGGGCTTTCAGCTTAAAACCCACTGCTCCTATCACCCTGAGTCGGGAGGACCAGTAGAGAGAAATGGTTCACTAAAAATGACACTGGCCAAATGCTGTGAGGAAACTGGGCTCCCATGGACAAAGGCACTCCCATTATGTGTCAGACACACAGACAAATAATTTAAGTCCTTTTGAAATTCTGTTTGGATGACCATCCATGATTGGAATTGAACCCCCACAGTGGAGAGCTCTCTCCATTAACACATGTGACAGCGAAATGTTTGTTTATTGCCAAAATCTGTCAAAAGCCCTATCACAGGTGCACACTGCAGTGAAAGCGGCCCTGCCAAAACCAGCTGAAGGCCCTCTACATCCTTTGCGGCCTGGTGACTGGATCTTGGTAAAGGAACTCAAAAGAAAGCACTTCAAATCCAAGAAGTGGCAAAATCCATTTCAGATACTCCTCCCACCAGCAGTAAAGGTTGCTGAACGAGCCACCCGGATCCACGCAAGCTATTGCAGACAGTTCTCAGGCACTCTTCCAACAGAAAACTGGTCTCTCAACACAAGGGTAAAAATAATCCCTGAGACCAGTTCCCATGAGAGGTAGTCTACCCTCCACGCGGCAACGATGAAAATTCTTCCTCTCGGCTGATTCTGTTTGCAACAGCAGTACCTTTATTCCACAGAAGGACACGAGAAGCCCATAAGATTGATCATCATAGCCATTAAGAGAATCTCTGGTGACTTACAGCACATCGGATGTCCACCAAGCAAATAAAATCCAGCTCTTATGTTTGCTGTGTCATTTTGTTATGATGTTGTATTGTTGCATAATCCCCTTGGTAGAATCTTAAGTTGTTTGAATATTCATTGCTACAGTGCCTGCTTACACCCTTCTTCAACAGTTGGACCCTCTGTTCTTCTGCCTCCCCAGGAAGACACTGAAGAACTAAATATGGAATTCTTTGAGATATGGGATAATTGAATATGTTGTAAATTTAATAAAAAGGGTGTCGTGGAATATTTGAATACAACATGCTTTAGATGTGGTGTTAGGTACAACAAAGAAACTCAGAGATGAAAGGGGTCAACAGACATTATCATCCACTGTGAGAAATTTTCCTAGAGAGGAGGGCAGTCACACGTCTTTCTAAGATTTGCTCTGTCAGACTTGCTGGTTCGCATACCACAGTGGCCATTATTCCGAATTAAATAATTCAGAATTAAACTATTTTCCTTCGAGTTTACATGGAAATAGTAATTCCGAATTGAGATTTACATGGAAAACACATTTGATCGGCTTTATCCAATTCTGCTTAAGGTCTGGGGGTTGGGAAGAGTTCTGATTGGATAGGGGGGGGCGGACATCTTTAGGTATTTACGTCTACCGGAAGAAAACAAACTTACTCGATTAGCAACAACATGGAGGACTACATTATTAGCATCCTTTTTAGCATCCTTTTTGGATTTGTTTTGATTTTGTTTTTGAAGCAGCAGCACGACAACATCATAACCTAGCCTCTACAACTTTGTAAAGCTCACAATTTTTATGTTTCCTGCCATCTGTTCTTCTAATTATTTCCAGTTCCTCCAAGCTGTTTATTAAATAAATCATCTCTGCTCTTGACCACCGTTTACTGCGTGCTGCCATTTTGAAACTTTGTTTCGAAAACAAGCCCAGCGTGGAATATAAGCGTCATCACGACAGACGGGCAACAGAACGAGCATGTGCAGAAAGACCGGAATTAATTTAAAGTGGAATGAGTGTATACATGACCGCGGAATTATTCTATTCAGATTTAAAATCAGAACAAACCAGCCACTTACTTCGGAATTATGTTTAATTCAGAATGGACATTTTCATTCGGAATTAGGTGTTTACATGGTAATTTTTAATCATTTTAAATTAGATTTAATTTTAATTCTGAATTAAAGAGGAATTAAACTTCCCATGTAAATGCACTAAATGTGTAGTCGATGATCATTGTTTGGGCTTGCTCTTTCATCTGGCAGACTTTCCCTAGAGTCACCTATATAAGAGATGTAAATGTGTTACGACGGGCAAAACCATCCAGCCTGCAGGCTGCATGACTATGTCAACTATGTTCCATCGTTAAGGATCTATATTTTTAATTTCTGCAATTTATAAAATTGCCGCAACAATAGTCAGAGAACATTAAAAAAAAAAAAAAGGCTTGTGAAGCAGGTGAAACTTGTGAGCTCCAATGTTCTATGAACGTACAACTGGCAATGCAGATCATAGTTCGTAATAATTGTTTTGTTGTTGCACTGATTCATTAAGGCAGTCTCTGAGAATAGAATCCCGCTAGAGATGTGGCGTCAAAGAACTTTAAACACCGAAGGTTGAGCAGGTGTTGTGGTACAATACCAAAGAACAACTTCCAGACTGCCTTACTGCCTTACCGGTTTCCTACGATGCTGAAGAATAATGAGGGAAACTGTTCTACTATATTAATGTATCTTTATTAGTGAGTTTATTCCTGTACCTTTAACTAGATGTGACATAAGTTGCGCAGCTAATATCGGCAGTAACAAAAAAAAGTAGGAATCAAAGGTCAAGAAAACTAGAATGCCTGTGTTGATATGTTCTATTCTCTTTTTAAAAAATACTGCAGTCCTGAAAAAAAATGTTTGCCATCATCACTATCAAGTTCTCTCTTGTTCTTTAGCAACTATTTGAGCTGGAAATGTACCCTTCTTGCAAGTACTGTGAAAGTTGGGTTGAAAGCTTACTCAGCATCTATTGTGAAATTTAACTGTACTTGTTTTCAGTGTGTGCTAACAATTTGAACTATTGCTGTAGGATGGCATTGAACCAATGTGGGAGGATGAGAGGAACAAGCGTGGTGGACGCTGGCTGATCACACTCACCAAGCAGCAAAGGAGATTAGACCTGGACCGCTACTGGCTGGAAACTGTAGGTTTGGCTGTGGCTGCTGCTTTTTGCATCCAGTTACTCATACAAAAGACACTAACAATTATTTCTATAGCCTTTCTCCAAAAGTATATTTTGATTACCTGCCGGCAAGTATAATTAGAAATGCCACTTTATCATCAGGCTTGTTGGCTGCAGAGATGGTTGATTATATCCTCTCATACTTCTGAGCCACAGATTGGATTGCTTTATTGCTGTTGCCATCTGTTTTCTCGATGTCACCTCAGACAACCTTCCACTGGCTTCACTATTGAGCTGATGGTGAAGGATCAGAGTCCTGTCAAATGAAAGTAATAAATAATGTGCTTGCTGCTGAGCGTCAGTGTTGTGGTGAGCTCTCTTGTTGCTTTAGGTCACTGACGGTGATGCACACACATTCAGTAAACCGCTGTGTGTCATCGCTAAGTAAACAGGACATACTGTACTGTCAATATTCTAGCTACTGGGGAAATATTTGGCTTTTTCTCTGTGTATGATTCATCCTAATGGATTTAGCATATTTTAAAGTTGATACAAAACATTTTTTTTTACAGATTGTTTGCAGAGGATTTCATAGAAAAGGATGAGTAGCTGAGATTCAGGACCTGGACATTTGTACTATTTTTACCATATATAAAAAGTTCTCTGGGGGAAACACTTGCAAATACAAGTTTATGAAATGGTAGAAAGTTAATGTGAGGAGAAATCAAATAAAACATGTACCACGTCTTTACAGGTGGCTGTACTGTTTAAAACAATAAATGCAGTAAATACAGGCTGTCAGGAGAATATTTTAGTCAAAAAGTGGTGCAATAGATGGTTGTGAGAATTTTTATTGTGCAATGATGTGTTTGCCTGTTCTGCAGACCTGAGCTGTATAATTTTTGTATCATTTTTTTTTTCTGTTGGGAATATGAGCTCCCCTGTCTCTGCTGTGAGTCATGGAGTGGGTGGGATGCATTGTACAATATGGATAGCAGTTTATCCAGTGCCTGTTTGCTCCTCACTGACTCGTACTTCTCCAGGTTCTGTTCAAATATTTTGCTAGTTCTTATGAATAGGTTTATTGAGCCAGCTGACTGATGCTGCTCCCCAGTAGGCTACAGCACAGCATATGTTACTCATTTCTACTGAGATTCACAGTGACAGTTTGCCCTCCAGTCTGTTCACGAATCCAGCTAAGTGTTGGTGCTTAAATACCACTTGAACCTCCTCACCCATGATGTAGACAGGTTTGACCAGAGATCATAAGCAGCTGTAAAAAGGAAGTGGTTTAGACATTAGGGTGAAAGACATTTTGTGATATCAACTGAAACCTATTCTGCATTAGAAACTTAGAGAAGATGTTTACTGATTAAAGTTATTCTGTGTATGCAGAAATAACTACTATTCAAATCAACCTAAATAAGTGTTGGTGTCTCAGTATAATATGTAGTGACATTCTGCCTTCTCTGTGTTCTTAAAAGTTGAATTGTGGGAGTAGGATGAAGTCAGTGGCCTCCTTCTTTCATGAGAGAGGAGGATCTTCTCACTGATTTTTCTCTCATTGAAGTTACAGTGGAGGAAATAAGTATTTGATCCCCCGCTGATTTTAGGCAGTTGTCATACTAAGAAATAAATGAACAGTCTCAGATTTTTATGTCAGCTTTATTTTAACAGTTATAGAAAGAATATTGAAAAAAAAATTTGAGAAAATTACATGAAATGAAAAATAAAAATTAATTTGTAAGTCATTGAGGGAAATAAGTATTTGATCCCCGACCAACCTTGACCAGTGTTGGTTCCCACAGACCACTGGCATACTCCTAATCTCACTGAAGTAATTACCTGCATGAGAGACACCTGTTCCAAATTGTCACCTGTATAAAAAGCCATCTGCCCACAGACTCAGTAATACTCCACCATCTCCACCATGGGCAAGACTAAAGAGCTGTCAAAAGATGTCAGGAACAAAGTTGTTGAACTCCACAAGGCTGGAATGGGCTACAAAACCATAAGTAAGAAGCTGAATGAGAAGGTGACAACTGATGGTGCAATTATTTGGAAGTGGAAGAAGTACAACATGACTGGTAATCAACCTAGACTGGGGGCTCCATGGAAGATATCACCTCGTGGGGTCTCAATGATCATGAGAAAGATTAGAGATCAGCCGAGAACTACACAGGAGGAGCTGGTTAATGATCTCAAGGCAGCTGGGACCACAGTCACCAAGAAAACTAATGTTAAATACATTGAGACGCAATGATTAAAATCCTGCAGTTCTGGCAAGGTCTCTCTGCTCAAGAAGGCTCACGTCCAGGCCCGACTCAGGTTTGCCAACGAACATATTAATGACTCAGAAAGAGACTGGGAGAAGGTGCTGTGGTCAGGTGAGACTAAAATTGAGCTCTTTGTCCTCAACTCAACTTGACGCGTTTGGAGGAAGAGAAATGCTGAATATGACCTCAAAAACACCATCCCTACTGTCAAGCATGGCGGTGGAAGCCTTATGCTTTGGTGGTGTTTCTCTTCTAAGGAGACAGGTGGACTTCACCGCATCAATGGGAAGATGAACGGGGTCATGTACCACAAAATCTTGGGTGACAACCTCCTTGCCTCCACAAGAACATTGAAAATGGGTCATGGACGGGTCTTCCAGCATGACAACGACCCAAAACATACATCCAAGGAAACAAAGGAGTGGCTCCATAAGAAGCACATCAAGGTCATGGAATGGCCTAGCCAGTCTCCTGACCTTAATCCTATTAAAAATCTATGGAGAGAGCTGAAGCTGAGAGTTTCCAAGCGCAAGCCTCAAAACCTTCAGGATTTGGAGATGATCGGCAGAGAGGAGTGGACGAAAATTACTCCTGATGTGTGTGCAAACCTAGTAAGCAACTACAAGAAACGTCTGACAGCTGTGCTGCCAACAAGGGTTTTGCCCCCAATTATTACATCATGTTTTGGTCGGGGATCAAATACTTATTTCCCTCAATGACTTGCAAATTCATTTTTATTTTTTATTTCATGTAATTTTCTCAAATTTTTTTTCAATATTCTTTCTATAACTGTTAAAATAAAGCTGTCATCGAAGTCTGAGACTGTTCATTTATTTCTTAGGATTACAGCTGCCAAAATCAGCAGGGATCAAATACTTATTTCCTCCACTGTATGTCTCATGGCAGTAGCTGTTTATTGCTTTCTCCAGCTCCTGTGCTTAGTTGGCGAGGCCTTTGATGACTACAGCGATGACGTCTGTGGAGCTGTGGTCAACATCCGCAACAAAGGAGATAAAATAGCTGTCTGGACATCAGACTATGAGAACCGGGAGGCTGTAACACACATAGGGTGAGACATGTCCCCTTAAGTATGTAGACTGAACATGTGAGTGTGGCCTTTGTGCTTTATTACTTTTTTTTGTTTTTTGTTTTTTTTTGGTTAACAGGAGAGTTTACAAGGAGCGCTTGGGTCTTCCCATGAAGATGACTATTGGTTACCAGTCTCATGCAGACACAGCTACCAAAAGTGGTTCAACCACCAAGAACAAATTTGTTGTCTGAGATATTTCTTATGTGCCTCTTTTCAATTTCTTGTCTTATTTGTTGTTGGTGCATAAGTATACCTTGTTGCAAAGACTCTGTGGAATGCAATCTGGAGGAAGAACACAGAAATCCAGACACTTCAAATGTTCCATTATCAGTCCAAAAAAACAGAAGAAAAAACATGGAAAACAGATGACCTCAAAATTTCCATGACACTAAAGGAGAAGTATTGGTTTAGGATACTAGAGTGTTTCACACTCGAACAAATTCTGTGATTTTGTTTTATTTTTTGAATGGCAGGGAATCCTGAATGCAAAAACTGTTTATTTCTCTTATTTTTATACAGCATCATTGGTTTGCTGTAGTCCTTTATAACATTAAACACTTAATTTATTTCAGTAATTTGCCTGCTTATTATTACATTTGTTTTATGCTTTTATTGCCTTGAACTGTTGCACGTAATCATCCTTTGTAAAGTAATTCATGACTTGTATTCATTTGAGTGTTAATATAATTAAAACACTGGTTTTGCAATTATTATCTGTGAAATCGTGGAGTCCTTTTCTTTGTGACTTGTTAATATGTTTCTTGTTTTAAAATAACTTAAAACTTGATTTACAGTGGTGCTGTATTAGTTCACTGTCATGATAATTGTCGCTATTTGTTGCTGACCTGATTAAGACTTAACTTTGAATATTGTAAAAAAACAAAACATATATTTATATAATTTTCTATATTATGGAGCAATACTACTTCTGACCCCATGGGGACAAAGAAAATGATTGTCAGGCCCTGGTATAAGACGTAACGAGGCACACCTCTAATGGTACTAAATGGCATTACAAGAAGTCCTGGATTGTTCTACCTCAGTGTTATCAGTGGTTCTTTAGGCAGTACAGCAGATCTCTGCCCCCATGTGGTCAGGTGTGACATTGCTTCATAGGGTGGCTTTAACATCAATACGGTCAAATTTAGAATAAGGAATATTTAAGTTACGTGGAGGGTGTCTGGCATTTATACACCTTAATTGATATATAACAGCCTACTAAAACAAAAATTTCATAGCATCCTTCACAGGTGTGAAAAGTCCAGACCATGATGGCTGTAGGGGAAAGGTAGACGCACTACTATATTGAGAGTGACTCCCAAGTACAAACTGTTGTTTTCAGGGATACGGCTGTAACTAAGACTTGGATGGGTGGAAACATCGCAGTGGTGAAGGGAGCCATAATCAATCAATCAATCAATCATACTTTATTTATAGAGCACTTTTCATGCAGACAGGAGCAGCTCAAAGTGCTTTACATAAAAACAATACAGGAAACAATAAACACAAATGACCCCCCCCCCCCCCCCCCCATACACACACACACACATATAAAAACACATAATGTTGGCTTGATTCATGAATCACACGCAGCTATGTAACAACATAGCCATATGTTACATGCAACTTATGTAAACAGAGTAAGGTCAATAGTTAGAATATTGCTGTGTGTGTAAAGAGTCACTGGCAGGCTTGAAACTGTTCTACATTTCCACAAGTAAGAAAGCTAAATAAAACAATCATTCTGAAAGAACCAAATTAGAAATAACTCATCATCATCTAATCATACCGAGATCCCTCAAAGTGTCACAATGAAGTTTTTTTTTTCTAAAGAAAAGGTTACTTGGGATAACATAACTCCTCTCAGTTCATTAGAATCAGAACATCTTTACAAATGCCACTGCAACATGACAAATGCCATCTGATTCTCATGGACTGGCCAGAAGTACACTACAACGAGATCCTCCTTGGGATGATGAAACACTGAGTGACTGCAGTTGTAATTGTTCACTGTTCAAGCATGGTAATTAATCTTTAAAAAGGCCACATTAAACTTTCCTGACTTATCTGTAATGTTGAAATGTTTTACCATTTTACATGTGCCTGGAGGCTCAAAAAATGAGGTGTATGGGTAAGAAAGCCTGTTTATGGAATAGACAGTCAAAGAACTATGGTAAGTTTCATAGACCGTAGGCTGCCTGCTCCTTCCACAAGACAGAGCAGAATATCCTCATGAGATCATGGTCTCCATGTTCCTCCAGCAATTCAACCAATGAGAAGACACGTAAGTCAGTAAATTCCAGCTGAGCGCTGGTGGTGGCAGTTTTCTGGAAATGTCTCCTTGTAATTATCTGTTGGTCAAAAAGAATGAGTCTTTTTGAGTTGTGCTAGAAGCGGGGGTCTTTTGTGCTTGTGTGGATTTCCTCCAGGTACTCCAGCTTCCTCCCACAATCCAATTACATGCATGTTAGGCTAATTGGTGGTTCTAAATTGCACATAGGAATGATTGTGAGTGAACATGATTGTTCATCTACATGTGGCCCTGTGATGGACTGGTGACCTGTCCAGGTGTACCCCTGCCTTTCACCCAAAGAGAGCTGGGATAGGAGATCCCTGTGACCCTGCAGAGGATTAAGCCGACATAGATCATGGATGGATGGATGGATGGATGGAGTTGTGCTAGATGCAGAGCCACTCAAGATACCAAACTATGAAATAAGATAGCTGGAAATTAGCATAATATGGCCACTTTAAGGACAGCTTATTTGTTATTTAAAACCTTTTGGGAGCATGCAAATATTATTTTACATGCAGACTATTACACTGACCGCCCACCTTTTCCTCGTTCATCTAGAAGTCAAGCACTTTATCAAAAATAAACAAGCTGTCATTTGAAGGTGGGTCAAAAGATGCTTTAATTCTCCAGGGACTTTCTTCCTACGGGGATGCTTTGATTTTGTTCTTGGAGTCTGCTGAAGCTGTTCTTTCAGCTTGATGTTGCAGCCCTGAGGGCTCTAATTACCACTGTCACCAATGTTCCCTTCTCATATTTTCTGCTTCCTCCTTTGCCCCTTGGCATTTTTCAAGTGTATTATATTCCTTCTTCTTGATATTGCTATCGCTTGTGATTGGTATTGTTATCATATATAATTAAATTGAAAAATATCTTATTAATCCCTACAGGGAAATTGTGGAGTTGCAGAATAAAAATCAGTTTACAAACTGGTTGAAGTGGAGCAGAAATATAGGTTTGTATGAAATCTCCATTGGTCATCTTGGATGCATATAGGGCTGTTGTGTTTGTAGCCTGGCAACAATTTCAGCTGATGATGTCACATGGAGCATCAGTAGTTAAACCCTCTTATAGAGATAACCATCATGGATGGAAACTTACAGCTAACAATTTGGCCTCAGAGAAAAATCTTCAATGTTCTGTGTCTAGGAAGATATAATCTGCTATAAAAAAGCTTTCCGATTCCCTCCTCCTTTACGTTTACCTCTCTGCCTGTTGTCTTTGTCTGCCTGTGTCAATATGCAATTCCTCTTAAGCCAGGGAACTTATATACACAGGCGTCTACCTTCTAGACTCTTTTCTGTTTAGTTTGCTACTTGTTCAGTCTAATTATATAAACATCTCAGGCATATCAAAATGGATGCATCTGACCACAATATGAGTACAGACCAGTGGAGTGCAATATTTCAGCAATTTGAAATTTTAGCCTTTGACGTTTCTTCTGCGATATTAATTATTAATCATGTGATATTATTGGGTAAAGAAAGTATTTAGAACACCTCTTCAATTAATTGCTCATAAAAGTGCAAATGTAAAATTATCTGTAAAGCTGTGGTTTAAATAAAGTCTGTTTCAGAACAGTTTTAGAAGTAGTGCATCTAAAACTCTCCATGAATGTAGAAAAATATTATTTTGACTCTTCTATGAATAGTAATAAAAGTAGATGTCCCAAATTGTGCAGATAGAGAACCACAAGCCTACAGACCTGCAGATTAACCTTGTCGGCAATAAATACAATCATTGTGGCAAATTAAATGAAGACATTTTTCACAGCTTCCAGATGGCCCCAGAAGTTCTAAAGTCTTTTTAATTTCCTAATGAGAGGCACTTAACAAAATCCAAAATCCTCTAATGTGAGATGATCTGTCCTATGAATCAGACAAAAGGAGATAGTCCTTCTTCTATTAGCTTTTCCCTTTAGGAATTTCCACAGCAGATCATCTGTTTCCATCTTCCTCTGTCACACCAACATCCTGCCAGATAGCTCCATCTCCAGCATCTTTCTACCAATGTATTCACTATCCCTCCTCTTCATGTGTCCAAACAATCTCAATCTAGCCTATTTTACTTGATCTCCAAGGAGTCTAACCCTGGATGTTCCTCTGATGGGTTTGAGACCATGAGACAGAATTGTAGCTTTGCTCACCAAAAAATGAAAAAAAAAAAAAAAAAGGCTGTTTTTTTTTATATTTCCATTTTAGACTTGGATCAAAAATACAAGATTAAAAAAAAAAACGGGCCACAGAACTGAATTTGTTTTATAATCGAGGACTGGACTTTCTTTTGTCATTACACATCTGTGCTACCAGATGGAGCCGCACTGAAGTAACCAGCTAGAGAACAGTAGGACAGTGAACACATGGAGCAGATCTGATGGAACATGGAGGAATGATGCAAAATATTTGTTTTAGTCCAGAATTTTTTTCAGACAGAATTGTTAATATTGCTACCTGAGTTGCTACCCGAACTGTAAAGTTCACAGATTTTTACCGTTCTCCATGTCTGTTTTAGCTTTACCGCATGTTTCCTGCCAATTGTTTTCCAGTTCGGCAGCAGCCAGTAACAGACTTTTCAAAACAAAAGCATATGAGCAACATGCGTTAACGTGCGATAAAATAAATGTCGGCGTTAATGAATTAATGCATTAACGCAATAATAACGCGTTAACTTGCCCAGCCCTAATAATATATATATATATATATATATATATAGATACATATATAACATACACACACACATATATATATATATATATATATATATATATATATATATATATAAAACATGTAACACATTTTTGCAGACTAACAATATTTTTAGTATGGATCAAAACTTCCTAACTGCCTATTTTGGCTTCGTGACAGTCAGCTAAGAAAAAACATGTTTGTTAGCCCCCAGTGCAGTACAGGATTGATTTAAATGCTTACTGATCTCTCAGAGGACACATCTCAGATGAAGACATTACGTTATTTCTCTCAACTGTGAGATCAGCTGTGACTGTTACGTTATTCCTAAATATTCTGACTCATAAAAACATGAAATTTCAGTTTAAGATGCCTTTTCATGACATTTCACAAGCAGAGGTTTGACGTTCTGGTTTTCTTGGTTTTATTATATTATAGATTATATTTAATGGACACTAATATGAAAAGAAAGCAAGGTGAAAATATTAGTTTTTTGGACCATTTTATATACCAAGTTAAGCTAATGGAGTCCTAACATGAGCTTTTTTCTTCTACTGTGTGTCCATTTAATCACTATAAACCACTTTACCCTTTTCTTTGCTCCTTTGCTAATCGGAAAATTGACATTTAGTTTAGATCACATTAATTAACGTGAGTGTTTCTTTTCAACAACAGCTGTCCACAGGATCCACTTGCTATTGGTCATCTATCTTATCATTGGTTAATTGCAGGTAATTAAATTCACCTGGCATAGCAGTTCACGATTAGGTCTTTTTTAGATGGGTGGAATAAAAACCAGCAAAACTGTGGAGCCAATGGTAGGAAAAGAGCTGAAAAGAAAGACTTAAAAAGTTATTTCTCCTAAAAGTAGTGGGTCACCTATAATGAATTTGAACAATTTCCAGTTTCAAAACACCAAATCAGTAAAGTTCTTTAAATAATTTGAGGCTTGCATTCATTTGGCCATTCTGCAACCACTGACAGTACTGGAACAAAACTTCCAAAATGATTTAAAAAAAAGAAAAACAAATACATGATAAATGTGCTGTGTAGTGTGCGTGCTTGTGCCCCCACAAATAGTTAGCTGACTTTGAGCTGGTCATTGTCAGATTCATTTAAATACGGCACAATATGCAGTCATACTAAGAAAAAAATTTAAAAAAAAAGCCTTCCTCGGCAGATATAAGTTATTTCACCCATTAGGAAACTATGAAATGCAATTATGAAGGTACTCATAGCTCAAAAGGGAATGAATGAACAAACAATACACAGACACAGCTTTCCTCTGCTCAAGCATGTATTGACTGAATGGAAGAAGTGATGTGCCTCTTTATAGAGCTGGTCCCTATTTTCTTTAGTTCACAGGACATGGCTTCCATGGTTTCAAAAAAGAATTGACATGCAGCAAAGGGCTGGGAGTTGAACCTGCGACCACTATGTTGAGGATTGTAGCCTCTGAATAAGGTTCTGCCCTAACCACTGTGCCGCTGAGAGTAGTCTTATCTGCAGTCATCTGTTGAGGGAGCCAGTGACTTAAAGAAACTGAACAAGCTGATAAAGCTGTTCTAGAAACTGCTCTGGAACCGTAAGAGCTAAGTCTGCAAAGGAGGATACTTCATAAAATGAGAAACATCATGGACAGTCATGTCCATCTGTCGTGGAAAATTTGAATACAGAATGCTAAGTATAACAAAGAACTCAGATGAAAGAGTGTCCTGGTACAATTTGAGTATAGAATGCTTCTGTCTAGGTGTCAAAGCTCCCTTTTCAATCAACATTTCCAGATGAAAGTTGCTAACACCTTTATCAGTGTATTGTGACATCTTTCCCAGAGAGGAAGACTGTCTCCACACTACCGAAATGTTGATCAACCAGTCCTGCCTTTGATCAACAAAGATACCTTTGCTGTAAGACATGTAAATTGATTGAATCAGTTCCTGCCATTTGGTCAATAAGACTTCCTTGTGTAAGAGATGTAAATTGCCTTTTGGTGAATAAGCCTTCTTTGTGTAAGAGATGTAAATTGCCTTTTGGTCTGTCAGGCTACTAGTATATAAGAGATGTTAATTTGTACTGACACAGACTCAACCATCCAGACTACGTGCTGTATGATTGACTCTCGCTGTGCGCTCAGCTGAAATAAACCTGGTTAAGAGTTTGAGCTCTGCTGTTGCATTTTGTTAAGGATCTATAATTTTAATTTGTGCAATTAATAAAATTGCCACAACATTTGGCGTCTCGAACAGGATTCCACGAGTGAAACTTTGTCGGAGAGGTCCCTGGTGGTTTGGCCACCGTGAGGACAAATTACCTCAGCTCTACCACGATTGAAAATAATGTAGGGACCAGGACGAAACCGCTCCGACTTCGGGACACCGCTGGAATCATCGGACCTCCTTAGGAGAACTCCGATCAGAGGCAACAGGGTGAGCTCCTTTTTAATTTAGGACTATCTGAGAGGACTGGTCTGATATTAGGGTGAATCTGCAGACCTAAACGACCCTAGGAAAATAAATAACGGTCTGAAGGATAAGTCTATTGTATCTACGAAGCATTTATTGCGAAATAGAGGACAAGTAGACGTGGCATTTTAGCACTTTTGCGCCGGTGAAGGATCACGAAGGCAGAAAGGCCAGCAGGAGACGTCCTGACTGAAAATGGTAACAGATCTGTTCAGCCAGACAGTCCTCCAAGATACTCCAACCCGTAAAGACATGTCAAAGAAGTATGGGCCCGGGGGTGTGGATGTGTAAATGAAGGTTGGGAGGATGTGGATCTCCAGAGGGTTAGAGTCTCAGTACGACTCAGATCTAGAAAGTAAAGGAATGTATTGAAAGGAATAGGACGGCCTGATAAAAAAAAGAGAAAAGAAAAAAATCAGATCTGATGGTATTATGATTGGTAAATAGAGAAGCACCACAGGTGCTTATTAATTTCTTTTTTTAGAAGAGGTTGATTTGATTTTATTTATTTTTTTTATTTTTTATTTTTTGAGCATGTATATGAAATTTAGAAGGACGACGGGACTTGAGTGGAGATGTGGCTGGACGGACTGATAACGCATCAGTACCTGGGAGCCAGATCAGCTCTCAGCCCCGCGTCCGTACATCAGTGATGTTTCCTCTTCTGTCTTTGCTCCTACTATACAGGCTAAACTGCGACTAGACTGCACACGGATCTGGACTCGTCTCTTCCGCTGCTGCCGCCTCCAGTTTTCTCCCGGTCCTCCTGCGTCGCCTGATGCCCGTGTCAGTCCAGCGCATTCACCGTCTCCAAATTAAAATCTTGGAGCTGACACAACCAGCGCAGTTTGTCGCTCCCAGAGACAGAGACAGGCCACTGAAGGCCGAGGAGATATTCAACCACCACTCAGAGTTGGCTGACTGATCATGCTGGGACCACCAAAATACACTCTGGATTAGATCGACCTGATGATCGTACCGGTCCTCCTGGGCCCTGGAAAGCTTCTGTGTTCTGCAATTATGGATGGACTGAAACCTGATGTTGCTGCGCAAATTCATCAACTTTACGTGGACATTAGATATAAAATACACCTGGATGAGCTTCACAGACATGCATGTTATGCACTGAATGTGCTGTCTGACAAAAGCAGAGATCGGCGACCAAAAGGGACTCAGAACTTCACACAGCCACACTAACGCTGCTCTCTGGGACTGATTCAGCAGCGAGCCATGGCAGACGCCGCGGCCGCTGACAGACGTAACGGCAACTAGCAGCCTGGAGAACTTGACCAATGCCATAACTGGTCAAACTGGACATTGGAACGGTGAATGTCCCGGAACCGCTCGAGATTTTGTCATGGGAGGCCGGGTGGACTGATGGCGTGCGGGGAGGAGACGACCCCAGAGGATGTGATGACGCGTGAAAGGAGAAGTGAGACATCACAGACACACACAAACCTGCAGCTGCAGTAACACACACACATACTACAACTTATATTTTTCTCTGTAATGATGTTTGTAAGTCTTTTCCAGTTTTTAACTTGGATGTAACAGGTGTATCTGAACCATTCATGGTAGATTCTGCACGACTCATCCTGTGTTTTAAATCGTGTTTGACCTTCCTGCTCTTCTGAGAGGACGTTAAATTTTCTCAATTTCTGCATCTGGTCACCGCCAAAGAGAGACTTTTACTGTACCACTTCCTTGTTTCTCTCCAGGAACAGGAAGTTTTAAACATAGCTTTATTCTGTCAGATTTGTGTCCCATAAATCTTTTGGGAGGGGACCTAATGTATATTAAGGCTAAAAATCACATCAGGTGCTGAAGGTCTCCACATAATTCAGACCCTATCACATCCTGAAGAAGGTGATTATGAACACACCATGTTAAAGCATAATTATACCACTCCATCATATGCTTACAAAAAAAAAAATTGGAGATGGCCCCTGACCTCTGAATATTGAATGAATTTATGTCGTGCCAGGACACGACTAAATTCAGACTACATGAAGGAAGGGGATTTGCATTGCATATCTTTCTTTAGTCCAGGTGGCCAAGATCCAGAATAAGAGAGACACTTTTACAAAAAAAGTATGTATATAGATATATATTTATATATATGATATGTTAACCCCGTGACCCTTCAGAGGATGAAACGGGTATAGATAATGGATGGATGGATGGATGATACGTTAAGTGTTGTATGTATGTTTCTGTGCTTTGTCTGTCTCATTAACCCCGGAACAGAGACAGTGGTTTCTGTCCCACACTGATACCCCCCCTTTTGTTCCATTGTCCAAGCCATCTGATGCAGAGTGGCATGAGCTAGGACAATTTGTTTGTCAAGGGGACAGTGTAACTGATTGGAAACCTACCCCCGATAAGGGTGTGTTCTATTCTCCCTGTTGTAGATGTATAAACAGACCATGAATGAAATGACTCAATGCCAGAAAACCGCGCGGCTGGTAGTTGATGACAATTTCTTCTGTTTATCCTCCGAACTTTTCTCCTTTCCCCACATACCAGAAGCCCTGAAAGACGTGCCCCCCCCCCTTCCTCCTGACACTACTTATTTCATTATTGTGGTTTTGTCAAATGTACTATTATTATTGTTACTATTGGCTTTCTCTGTCCCAGTTCATCCAGACAGTCTTGGCTTGCATTCCAGTTTAATGGCAAGCCTTACACCTTTACACGGCTGTATCAAGGTTACACTGTTTAGAATGAAGATCTCAGAAATTCTTCTCTGAGATGGTTCCTCACTCTGTCTCCATTATTCTGTTAGACCAAAAACATCTCACCTGCCTGCAACCAGGCTGCTGAGATAGGGGATCTGAGACACTTTTCTGTCCTATTGGACATGCCCAATGTGACTGTTCAGAGGTCTAACACTCCCAATCCTGCCACCCCTTCTGTGGAGGATGGTATGCCCCATCCCCGTGATCTGAGACGCACCTCTCCCTAACCCTGATTTAGTTCTCTTTGTTAATGGCTCATCCTTACTTCATCCCTCAAGGAAGAACTGTGTAGGATTTGCTGGATGTTCTCATCTTTTTTGTCTTGTCCTCAGACCTGCTCAGACTGCTGAAGTTCTGATGGGATGTCTGATGGTAAATGTGATACAGATCTCCGCTCCATTAGATGCTATTCTGTTGCCCAAGCAGATCTCTGCAGTAAAGTGTGTAGCTCACACATGCAGAGATGACTTTATCTCTAGAGGAAATGCTGTAGCTCATGTAGCTGCTAAAGACTGCAGCACTTCAGCCTCTTCCTCTCACCATGCTATCTGGATAAACCCAGATTCCAAATCTTTCTTCACTTTCTGTTGTCCAGTCTTTTTCTACTCCATGGAGAAAGGCCTTGTGGAAGCCACATAGCTGCTTTATTTCTCCTGAAGGATTGTGGATTATTTGATTTGATTTTTTTATTGTACCCTTAGGTAAATTTAGTTTACAGTGAGTGATACATGTCGTATCACACATACGACATGTATCACATACGACATGGACATCTCCAGGCAGAAAACCATGTCTTCCCAGACATTTCTTTTCTTGAGTTTTGCCAAATGGACACACAGGTCAGACCATGTATCCAAAGGGAGGATGTTCAACCTCCTTATGGTTTAAGCCCTCACAGAGGTGAGTGAAAGGCGGGGTTTTCATCTTGAAACCCACTGCTCCTACCACCCTGAGTCAGGAGGAGCAGTAGAGAGAAATGGTTCACTAAAAATGAAACTGGCCAAATGCGCATGCGTAAACGGACAAAAACAATTCAAGTCCTTTTGAAATTCTGTTTGGACGACCATCCATGATTGGAATTGAACCCCCACAGTGGAGAGCTCTCTCTACTGACACATGTGACAGCAAAATGATTGTTTATTGCCAAAACCTGTCAAAAGCTCTATCACAGGTGCAGACTGCAGTGAAAGCGTCCCTGCCAAGGCCAGCTGAAGGCCCTCTACATCCTTTTGCGACCCGGTGATTGGATCCGAGCAAAAGGAACTTCGAAGGATGCACTGGAAATCTAAGAGGTGGCGAGGTCCATTCCAGATATTTCTCACCACCTATACGGCAGTAAAAATCACTGAAAGGGCCACCTGGACACACACAAGTCACTGCAGACGGTTCTCAGGTACTCCTCCTGAGAACCACAAAAAACTGGTCTTTCAACACAAGGGCAGAATAATCCCTGAGACCAGTTCCCGTGGAGGTAGTCTACCCTCCACGTGGCAACGATAAAAATTGCTTACTTTCGTAAGCTTCCTCTGGGCTGATTCTGGTTGCAACACCAGTACCTTTATTCCATGGAAGGACACGAGCAGCCCATAAGATTGATCATCATGGCCATCAAGACGACCTCTGGTGGCTCACAGCACATCGGATGTCCACCAAGCATATAAATCCAGCTGTTATGTTTACTGTGTCATTTTGTTATGATGTTTATTGTTGCATAATCACTTTGGTAAAATCTTTGGTTGTTTGAATATTCAATGCTACAGTGCATACACCCTTCTTACAACAGTCAGACCCTCTGTTCCTTTGCCTTCCCAGGAAGACATTGAAAACCAGAGTATGGTGTTCTTTGTGATATAGAATGATTAAAAATGTTGTAAATTTAATAAAAAGGGAGGAGTGTCATGGAAAATTTGAATACAGAATGCTAAGTATAACAAAGAACTCAGATGAAAGAGTGTCCTGGTAGAATTTGAGTATAGAATGCTTCTGTAGGTGTTAAAGCTCCCTTTTCAATCAACATTTCCAGATGAAAGTTGCTAACACCTTTATCAGTGTATTGTGACAACTTTCCCAGAGAGGAAGACTGTCTCCACACTACCGAAATGTTGATCAACCAGTCCTCCCTTTGATCAACAAAGATTCCTTTGCTGTAAGACATGTAAATTGATTGAATCAGTTCCTGCCATTTGGTCAATAAGACTTCCTTGTGTAAGAGATGTAAATTGCCTTTTGGTCTGTCAGGCTACTAGTATATAAGAGATGTTAATTTGTACTGACACAGACTCAACCATCCAGACTACGTGCTGTATGATTGACTCTCGCTGTGCGCTCAGCTGAAATAAACCTGGTTAAGAGTTTGAGCTCTGCTGTTGCATTTTGTTAAGGATCTATAATTTTAATTTGTGCAATTAATAAAATTGCCACAACACCATCCTTTACACAACACAGTTATTCAGCAACAGAGTGCTTCTTCAGATCCACTGCAACACAGACCTACAGGAGATCCTTCCTGCCCACAGCAATAACCATCTATAATGAATCTTTTAAGAGACTTAAATCATGATAGTTACAATTTAATTTCCCTTTGGGGATCAATAAAGTATTTTTGAACTGAACTGAATTGAATTTTAATTGGTATTTGATCTGAGGTGGTCTGACTGCCAAAACCCCGGGCATTTTCACAAACAGAATAAATGTTTCACAAATCAAATCATGAGGTTAATAGTCTTTCCTGTCTAACAGATAACATAATCCAAGTTTGACCAGTTTACGCAATGTGGTTTTTGAACTGGACCCGGTCTAAGGTAGCCTTCATGCTATGAAAAGCAATAGAACATCCCTTTTGATCTCTGCTGAAAAAAAGAAGCAACAAATCAAAAGCTAATTTCAGCGAATTTGAACTGACTCCAGTTGGCAAGGCACTCAAATGAAAAAAAAAAAAAAAAAAAGTGTTTTCTAACCCTGTTTAAAACATTACCCTCAAAAATTTCTGTTTAAAAAGTTCTTTTCTCCTCTAAGATTCTTATAACAGACTGAGGTCAGTGTAAGCATGCATGGCGTTCTGTGCACCCAACCACAGAGCATGTGGATAGGGACATGTTGTATGTAGAGTGTACATACATAATGTTACTCAGATGGTTGGGATACTTCCATTTTTAAGTAAGGATTATTGAGGATTGTCTGGGAGTGATACAGCTTGAGTCTGAGAAACACTGCTTAAGAACTGCCATCCCAATGGCATGTTTTAAAACAGAAAAAGGACTGTTTAAATGACCAAAAGACATTTTCAAGCACTTAAATAAAATGGAAAATACATAATATGTCTCCTTTAATACACGTGAACTTGAGCAGGTCTCCAAAGTGAACTCTGAAATATATAAATGATCATACTGTATTATGAGCTCTTTGGAAAAGGTATAAAGTTTATGTGTGGCTTTAAACTCTAATATACCTTATAAATCTTGAGTGTGCAAGAGCTTCAGCCTACCTCCATAGACTACTAATTCAGGGTAATGTATGTGGCTTCACTCAGCAAAATGACTCCAGTGGGCCAAGTAAACCCAGAGCTGCAATTTTACTGTGTGGCTCATGAAGAGAATAGTACAAATACTTCAAAAAAAATAAAAAAAATATTGACAATTATTATATTGTGAAAAAATTCTTCAACATTTGTAGGATGGATCACACTTGACATTAAAGACAACCTTCTGAATTACATTTGAAGGAATGTTTCCTTCCTTGAATACTTAATTCAAGACACTTTCAGAAAATAAATATTAGTATCAATTCCTTAAGGCCCTGAGACTGAACTACATGTAATTAAAAAAATGGAAAGTATATTATCTTGTCTGCTGCAGCTTTGGGAATTATATAATTATAGGTGACTACTCCTCTTACAAAGGCTTTGCTAATGTTATTGCTATCAATTTAGAGAAGCAAAGATTTTCCTCACTGGTCAGAGAACTTTGAAACCAATGACAAGTGAAGTGAATAATACTTTCTTAAAAATAGTTCCTGTCAGGAGGCACGATATATTTGGCAGGAGATTAACAGTTCTTGAAGTTGATGTGTTGGAAGCATGAAAAATGAACATAAAAAGTAACTACCAGAAGTACTGCAGAACCTGGTGAATCAGTAACAAGGTCACATGGGCTGTGTGAGGAGGTGATAACAGACAGGTTTCAGAACAGACAGCATCCTGCTGAGGTTAGTATTATATCACCACAGACCACTCATGCTGAGCCCTGTCCACTGCTGTAAGAACTATAAAAGGCATATAAATGTCAGAAAGAACATTGACCAGTGGAAACAGGTGGTCTGCTCTGATGAATCACATATTCTTTGCCCTTACAGACATTTTGTATTCATGTGTAAATATAATTTTCAATTTCATTTGAAGTAAAACTTAATTACCTTGAGGAAACTTTGGCACTCAGTCTTCCCATCCCTATGGAAAAAAAAATTAGACCACCATTTTTTCTTCACTTTCTTGTTCATTTTAATACCTGGTACCACTAAACGTCATCATGTGACTGAAACAGACAGAAAAGAAAACACTGAATGCATAAAAGCAGTGTTTTTGGCAGTACAACGCCATAGCTATTGATGTAAAAACTTAAGTGATTTAGGTTATAATCAAGAAAACCATGGAAAATGGTAAGATATCAGCTCTTAAATAAAACTCTTATGAGCAATCTTTGTGGTTATCGTTATGTTTGTCCAAACAAATGTACCTTTAGTTGTACCAGGCATTAAAATGAACAAGAAACTGAAGAAAACAAGGGTGGTCTAATAATTTTTTCCATGACTGTATCAGCAAAAACCAGCTGTCTTGGTCTCCTCTTACAATGACTGCGTTTCACTTTATTCACTTTATGGCATTACACTTATTTAGTGAACTTGTTCAATTACTTGTTTACACAAATAGCTAATCAGCCAGTCAGTTGGTAGCAGCTCAATGCATTTAGGCATGTAGACTAGAGGTCTTCGGAACAACCCGAAAAGCCGAGGTTCCGACCCGACCTGAATCTGGTCTTGGGTCCATTCACAAGACGTGACTCCGGGTTCAGGTCAGAATCAGTCAGTTATTGTTGTTTACATTACAGAGCCTATGCAGAAACTGAACCGGGTAGAAGAAGACAATGTGTAGGTAAGAAAATCAAGTTTTATTCATCACTAGACAACTTTTAACGTGAGCAACTATGGGCTGGATTGTCTCGTTTCTATTCGGGTATCTCGGTTTGATTTGTAGTCGGAAACCAAAGACTCGGGTTGAGTCAGTTCTGGGTCCAAATGTTCCGGGTCCATTCGGTTTTGGAACCCGGACTTATGACAATAGCTTGGATCGGGTCGGTTTCAGGTCGAATTTTCACAGGTCCATTCGAGTTTGGGTCCATGAAAGTGGACCCATTAAGACCTCTAATGCAGACATGGTCAAGACAACTTGCTGAAGTTCAAACCGAGCATCAGAATGGGGAAGTAAGAGTATTTAAGAGATTTTGAATGTAGCAAGATTGTTATTGGCAGACGAGCTGGTCTATTTGAGAAACTGCTGATCTACTGGGATTTTCACACACAATCATCTTGAGGGTTTAGCAAGAATGGTCCGAAAATATCCAGTGAGAGGCAGTTATGGACAAAAATGCCTTGTTGATGTCAAAGATTAGAGGAGAATTGGCAGACTGGTTGGAAATGATAGAAAGTTAACGGTAACTCAAATAACCACTAGTTACGACCAAGGTATACAGAATACCATCTCAGAACACACAGTTTGTGGAATCTTGAAGCAGATGGGCTACAGCAGCAGAAGACCGCACTGGGTGTCACTACTGTCAGCTAATAACAGGAAACTGAGGTTACAATTTATGCTGATTATCCAAAATCGGACAATAAAAGACTGGAAAAAAGTTTCTTGGTCTGATGAGTGTCAATTTTAGCTGTGACATTCAGATGGTAGTGTCAGAAAATGCTATACAACATGAAAGAATAATTCCAACTTGCCTTGTGTCAACAGGTCAGGCTGGTGGTGTAATGGCATGAGAGACTTTTATTTCCTCACACTTTGGATCCTTAGTCCCAAATCAGCAGTGTTTAAATGCCAGAGCTCAACTCAATCCAAAAAAAATTATCTTTTGGAATGTGGTGGAATTGAAGATTTGCATCATGGATGTGCAGCTGACAAATCTGCAGCAACTGTGTGATGCTAGCATGTCAGTATGGATCTCTGAGGAATATTTCCTACCTAACAAAGAATCAAGGCAGTTCCGAAGGCAAAAGGGGGACCAGTAATAACAAAATGACCAGTGCTTGCATGTCACGTATTAATAGCAATGAAATCAGCTCACAGAGCCACAGTGGACATCAAGGGAGAGGCTACTGAAAACTCAAGGAAATAAGAAGATAAGAAAATGAGAAAGTAACTGAGAAAGAGATCAAAATCTGTGTCTTAAAAGCAACTTAACCTCCTCACCCATAGGATGACCAACTGAGCTGAAAATTGCAAAAGAATTTGTACTTTGTTAAAGGTGTTGATCAAGCGGCAACTATCCAACTTGTTGGTTGAAGCCTTTGAGGAACAAAGAAAAGTTGCAATTGAAGCACCTATTACTAAAACCCCATAAGTCACACATGTAACACACTTGTGACTTGTGTGACTAAAACCTAAAAGAACATAGTTATTCAAAAAGAACACATTTTTGTTGCGCTGTTAAATATTCTAGATGAACCCCAAGACTGGCTGTGAGTTGGCCTGGAAGGGTCCGAGGATGAGGCTCTACGAGGCAACAGGCAACTTGTGCTAAATGTTTATCAGCTAAACAGAGTGGCCATTTCTAATGTTGCCACTGAAACAACAAGTGAAGGTGAAGGTCCTGCTGCAGGTGTCTCGTGGCAGCTCTGCAGCTCCTCTGGCTAAAGGGGATAATTTCAGGACCTTCCAAGTGGAAGTTGGCTGGGAATCCACAGTTCAATCATCCTGTGATTTGAGGGCTGGCAGCGGTAGGCTTTCCCAACGGAAACGGATCTGTCACCGCAGATCTGTGGACCAGTCTGTTAACGGCAGACTGACCACCAGCAGGTCCTAGTGGAGCTCAGTTAGTCCTCATTTCAGCTCTGACAACATTTCTCATTTCGGATTTTGTTTTGGTAGCGACACTTGCAAGAAGGATGTTCAGAATTAACGTAAAGAAATATAAATAATCCTTCTGAGCAACCACAAGATGTCCTGAAAACATAAATCTAATCTGGAAGAATCCCAGTTTGTACATGGGTTTAATGATGTGCTGCCACTGTGATGATACCATATAACCTTTAGAGATCTATAAGAAACCCTATGTGTCCCTAGAGGACACATCTTTTATACTTTGTTTGTACTCAAGCACTGAATGTTTTCTAAAAAGTGCAAATATTTTTAAATGTTTCAAAATGATGACAACTATATTACAAGCTAGAGCATAGATGTCCCTGAAAATAACGGCTATTTGAAACTGTGCTGAGGGATTTTCACGAGTTCATGCTTCCCAGAGATAGGTAGGGTGCATCAGACATCCACGGTATTCCATAAAGCCAGTGAACTCAGCTTCTCAGTAGGTCACTGTCATCGAGCTGGTCTGGTTAGCTAAAACAGGATATTGGAACATTTTTCAAGGCATCACTAAGATGGATATTGGATAATATGTTCAAGATAGAACC
Organism: Hirundichthys speculiger; assembly: GCA_018398805.1. Lineage (NCBI taxonomy): Eukaryota > Metazoa > Chordata > Actinopteri > Beloniformes > Exocoetidae > Hirundichthys > Hirundichthys speculiger. The sequence goes on from JAGFBZ010000653.1 coordinate 593,783, forward strand.
AATCCAGTGACTTCATTTCAGGATCAATCAGTGAACGGCTGGATGGTGTTCTAGATGTAAATTATATAGATCAAAAGGAAGGTGAGTCATCATGGAGTTACCATTTAGCACTCTAGGCTGCAATCTTTTGGGTCAGCTGAAAAATTCTCAAGAAATTATTTAGGTACCCAGCTAAAGTAGCACTGCTTTAAGTGAGTCAATATGATAAATATTGATAAATATGGACCTGCTTTTCAGTGTTGCCTTGGTATAGGATATTAACAATGTTGGTAATAATATGCAAATTTTTTTTTTAAAGAAGAAAGCACAGATGAGACAGGTGCAGGTGCAGGTGCAGCACATTAGGTTAGGACAGGGAAGTAATCAAACACTGGGGATACATTTCATCTCCCAGGTTGAATTCAACAAGGAATTAAGATCAACTACAGTTCCTTTACTGACCACTGCGGGTCATTCTCTATCGACACAATGTTAAAATACCATCTCTGCAGCAGAACTAAACATATTTACAGCCTGGTTCAAAAAATAGCCTTTGGCCTCCATAACTAGATTTCACATCCATGACAACTGTACAGAGGTTTAATTTTTATGTACTGTGTCAAGTAAAATTATGTATCAGAGCACGCAATGTGAAGCCAGCTGCAGATGCAAGCAGATGCAAACACACCATTGAAATCAAAAATTACAGCAAGACTGATAGTCTGGTTTTAAATGTGTGTGTAATACACAAGACAAGGAAACTTGCAAAACAATACAACAACATGCTCCGCCCAGACACAAAGCCTCTTTCATGGAGCGCTCTGGGTTAATAAGGCGAGTGTGGTCCTCCAGAGTCTTAGATGAAGACTGTTGTTTAAAAACTGCATCAGGTAGCTATGACCTGTTTCTCAGTATCTAATGGAGAATATCTAATCCTTGTGGTATATTGTTCAGGCACCATGGCATGATTTTCTGAGGCTGGCTGAGAGGAATTTAGCTCAAGGCTCAAATGTACTGATAAGAAGTGGTTAAAATGACAGTGTTTCCTTTGATTCATTGTCTTGTGGTGACAACGGTTGTCCTGTGCGCTGCTGTGAGTTACATAACCATCTCTGCTTGTATACAAATGGAGATTAAATCCATTTGCACCCTCTGTCCGACTGTCAATTCAAGTGCTTTGTTAAAGGTGGGGTAGGTGTTCTTTTATTGCAGCATTTTTTACAATATTGCCTAAACACCTTTTCACATTCCCATTGCACCCACTGAAATAAAATGTTTGCAAAAAAAAAAAACTAAACATTTTGGTCCGGTCTAGAGGGTATAATCAGAGAATAACTCTGACCAATCAATGTACTGATCATCTTTACATTTATTGGCTGCCTAATACGTCCATCAAATATCAATGCACTTCCCCCCACCCCTCCCTCCCTCCCTGCGGTTCATGTAGTCGTGAATCGTGTGAAGGCGTGGTTTCGAGGGGTGGGCTGAAGAGGAGGAGGCGGAGCCTTTGGGAGGAGGGAGGGAGTATATATTTTCAAAATCTCACTTGAGTTGGATTGCTGGAACCGTTTTTTCAAAGAACACCCAACCCTACCTTTAATGTAAATTAGTTCATCAGAGTTAATTAAAAATGTAAATGCAGCAATCATTTAATGTTGAAGATTAAAAGTATGCTGACAAAAAATGATGTTGCTGCCCCTTTAAGGGACTAGTGAGACTAGACGCAGTGTACAATAATTATCGTATTTGTGCTGACAACGGCTGTCTTGTACGTCTGTATGTGAGTACTTGATCATCTCTGCTTGTATACAAATGGACATTAAATCCACTTTGCGCCCTGGTCAGATTGTCAAGTGCTTTAAGTGTTGAATAACTGCCTCACTAGAACCTCAATCAAATATTGGTAAACTAATATGCACAATTAATAGAATTTAAATGACATCTGCAAAGGCTTTGAAAACTGGATGTTGTACTTTTTGTGCCCATGTGCAAATTGTCTCTCCGAGGAGTTATATGAGATTTTGGGAAACATATATATTTATGTTTTAGTTTATAGTTGGATATGTGAATAGCATACCAGCAAGATAAACAAGACGATTAGTTTAGTTCACTGAGTATCAGCAGGGGAACTTCAGTTATCAAAAAGGTCAAAGATCCTATAAGGAATCGCTAAAGCACTCTGACTAACACTCTTTTGATTTTTTTTTTGAATCCTAATAGAAGCCAGTATATGAACATCACAAGTGCTGGTTTTATAAGTGAACTCACAGTGGGCATTATGTCTTTGCTAGACATAAAAAATAATATCAGTGCTCTCACCTTTAAAAAGTCACACAAGAGGGAAAGTAAATGTTCCTTTCAAAATGTCAAATGACAAGACCATGAGCATAAAGTTTATTCTAGACCCATTAAAACAGTTTCATATCAATCGACAATATTCAGCAGCAGCCTAAATGTCAATAACATTTGGCTTTTTGCCAAAATAAAATGAAAACCCAAACTATGTCTCTGTAGTGTATTTACTTTGGAACGTGACCTTTAAGTGGTGGCAATCCCCGAGCTGAGTCAACCCTTGGAAAGTAGCAGCAGTGGTGACAGAGCGCATCAGCTGCAGGAGCTGTAGTTCCTGTCACACAACCTCACATCGACGGCAACGCCACTGTATTTCAGGAGATGACCAGGAGACCGAGCAGATGTGTGTTATCTCAGTGGAGGCCAAATGGATCTGTGGGAGGAGGAGGTTTTATATAACTGTTCTACTTTCATGCCTCAAAACATGCAGTTTGTGATGCATGTTGACAGTTTAAAAAAGACCACATGAAGGGGAACTGATAGCTCAAGATTTTTCTATGAAAGGTATGGATTATTTTCTAAAACAGGAGTGTCATGAAGTGTTCATACTAGAGGAGGGTTAGGGTTAGGGTTAGCCCTAACTCTAACCCAATAATCTGAGCACTCAATGATACCTGTAGTATACAAACAGACTTGGATCAGTCACAGGGTGCTGCTGGCATAGTGAAGTTAACTGTTTTCTCTGAGACCTTGGAGTCTAGGCAAAATGTTGCACCACTTCTGAATGATGTTTTTGCCTGCCTTTCTCCACAGCCTCTTTGTGAGGACAGGTGACATTTATGATGTCAGATGCTTGTTATCCCAGGCCTGGCATTAAATCAGACTAAACTTTTACTGTTTTAGGTCAGTTAGGATGACCAAAATTATTTCTATTCCTGGCGTAAGATTACAAGTAAACAGGCTTAGGGGGAGTGGCCGAGCGCTTGATGGAGTAACATGTGAATTCGGTGGCTCCTGCCAATTTCTATCATAAGTGTTATCTAACTGTGCATTTTTTTAAAACTCAACCTATCATTTGATCTTGTTGGTTGCACGCTGTGCCCGTTGATATTTTTTTTTTGGCATTTTGCAATGATGGGAAAGGGTAAATCCCGTACTATTCAGATGCACCTGAAGCCATACTCACAAGCCGCCACATCCGAATTAGCCCCGTCACCGCCCAGTATGGACACTGATGCCCTAAAACTTGACTTACTGGCTTCCCTGAAAGAGGATATTGCTGGAATCATTAAAAAAGGAGCTGCAAGAAGTTCTTGGTGATGCCATGTCACCTATCAAGACTGAACTACAATTGGTGAAGTCTCAACTAGCTAACGACTATCGATGCTAAGTTGGCTAAGCTAACGGGAGTTATGGGAGACGTGGAGGAGGTGCTCTCAGGATGCACTGATGACATAGTCGAGATGAAAACGTCGACCGCCTCACCACCAAAGTTGTTATGCTGGAGGAAAAATGTGAAGACTTAGAGTCAAGATCGCGCCGCAACAATATTAGGACTCTCAGTGTCGCAGAGGGCCCCAATTCTTGTTCCCCCAAAGCCGTGGCCACAATGCTAAAGGAAGCGCTCGAATTGGGCAAGTTACCCCTGGTTGATCGGTCTCACCGTACCTCTCAACCCAAACCTAAACCAGGTGAGTGACCAAGAGCCATAGTGTGCCGGCTCCACAATTACAATGACTGTGTCGACATTTTAAGTTGTGCAAAAGAGCCTCAGGCAATCAAATTCAGGGTGGTTTACGTGGCCTACGACGTCAAGACTTTGATCCCAGGGTGAGCCGCACTTCTTTTGCTGAACTCCTAATATAGTTTTATTAGGTTGTAGGTGTGTGTATACAGTGTGCATACAGTTCTAATTTGTGCCCATTGAAGGTTATTAAGGCAAATTAGAACGTTTTTGATGTATGTCTATGTATGTGTATATGAATATGTGTGTGTATATATATATGTTTGTATATAATATATATATATATATCTATAGATATATATATATATATATATATATATATATATATATATATATATATATACATATATATATATATATATAGTGGAGGAAATAAGTATTTGATCCCCCGCTCATTTTGGCAGTTGTCATACTAAGAAATGAATGAACAGTCTCAGATTTTTATGACAGCTTTATTTTAACAGTTATAGAAAGAATATTGAAAGAAATGTGAGAAAATTACACAAAATGAAAAATAAAAATTAATTTGCAAGTCATTGAGGGGAAATAAGTATTAAATCATTTTCTGCAGTTGGCAAAGGTAGGTTTGGATTATATTATTATAAAGGCCTGTTCACACACAAATAATTGTGTAGCTAATTATTAAATTTTTTCAGAAGCCTAGAGGTCAGATATTTCACCTGTCTCTTCTTTGATGTGGCGCTTTCAGTAAATCCTCCTCCTCCGCAGCTTCTGTCCTTCTCCTAAATCAGCGTAAAAAAATTCCTCCGCAAATAATCTACGCTTAAATATGGAAATCCCTAGCGCACATGAGGAACTCCGAGTGGGGAAAAATGTTCATTGTTGTTCAGGTGTTGGATGAGCTGACCTGCTGCTCTACACTGGCCACTTAAGTATTATACTTATAAATAATATAATACTACTACTAATAATAATACTAATAATACTATAGTAGTAAAGTATTATATTATTATAGTCTTATTTCCATGTAATTTCCATTATTTCTATTTCCACAAATTAAAATCCATACTTACACCGATATGCACATTTTTTACCGTACCGTACCGTCTTCTTCCGCTTATCCAAGGTCGGGTCGCGGGGGCATCAGCCGGAGTAAGGAAGCCCAGACCCCCCGCGATTGAGGAGGTCTTTGAAGTATTCCCTCCACCGATCCACAAAGTCCCGAGTCGAGGTCAACAGCTCCCCATCCCCACTGTATACAGTGTTGACGGAGCACTGCTTCCCCCTCCTGAGACGCCGGATGGTGGACCAGAATTTCTTCGAAGCCGTTCGGAAGTCGTTCTCCATGGCCTCTCCAAACTCCTCCCATGTCCGAGTTTTTGCCTCAGCAACCGCCGAAGCCGCGTCCCGCTTAGCCTGCCGATACCTGTCAGCTGCCTCCAGAGTCCCACATGCCAAAAAGGCCTTATAGGACTCCTTCTTCAGCTTGACAGCATCCCTCACTGCTGGTGTCCACCAACGAGTTCTGGGATTGCCGCCGCGACAGGCAACAACGATCTTACGGCCACAGCTCCGGTCGGCCGCCTCAACAATGGAGGCCCGGAACATAGCCCACTCGGACTCAATGTCCTCTGCCTCACTCGGAACATGATCGAAGTTCTGCCGGAGGTGTGAGTTAAAGCTCCTTCTGACAGGAGACTCCGCCAGACGTTCCCAGCAGACCCACACAACACGCTTGGGCCTGCCAGGTCTGACCGGCATCCTCCCCCACCATCTGAGCCAACCCACCACCAGGTGGTGATCAGTTGACAGCTCCGCCCCTCTCTTCGCCCGAGTGTCCAAGACATGCGGCCGCAAGTCCGACGATACGATTATAAAGTCGATCATCGAACTGCGGCCTAGAGTGTCCTGGTGCCAAGTGCACATGTGGACACTCTTATGCTTGAACATGGTGTTCGTTATGGACAGTCCATGACGAGCACAGAAGTCCAACAACGAAACACCACTCTGGTTCAGATCAGGGGAGCCCTGCCTCCCAACCATACCCCTCCATGTCTCACTGTCGTTGCCCACGTGAGCATTGAAGTCCCCCAGCAGAACGAGGGAGTCCCCAAATGGAACACTCTCCAGTACTCCATCCAAGGACTCCAAAAAGGGTGGGTACTCTGAACTGCTATTTGGTGCGTAAGCACAAACAACAGTCAGGACCCGTCCCCCCACCCGGAGGCGGAGAGAGGCTACCCTTTCGTCCACCGGGGTAAACCCCAATGTACAGGCCCCAAGTCGGGGGGCATTAAGTATGCCCACACCAGCTCGGCGCCTCTCACCTGGAGCAACTCCAAAATGGAAGAGAGTCCAACCCCTCTCAAGGATATTGGTTCCAGAGCCCAAGCCGTGTGTCGAGGTGAGTCCAGCTATATCTAGCTGGAACCGCTCAACCTCACACACCAGCTCAGGCTCCTTCCCCGCCAAAGAGGTGACATTCCACGTCCCTAGAGCTAGCTTCTGCAGCCGAGGATCGGACCGCCAGGGTCCCCGCATCCGGCCACCGCCCAGCTCACTGCGCACCCGACCTCTATGGCCCCTCCTGCAGGTGGTGAGTCCACGGGAGTGGGGGCCCATGTTTCCCTTTCGGGCTGAGCCCGGCCGGGCCCCATGGGCAAAGGCCCGGCCACCAGGCGCTCACCTCCGAGCCCCACCTCCAGGCCTGGCTCCAGAGGGGTGCCCCGGTGACCCGCATCCGGGCAAGGGAAACCTTGGTCCTCGGTTGTCCATCATCATAGAGATCTTTGTGAGCCACACTTTGTCTGGTCCCTCACCTAGAGACCTGTTTGCCATGGGCCCCTTCCAGGGGCATAAAGCCCCCGACAACATAGCTCCTAGGATCACTGGGAGACGCAAACCCCTCCACCACGATAAGGTGGTGACTCATGGAGGAGTACATTTTTTATTTATTTTTTTTTTTTTTGGGGGGGGGGGTGGTTAGGAGCATCATGGTGGCCCAGGGGTGTGTTTGTTCAAAAAAGGTTGAGAACCACTGAGCCAGATGAATGATGCAATGATACTTTACAAGTGAATAGCAGTGAACAGTAAATTAAATAATGCTAGGCTTTCATCATAAGTTATAAAAATGTATAAATTATGAAGTAAATAAAAGACTGAAGGGCTGCTGACATTTTTTTGTTACACTTTCTTCCTCATCATGGTTGCTATAGCTGTCCTGTTCTATCTCCACTGCTTCTATTTTGGTCTCCCTCTCAGTCCAACTTGTCAAGCAGCGCAGGAGGGGACTGGCAATCCAGTTCTTCTCTACAGGGAGGGAAACGGAGGGTTGGCTTGTCTGGCCAGAACCCTGCAGAGACGTTAGCCCCACAGGTACATGCTAATGAAGACAAGGGAATCAATACTGCTGCCATCCTACACACACACACACACACACACACACTGCATCCTTGTTTCTTGTAAGAATCATCCAATTGTTCTCATGAGATACAACCTTAGTTTTATCGTTTTCTCTTTTTGTCTTTTGCTATTTTTTTGTCAAACATTGTATCTTAGCTATTGACTCTTCTTATTTCCTTTTGTGAACCACCACAATTGCATGGTTTTCTTTTTTTTTCACAAATGTGAAAAGACCAAACATTTTCCAAAGAATAGTTTAATGGTAGTCCTGTGGTGCAAAACACAACAGCACCGGGCAAAGCACTGCAGCAAAACAGAAATGCATTTCAGAAACTGCAATGTGAATGAATGAAATTAATGAATTGTTTCATACTTAATTATGTGCGTCTCTCTCTCTCTCTCTCTTTATCTATCTATCTATCTATCTATCTATCTATCTATCTATCTATCTATCTATCTATCTATCTATCTATCTATCTATCTATATATATATATATATATATACAGTCATGGAAAAAATTATTAGACCACCCTTGTTTTCTTCAGTTTCTTGTTCATTTTAATGCCTGGTACAACTAAAGGTACATTTGTTTGGACAAACATAACGATAACCACAAAGATTGCTCATAAGAGTTTTATTTAAGAGCTGATATCTTACCATTTTCCATGGTTTTCTTGATTATAACCTAAATCACTAAATCACAAGTTTTTACATCAATAGCTATGGCGTTGTACTGCCAAAAACACTGCTTTTATGCATTCAATGTTTTCTTTTCTGTCTGTTTTAGTCACATGGTGACGTTTAGTGGTACCAGCTATTAAAATGAACAAGAAAGTGAAGAAAAAATGGTGGTCTAATATTTTTTTCCATGACTGTATATATATATATATACATATATATATATATATATATATATATATATATATATATATATATATATTATATATATATATATATGTATATTAGGGCTTGGCAAGTTAACATGTTGTTATCGCGTTAACTCATTAGTTTATTAACACCGGCATTTATTTCATCGCGCGTTAATGCATGTTGCTCACATGCTTTTGTTTTGAAAAGTCTGTTACTGGCTGGTGCAGAGCCGGAAGAGAATCGGCAGGTAAACATGCAGAAAAGCTAAAACGGACATGGAGAATGGTAAAAATCTGTGTACTTTGCAGTTCAGGTAGCAACTCAGGTAGCAATATTAACAATTCTGTCTGTCGGAAAAAAATATGCAGCTGCAACAAAACTTTTGACCCCTTTGTTCAAGATGATCACGTCATTCCTCCATTTTACATCAGATCTGCTCCCTGCATTCACTGTCATGCTGTTCTCTAGCTGATTACTTCAGTGCGGCTCCATCTAGTGGCACAGATGTGTAATGACAACACAATGCCAATACGGTAGTTTGATCAAGGACTTATTCAACAGCAGATGGGTATCCTGCAATGCTGGAAATGAGCATCAGAAGATTCTGTGCTCGTCATGATCTGAGGAGAAAAACACAGAGCTGGAGAGCGTGTTGGTTCGATCTATATATGAGCTGAGTTTTCATCCAGATTTCCACAATATTGCAAATATTATAGTATGTGATTCCAGCGCCGCCATGCTACCTGAACTGCCATGCACGAAGCCATTTATGGGTCACGTAAACTGGACAATTAAATATTAAAAACAAATTCAGTCCCATGGCCCGTTTTTCATTTTGTATTTTTGATCCAAGTCTAAAACTGAAATATAAAAAAAAACAAAAATTTAAAAAATTTTTTTTGTGTTAGATTAAAAAATGAAAAACAAAATAAAATGTCACCTTTTAATTTTTTTTTAATTTTTGATTGACAATTGAAAATGGAAAGAATGAATGATACATGGATTGATAAAGTTACAGAACTTTTACATGGACATTCTCACAGATGGAAGATTTGACAGAAACAAGTTTATTTGTAACCACTGCCGAGTTGAACTCCCCGTTAAAAGTTTCTGCTGTAACCTCTGAAATTTCCTGTTTTAATGTCATGATTGTGGCTCAGGATTTTGTTGGTAGACTTTTTTTTATTTTCCATAAAAACAGGATGACATTATGCCCTGGCAGTGACAATTAGCTTTATTTTATTTGACATTCTTTAAGATGAGATTTATGCTAAATATGTGTTACTGACAAGTGCTGATGTTAAGTGTAAGCCCAGCCCCCTAATATATATGTATATATATATATATATATATATATATATATATATATATATATATATATATATATATATATATATATATATATATATATATATATATATATATATATATATATATATATATATCTATATACAGTACTCGAGTTGAGGGGGGCTGAGGGGGGATGGCATCCCCCCTGAAAAAAAAACGATCAAAATCATCCCCCCTGTAAAACTGCCATCCCCCCTTTCCATCCCTCCCCTTTTTACAGTAAATGTTGGGAATATAACTTATAATTATTTCATCATTAGAAAGTAGTTCGCATGTTGAGCAAAAGAAATAATAAAATCTGAGGGCACAGGGGCACGCAAACATGCAGTGACTTAATTGGTTAATTGATGCCAGAGGGAGCGGCACGAGCTGCTGCGCAGAGCAACATCTTGAGGATTGACTGCACTGCAACGTGAGCATGAGGAAACGAGCGGCTGGACAACGAGATGTCAGGGAGTTTTTAAAAAGACTCAAATTACAGGTGAGCTATAAATCAAGAATCTCAATCATTACTTTTTATTAATCTATACAAAAGTGGCCAGACTCGCCACAGGTTGCACAATAACAACACAGCTAGTTTTCTAAGCTTGCTGTGTAGCCTGCAAACTAGCTGAGATGAACTCATGTTAACGTTCATCTCACTTGTTAACTAGTTTGATGAAACACAGGACTTGTCATTCAGTCATGTTAGATTCTGGTTTATGAGCGTGGCAAACGTAAAACAGATATTTACTGTTAGCGTTAGACGAGAGTTTGTCTCAAATATTTGACCAGATGAATGATGAAATATTCTTCACACGGCTATATTATTTCCATCAATATTTCCAAAAATGAGTGAAGATGTTAGCTAAAATTCAGATGTTCAAGGCAGGTGACATTAAATAGTTTTCACCCCTCCTGGGGCCTGTTGCTGTGGCCTGTAATTTAATATTACAGTGAATATGATAAATGTGATTTTAACCTATACTGTACATTCTGTCTATTATCCAAGAGCAAGGTTATATGTGCTTTTAGCATGACATGTCTGCTCATTCTATCAAACCCTATAATTTTGTTTTCTTCACATAGAGGAAAGCCATGGCCAGGAAGCAGGAGGATCAAGAGCAGAAGGTACAGGTTTGATTATTAAACGTTTAGGGTTTAGACCAGGGGTTATTTTAACTGGGGATTCCCTGTAATTGACTTTTTTTCCCCTCACAATAATTGAAAAATCTGAAGACTGTTGGTAATCTTTTAATGTAATTAAATAATTGTTAATGTAGAAACTGATAACAAAATTTTCATGACTGTCAAAATGACCAATTGCAAAAAAAAGTCTAGTGCAACCTCTTGCATACACACTTACGCTTTTCAATTCATACGTAGGCCTATTAGTATGTAGCTCATTATTTCAGTGGCTATAAGGCACATTAATCTATTAATCTTCAGTCACTGCTTAGCTAACAATCAGAAAGCAAGAACACGAAAAATTGTCGACAAAAAACATGATTACGACAGTCTTTGGAAACTGCTATGAGATACTGAGACTTGAAACTGAGAAACTAAAAACTGTCTTTTTAGTTTCTGTACTGTACTGTCTTTAATAACACAAAAAAGAGATCATTGTTATGATTTTGCACTTAAAATAAACTTGGCTTGACCTGATTTGAGAGGATTCAGAAGTCTTATTTACAGTGTTTTGTTTTGATAATGAATTTACAGCCCTGCCCCTGCCACTTTTTTTTTAAGTGAAAAACATTGACCATCCCCCCTGAATTTTTTTTACAACTCGACTACTGTATATATATATATATATATATATGTAATTTTGAACCAAATATTCAAAAAACTCCACCGCAGGATAATATAAAAAAGACAAAAACGGAAAGAAGAAAAGATTGGGCTAAGGGAAACAAGTGAGGATGATAATGACAGTGCAGGAAGTGAAATGTTAATCACACACAAGGGAAAACACTTTCAAAATAAAGCTGGAAAAATTTAAAAGATTAAAGTGAATGAACACAGTTTTCACCAAAAAAATCAATACTCGACTGAGAATCATCGAGAAGATAAATAAAATATAAATCTTGAAGCAATAGCAGAATAGAACATACAGAACCCAGACGAGAACCCAACAGAAATCCTGGATTCATGTGTCCATTCACTGTTCCAAAAGTAAAAGTTTTTTTTTCTTTGTTTGTTTTATTTCTCTGAGCATTGCATGGTCTGACGTTGGTGGGATGTCCACTCCTGAGAAGATTGGCAACTGTCATAAAAGCTTTCCACTTCTGAATACTCTTTCTCACTGTAGCACTTCAAATTATTTGGAAATGGTTTTATAGCCCTTTCCAGATTTATGTGCAGCAGCGCTTGCTTCCCCAAGCTCATTGCTTTTATCTGTCCCTTTGTGAATTTTACTGACACACACAATAGTGCTCGACACCAGCAATCTGTCAAAATATCTTGTCTGGTGCGATTCCACTAGCAGGGGTTCCGGGATAAAACTAGGAGGCTGGAATATTAACAGGACTGACCTCCACAGCCATCATGTTTCCACTTATAGTGGAAACTACCATTTCAAATCACCTGGTGGTGGTCGTGCATCACTTTCAATGTTTGTCAATCGCCAATAAAGAAAAGAAGAAACTGGCAAAGATGCAAAAAATAAGTGAAGAAAAAAACAAATTAAAATGACAAGAAGAACATCAGAGGAGCTAAAGATGATTGTTTTGTTTCTGTTTGCTTTTTGTATAATGCATAATGGTGAGAAGGCTCATACACAAAGAAGCACATAAGGTGGCTGAATGATGTCATCTCCCGTCCAGAGCATATCCAATCTGATCCTACAATCCTACCACAGGTACATGTTTTGGCCCTGTAGAGGTTCCTGAAAGCTTGTTTTGTGGGGCCATTTGTGATGATGGAGGCACGCATCAACAATCTGGCCCAGAAAAACCACCCCAGAACCCCCGCTAGCTGAAATACATTGATGGATGTTTGCATATCTGCTGACGATTATTTCATCAAGGGTTGATGATTAATCTAGCTTCAACTTATCCTCTTCTATGTTGGTTGCCTGAGGTTGTTATTTGCCCAATACTAAGGTGCCTCTACAAGCATATGATTTTTATTTATTTATTACACATACGCAGCATCAGCTTTTGTTATAACACGTCCAATTGATTAGTATTTTTTCAGAAATAGTTCTGTTCCAAATATACAGGTCCTTACATGGCACATTTCAAAACATGTTACAAAGTGCTTCACACAAGCAGATAGCAGGTAACAGATTTTAATTGAAACAGAAACACTGAAATTATAAAGCAATGCACTTAAAGATAACAGGGCAGAGTTTGAGCCAACCAGTAACATAAAATCAAGGCTCAAACAAATAATATTAATGTCAAGAACTACTCCCTGACATATTTTAGGAAAAGATTTAAATGAGGTCGCTAAATCTGCTGACCGGATCTCCTCAGGCAGCTCATTTCACTGCTAAGGAGCTTTGACTGCAAACGTGTTCACCTCTGGTCTTCAACTGTGCCTCTAGAACAAAAAAAAAAAAAACTCTGCCTGAGGATCTCAGACAATATACAGGCTCAGATGATACTGAAGATTACACAAATAATAAAGTGGGAGCCCAAATGATTTTGAAAGTCAATGGTAGGATCTTAAAATCAATGTATTTAAAACATACTGGGAGCCAGCGCAGGGGGACTAAAACAGATGTGATGTGTTCTTTGTTCTGATAAAATACCTGGCAGCAGAGTCTTGTATAATCTGGAGCTAATGAATGAAAACAAATGAACAAAACTGTGAAATCACAACTAAGACGTAAACAATCGCTTTAAAGGAAATAAAATCGTTCAGCTGATGTACTGTAGGCTAACCTGATCTCAACGTTCCTCCTGACTCACATGGACTAACAGTGGGCCCTGGCCTTTGCGTAATCAAACACATCAAAGGAGATTGCTGCAGATGTGACTGTGATTAGGCTGCTTGTGATTCAGGGAGGCAATTTCACATGGCTGTTTTCATTTTGTTCTGAAGCTTGACCTCCCTCTCTGCTGCCACACTGGGAGATGGTAATTTACCAGCACAACTTCAGCCGGTGTTCTGAAGTCAGGGAACATTTATCCCAGAGTCAGGGGTTAGGGTTAGGTACGACCTGCACGGGATACGGGACGCTTTTATGTCCCGCGGTATTTATGTTCCAATAACTTTGCATTGGACTTGCATGTGAGCGTGTGTGCCTTTTAGGCAACAGGCCCACTACTGCATGTCAATGTGCACTCACCTCCGCTCACTCACAGTGACCAGCCTATCACACTTTGGCCGGATGGCTGTGTTATGTATGCAGTCCTATTAACATGAGCGATTGTGCTGCACTTGACTCTGCTGCCTTGCCTGTGTGCGTGACCTATCCATTCATTCTGTTCGCGCTTTTTCTGGTTGTTGTAGCTGCTCTCTATTGGAAATAAAGTGAAGTTGCACTGTGAAACCGTTTCGTGCCTCGTCATTCTAGGACATAATAGGCTGCAGGTCATAGATGCAGAAAAAAAACAAACAAAAAAACAAAAAAAAAAACAAGCGGGCATGGCCAGCAGTAGCGGAGAAATTGGGAAAAACTTTTTTTAACCACCAGTGTGGGAGCATTTTGGTTTTGCTGTTGAATACACCGGCGAGGGAGTGAAAACAGTTAACAGTTTACAAAACGTAATCTTCCACCTCCCTAAACCCGGATCTTACCTGCGTAAGATCCAGTTGTTACCAGTTGTGCGTCTTGGCACAGCTGATGTGCTTTTTAAAATACTGCAGAACGAATCATTGGATGCGCATTTAAAGATCACGAACAATTAATATTCCTGTCCCTCCTCGACCACCAACAGTTTCAGACATATCAGAAATAAATTCCCGCATCCAACCTTTTCCAGCTTTTCCAGCTTGACACCAGAGACAAAGATCTCCTTGGTTTCCTCCACAGCAGACATCTGAATGAGATCATGCCACAGCTGTACAGACTGACGTGTCTGGCCGTGACTATTCCAACATCCACCACAACTGCTGACCAGACGTCCTCTGACCTCAAGAGAATAAAAACGTATGCAAGTAATAGGGTGATGCGTAATCGAGAGATAGAGCCGTTTGTGCACGTCCACATGTGACCAGGTGGACGCACATTTATGCCATTTGGACGCGCTCTTTTACGTGCCGACATGTGACTTGCACTTTCCGCAAACTCGGGTTTACGGTAGCGGGTGGTCTTAAACTGTACCGAAACCGTGACACAAAAACCGTGGTACGGGCCGTACCGATATAAACCACAACATTTTTCATTTAACACAAAACCAATCTCAAAGATGAATGTGACTGCAGTGTTACAACAGTGACAGGCTACAATGTCACTACAAATATGCTACAATGTCAACATCAACCCTGCAGTATCAGTACAAAAGTGATTTACCTCCACTGAAAGCAATATTTATGTGCTCCAATAAAAAAAGTACACCTAATGAATTATGTTGACACTGATAAACTTAAAAGAAAGCTGATGCGATGATGATGTAATCTCTATCATGTCATCAAGCACTCAGTTTGGCTTGTACTTGAATTGTAATTATTGATGTACACTGATACTTTCTTGCAGATTAAAAATTAGCAACAAAAGCACGTCACATGATATTGGAATTAAACTACAAGGCAGTGACAGGTGACTGTAAGAGCGAGATGACACTTCCTGTTGTTGTTCAATAAGGCCTATAACGTGCTCGTTTAGCCATAAATGGGATCATTACCAACTGTCTTGAGAGACAGCTGCTAATAACCAGAAGGGTATTAACAAAGTTAATAAATTGAAACGGGGCACCACCTGATAAATCAGGCAAAAAGGAATAAATGGCACAGTCAGTCTCAAAATGGCTGTTGTTCTATGTGTGCCAGCCTGTGACCAGGTGTGGCGCTATAGAGCAACAGAGAAGGTGTGAGTCCGAGCACAGACCTCTTCAACCAGCAGATGTTACAAAACTGTATAAAATAACCACAAACAACTTCTCTCATTAGAATATATCAAAATTTCTTAACAAGTTTAAGATGAACAAACACTTGAATCAAGATCCTGATATCTACTAACTAAAAGATAACTAAACTAACATAAGCAAATAAAACGTTAAATGGAAAAGAGCGGGCAGCACAGTGGCTTAGTGGTTAGCACTGTTGCCTCACAGCTAGAAGGTTCCTGGTTCGAACCTCGGCAGGGGGGGGGTCCTGGATTGAACCTCGGGGCCTTTCTGTGTGGAGTTTGCATGTTCTCCCCGTGCTTGCGTGGGTTTCCTCCGGGTACTCTGGCTTCCTCCCACAGTCCAAAGACATGCATGTCAGGTTAATTGAGTAATTCTAAATTGCCCATAGGAGTGAGTGTGAGTGTGAAAGGTTGTTTGTCTGTATGTGTGGCCCTGCGATGGACTGGCGACCTGTCCAGGGTGTACCCCTGCCTTCGCCCGTAGACGGCTGGGATAGGCTCCAGCAGATCCCCGTGACCCTTCAAGGATAGAGCAGGTATAGAAAATGGATGGATGGATGGAAAAGAGTGTCAACTTTAATACATACATAAACATGCTGAGGACTGTGTGTGTGATAAACTAAGATGACTTATTCCGTGAGGAGGATTTCAAGATGGCGGACGAGATCACGGGATGTTCTCGTCCCCCACCAAGATGGCCGCTGACTCATGCAATAGGGCGCTACAAGATGACGGACGAGGTCACGTGTAACCTCGTCACGAAGATTGTAAGGAGAAAGAGGAAAGAAAAGACAAAGTAAAATCAACAAAGCTAGAATGTTCTTAGCGTAGACGGCATGTAAAGCCACTTCACCAAGCTGCTCTGATTTTGAACTGAGAAACGGAGAGTGGAGTTGCTCTTCGCAATAAAAATAAAAACAAAAACACATGAATGAAATTCAGTTACGGAGGGACCAATGGTCTGATTCTAAGCATATACAACACACGAGAAACTGGAATTGGCAAACAAAACTAAACTAAGCTCTGCCCAGACACAAAAGCTTCTTACACGGATCGCTCTGGAAGCAATCGATGGCGTTGTGAAGTGCGTGGAACTGGATTGATGATCCAGGATCAATAGTATAGAGCAGGAACGTACGCTCCACTGGTATCCAGGAACGGCTCTCCTCCTCTTTCTCTCTCTTCGTGGTCAACGTAGAGATGCGGCATTGCGCAGCAACGGTAGCTAGGCTGTCTTCCTTCCCGGTTCGTCTGAGGCCGGTCACGCGTCTGCGGGTGATTCCTACGTGTTGTTTCTTTCGTACGTCGCAGCTCACTCCATGGCACGTCACGATTGGACAAGGCGTGTGATTGTCGTAGGACAACCAGAGAGATCTCCTGCAGACAGGTTGCCAGGGAAATGCAGGCCTTCAGCTATTTACCTTGCAGGGCTTGACAATAAGCATTTTAGAGCACTGGCCCACAGGGCCAGTAAAATTTGGAATGTACTGGCCCTGATTCATAAATCAGTGGCCCAACTATTCGCAGGTGCGCGGAACAGCGGCCGCCGGAGGAATTTTGAAAAAATTATGTAATTTGGTGCATTCTGGTGCATTCTGACACTGAAATGAAGAAATAAAAAGTCTCACATATTTTAGCAATATTATGTTATCTGACACAACATTTTTGTTGAATAACTTTTTTTCTGTTTGCAGGTAGCATGCACATATAATCTTGAAGAATAACCCCGTAGATTTTCCTGCCTGCATTGTAGATGCACATAGTATTACTGTCGTAAAACACCTTCTGTGTTGTTAATGTGGTGTGATGCTTTGTTGCTTTTAATATAAACTTCTAAAATACCTTCTTTGTAGCAAGGAGCTTTTTGGTCCATAACCTGTTAGATTTATCAAAATTAATCATTCATGCTTTGGTGATGGTTTAATATATTATGCACTCCTCCAATCTTATAATATACTTTTATATAATCTTTAATTAATGAAATGATTACACACCTAACATACAACACACAAGCCCAGTCCCAAGTCTGGGATAAAAGTGTGAGGGAGGCAGCAGGTGAGTATGTGGTAAGTTGTTTTTGGCACTTAAATAATCAAACTGCATTTTACTTATCAAAGTAGAAATTTTATTCACTGTTTTCACAATGTGATATTAGATGATATCTGAAAAGCACAGAATACTTACTCATGTCTTGATACTTACTATCAAGCAATAACCATCATGTATGAAAAACTTACACATATTAAGTGTTTGACAGTCTCTGACATCACAAGTACTTCCTTTGAAGTAATTATTTTGATTTTATGCTATATTTGGCATTGACTAAATAAAATTCTCATCACAGATGCTTTATGAGACTTTTTCAAATTGGTATTTATCACATGGCATCTTCCTGAGTATATATTTGACTAGGTACATTTTGTTTAGTATTTATTTCATGTTTAACTGTTTATAGTTTTGTAATTTGTGTTTCCTGTGCCACCACTTCATGGCCAGCAGTTTCCTTCTCCACCCTGTCACAGCCTAAAGAAACCATTATCTCCTCAGACCCATAGGAGGTGCTAAAGCAGTCTGTAGTCAGTTCTTCCTCCAACTGCAGCAACTCTTCTTCCAACTCTGCATCTGTATAAACCTTTTCGACTTGAAAATTGTGGACATGCGCCCCCTAGTGGCCCTGCCATAACTGGAGCGTGCGGTGTTCCACCAACTAACCCAAACACAGCAGCGTGGAGCATTATTTACGGATAACGCAGACATGTCTTGGATTGATGATGTTAGGCAGTGGCCTTCAGTTACAGAAGAAGGTATTTTATCGCTGTTTTTAATGATTGGTTATGGAAATAGCATGATCTATTCCCATAATCAAACACTAAAAACTGTGGAACGCTGCCACGCTGGCTATAACTAACGTCAACAAACCATAAAGATTATGCTACTGTAACGTTAACGCTAGCGGTAAATTAGGATATGTGTTGATGTTATATTTAATTTATTTTATCATTCTCCTAAGTCATTCATTCATTCATTCATTCATTCATTCATTTATAGGCTTGTGCTAGTGCCGAGGGCTACAGTAGCCTCATACTGCTGTTTTTCGGCCAGAATCGTCCGGGACTCTCAGCGAGACTATGAGTAGTACGAGATTGAATGTTAACGAAAACTCACCCGGCTGTATTCATTTGGAACAAAGTCCTTTCTGTTGATATTTTTCACCCACGTCTTCCAAACTTCTTGTTCTGCAAACAAGGCAGTTTTCGTGCAGTAAAGGCTTGTGTATTTCACTTTCTTCTTCCATTGTTGAATTTTCACGCCATTGTTGGCACAGTTTATGACGGATCATGTATTCCCACTCGACCGACTCGACATTATAAAAATATATATTTGTGGAAAGAGAAAAACACTGGTTAATCTGCGAGCCGGTGAAAGAATCGCTCTGTAGCACACTCCAGCAGTGGCGGACGGGGTACTTCCGGGGGGCTGGCCCGAAAAGGTCTATAGCAATACCGTTGTGTACTTTCGTTGTTTCGATTCTTCTCCGTCTTGTATCTTTTTGCGCGCATTTAAAGATGCTGCTGCCGAACATTCCCGAACAGTTCTGGAAATGCACGAAGACACGACACACTCCTGCAGCGAAATTACGTTCTTCACATGGCGGACCATCTTCATGTTCCGATAAAATACAAGTCATTTCTTGGCGATTATGACGAATATATACATAAGAAAAATCTGAAATTGCCTCAAAATGTGGTGGCCCGGACGGGCCAGTGTTTAATAAAGTTTACTGGCCCGTACTGGCCCGAGACAGGCGAAAAAAACGCTCGGGCCATCGGGCAAATGCTATTGTCGAGCCCTGCCTTGCTGGAGCAGGCCAGAGAGAAAGTGCACCTTTTGCTTTGGGTAGTGGAGGTCAGAGAGAGTGAGTGGGTATTCATACAAGGGGGACGTGATCCACCTTTGCCGGGAACCCCTGCTGTGTAGTCGGAGTCCTCATCCAGTGAGAGGCATGGTGTCCCTTCACACCTTGCCATAAAACAATAAAACGTTGCAAAGCATGTTGGGGGTTGCAGTCATTCCAGTGGTCCTTTGTCTCACAAACCAATGCGGTCTCTTTAACTCATGGCTTGTGGCCCAACACTGTTAATGATCAAATATTCCTGAGCTGAATTGAAGCTGATTATCTAATGTAAAAAAATAAATTGATAAAATGTCCTTAGTGTCACTTTAAATTATGTGTTGTACAAAAGTCAGTGCATAACAGCAGGCACAGCTTTCGCGGTGACTGATGATTTAAGAGTCACGTGACTGTTTTACTTCACACATAAGCTCTAACACAGTGAAACCTCAACTAAGGTAGTGGAAATTTAACTGGCCAATTGTTTCTGCAGCTCCACTTTTTACATGTAATGCACCAAAATTATTTTTAATCCATTATTTATTGTTCTCTGTACACCATGGTCTCTGTTGCTGATATTTTACAATCAGCATTTTTATCTGCATTGTCTTCATCTTGACATCATTAATAGGAAGAGTGTGGATATATGACATCTAAAAATAGACTGGAGGCCCTGTGGAAAGTCAAATAAGCATATCTGATGATGAATAATGCATGTCCACATGCATTTTTATGTTAAATTTTACAAAACAGTACAATATAACCCCAAGTCCTCTAATTAAAAGAAGGCACTGCAAGTGTGTCTGTGCTGTGGGTAGTGACCGAAAGAATGAGATCATGGATACAAGAGGCTGAAATTATTTTCCTCCGTAGAGTGGCTGGACTCTCTTTTAGAGTTAAGGGCCGTGTATACTCTCACGTCAATGTGTCACTGTCAGCTTGTCGCAGAGATGCCGCAGACACTTTTGATTTATACTCGCGCGGTCTCCGCTATGTTATTCCAAGCCACAATGCAAGAGGGACGATCAGTTTGAAAAAGTCCACCAATGCTGCCATACTTTTTGGGGGCTTAATTCATCATGCTTCTTAAGGGTTGTGTATACTCTCGCAGCAATGTGTCGCAGTTATCTTGTCGCCGGTATGCCGCAGTTATTTTGGATTTATGCCCAAACGTGGTCTCCACTGTGTTATTCCAAGCCACAATGCGAGAGCGACAGTTACGAACGAGCTAAACTTACTAAACTTATCTCTTGCGTTTTTCCACTTCCTCACTGTCTCGGCCGTATCCAGACCCACATTCATCGCAATCTCCCTCCATGAATTACTAGAATATGTGCTGTCTTTGTGGTGTGGAGAACAAGAATCGTACAGATGTGGGTACTTCCTCATTTCTTCAATGACGCAGACGACCTGACGTTCGAGTATAAATCAGGCTATAGAGTGAGAAGTTCAGTCATCCGGGAAAGACTCAGAATAGAGTTGCTGCTCCTCCACATCTAGAGGAGGCAGTTGAGAGGGTTCAAGCATCTGGTTTGGATGCTTCCTGGATGCCTCCCTGGAGAGGTGTTTTAAGCATGTCCACCTGGGAGAAGACCACGAGTCAAACCCAGGACACGCTGGAGAGATTACATCTCTTGGCTGGCCTGGGGGCACATTTGTGTATTCTCAGAGGATAGACAGCTGGCGAGGGAGGTCTCGGCCTCTCTGCTAAAGCTGCTTCCCTTGTGACTTGATTATGGATTGTGGGATGTATTACACACAAACTGATGAGATGCGACCAAGAGACCAAGACCAAGGAAAGACAAAAACCAAGACCACTTTGTTTACTGACAGTGGCAGTAAACAAAGTGGATATGTCTTCTCGTACTCTGTGCAGAGGGGTGTACCACGAAGCGAGATTAGAGGGTTAGCGAGGTATGTTGAGTCTAAAGCCAGGATTTTCAGTACCACGAAGGTGGCTCTCTTTTAACCTGGCTAGATCACCATGGTAATTTACTCTGCAAGCTTATCCTGGTCCGGAGCAGGTTATGTGCAGAGTTTAGGCTCAAATCTGCTATAAAAAGCGCCACCCTTTCACTTACCACCTCTTTCAGAGATGGCATCACCTTTTTTGAGAAATCCCGTTGACCTGAGTGCCAGGATTGTGCGAGGATCTCTATGGAGGGAGAATATTCAGAGACCGTACTGATCCGCTGGCTTCCCATGACCATATTCTCTATGAACGCAATAGATTTTCAGCTGAGGGAATACGTTACATTTGTAATCTGCTAGAGCCATATATTGGCAGCGCCACCAATTGCAGCCGTGCGCTCACAGTAGCGCAAACGGTGTGCGTTTCTTTGCGTTTCTTTGCCGCGGGAACTTACATGCATTCAGTTGGTGATGCAGAAAATCTGAGCCAGAATACTGTATGCCGCTATTCACAATGTTGTACTTGCTCTTACTAAACTGCTGAATATGTTTGTAGTATTCCCTGGCCATCTGCCCACGCTTCAAATAAAAGAAGCGTTTTACAAAATTGCAGGTAACATAAATTAATAGTCCATTATATTGATAATCAGGTTACTTCAGGTAATATTAAATATAAACACTTTTACACAGAGTACTATCTACATACTGAAAAAATTATGAAAGCAACTACCTTACATACCACTTTGAATTATATTTTCATGCTTGGTCTTGATTTGCAGCCAAGTCCTTTTTGTAGTGCTGGTACCACAGCTATTAGAACGCCCATTAAAATCTGGGTAGTCTATATAGTATTATATAGCTGGTGGTGTACTGGGCTGCATTATATTGAAAACTGTTTCTAATATTTTGTCCACTCCATTAACATATATGAGGGGGGCAAAATATTAGGTACACTTTTCAATGTAACACAATCCAGTACACCACCAGCTATGACTTCAATAATAAATATAAAGTAGAATTATCTATTATTACCTTTCTGACAATGTTAACAAAAACTGAAAATGTAGAAGCTTATTAAAAGTAGAATATAGCAAAGAGTTTGTATTGGATTGTATTAGATTGCACAGGTGTACCTATTAAAGTGGCCGGTGAGTGTATATTGGTATCACAGATAATATTAAATCTTAAATTAATTTCACATAGATTTACCAAAAAACTAAAGTGATTTTCATTTATCATTCATAATGGGACAGTCAGACCTACATAATGTTTAAATCTGCTGCATTAAGTTTAAAGTTTAAGCGCTCTAAAAGAGGGAGGGAGATTAATTAAGGTGCATTAAGTGGTGAAATAAATATAACTTACGAATTTACACGATCTGCAATTTTTTGCCAGCACGCCTCTCTGGCTTTATTCACACCTACAGTATTGCTTTTGGCCGTAAAGATTTCTTTGAAATCCTCATAGCCCTGCATTATTAAAACCTGCTCCTCCTGACTGAAATATACGGACCGCCATCTATCCATTTTATCCGGAATAGGCGTCAAATGACGCGTCAAACGCCCTCTTTTATGTGAACGCGCACAGAGCAGAAAGCAGAAAGCCGCGGTTAACAAAGATAGTTGATAACCACCGTCGTGGTACCAGTTATCTCTGATGGCGAGTTTCAGGTTTGTTAAGCCAGCTCACCCAAAGAAAGCCTGGCTGTGTCGAACTTGCTTCGTGTTAAACCCCTCAGGTCAAGGTTTTATGTAAACAAAGTCTCGTATGTGACCTGTTGGCTACCATAGCACTTCCTGTATAAATACCACGCTGTAGATGATGTATACCCTCACAAATTGGCAGCAGATTTTGTAGCTGAGCCTCTTACATATCTTTTTAACCTGACTTTGCTGACTAAGTAAATTCCAAGATTATGGAAATCTGACTTTGTCCTCCCCTTATTGAAAGCAGGAGACCCAAGTATTTTAAACAACTACAGGCCAATATCTAATTTGTCAGTACTGGTAAAAATTCTTGGATCTCTTGTGAGGGCTCAGCTAAAGGAGTTTTTATACACCAATGATTTTTCATCAACATATCAATCAGGTTTTAGAAAAAAGCATAGCACTATTACAGCTGCGCTGAAGGTGGTAAATGACATTTCTGTAGGTCTTGATAAGAAGCAACATTGTGCAGCACTTTTTCTTGATTTTTCCAAAGCTTTTGACACAGTTGAACATGATGTTTTAAAACTTAGACTTCTGAACTCAGGTCTCTCAGAAGAAGCAGTTTCTTGGTGTGCAAACTATCTTAGTAATCGGTCTCGGTGCATCAGGTATGATGGTCTATGCTCAGATGTTGTATCGATCCACAAAAGTGTGCCACAAGGCTTCTGTGTTAGGTCCACTCTTGTTCACTATTTATGTGAATAATCTGGGTCAAAATGTGTCAAATGCTACTTTCCATTTCTATGCTGAACTACCCACAGTTCATGACCATAGGTGAGGGCTGGAACAAAGATCAAGTGATAAACAGAGAGCCTCGCCTTTTGACTCAGCTCTCTCTTCACCACAACAGACTAGTACAGAGTTGCACCGTAGCAGAGTCAGGACCAATCTGCCTGTCGATCTCTTGCTCCATTCTTCCCTCACTCGTTGACAGAATCTCCAAATTTTTAAAATCCTCCACTTGAAACAGAACCTCAGTGCTCTTTTCCAACTGAGAAGATTTGATTTCCGCCGCTTCAAACTCGGCTGCGAACTGCTCCAATGAAAGCTGAAGAAGGTTGGTATCCTGTTGGTACCCTGATGGTACCAACAGGACTGCAAAAAGCAGAGGTGAAATCCTGAGACCATCTGTTGTGCTATAGCGCCACACCTGGTCACAGGCTGACACGCATAGAACAACAGCCATTTTGAGACTGATTGTGCCATTTATTCCTTTTTTCCTGATTTATCAGGTGGTGCCCCGTTTCATTTTATTAACTTTGTTAATACCCTTCTGGTTGTTAGCAGCTGTCTCTCAAGACGTTTGGTAATAACCCTTTTATGACTAAACAAGCACGTTATACGCATTATACGCATTATTGAGTTTGAACTGAAAGCTACTGAATCATGGGAGTACTTAGTATTGCCTACATTATTTTATTTTCCTTTATACCTAAATTCATCTATCCATCCATCCATCCATACGTGTTTAGTCTTATACAGGGTCACGGGGTACCTAAATTTATGTTAAATAAATAATATCACAGTGAAAAAAGTGATCTATTATTATTTGTCTAATGTAATTACAACCCACTATGATCAGATCTTTTTCTTCACAAACAGAAATAAAAGAAAAAGGGCTCAATTTTGCACATGATTGCTTGTGTCACGTTTCAGAATATCACAACACCAGGTAGTGAATGATGTCCTGCCAGAAATTGGAGGAAACGACATATTGAGGAAAAGGCATCATCACAAAGGCGGCAACTAGATTCTTGAACAAGTCTGTGGAGTCTCGTGTCATCTGGCAGAACGCTGCTTCAAAGAAAGAACAGCACTCAGATAAAATAGAGTGGGAGTCTACATTTTATATGAGAGAACCTCTTATGTTTTGAGAGGTTCGTATGAGGATACGGCAGATTCATGATGTGTTGTCAGGCGTCTGGACCCTCCGTGTCCGCTATAGAACTTCTGTTCAGCTTTTACTCTGAAGGCAGACTCTCAGCCTGTGAAACTGCCGCTTTTGCTTGACGCATCTCTGTCCACAGTTCTCTCTTCTTCCTCTCCTCGTGCTGCCATCCTTCGCTGGCCAACACCTCGTTAAACCCGAAGCTGCTGTCAGGAAGAATGTGCTGCTTGCAGCCCTGAAAGAGAATCATATATATATATATATATATATATATATATATATATACATATATATATATATATTTATATACATATATGTATGTATGTATATATATATATATATGTATATATATATATATATATATATATATATATATATACATATATATATATACACACATGTGTATATCAGACAATAGGAATTTAGGGGAAAAAAATAAAAAATGTTTGTTTTTTTCTGGGAATTTAGTTTCTTTTTTCTTCATGCGAGAGAAGGCAGAGTGAAGGTGCTCAAACTCTGAGAGGATTGTAATCACAGGCTGTATCAGTCAGGAGTGTGCGCGTTGGACTCCCACTTTGCGATGTGAAGGTGGATTTTGGGACGTGGAGGGGCAGGTAAAAGGTAAGACTTTCCCATGCACCCAACTGCCTTAAAAGTGAAATAGCCTGTGAATTATTTATTTTTGTTTAAAACCTGAAGTCGTTTTGCTCCTGCTGTTTGAATCTGTGACCGAGAGGAGGGAAAGTCTTTTCCTTCACGACTCAGTCATTAACTGGTTGTTAACTCGCAGGAGAAATGTATTGACGCTTGGTTTCATCAGCAGACTATAGGCGTTGTCCTGATCTGAGAATGAAGTGGGGGCATACATGAAATGTAAAAACATGAATGAATTCACAAGACCACGAACCTGATGAGGTCCCCGCGAGGTCTGTCTGTGCACATGAACGGAGATAAAAGCTTAAGCTTGGGAATTATGTAGGAGCTGAAGGAAGAGAAAGCTGCGGCATATTTTAGAGAGAGGAAAAAAAAAGCTTTGGTGAATGGATGAGGAGGTGCCTGTGGATACAATGTAATTCTTTTCCACTTAAGATTGTTGCAATTAAGAGATTGCATCTGGATGACGTGGTGACAAAACACACTACACAGGGGGGGGGGGGTAGATGAAACCCTCCTTGAATAACTCAGCAGGAGATCAACCATGCACTGGCTGAAGTTGGCAGCTGGAACTGCTGTGGGTCAAAGTGGCTCTGCAGTGGAGTAGCATTTTATCTTATGCCCACACCCACTGTCACTACCACCACCCTCCACCCCTGGATGCCTAAAAGCTGGCGAGGGGAAGGTATATCCTTTCATGTGGATGAGTGCATACAAAAAGAAAAAAAAACTTCATGTGCTGCTTTGCTTTCTTGACCTTAATAATGAGAAATAGGACTGAATTATAAATGAGTTATATTCCAGCTAGGGGACTCTCCAGCTCCCGCCTCTTCAGGTTTTGACTTCCACAAGCATTAATTGCGTATGGCCTGGCAATGGTAATAGTGTGCAAATTTTACCTCCTATCTACATAATAGGGAGCAAAGTTCAGGGATATAATTGCTAGAAATGCATTTGTAAGCGCTTGCTAAAAATAAATGAGGCCGTGATCAGGAACAATAAACTGGTGAGCACATTGAGCAAATTATTTGATTGTACAGCGATGAATCTGGAATATCTTAGAAAATAAAAGTCAATTTTCAGTCACAAGTTTTCTCAAGACAAATGCCAAATGGCAGAGGGGGTTCAACAGCACCTCTGGGTTTCTGACAAGTGTCATTTCTTACCGTCTCAAAACAAGAGGAGGAAGATGCTAACGGAGGGAAGGAGAGGATGCTGGTATTACCGCTGCAAGATCGAGAGACGTATTGAGTGTGTTCCCACTGGATAGTGTATGTGTGTGCATGTGTATGGCTGTGTATTTCTAAGTGTGTGTGTGTGTGGCGTTTCCATGGCAACTTGTCATGGGTGTGTTTGTTCCCTCGAGATGCTGAGGAAAGCAGGGAAAGAGATGAGAGGCGAGGAGAAAACTATCCCTTGTTAACAGTGTGTTTGTGAAGGGAATGGGAGGGAAAGAAGCTAAGCTAAGAGGGAAAGGTGGCGTTGCCTCTACCCCTCCTTCCTCTCATGTACCTCCAACCCTTGACCCCTTCAATCCTCAATCGTTTGGTTGCTGCTAGATTGGATCAGCTCTGAATCTCCACTCACCTTTCACAGCAGAGCATCCCGACACCTGATTTAACTTAGATTGGGTCCTTCATGTCTCTTTTTCTTGCCACTTGCTTGGAAGCAGCTCATAGAGCTTGTCATGCTTTTTTTAGAGGTTCTCACAATCAAGTAAACTGAACTTTTTTTCTTGAGAATATCATGGCACTGCAAGCACTTTCTACTGACTTTTGTGTCTCTGAACCATTGTTTACTGTGCCTTAATGTAACTGTCATTCTGATCACCCCATTTTTCAGAAAAAATGAGTTATCTTCCCACTAGTGAAGCTGTACACAAACCACCTGGAAGCTTCTTGTTACTTTTATTACCCTGAGATGCTGTCACTAATGTAAACCTGAAATGCCAGTAATTGGGTTTTATGCCTGGCTGTTACGATATTTTTTCAAATGTTAATCCAGTTTTACGTGATGCGCTTTGCTCACAAGAGCATAGAGCTTTGCAATGACTGCTTTTCAATGACTGCATGTCATACAAAATAAAGTGACAGGATTCTGTGATGTCAGTTTTTAAAGTAGTAGAAAAATCATTCCCTCAAGGTATATTTATGTTTTCTTTTATTATTTATACCCTGTAAGATATATTTCAATTCAACACATTTCCCTTATTAGTATAAAGGAGGTTAGATACAAATCCCATTTAATACAAATGAAAAATACAGACACGATCTCAAAAACTCATGGTCTGATTTTGTAAAGGTATAATTGTACTGGGATAACTACTACATTTTGCAGCAAAAATAAGAACAAAACTATTTTGTTTTAATAAATTGTAAGTGAGAAGAGAAGATAAAGTGGGATTATATAAGAAAGACAGTAAAAGACAGGGTGTGAAACACTGATGTGGAGTATTACAAAAGGCACATTGTGTCATGCCTGGGTCGGCCATGGCAGCCCTTGTGTGTGTGTCTGTCAAGTTGGCGTCACTCCCTGTCTCTTGTCTGCTGTTTCCTGTTTTACTTTGAAGGTCTGTCTTGTCTCCGTTGTTTTCTGCTTTGCTTCCTTCCCCTCGTTTACCTTGATTCCCTGCACCTGTCTCTCGTTTGTTCCTCTGTCTATTTAAGTCTTGTCATTGTCTCTTGTCTGTGCTGGTCCGTTGTCTTGTGTCATCGTGCGTCCTGTGAGTTACTCTGCCTGTCATGGTCTGGGGCAGCCATGACAGCCATTTTGGTTTCTTTTATGTTATGTGTTAAATTGGGGTCAATCCCTGTCTTTTGTGTTACCTGGTTCCTCTTTTACTTTGAAGGTCTGTCTTGTCTCCTTTGTTTTCAGCTTTGCTTCCTTCCCTCTTGTTATCCTGATTGTCTGCACCTGCCTGTGTATAAAAGTCTTGTCATCTCCCCTGTCTGTGCTGGTCCGTTGTCTTCCGTTTTTGTGTCTGGTAGTGATGGGTCCAGCAACACCGATGCGTCGGCGCGTGCGTCGAGCTCAGAGAGCAACACCCGCGTCGGTACGTGTCGATGCGCGTTTCGCTTTAAGAAAGTCACGTGACCGATACAGGTACTGTATCGAACTGACAGTGACGCGCCAAACTGTGTTTATAAGGAAGCGCATCTGTCGACGGGATGCACCGCCAAAAGAATCTCAGATCTTTTGTCACATGTTGTCAGAATCAGCAACAATCATGGACCAGCCTCAAGCTAAAAGAAAGGTTTCCAGAGTATGGCACAATTTCGATCTCATATTGGAAAATAAGGTTTTAATTTGTTTTAATTTCCTTGTTTCATCCTGTTCCTCTCAAAGTTTCCACTTGATCTATCTAAATACAAATTCATTCCAAAGTGACTCTTAGTTTACTATTCATATGCTTTCTGCAGGTTAAATGTTGAATTTGCTCGACAGAGCTTTCATATTTGAACAAGTCCACCTCCTCAATGCTGAAACATTATAGGTCCAGGCATGAAAATGAAGTCCCAGATACACCCTGGATGAACTCAGGTACACAGGCATTCTACAACTTATTCACAGTTGCTTTATTGATAATTTACTCCTATTAATGTATTCTTTACTTATTTTTAACCATTAAGCTTCCAGGAAGCAGATGCTGGATGAAGCTCTGCTAAATTTCATCTTGAAGGACTGCAGCCCCTCAGCATTGTGGAGAGTGAAGGGTTCAGGGAACTGGTCCAGGTCCCAGGATCCTTTTGAAATACTGGGACAACCAAAAGCCAATATATCCACACCAGCATCATCTGTCCCTTGTGAGCGGGTCTTTTTCCAAGGCTGGAGAACTGTTGTCCAAAAAGCGGAATAGACTCAAGTTCAAAACCTTGGAAAAACTTTTTTTTTTTTTAATAAAAATTTTGTGAGAAAAAAAAAAACAGTCCACAAGCATCTTCATTCACAAACATCTTCATTCACAAACACGTTCACTTTGATTTTTCAAGTTATGATACATGTATCTGTATCTAAAGATATCAAAAATACTTTAAATTCAAATTCAGATATGCAATGATGCCATATAAAATGCAATTACTTATATTTTATTATTGGATACTTGGTCATACAGTATTAGTGTCAATTGGGTCTGGCAACTCAGTTGCCTGTAGGGATTTTTAATGTCCAGCAGGTGTCAGTATTCAGTGATACAGTATCGACATGTTTCAATACAGTTTGGCGATGTGTCGAAACGATCCATGAGGCGCCATGGACCCATCACTAGTGTCTGGTGTCAGAACATCTTTGTTCCGTACCCAGTAAGTCTTGCCTCATGTCCTGTGAAGGGTTTTTTTTTCTCTGTTTTTCAGCCTGGGTTTTTGTTTTAATTTCTTTGGTAGATTTTTGGTTTGTTTTAGACTTTGTTTCTCTTTTTCCTTCTTGATTACTTTTGTTGATTCTGATTTAGTCTGGCTTTTGTTTATGAGAATAAATTCCCTTTTTTGCACTCCTCCATTTGGGTCCTCCATTTTGCCTCAAAACCTTGACACTGCCGGTTTTTCTGCTTGTTTCCCCCGTTTGGTTTTCTGTTTGTCTTGGACTTTGAGTTAAGTTTGTATCTTTGGTTTTTTTGGATTTTGGATTTTTGATTTTTGTGTTTTTGTAAAATAATCACTTTTCTTTTTGCACTCCTGCTCTTGGGTCCTCCATTCTGCCTCAGATCATGATGCATTGATGTGTTGACACCTATTCTTGATGCAGTTTATCCAGAGTCCCTAAAGCGGGCAGCTCCCACATACGCTTTAATGAGGCTTTGATATCACTGATCCTCAAAAAGGATAAGGACCCATTGGGCCCAGGTAGCTTTAGGGCCAGTTAGTTTGATCAATGTGGATCGTAAAGTACTCACCAAAGTCCTGGTAATGAGGCTAGAGAATATTTTACCGGGCATTATTCATGAATACCAGGTAGGATTTGTGAAGGGGAGGTCTTTAGACAACCTCAGATGGCTCTTCCACCTGAGGTGGAAAGAGCCATCAAGAAAATACCCCAGTAGCAGCCTTCTCCCTTGATGTGGAGAAGGCATTTGACAGGGTAGAATGGGGTTTTTTAATTACGTGTGCTGAAAGTTTTTGGCTTTGGGTCGGGATTTATCAACTGGGTTAAACTGATTTACAAAGAGCCGAGAGCGTCAGTACTCACCAATGGACAAATGTCTACGTTTTTTAGGCTGTCACAAGGAACAAAACAGGGGAATCCATTATCACCTTTATTGTTTATTCTATTTCTAGAACCTCTTGCAGTTGCAATAAGGGTGGCGGCAGGAATTACAGGAGTGAGGGCAGGAGGTGGAGAGCATAAATTGTTTTTGTATGCCGATGACATCCTCTTGCCCATATTCATCAGCCCCTATTCTTCTAGACATTATTGAAAAATTTTTCACAAATCTCTGGCTATAAAGATTTGGCATAAATCAGAGGTCATGCCAGTGTCCAGGGGATGCCATCCAGCAGCCGTGGGTGGACTCGGGTTCAAATGGATCTCATCAGGGATGAAATATCTTGGTATAAGAATGACTGCAGATATGAGTAATATTATGCAACTTAACAAAACCCCATTACTTCAGAAAATAAAGAATGACTTAGATAGGTGGAAATTACTAAACCTAACACTCATGAGAAAAATCAATACAATTAAAATGGTAATTGCCCCTAAATTTAATTACATATCAGTGATGGTACCTGTGACAATCCCTGATAAGAGCTTCAAGCAATATAAGCAATAAATATATCGGATAATCAAAGACTATTTATGGAATGGGAAGAAACCTAGGATCACTATGCAGAAGCTTTACAAACCACAGAGGAAGGGAGGGCTAGCCTTACCCCCGTAGAACTTTACAACATAGCATTTGAAATGGTAAAGCTGTCCAAGCACTGGGCTGACTGTGGCTCACAGCTTGGATGGACACAGATAGAGAAGGAAATCACAGCACCATTCAAACCACTTGAGATCTTGTCACAAATGCTGTGAGGAATCTGGATAGTTTGAAGAGTAATTTTATTTTGTAACATTCCAGAGCAATATGGGCAAATTTACACAAGATGCTTGGGATGTCCCAAT
The DNA here is from genome assembly GCA_018398805.1 of Hirundichthys speculiger. NCBI lineage: Eukaryota > Metazoa > Chordata > Actinopteri > Beloniformes > Exocoetidae > Hirundichthys > Hirundichthys speculiger. Next base: position 625,536 of record JAGFBZ010000653.1, read on the forward strand.
ACAAACAAAATAATCCATGTATAAAAATTAGTCAGTCATTTAATTTTTTTAATCACGATTAATCGAAATATTTTCATAGTTAACTCGCGATTAATCGCATATTAATTGCATTTTTTTAATGTTCTGTTTATCCATTCACCCATCCATCATCTATACCCATTTTGTCCTATACAGGGTCATGGGGATCTGCTTTATTATTTTTTTTAAGCCTTTAGTTTGAAAACAGGAAGTCCACCAATGCTGCCGCACTTTTTGGGGGCTGAATTCATCAGCTTCTTAGTGTATTTTGTCGGGCTGCTGCTTGACTGCAGTAATTTGCTGATAGTCCCTAAACTCAATGGGAGCAGCGAGGTACTCAGAAGGACATTTAGCGCTCTTCCTTAGAGTTTTAGCCACACTCACTGAGCTTGGAGGGTTGATGACACTTGTGAAATATCTGGCATACTTATATCTAGAAAATGATACCAACCTGGATGAAATCTGTGCCGTTTTCATGACGCTATATAAGTATAAAGAGAAAGAAAACAAGCGAATGTCGGATGTGAAACTAACTTTACCGCGTCCTGTGGCAGTAACTCAATTCACAGCAACAGTAAATACAAATAACCATTTTTCTTGTTAACAGACCCATCTGGCAGCACCTTAAGGCTAGTCTTATCGTTCATAAGACCGTTTTCTGTCGCAATGTCTGTCCCACACTTTAAATACACTTGTTGGGCGAGGGTCATATTTACAGAAATGTGTGTGCGTTGATCTCGCGTTAAAAAAATTAGTGACTTTAAACAGAATTTGCGTTAATGCATTATTAACGCGTTAACTTTGACAGCCATAATGAAAATAGATAAGAGGCCTTTCCTGTTGAGTCCTGTTGGAGGGGAATCTTAACAGAATTGGGGACCTGTACAATGATGGGGTATTTATGTCATTTCAGGAACTTGAAGAACATTTCAAACAGATAGAGAGAGGGGATTTTTGGTGGTACCTCCAATTGAGGAGCAGTGTTAGAGCCTTAGACATTAAATCTGGTGAGGGGGATAATGTGTTCAGGGGCTTTTTTGAGTTGCCTGGTTCTACTCACTCGGCTTCAGTGCTCTACAATATGATTGTGGATGCCCAGTGCTCAAAGCTCAAAAATTTAAGATTAATTTGGCAGAGGGATCTAAATTGCAATATTGAGAGAGATGTATGGGAAGAAATAATTACAAACATAGGGTGGTTCATCAGGGATGTCCAAGGTAAGCTCACACATTATAAAATTATTCATAGATACTATTGTACGCCAGTAAGACTCCATAAAATGGGCCTGATACAGAACAATCTGTGTTGGAAATGTGGGGTGCAGACAGGTACTTTGTAACGTGCATTATGGGAGTGCTCTTTGGTTTACCCTTTCTGGAAGAAAGTTATTAAAAAAAGTGGGTGAATGGCTTGGAAAAGAACTACCCGTAACCCCCCAACTTTGTTTATTGGGGGATAGGTCAAGAGTACCACCAGGGATATCAAAAGCAGAGTTCGGTTTGGCTCTGACGGGCTTCATCACTGCAGCTAGAATTAATATTCGCCACTGGAAAAGTCAAGCAATACCAGAATTTACAGACTGGGTTAAGCTGATGACAGATAATGCATCCTATGAGTTAATTATAGCAAGGTTGAATGATAACAAAGGTACATTTTTTTCAGGTCTGGGGACACTTTCTGAGTCATGTAAGAGTCCTGCACTGTCAATAACGTGGCCTAAGTACTCGACTGAGGATTTAAAAAATTCACACTTATCTTGCCGAACTCTGAGGCCATGGTCTTCCAGTCTGTAATGTTGATTCCAGATTCCTTAAGTGTGTCTTTTTGTCGGCCCGAGTGATCAGAAGATCATCTAAGTAGCATTGGACCTCGGGAAGGCCACTCAGAATTTGGTCCATGACTCTTTGAAAAAGGGCTGGAGCAGATGTAATCCCAAAAGGGAGCCTCTTGTACCTGTAAAGGCCCTTGTGTGTCACTATCGTCAGCAATTCCTGAGACTCGGGAACAACATGCATCTGAAGGTAAGCCTGGCATAAGTCTATCTTGCTAAACTTTTGGCCACCAGCCAGACCTGAGAAGATGTCGTCAATCAGGGGTAATGGATACTGCTCAGCAGTTAAAACTGGGTTTACGGTGACTTTGGAATCACCAAAGATTCTGAGCGCCCCATCTTTTTTTAATACTGGGACAATTGGTGTGGCCCAGTCACTCGTTCTGACTTGTTCCAATACTCCACTTTCAACCAACTGGTCTAATTTAGCCTTAACCTTCGGTTTGAGTGCATAGGGAACTGGCCTCGCCTTTAGACACTTTGGTGTACTTCCTGGTTTTATGGTAAATTTGACTGTTATGTCCTTCATACTGCCAAGTTTGCCATCAAAAACATTGGAGTGTTTCTCTAAGAACTCCTGGAGGGAACCAGTGGTCCCATCATCTACAAGGAAAACTTCTTTCCAGTTTAATCTGAGCTCTTCCAGCCAACCGTGGCCAAATAAGGCAGGGCGGTTTCCTGCAATGAAGTATAGAGGTAAGGCCCTTTTTTGCTTGTTGTATTCCACCGTTACCTTCACAAATCCTAAAACTGGAACAGCCTCCCCGGTATAGGTTCGTAATTTCAGTTTTGATGGTTGGAGGGTAATGTTGGGCCCACCATGTATCACAAGAGAACGCATGGTTCTCTAAGACAAAGAAAGACAAAGGAAATCGTTTAAAACTCAATTCCCCAGCATTCCTTGCAAGTTCACACCTAGGTGTGAACGTGATGTCACGGCCTCTCTCTGTTTCCCACTGGCCGGGGACCCCGGCTCACAGCGGGGTCTCTCAAACGAAGGCGGACCGCAGATCCCCCGTTTAAATACCGGCTACCTCCTCCCATTCTCTCTCTTGCTTCTCCGCTCTCTGACCTGCACACCCACGAAAGTCGAGGACAAGCTGAGCCGCTCCTGCGACCACCCGCGGAGCGTAAACCTCTCTTGCTCCTTCATCTCTCTGACCTCAACTACACCCAGGAAAGGTGCTCATCTCTGTGGCCTGCACCAGCAAGATAAATAGCCAAAGGCCTGTTTCCCTGGCGACCTGTCTGCAGGAGATCCCTCTGGTTGTCCGACGACAACCACACGCCTGGTCCGATCGTGACGCGCCACACGGAGTGAGCCGCGACGTACGGAAGAAACGACACGTAGGAATCACCTGCGCGCCTCGGACGCGTGAACGGCCTCAGACGAACCGGGACAGACGCCCGGCTGTTGTTGCTGCCGCATCCCCACGTTAACCACGCAGGGAGAGAAAAAGGAGGAGAGACGCCCTTGCGACCACCCGTGGAGCGTAATTGATCAGCGGTGCTGCCGCCATCCCAGCCTGATCAACTCCCCCAGGACACTACAACGCCACCGATCGCTTCCGGAGCGATCCACGTAAGAGGACTTTGTGTCTGGGCAGAGTTACTTAGCTTAGTTAATATTTCTGTATATACTGTGACAGTGGTCACGACTGAGCCCGCCGGTAATCCGCCGGTGCGTATTTACCCACGGGAGGGCAGTGTTTCTTCACCACCAGCTGATCGCGCCGTGATTTCAGATAAACAATCAGTTGGAGCGTGCGGGAGTCAGCTCCACACTCTCCCTTCTGTGGAAATCCTCGGAGCGATCACGGCACCGGTGGTTAGGAATCACCCTCGCGTTGTTGATTTTACTCTGCCTTTTCTGCACTGCCTTTCCTACTAACCACCTTTATGAGGACGTCACCACGTGACTTTGTCGGCCTTCTTGTGACGGCCTATCGCGAGAGTCGGCGGCCATCTTGGTTGGGGAGGAACCACAGTGTGACTCCATCCGCCATCTTTGGTGCCCTATCGCGAGAGCCGGCGGCCATCTTGGACACCCCTCTCACATTACCACACACACATACGCATGTATAAAAGTCTACATTGGTCCATTGAATGTTTAATTTGCTTATGTTAGTTTTACTCATCTTTAAGTTAGTAGATATCAGAATCTTAATTCAAGTGTTCATTCCTTTAAATATTTGTGTTAATAAATTCTGATATTCTAATGAGAGAAGTTGCTTGTGGTTATTTTACACAGTTTTGTAACATTGGCTGGTTGAAGAGGTCTGTGCTCGGACTCACATCTATCCTGTTGCTCTATAGCGCCACACCTGGTCACGGGCTGGCATGCATAGAACAACAGCCATTTTTGAGACTGATTGTGCCATTTAGTCCTTTTTCCTGATTTATCAGGTGGTGCCCCGTTTCATTTTATTAACTTTCTGGTTATTAGCAACCACCCCTCAAGACAGTTGATAATAACCCCCTTTTTTGGACTAAACAAGCACTTTATACGCCTTATTGCACAACAGTAAGGTGCTTCAGCCTTTCTCTGTAAATGGCCTCAGACATCATGGACAGTCGGGAACCTGTGTCTATCTGCATCCGCACATGATTGTTCTCCAACAGTGGGGTGACCCAGTATCCATCATCACTGTCCCTGATTGATAAAACACATACTGTCTCATCCTTAGACTCGTTTCCACTTGATTCATATTAGTTGTGTTCCAACTTATTGATGTGTTTCTTTTTATTTCTCCTGAAACCGCTTTTCTTCACTTCAGTATGCAGTTTTCCAGCTCTGTTTTGATTTCTACAGACACGCTCAATGTGGCCTGTCTTACCACAATGTCTGCAATCTAATTCTCTGCACCAACATTCTTGTGCCTCATGTCCTGTTCTCCCACACCAATAACAAGGCCTGTCACTTGTTGTTTTGTTGGTTGATTCAAAAGAGAGTTTATGTACTTGGGTGGCAGCACTTAATTGCTGTGCGTCACGTGTAGCCATTTCCATGGAGGTGCTTAACTCTACTGCTTGTTGTAGTGTCAATTTTGCCTCTGTAAGTAGCAGTTTTTGGATAGACTCACGGTGTAGACCACACACCAATCTGTCTCGTATGGTGTCACCGAGGGAGGCTCCAAATTCACAGTGTTCAGACAAACATTTCAGGGCTGCTACAATCTGTGCTACAGATTCACCCTCTTCCTGGTTCCTTTTATGGAATCTGAACCGTTCGGCAATAATGAGTGGTTTGGGAGAATAGTGATCTCCTAGTATATTCACTATCTGAGCATATGTTTTTGTTCCAGGCTTATGTGGTTGCGAATAGGCTGCGTAACAGATTAAATGCTTTTCCTCCCATGACGCTCAAAAAGGGTTGGCACCTTAACATCATCTGCGATCTTATTGGCAAGACAAAAGTATTCAAACCTCTCCGTGTATGCACTCCATTGTTCCGTGGCTTCATCAAAAGGTCCAATATTTCCTAACAGTGTGGCCATTGTCCAACCGTTATCTCCCTTCACCGCTGTAGCAGTTTGAGGTCTTACTTTCACTTTCCGTCGGGGCCGTCAGTTTCTCCCCCTCTTGTTTGTTGTTGTCTCTGTCGTCAACCTTTCCTTCTGTTTTTTTTTTTCTTCGCCCTTGTAGAAAACACCGGCTTCTCACCGAGAGTAGCTAGCGGCCGCACTAAGCCAAAACATCAGACATCCGCGGAAGGGGAGAAGGAAAAAAAAAAAAAATCAAAGAAGGTATTTGTCGCTAACACAACGCAGGAATGAACAATTCCTCGTCGCCAGTTTGTTGTATCCCAACCTACTTTATGAAACAACACTCATTTAACGAACAAATGATACGGGAGGCATGAAATCGTGTACACTCTGTATTGAACAACCAGGCGAAATTCACATACACAATGTAAACAGCGGGAGTGGAGCGGGGAGTGGACGGAACGAACAGTGGGACAAACTTAACCTGTCAATATTCCAAAGCTGGGGAGCAGAGCGGCTGAAAGTCCTGCTCCCCATGGTGCTGAGACGGGCAGAGGGAACAGCGAGGTGGAGGGAGAGCGACTCCTATCAAATTGCATCTCAGTACATATGACATTAGTAGGAGCAAACTCTGTCCTTTTGTGAGGGGAGAACCAGGCTATACAGGATCACCGTCATGGTGTTTCTGTAATACAAGACAAGATTACTCACATTCATACCTAAAACACAATACGAAACATAGGCCAAAATTATAAGACAGTATTGTCCTATTAAGAGAGATGTCTCATACACGTAATGTAAAATAACATTATACACATAATCTGTAAATGGTGGTACCTTCAATTGGTTCTGGCTTAGCTCCTCTCTTTTGCTCTGTGTTCTTCTACACCTCCATCATATTATTATGATCTTCTTCTCTGTCATCATGTCCACCTCCACCGTCTTTTTCTCTGTCGTCACGTCCACCTCCACCATCTTTCTTTCTGCCCTCATGTCTATCTCCACCGTCTTTCTCTGTTGAAAAAGAAGAAGAAGACATAATACATATACATATTTGTTTAAGTCTTTATGGGGTCTGTCAGAAGTCTTTGACGTGAAGTCAATAAAAAGATGATTTATATGTTAAAATAACTCATAGAGGTCATATAGCTAATAAATCGTTTAACTTCAAATGTTATACAGAATATAGAACTTTTCAGGTGAGAGACTAAAATTCACAGCTTTTCACCAATCTTTACCTGATTTGACTGAAGAAAAAATGCATTAGGCGGGTATACACAATTTGGGCTGCTTTTTCCAACATCTGGCGTTTTTTTTTAATATTGTGAAAACAGCACAACAAACTGTTATTTTATGGTTTAAAAACAGTACAAATGTGAAATTCAGTATACTTCGCTCACTCGTATTGTGGTCATCCAACTGAAAAAATATTTAATCGCAGTGAGTTATTCAGTCGCTGTAACAACGCGCTATTGTGACGTCACCTCAACAAACCTTAGTGCACCATGCAGAAGTTGAGGCAGAAGCGCGCTCTCTCAACTGAAAGTGGTAGGCTAATCTGTTAGCAAAATAAGTAGGCTATCATGCCGAAGTGGGGAAAATATAAGAAATTGTGTTTTTGTGGTGGATGTTACTGCTGCTGTGTTAACTTGGGCCTGGCACTGGGATACACGATGTGCATTTTTGCACATTTTCTGTGACATGCACTATGATAAAATACAACTATTCATTTAGGCTTAATTGTTTAATAGTGGGGCACCACGGTGGCTTAGTGGTTAGCACTGTTGCCTCACAGCTAGAAGGTTCGAACCTCGGCAGGGGCCTTTCTGTGTGGAGTTTGCATGTTCTCCCCGTGCTTGCGTGGGTTTCCTCCGGGTACTCCGGCTTCCTCCCGTAGTCCATGCGGCATGTCAGGTTGATTGGTGGTTCTAAATTGCCCGTAGGAGTGAGTATGAGTGTGAGTGGTTGTTTGTCTGCATGTAGGCCCTGCGATGGACTGGCGACCTGTCCAGAGTGTACACCTGCCTTTCGCCCGTAGGCGGCTGGGATAGACTCCAGCAGATCCCCGTGACCCTTCGGAGGATGAAACGGGTATAGATAATGGATGGATGGATGTTTAATACTGTAAATGCATTTAAATCTACGTTTATTCAAATATAAAATGTTTTCATATGAAAACACTTATTGGGTGTTTTTTTCCTGAAGTGGGCAGGTTTTGGAATGCAATAGGGTGGAAATGGCAACACTGATTGCCGAGTCTCGGGCCAATCAGATGCAATTGTTTTTCACTTTCAGCAAACCAGAACTGCGGAGGTTCTCATCCGTTGCATCCGAGCGCACATCACCGTTGACTGCAGGACTGATTAGGCAATTTGCCGTCTACTACTTATTTGATAAAACACTGAAAGTGGAAAGTACGTCGATCATTGGCCACTTCACTCCAGCCGGACCTTGATGACGACGCGAACTGGATTTAAATAAAATGGCCCACAAGAAAAGAACCAAACAGGACGGTTGCTGCTAAGGTCCTGTTATTTGGAGGTAAGTATGGTGAATACTAGTGATGGGTCCAGCAACACCGATGCGGTTGGCGTGTGCATTGAGCTCAGAGAGCAAAACCCGTGTCGGTGCGCGTTTTGCTTTAAGAAAGTCACATGACCGATACAGGTACTGTTTCGAACTGACAGTGACGCGCCAAACTGTTTATAAGGAAGCGCATCTGTCGACTGGATGCATCTGCCAAAAGAATCTCCGATCTTTTGTAACACGTCAAAATCAGCAATAATTATGGACCAGCCTCAAGCTAACGAAAGGTTTCCACTGTATGGCACCACTTTGATCTCATATCGGAAAATAAGTTTTTTGTTTTAATTTCCTCATTGTTTCATCCTGTTCCTCTCAAAGTTTCCACTTGATCTATCTGACTAAAAATCCATTTCAAAGTGACTCTTAGTTTACTATTCATATTATTTTCTGCAGGTTAAATGTTGAATTTGCTCGACAGAGCTTTCATATTTGAAACAAGTCCACCTCAGTGCTGAGACATTACAGGGCCAGGCATGAAAATGAAGTCCCCAGAGACACCCAGGATGAACTCAGGTATACAGCCATTCTACAACTTATTCACAGTTGCTTTATTGATAATTAACTCCTATTAATTTACTCTATACTTATTTTTAACCATTAAGCTTCCAGGAAACAGATGCTGGATGAAGCTCTGCTAAATTTCATCCTGAAGGACTGCCAGCCCCTCAGCATTGTGGAGAGTGAAGGGTTCAGGGAACTTGTCCAGGTCCCAGGATCCTTTGAGATACTGGGACAACCAAAAGCCAATATATCTGCACATCTTCCGGCTTGCTTTGCACTGTCTTTGCACACCAGCATCATCTGTGCCTTGTGAGCGGGTCTTTTCCAAGGCTGGAGAACTTTTGTCCAAAAAGCAAAATAGACTGAAGTTCAAAACATATGGAAAAACGTTTTTTTTTTTTTTTTTTTTTTTTTTTTTTTTATAAAAATTTGTGAGAAAAAAAATCAGAGTCCACTAGCATCTTCACTCACACCACGGTTGAATTTTCAAGTTATGATACATGTTCACATTATTTATTGACTGTATCTGAAGATATCAAACATATTTTAAATTTAAATGAAGATATACAATGATGTCACATACAATACAATGACTTCCATTTTATTATTACATACTAGGTCTTCAAATTAGTGTCAGTTGAGTCTGGCAACTCTGTTGCCTGTAGGGATTTTTAATGTCCAGCAGGTGTCAGTATTCAGTGACACAGTATCGACACGTATCAATACAGTTTGGCAATGTGTTTAAACGTTCCATGACGCGTCATCAACCAATCACTAGAGAATACCTATTATTTTCCCAACTCTTTCAGCTAGCTAGCAGCTAACTGTTAATTTTGTTGTTTTTAGGGAGAATCTCTTGGCTAAACCTAATTTTTCTTACTCTTTGCATTATAACAGATTCCTACAAAAAACTTGTGTCGAAGAAGAATTTGTTCCTTCGCGGTAAAGATATATGGGCCGAGGAGGAAAGCAGTGGTGTGCACATGAAAGATAAAATGTGTGAAACCAATGTAGTGAAGCCTAAAACGGCCATGCAGGTGAGTGCACTGACATTCCTTAGTGCTGCCGCACAAGCTGTATGTTAGCGCCAATATTTTGGCTAGCTAAACATCCAGGTGCTCTCTTTTATGGTAGAGGCCTTGACAAGATTCAGTTTATTTATACAAGTAAAATACAGTAACCCAATGCTAAAACACTTCATTACAAATCATGCATGAAAAATCCCACTCAAGTTAAAGTTCAAGGCTATATCTGAGGGGTGGTGAAATAATTTAATGGAAGATTAAATAAGAGGACATCTCAAATGTAAACCTGATTACACAAAGCTTTCTGTAGGATGCCAAAATTCCAAAAACTTTAAAATCACTAGTTCAGTTCTTAACAATGTGCTATATTTAATTTATTTCCCCCAAGTCTTTGAGACAGCTTTCTTACACCTGCCAATATGATGCACTGAAGCAACACTGATCTAATACCATTAAAAAGGCAAAAAAGCATCACTAATCCTTGAATTTTAAATCAGTTAAGATTCAATTTGTACCCTAATAAGGTTTAATGTGATTCTAATCATTCTAATGTGATTCTAATCTCTTTTTTTCTCCTTTCTGCCTGGAATTTCATTCTCCATTAAAGAAGCTGACGGATGATAACACTGGTCATGGCATGGTACCTGGAATGAATTAAATCATGTCATCCCTTCATGGTTGGTGTTTAGATTCGAATTAGAGGGGTTGTTTGTTTATTAAACAGTGATTCAGGATGTTTCCATATTATTGTCCTGTTCTGAACCTAAGTACCATTATGTTAACCAACCAACAAACCAAATGTTTTCCCACTTATTTTTACATGTATCTAGACCTGCCAGAAATGACTAAATTAATGAGAGAGTGGGTGGACTTTGTCCGGGGATGTGTGTCCTCGTTCAGGGGGACACCTTCATCTGCAACGTCATCGTCTTGTGCGGACAGTGAAATTGAAACGGTATGTTATAAATTAAGGGATGAATGTGTGTATTCATTACTAGACAGGTCATTCATAAAGAATTCTATATTTGCATTATGGGCCTTTTGTCTTTGGCAGCATCAACTTCTGATGGTAATTAAATCAGCAATGAGGTGATGGGATTTAATAGGTTAATAGGTGTTTATAACCAGCCTTTCTTTCTCCCTTCAGATCCCGTCGTCTGCAGTGCTACCTCTCTGCCTTCACCATTCCCCCTGTCGGTTTTGGTCTCGAACCTCAAGTCCACCTATCGCTTGCTATTGGGAAAATTAGACTTCAGAACTCCCTTTCTGTCTCCTGCGTGGTTCCATTTGGGTTCAGAAAACAACTCAATCCTTAACACAGTTCAACCAAAAAAAAGGAACATAATGTATGGTGTGTGTTTCTGTGTGTTGTGAGGGGTTAGGGGTGCAGTAATAAATAATGTTGTTTTTCATTGTTCAGAATTTGAAAAATTGAAGTTTTGTAATGAAAGCATGGGTGTATGTAATGTATTTGGTTCAAATAGACCTACCATATTTCTACAAAGTGTACTAAAGTACCAGTATTTGAAAATGTAAGTTTTGTAATTAAAATGTTAATGGTACAAATACATTAAAGTATGTTTTTTCACCTGGAAGTAGTCCCACAAGTCTTTTAGCATTTAGGGCCCTATCTTGCGCCAAACCTCCTAAAGCTGCTATTAAGGGATAGCAGGTAGCAGGAGGGGCGTTTCCCCCGCAAAGAACTCAATCTTCCACCTCCTGAAACCTGTGATCCTACCTGCGCTAACCACTATATTATGTATACATTATGCATGGGAGTGGTTAGGGCGTTCCACCTGTTTAACCAATCAGTGCGTCAGTAGCCGTTGCCTTTAAGAGCAGGTTGCGGTACCAGCAAACTGCTATGGAGCATCTTTTCACCCAGATCGGAGCAGCTTTCATGGGCAGCTGGTCTGGGACTCTGCTGTAGAGCTTCCTCCTCTTTTTTCCTCCTCCTCTGCACTGATATATACATAACTAGCTCTAACTAATGTGGAGCAAATGATTTAATCATTTCTTTTGTACTCCAAGAAGTTTCAACAAACTGCTCAGAAAAAAATAGAGTCAGTGAGCTTCCAGGAAAGCATTTCTTAACCTAGAAAAGCTCTCGGAGAGCGCAAACCTCCGCCAAGCACAACAGTTCTCCCATATAGCGATTTACAGATTGTGATAAAATCCGCTTTCTGGATAACACGCTCAGGCAGAGCCGCGAGAACCGCCAAGGAGGTTATGTTTTTGTGGCGTGTTTTTGCCGGCGTTTATCTGTCTGTCTGTCTGTGTACAAGATAACTCAAACAGTTACGGATGGATTTTGATGAAATAGCCCTTCAAGCAATCTGTAAATCGCTATATGGGAGAACTGTTGTGCTTGGTGGAGGTCTGCGCTCCTCCGAAGTGCTTTGACGAAAAGACGAATGTGAACCATGACAAAGCATGAAAAGAAAATGATTCCAGACAGTGTGCATAGCAGTCAGAATAGTGACTCACTTTATCTACACGGCTTTGATCTGAATACAGATTTGTCTAAATCAACAGGACCGGGAAGACTCCCTCCAAATGCAGCCAAGCAACCCATTTATGATGCAGTTAGCTATAGTGGACTAAGCTGTTGCTTGAAATTATTATTATTTTTAAAAACTTTACAGGAAAGACAAGGCTTGTGTACTAGGTATTTGCTAGAGTGTGACTTGCAGACGCTGGTTTATGTAGGCGTCAGTTTTAGCAAATTCAAGACTGTCTCCAGCATATGATTAAAATGTACATGTGCGTGGGAAATTTACAGGAGCAGAATTATGCTCTGTAGCTCCAATGGGGTTATGGGGGGGTTGTAGTGATATATTGTCATTGTCATAACACACAAACTATTTATGATTGTTTATTCAAGAGAACACTAATATTAAAGAACGACTAAACATCACTTGCATCTCCAAAGCTAAAAATGAACATAAACATTGTCTTTTTTTACTGCTATTTTACAGTTACTTAAATGCTTGCATTTTAAACAGAAAAAAAATCTATATGTCATATGTCACATATGCTTGATTAACATTTGTTTATTAGCATTGGAATGACAGCTATTAAATCTGTACTTATACCTCCAAAATTCTATCGCTTTGGATAAACATATTATTTGATACCAAGACTACAAACAAGAATAAAACAGATTTGGTTTTCCTGAATCCCATTACATTTTTAGCCTTTTAGGTCTATTATGTGTCAGAATTAACCTGCTTGACACATTTTATAGTTTTAATATTATCCTAGAGTCACCCAAAAACCCAAAGAGAAGACACCCTACCGGCCTCTTGTTGATGCTGCAAAAATACTCAAAGATGAAAAAGTAGCTTTATAAAGAATACATTTATCTAAAATATTCTTTTTCTGTTTGAAATGAAAAATTTTTGATATGTAAACATAAATAATGCCTCATAACCAGTGACATTCAGTGTGGTGAGATTCATGGCTGGTGAGGCACTGACTCCATCAGAATTAGATTTACAATTTATGAACCCAACAGAGAAGATTATGCATCCATTTGGTCAGCAGTAGTTAGCAGGTTATGTTTTATATGACATATCAGCATCTTTTTAAAAGATTTTCTAGTAGGCCTTTATTGGATAGAGAGAAAGCAATGACTTAAAGGGGACACAACAACATATTACAATACTGGAAATTGAACCCACAAACCACTAGACTACCTAGCAAACACTATTGTAAGGCCCTGACATTATACTGATTTTTGAAACTTAAATTTCCCCATGCAGTGCTGCTGTGAATTAGTTGGGTATTAATCAACCAATCATCCTTTAAACAACATTTGTAGCCTATTCCACAGACATTACTCCACTATGCACCACAAAGGAGAAGACGACGATAAATAGTGACTAAATGTGAAAAACTTCTCACCCTCAAACTTACTTGGCTTTCTTTACTTTTAATTTTTCACATCCACCTTTCTCCTTGCGTTTTCTGCTTGCCATCTTTCTGTTGACAGACACTAACGTTACTATGCTTTGTTGGTTTTTAGGCCTGTAAATGATAAATGATCGTCTTAGCGTCCCCTGCTGTTAGTTGATAGACTGAAAATTTTAGTTATTGAACAGGGCCGACAGCTGGAGACCGGACGGCCGTTCTGGACTTTTCCAGAATCCACAGATTACCAGTCCGCCCCTGAGTCTCGAGACAGTATGCTCAGGGAGAGGAGTGAGCTTGGCCTTGCCCATGATAAAACCCAAATGGACAGCTCCATTGATATCTGTTAGTTTGAGATATGTGACTGCCGCGATTGCCTTTGTGGAAGCATCGCAAAAGACAATTAGCTCTCGACGTGATGCCTCTGTTGGAGAAATAGCTGTGTAGGGCCATGGAATCTTGAGACTGCTTAGCTTCTTTCAGTGAGGACCACCATGTTCTCCACATCTCTTCCATCTCTTGAGGGAGGGGTGAGACCCAGTCGCCATTGTCCTGTGTAAACTCTTGCAGAATCGACTTTCCTTGTATAGTAGTGACCGGAGCAACGAATCCAAGAGGGTCATAGATGCTGTTCACAGTCGACAAGACGCCTCTGACGAGTGTAGGGTTTCTCCTCTTCAGAAACCTTAAAGGTAAAGGTGTCCAACATCACGTCCCAGTTGAGACCCAGACTACGCTAAATAGGAAGTGCGTCAGAGTCGAAGTCTAGGTCCTTAAAGTCATTAGCATGGTCCTGAGATGGGAAGGCTTCCATGACCTCTCTTTTGTTTGAGGCAATTTTGTGTAGACGTAAGTTGGAGTCTGACAGCACATCTTGCGTCTGCTTTAAGCAGATCCCACTGCAGCGTCAACTGTAGGGAGAGACTTCAAGCTGTCATCCACATAGAAGTCGCAGTTTACGAACTGCTTGAGATCAGGCTGTGCATCCTGTACAGAACTGCCTTAGACAATATATGGCTACTGCTGGTGAGGAACACTTCCCAAAGACATGAACCCTCATGCGATGTTCAACAATGTCTTTCGATGGGTCATTATCACGAAACCACAAAAACCTGAGAAAATTGCTATCCTCTTCTCTCACAAAGAAGCAGTGGTACATCTGCTGAATGTCTGCTGTTACAGCTACAGCTTCCTTACAGAATCCGATGAGTACACCAAGAAGGGTGTTGTTGAGGTCGGGTCCGGTTAGCAGTACATCACTTGAGTGATAATCCATTGTGCTGTGCGGTGGAGTCAAACACAACACAGATATTTCCTGGTTTATGAGGATGATATACGCCAAAGGAAGGCAATACCATCGCTCTTCATTTTGCTTAAGAGAGGGTGCCACTTCGGCATGATTGTTCTGGAACACCTTCGCCATGATGGTGAAAAAAATGTTCCTTCATCACTGGCTTCCTCTCAAACCTGCGTTTCAATGATGACAGTTGATTGAAGGCCAGGACTTTGTTGTCTGGTAGACGATGGTCTTGGAGCTTTGAATGGCAGCGGAGCTACCCACCTGTTGCTGTCGTCCTTCTTTAAACCTTTGTTCCATTATTTGCAGGAATAAGACATGTCGTCGATAGATGGAGCCACTTTATTGTCATCCTTGGTTTGCTGAAACACTGTGCAGCCTAATTCTTTGACTTTTCCATTGGAAATTAATTTCTCTGTAGAGTGTGCTCTAGGATGGTCTGCACCCTGGAAATGACAGTATCTTTCCTTCACCCGAAGGACATTTGGGCAGGGCTCGAAGATAGGAGGGGAGTTTCTGCTCTAAGGTACTGGTGTAAAATGTGTTTACTGTAGTGGGCTTGTGGACACCACCCAAGCACACGCTTCCAACGATCACCCATCCCAAATCAAGCTTCTGGGTAAAAGGAGCATCACGAGGGCCGTTCACCTGCTTGCGCACTTTGTGGACCGAAATGGTGTCACGCCTGAGAAGAAGCATAATGGGAGCATCTGGGTCCAGCTCCGGGATGAGGTGAGCCATGGATTGGAGGTGAGGATGGTTAGATGCAGTATTAGGTGTTGGAATTTCCATTCTGTTGTTGGGAATTTCATTGCATTCCAAGAGACTTGGTAAGGAGAGACTTAGGGTGAATTCCAATTCCTCCCTTAACCCTCAATCTCAACCCTCAATCTCAAAAATGCGCGTTCCCGCTAAAGGCAAGTGGTGTCCCAATTCTAAGGGACATCAAGTTGAGGGACGAGTTTGAGGGCTGTATCGCCCTCAAAATTGAGATTTTCCGACACCACCTTTGGAAGTAAGGGCTATCCAGAAGCTAGCTACAAACGTAAGTATCTTCGTATATCTTAAAGATATAAATGTTACGAAACAATTTTATTGTGTTTGTTTGAGACTTTTTTCATGGATTAACATCGTTGTTGCTAACATTTATTTTTTACTTTACGATGTTTGCTGCTGGACCGGCGGTCCCGTCGGCTTCACGTTGTACTCGTCGGTGGTCCCGGTACATTATTCAGTCCTCCGTCGCTACACAACAAAGTAACGTGAAGCCGACCCGGACCGCCGACGGGACCGGTCCGCCAACCGTGGCGGTCTCGGTCCCGTCAGCGGTCCCGTCAGCGGTCCGGGTCGGCTTCACGTTACTTGTACTCGTCGGTGGTCCCGTTCCGCCGTCCCGGTCCCGTCAGCGGTCCGGGTCCCGTCGGCGGTCCCAGGCGGCTTCATGTTACTTGTATACCTTGTTGTGTAGCGACGATGGACTGAATAATGAATCCTCTATTGTGTTATTTGCTAATATTATTTAGAGAATATACAGCGCTCTTTTCAATGTTATCCCTGAGTAATTTCAGGAAATACAGAGACAACACGGCTCTGATACATTTCAGTCTGATGACGTAACTGCACTCGAGGGGTGTCCCATTTCTAAGTCACAAGATAGCCCTTACACTTACTTTCGAGGGTTAAGATTGAGGGCCAAAAATTGAGGGTTAAGGGCGAGGGTTGAGATTGAGGGTTAAGGGAGGAATTGGAATTGGCCCTTACTCTTCCATCTATCGAGTCGATCTGGAGCCTGAAGCTCGTCTTCCAATTCTCTCTGTCAATCCAGAACAGGTCTGCAGGGAGTATGAAGAGAAGGGGCTTTGGATGTTAAAGGCATCGAAGAACTCTGAATGAGCCAGAGATTTGTTACTGTGCTCATCAATAATTGCATAGACTCTCTGAGCTAGATTACAGTGGCCTGCGGGATAAATGTTAACAAGAGAGATCTTAGAGCATAATCTGTCACTCAGATCACCACCACAGACTTTGGTACAACTAGTAGTGACTTCTGAAGATAGTGTGGAGGTCTTGCTCCCCGCCATCCTCTGTAGAGGAGGACGGCTTTTGGGACCACGGCGCTGGTTCAGGGTGGAGGGCTGAGATGTGTCTTTCACTTTTACACTCAAGGCAGGTTAGTGTAACTTTACAATCCTTGGCCATGTGTTGTGCGGACATGCAACATTTAAAGCAAATCCCGTTCTCCTTCAGAAATGCTTTACGTTCCTCTAAAGGCTTTTCACGGAAAGCCCGACACTTCTGGAGTAGATGAGGCTTTTTATTGATTGGGCACTGTCTTTCTGAATCATCAGCTTTAGTATCATGTCTGTCTGAGGCAAGATGAGCTGAAGGAAGTACATCTGTTTTATGGACTGAAATGTCTCTCTGTCTGCTTAGTTTCCATGAAGGGTTGTCTACTTTGGAGTGGCTTCTGCTTGACCAGTGAACTTGAAACTTGGATCATTCCACATTATAGCTTATTGCCTAACAAAGTTGGCAAAAACTTGGGAATGAGACATTGTAACGTAATTTGTAATCAGATCCAAGAGAGAGCCACTTCTCTTGCAGGTTAAAAGGCAACTTTTGGACCAAAGGACTTTATTCCCCTTGATGTGTCAAGGTATTGTAGGCCTGGAAGATCTCCATCTGGTCCTTATGCTGCCTCCAGCTCCATAAGGACCAGCACCGTGGTTGCTTAACTCATGGAGTTTTGAATATTTTTGTTGGAGATTTTTGGGAAGCAAATTATGCGTTGAAAAAGTGCCTCCTCAATAACTTCAGGGGCCCCGTAACATGCATCCAGTCTGTCCCATATCATCCTGAGTCCTTTATCTGGAAAGCTAACATGGACAGCCCTGATCCGTTTAGCATGCTCAGCTGATTTTTTCCTTAGCCACTTGACCAGCAAGTCTATCTCCTTGCTGGATGTCAAATCTTGATCTCGAACAGTATTTCCAAAAGACCGTTTTCACGATTTGTAGCTATATGGTTGGTCGTTGAATTGGATTAAGCCTGTGGTGACCAACTCCCGTCGATCCAAGAATCTGACGAAGTCAGTCATGTTTGCTTGGTGGTGGGTATATTGAGGTGTGTAACTGGGCATAGAGGGAAGAGGAGGGCCGTGGTTTGCTCCCTGTGTGCGACTATTATCTTGCATCTTACTTGGATAAGTCCGTGTATCTGGAGTAACATGTGGTTGCTGAGCTATTTCTTCAGAGTTCATTGTTGTAGTTGAGAGGTCAGCATTGGCTTGGCTGCACTCTGTTTTAAGGTGTGGTGTTTGGATAGGATGTGCTAGCGTTGGCTCTGCATGAAGCTGCCTGTGTTCACCTTGAGAGGCTTAGGATCTGGTCTGTAACGTGCCCTTTTCTTCTCCATTTTCTGTTTCCGGCGTTAACTGTGTTGTCGTCTGCCCTGAAGCCGTCGTTTCACTGTGCCGCCCTCGCTATACGCTCTGAATATAGCTTGGCAGTGAGTTAAACACCTTTCGTTTATCAAAACTCGGGAGACAGTGATCAGTTTGTCTGCAGGTTTATTGTCTGAGAAAGGGTGAAACTGAGAACAGACAAAGCAAGAAATGTACTCAGAAAATCTCCTTGCTGTGCATATTTTGTAAATATATTTTTAAATAAACTGTAAATGTATAATCAAATCACTCTATTTTAAGCTTTTTTTAACTTACTCATATTTGTGCATTGCTTATTTATATCAAAAGGTACTCTGAAATTAAATTACTGTCAAATTCCACTAAACAGCCCTTTAACTGACAAATAAAGATCCCTAATCAAACAAAACAGCATATCATAACTAACACATACCGACGATGCTTTGTATTACATACGATGTGACAGATATTTTCAGGTAGAAACAGGCAGGCAAACGATGGCTGTTCTCTTCCATGTGCAAGATCCATTTCCTAAACAGGTGAACATAAATTCCTGTCTCTCTTAAAGAGACCACTATCCTACAAGCGAAACATTGAATTTGGTCACAAGAAATCCCTGAACTAAACTGCAATACAGAACAATCACAGTCTTTTATCAGAAGATCAATATACTGTACTGGTGTAAGTGTGTGTAGATACAGCCATCCTTATTTTTTCTCTCTTTGTGGGGACCTGCCATTGACACGATACCATCTCTTACCTCTTATTCCATAGCTATCCTCAGCCACATTCATCAAAAACTGCAGGGTTGAACATTTTGCTATCCACAAAGCTGTAAAAAGTTATAGTGGGTTTGTGGTTTTTGGACCCACTGGAAACACACACATATGGACATATTGATCATAAATACAAGGTAAGAGTAGTGGATTCGTGTGCACATGGGCTGCTATGTAGAGGATGAGCTACATTTCTTTCCATGTCTGTGGTGCGTGTGATTCCTGAAGTCCCACCAGGCAAAATAAACTCATGATCTACCAAATCAATATATTTTGATTTGCTTCTTTCTCTTATTGATTTCTCTAAAATAAAATGCTATATTGAAAGGTCATGATCTGTATATGAATGCACTTGTCATGTTGTAGTGGTTTGTGGACCTTGAGTTTGTCTGATGTCGTCTATGGTTTGTGTTGCTTGAAGTGGTGTGTGAGAGATGGGTCTGACTAAGAACAGGAAGACACTTCACATGTCCACTAAGTCATGGTCATTGCACAAACCTCTTCCCAGAGTGACCGTGCATGCTATCTGTATCATTATTTAAAATGGGAGTGTGCAGACTTAAATCAGTTGAATGGTTCGTCTGTTACCACTTTTAGACCAATTTGAACCAGCAACTAGTGATGGGTTGGTGCAAGTGCAAGTTCAAGAGTGCGTCTTTTTAGACTTGAGAATTTTCTTTTCTTTTCAATTGCTTTTCAAAGGAGGAGTGTCTTTGTGTCAGTTTTAATCCAAGCGTCTTTTATTGGCACTGAGATCTGGACAACCAGAGAGTTTGTGCTGCTTTGATCTAGAGATTGACTGATATGGTTTTTTCAGGGCCGATACCGATTATTAGTAGTCAAGGGGGCCGATAACTAAAATTTAGAGCCAATATACAGTACATTTGCAGTAAAAGTGAACATATTGGTGTGAAAATTTAGAATATTACAAACTCCAACACTTAACTTTGTTTAGATCCCTAAAGTATACATTTGTTTAAACACAAGTAAATACAAAATAGCAAATAAATAGCTCCTAGAAGTTCAGGGAGTAACAGGCTCAGCAGCATTTCTTACAAGATTTTTTTTTTTTAAGTTAGGTAAACAGTTCCCTGAAAATTTTCACAGTAAATAAAGTCAACCTTCAACATAAAGTGAAATTACTTATCTTTTTATTAGTTGAAACAAAAACAAAAAGCGCAGGGACTTCCTTGGCACAGTAGAGAGTGGAGAGCTGTGTGCCGCTGTGGCTGTCATCTTGGCCATTCGTCAACTAAATTCGAATAAAAGATTTGTTGAAAAAAATAGTTTCATTTATTTAAACAGTGCAAATTGTTACTTGCTTTTAAAGGTGGGACACAGGGGTTTTAAAGGAAGCTTAGAATATCGATACCCGTGGCTGAAAAATCAATACTCTCTGGGGAAATAAAATATCAATATTATTAATATAAAATATTAGTAGCTTGTAACATAGGCATCGTAACGTAAGCATGGCAGAAACTGGTGATAGCACGCAGGAGATTTACCAACCCACTAAAAGGACAAAATCCAAGTTCTGGGCATATTTGTTGTTTTTTTTTTAAAGAATGCAGAGGGACAACTGATGGAGGACAATTATCCTGTCTGCAGAGCATGCAAGAAAAACGTTACTGCTAAAAGGTAGTGACACTTCCAGTGTATATTTTGACCTACTATGGGTGTTAAAGTGTTCATTTAAACTTGAACCAGACAAATAAGCTTTGTTCCTGTTATTTATTTTGTTCATTTAAAATAAAATCTCTTTCTGTGCCAGTTGTTTGCCCTTTTAATGTGAAAGTTTCATTTTGATAAGATTTTGGCTCCTAATGTTTTAGTATGACAAGAAAATCACAAGATTTTGTGAAATTATTTTAATGTATGTGTTTTTTGGACATTTGTACAGCAATTAAGGATGTCGCTTTAATATCATAAACCGTGATAATTTGGTCACTATAATCGAGATATGAAATTTTCTATATCGTTACATCCCTAGTTCACGTTTGTACCCATTTGCTGTGACACAGCACTTTGGGATGTGGCTGCAGCAGAGCATTTTTCATGATGATAAGATTTAAGGCAGCAAGCTCATCTTTAAACCTTGTAGTTTTGTGGACAGCTTAATCCCATCAAGTTCCAAGGAAAGTTTCTGAAAGACCTCAAAAGTGTATTGTAGTGCTGGGGGGTATGCAAGGTTGAGGGCATAAATCAGCTCATTAGCAGCATAAAAGCTTTGGCAGCACTGCCACAGTGTGACAGCATCTCCTAGCTTTTAAGAAGAGTAGAAACATCCACCGGATCCTCCTCATCAGCACCATGGACTATCAGGATCTTGGGGATGTGTTATGAGGCATCACTGTGTTCGTTGTCCTGTACACAAGAGAAATCATGGTAGCTACATTGAAAACAAAATAATTTGCTTTAATTGTTTGAAGTCACTTTTTTCTATTGGGATAAGAAGCCACATATCTGGAGAAAAAAATTACACTGAAAAAGAAAGGATCTTAAAACACTGGTAGAATATGGTTTAAAAAGTCTGCACATAGAAAATTGTCACCACCTAAATTAATGCTGATCCCCTCCATTATTAAACATAAGCTTGATGAAGTATCTTTACAGTGGCAGGAAACAGTAGGGTTCTAAAATCCCAGTATCAATCTATTTTTACTATTGTACTTTTTAACCACTAGCAAACATGGATTTAGTTTGTTCTTGCAGATGATAATGTAAGTGCCATTGTTCAGCCCAGGATTTTTTTGTATGTATTGAATAATATTGAGAAAACTACGGAGTCCGACATGCTCTTTGCAGCATTACACACCGACTCAATATTAACTTTAGTGACCTCCGACTGGTGTAGCTGGGTGTCATTAGTGCCGACATGTATAATAACTTTACTGAACTTATGGTTACTCTTTGCCAGCAGCTTCAAATTTGCCTCGATGTCACCCGCTCTGGCTCCCAGGATGCACCTAACTATGGTCGTAGCTGCCGGCCTCACATACCGGACTATAGAGTCGCCAATCAGCAGGGTGGGTTTCTCAGCGGGTGTGTCGCTGAGTGGGGAAAAACGGTTTTATATGTGAAGCGAGTGATGGTGATCCACATGCCTTTGCTTTGGGCTACGCTTCCTTCGAACCGTCACTCAGCCGCCCTGACTGGCCGGCTGCTCTGGTGCTGCAGAGGAACTGCTAACTAAAGCTACTCTAAGCCGCTCCGCCACTGCGTTAGCCTGGCTACCTATCGCATCTGACGGACTACGGTCTAGTTGACGGAACCGAGCCTCTAGCTCGCTAAGCCTTGGCCTCCAAAGCTATGAATAAACTACACTTTATGCATTTACCACTCTCGCTAAAGGAGGCAGAGGAATAACTGAACATTTCACACACTGAGCAGCGGCAGGGAGAAACAGAGGGAGAAGAAGAAGCCATGCTAGGAAGCTAATAAGCTAATGAAGCTAAAGAACTGGCGATTAACGGCAGTGAGACTCCAAGGGAAAATGTGCGAAGCAGAAACTACGTGCAAGTGCTCAGATTACAACTTACAACAACAGTGTAAAGTTATCACCAAATCATGTTTAATTTTAAATTATAAAAGGTTAAAGGAATCAGAGACCATTAAACATTCAAACCACCAACAGGAACCACCAACAGAAAGTCTGATTTGAACTCTTTTTGCCTCAGAGACTACTGACACTGCAGCCTGCTTAGCCTACAAGCTAACCAAGCTCAATAAGACTCCTTCAGTTTGATGGCCTCTCTTACCCAAGGTGTCTGCCACTGGGTTTAAGAATTACCGCCACAGATGACCTTGACTGGCATCTTCCTCCTCCATCTGATCTAACTTGCCAACTCACCAGGTACTGATCAGTTTACACCTCAGCTCTTCTCTTTACCTGAGTGTCCAGAACATACGGCCTCAGATCTGATGATACAACTATGAAGTTGATCATCAACCTATGGCCAAGAGTGTCCTAATGCCACATGCATTTGCGGACACTCTTATGTTCGAACATGGTTTGTTTGGAGAAACTGTGACTAACACATAAGTCCAACAGCAAAACACCACTTGTGTTCAGATCAGAGAGGCTGTTCCTCCTAATCACGCCCCTTCAGGTACCATTCTCATTCTACACGTGAACATTGAAATCCCCGAGCAGAATGAAGGAGTCCCCGTTAGGCGCACTTCCCAGCACACATGCCAAGGTCACCAAGAAGGCTGGGTACTCTGAACTGTGATAGGCACAGACGACAGTCAGACCCATTCCCTGACTCAAAGGCTCAGGGAAGCTACCTGCTCATCTACTAAGGAAAACCCCAATATACAGGCTCCAAGCTGGGGGGGCTATGAGCAAGCCCACTCTAGCCCATTTCCTCTTCTCCCTGGGCAACTCCAGAGTGGGAATAAGGTCCAGCCTCTCTCGAGAAGATTGGTTCCAGAACCCACGCTGTGCACTGAGGTGAGCCTGACTATATTTTGTCAGTACTCTCAACCTCATGCACATGCTCAGGCTACTTTCTCCACCAAAGAAGTAATATCTCATGTCTCAACAGCCAGTTTTGTCAGCATGCAAGGCCCACACTTTTGGCTGCTGTCCAAGGCACAAAGCACCTGACCCATACAGACCCTTCTGCAGGTGGTGATCCCACAGAATCAACAGTGACGACTAACAGTTAGTGTGATAATTACTTGATTAAATACACAATTTTATTCCAGCTTGGGCTGCACTCATTTTGGTGCTGCTCCAGCAGCAACAATTAAAAATGAGGTTGATTGGACAGATTTCATCAAATTTAATATAAAGTAATTAGGGCTGGACAAGATAATGCGTTATTATCGAATTAACTCATTAACTTATTAACGGCAACATTTATTTTATCGTGCATTAACACATGTTGCTCACATGCTTTTGTTTTGAAAAGTCTGTTACTGGCTGCTGCGGAACCAGGAAGAGAATTGATTAGAAAAACATGAGAAAAGCTTAAAACAGACATGAAGAGCAGTAAAGTTACAGAACTTTAATGGACATTTTGGTTTTAAAGTTCTCCCAGACGGTGGATTCGACAGAAACAAGGTTTTTTATAACCACTGCCAAATTGAACTCACTATTAAAAGTTTCTCAGAATTACCTCAGAATTTCCTTGTTTCAATGTTATGATTGTGGCTCAGGATTTCGTCGGTTGAGTTTTTTTTTAAAAAATTTTTCATAAAAAACAGGATGACATTAATGCCCTGGCAGTGGCAATAAGCTTTATTTTATTTTATATTTTTTAAGATGAGATTTACACTAAATATGTGTTACTGACAAGTGCTGATGTTAAAAGTATTTTAACAACAAATGTTATGGCACTTTTGACCATATGCAGCAGAACATTTAAATAAAAGTGCACTTTACACTACTTTTGAATTCAATATTTGATTTTGCGTATACAGTGTGATTAATCATGATTAATCAGGGTAATCATGCAATTAATCGCAATTTAAAAATTTTATCGTTGCCCAGCCCTAAAAGTAATATTAATTAGCATCATAGGTCATCATAAGATAAGCCAGCCAACTAAAATAGCTAACTGAAATAAATAACTCAAAATGTTTTTAAGCATGAGTCACTCATACAGCTATATATATCAGTGTACTCAGCTCTCAGCAATGTCAGAAGCACATAATGGCAAACATCCCTCCCCACTGAAAGATGAGAAAACATGGCAACAGCAGGCCTCTGGAGGACAAACCCCTGTAAGAGAAGCAGGTGAAGATGCTTTCAGCACAACAGAGTTCTCATGTCGGAGTGAGCTTTCTTTGCTATTAGCACACAATCAGAGGAGCGTTTACATTCAAATGGCTGAATAAAATGATTTCTTAATTATTTATTAGCAAAGGCTTCAAATAGAACTTGCTTTTTTTCTCTTAAATTGGTATGTTCATTAACAGAGGAGTGAGGGTTAATATTAATATTTCCTTCCTCGTGAACTTTATTTCCTGAACCGAGCTAACGAGAAGTGGAGACTAATGAGGAGTTTTATCTTATAGTCTGTTTCACAACATGTAAACAGCTTTGTTCTTGTAACAAAAATTTTGGCTTTATTTAGGATATTAAAATCTCTTAATGCTCAGCAACACATTCATTTTGTCATACAAATTCATCACATTTTTTTTTTCCTTTTGAAAAATGAATTCATAACTGATAGAGTTTCAACAAAAAGACTGACAGCACACAGACAGGACAGAGCAGGACTGTGAAACCAAGAGTTTCCCACAGTCAGGGAGAACCGGGGAGGCATTCTGAAATGTATCGTGTTATAATTTAATGCCATGAATGCAGCTCTGGCTGATCCATCAGTCAGTCCTCTATACCTTCCTCTCCTTTTTCTTTGCCTGCACAAAGTGCAGGGGAGTTACCATGGTAACATTGCCTTGTGTCTCAGTCGTGTTGAAACTCAATTATATCTCAGTTTTCCTTTTAATTTTTGTAAATTGACATTAGACTTTCAGGATATCCTAGAAATTATTGAAAAAAGCAGCATGCAACTAACAGGTTTTCATTAAAAAAAAAAAAAAAAAAACTTAACAGATACAATTATTTAGTTATCATATTATTTTGATATTTACTCTTGAATGGTTCTTTACTTGTTCAAAGATGTTGCACACAAATGGTCTATAAATGTAGGGAATGTAACTTACTTTACTTACTTTACTTTTTTTTAATACCCAAGACCCTCTGGCAATTATGAATCGTTTCAAGTTTGCTCCCATATCTACCACCATCAGACCACCATCAGAGGAGTTATTTTTCTTTTTGTAAATTATAAAAAAAATGAAGAAAAAAAAGTAAAACAGGAATGCTTATTTTAGCTTCTCTCTTTAAGGAATTGGACCCATCTTAAGAGAAGTAAGAATGCATAATTGCATTCATTATGTATTTTTTCTTAGTGGCTAAAAAACCTCAACATTAGAAATATTCACCTTTCTTAGGTTATTGAACAACATAGAAAACAATTACTTTTGCTAAGCTTCTACAAGCTCACGAATCATGGTTGTGTGCTTGGCTTTTGGTTTGGGGGTTTGTTTGGTTTTTTTTTTTGTTTTGCTTTTATTGATCTTTCCTGGTACTTTTGTTGGTTATGTTTCAGACTTGTTTTTTTGCCCTTTTTCCTCTTTTCCAGTTTTGTGTTTAGTTTGTGTTCTTTAATGCTTCATATTGAAAGTAGCTGAGGTCTAAATCCTGAACTTAACTTTACTATTTTGAGTGCACAAGTGAGTTGACAACACTGCCTTTGCAAAATTCACTGCAAGTACCCAGATGATGGACTCAAAACAGTCAGAAAATTAAGTGCAGACCTCTAAACGCTTTGCGCACTAGATAGCTGCCATCTTGTTAACATAGCTGAAGTGGTGTCAAACCAATTTGTGCATTTTTGGTTAAAAAGAGGACAGTGGTCTTCCATTGAACAAAGACATTTTGGATGATTTATTTTGTTTGTTTGTTTGTTTTTAGGAATTTACGGTCAACGAAAAGTCAAGTCTCTGCAGTATCATGGCAGTACTGAAGCAGCCAAAGTAGAACATTTGTCCTCATCACTTCTGGTAAGAGTACAACAACACTTATACATTGGAACAGTACTCAGTAGTACACGGCACATGTATAAATACTACACTGCTGGTCAGTCATCATTCTGTTCTATTCCTCAACTTTGTTTAAGCTGGTGGCGGGGAGACTCGTTTAGCTCTCGCTGCATACATCCATCCAAATGTCTACTCCTGCCTACTCTGATAACTACCCTAAAAGGAATAGCCTGGATTTAGGTACTGTTATCAGCCACATTTGTTAACTGCAGCTCCCCCCTCATGATCCGGGCTCTTGTTATCGGCTAGGTTGAGTTTAGTGCCTTGGACAATAAGCCCCAAGGGTCTGTAACAATGTGGGGCTAGAGTAACCAATCAGAACCTGTGTTGTTAATGGCAGAGGCCCACCCAAATCTGTACACTTGTGGGGACTGATTCAATATTAACCACAACGTCTTGTGTTAATTTTATATATATATATATTTTTTTTGTCATTAAATTTTTTATTTAGTTATTCATACACACCTAAACATACAGTCAAACTAGAAAACAAAACAGACACCAACGACAAACAATATATCAATCTTGCAGCCATGTACACAAAGACCTCCTGTATATCAATATTTCCTCTACAAAAAAATACGTTCCCAGGCCCTCCTAACATGTTCCTCTTCATTGTTAATTCTAGCCAACATGTGTTCATATGATGCAACTTCCGACATCATTTCCATCCATTTTTTAATATCTGGGACAACTGTACTCTTCCAAACTCTGAGGATCGTTCGAGCAACTGTGATTATTCCAACTTTTAAAACCCCCCTTTCATGTTTAGGTATATTTAGCATTAATTTTATATTTATTAAGCAGGTTGGCAGGGTTAAGCGACAGCATTTCATTGATTAAACATTGATTAAACATTGATTGAACATTGGAAAACAAACTCTAATTCTACTTCAAAAACCAAGCTGTGGCTTACGAATTGATTCATCTGTGTTGATCCAAGGATGGTTAGGGGTAGGCAAATGGCCAGTTTGCGCTTTTTGAGGCTGCTGTGGAGCGAGCTGAGCGGTAATACTTTGTAGCGCCACCTTCTGCTGCAGTTCCAGCTGCCAGTCTCTTGGGGTTTGTCTCTATCAGTTTAACACATCCAGAGACTAAATTCTTGCTCATTCTTCCTGTAAAACAGCTGGAGCTCAGTGAGGTTGGATGGAGAGCGTTTGTGAACAGCAGTCTTCAACTCTTTCCACAGATTCTGGATTGGATTCAGGTCTGGACTTTGACTTGGCCGTTCTAACACCTGGATACGTTTATTTGTGAACCATTCCATTGTAGATTTGTCTTTATGTTTTGGATCATTGTCCTGTTGGAAGATAAATCTCCGTCCCAGTCTCAGATCTTCTGCAGACTCAAACAGGTTTTCTTCCAGAATGCTCCTGTATTTGGCTCATTCTTCTTTCCATCAAATTTTAACCATCTTTCCTGTCCCTGCTGAAGAAAAGCAGGCCCAAACCATGATGCTGCCACCACCATGTTTGACAGTGGGGATGGTGTGTTCAGGGTGATGAGCTGTGTTGCTTTTACACCAAACATATCATTTTTCATTGTGGCCAAAAAGTTTAATTTTGGTTTCATCTGACCAGAGCTCCTTCTTCCACATGTTTGGTGTGTCTCCCACGTGGCTTGTGGAAACTTTAAACCAGACTTTTATGGATATCTTTGAGAAATGTCTTTTTTCTTGCCACTCTTCCATAAAGACCAGATTTGTTCAGTGTAGGACTGATTGCTGTCGTATGGACAGACTCTCCCACCTCAGCTGTAGATCTCTGCAGTTCATCCAGAGTGATCATGGGCCTCTTGGCTGCATCTCTGATCAGTCTTCTCCTTGTTCCAGATGAAAGTTTAGAGGGACGGCCGGGTCTTGGTAGATCTGCAGTGGTCTGATACTCCTTCCATTTCAGTCTGATTTCTTGCTCAGTGCTCCTTTAGATGTTTAAAGCTTGGGAAATCTCTTTGTATCCAAATCCAGCTTTGAACTTCTCCACAACAGTATCTTGGGACCTGCCTGGTGTGTTCCTTGGTCTTCATGATGCTCTCTGAGCTTTAACCAGAACCCTATCACTAAAATGGGTCGTACAGTAAAAGACAGTGGAGGCCAAAATTAAATGTGACACAAGCCCGGAGCCAGATTTGACATGAAGAATATCACCTCCTAGCTTTCCCGCCCTCACTTTCATCTCTTTCCATTCTCATATTTGTTTCAGCAGGAGGTCCGTAACCCCATCTTCAGGAGTTCAGCTTGCGTCTTGGCCCATATTCTCTCATTAGCTCTACCAACTTCTCTCTACATCTCTGCTTCTCCGACCTCCTCCATCTCTGCTACTGCAAATTTACTTTTGTTACTTATACAGTGAAACCGAGAAGAACACATACAGGCAAAATTGCATGTCATATAAGTGGTTGAAAATAAAGGCCAGAGGCAAGCTTTAAGCTTATATAAAGGAGACAAAAGTGAACAAGGCTTGGCTGAACTGAGGGAATGGAGCAGAAATGTCAGCAGGGTAGCTTTTTGTAACATTATTTCAGGTTCACAAATGGCACTGTGTAAATTAAATGAACCTGGCCACTGAAAATTAAAATGTGCTACAATCTGATGTTTTGACCCAAACACATAATGCGAAGACAAGGTAAATTCTTCCGCTTTTTGAGTTTCATCACTTTTCAGTGAAGTCTGATATTAACGGGAGTCAGCAGCAGCAGCATGACTGACACTGAATGCCGTTTTTTTTTTTTTTTTTTTTTTTTTTTTGTCATTTGCAATAACGATAAATTAAGCATCACAGCAAATTTCCACACGGTGGTTGCTATTATGCAACATAAAGCATTTTCTAGTACAATAAAACCCTCATTTGAATAGATGCAATCAAGCTTTCTGGCCCTGAAAGATGTATCAAATGATACCAGGTAATAGATGAACACAAATCGAACTTATTTTCTGACATCATATGCATGATAACAAAACAAGCACTATTGCCTCCCATCAGGAGAACAAGGCTGCCTGTTGTAGCTCATTTCTAAAATGGCCAAAGTGTGTTTATTCACCTCTGTAACGGGATGTAGGAGTGATTTGCCAAAGTGCTCAGTAACGGCACAAATAAAAGCAGTGCAAATACAAACAGGCTGTTTGTTCAAGGATATCATGCTACACTGTAGTAATGGTTCTGCCGATGCCACCGGCTCTGAGAGCTGCCGTCCTAATGCACTTGCCTCCTCATCATTATAAAGCACTTCAAAGAACATTAAACCCACAGTGTGGGGCTGGGTGTCCAGTTGTGGAGCCTGTGGCATCTCAACGGCCCTGATGCGAGGATGCCAGCGCTTTGGCTGATCCGTTGTCTGAAAGCACACTCCTTGCTGTGGGGGATGTATGGCCGTTTGACGGCCAAAGCTGCAGCTTCAGTGGATTTTTACTGTAGGATGGTGACGTAAGCAGCATGTGCTTTGAAATGGCTGTGTCCTTTTGTACAGCTGAAATGGAGCTGATGTGAAAAAGCTCTCTGGTGGCTCTGTATGCGTTGATTTAAATCCTTTATCTTCACTGCAGTTTAACCAATGACAGGTTATCTAAAACTCTTGTCATTACCTCTGGAAAATAACTCGGTTCATACAATTATTTAGATGCAAGTCATAAAGACAAATCTGTCTTCCATGCTGGTTACTGTGCCCTTAAATATTTGCTGTATCCTTTCATATGGAGTCTCTGTGGGACTCTGGACCTCATGCTGGTGAAAAAGTTATTTTTACTGATGCGGGTTTTATGCCCCAGTACATCAAAGGTGGCAGACAAAACCACAGATGACTTTTCATCAATAACTTCTACTTTATCTGGCTGAGCAGAAAAGATATTTACAGTATTAGAAAGGCAGAGTGGAGGATGACAAAAGAGCATTAGAAGCAACTGAATCCAAACTCCATTCACCTCCGTTTGTATTGAGATGGCAAGAATCTAAGCTGCAGTTATCTTCAAGCTTCAACAAAGAAAAGTGAAACTCGAGCAGAGCAACCCCAGTGTTGTAGATCTCAAAAGATCAGAAGAGTTGTACTCATAAGACTGTCCCAGTACGGATGTCACACTCTGGAGAACACTAAACATCACTCCAGCAAGGTAAGATTTTCAAAGGTGGCTACATACTAGACAATTTTCAAGTCGTTCCCAATCTAAAAAAAAAATAAGACATAAGAACAGATTGTATTTTGCATCAGCAATAAAGATAAATGAAACACCATGGCAGTTTCCACACAGGGGCTGTTATAGTGGAGCATGGCAACAAGTCTTATCAAGTAGAATCCGACATAAAACATGCTTTCTGGCCTGCAGTTGAGAGCTTTGTATTTTTACGCCAAACAAACATTCTGTATCCATGTATAGTGAAATCTTCCACGAGCTATATCATAAAATGGGGTTTGCTTTGTCAGATTCTACATGAACAGAGCATGTTCATGAGATGGACAGTTTTCAGACATTTCTCATGATGTTGCCAGTCCAGCCAATGGGAAACTGGGATATAGTCAGCATAGTGTTGAGATACATATCGATGCCGCATTCATTGTAAAAGTCAAGGTTTACACCAGCGCACAAAGAAAGGAGTGATCATCTTATTTATCACACACACTGTTTTGTTTTTGTTTCCATAATGTCTTGGAAGAAATGAGAATTTGGTTGTGTGGATGCAATGAAAATCTTCCTGTTAGATTTAGCCGGCTGGCCCAAACAGAGACGATGGGATGTGACATTGTTGTGGTTCTTCCAGTTGATGTCTTTCATACTATGAATCCAAACTGAACACCGCAGGCCTACACTGGAATTTAAACTGATATACTGATATAGCAGGGATTACAGGGTAACATCTTGGAGGTTTGTTTCCATTTTTACTAATCTTTTCTTTAAGCCTTTTTGGCAGAATGAGTGCATGCTCTGTAATTCTTTTAGATTCTTTCAGTCCACCTGGCAAACACACTGGAATAAATCCAATCATTCCAACGTGTCGTTTTGGAAGAGCACAGAGTGTTTGGAGAAAGGACAAATATTCCAGAGTGACTGTCACACATTAGTATGAGTGGCTGAGCCAACACAGAGAGGCTGCTGGGACAGTGACAGTTTCACAGAGAGAACATGAATTTGTTGCAGTTTTCCAATCTTTCAAACTCAACAAGCACTTCTCACTGTGTTATTCGGCTGCTTTGAGGATTAATTAGCATGATCATGTTGAAATGGATTCACTGCAGAGGAGGAGAGGACTGCTTCTTATTTTACACACCGTTGAAGTTTGAAATAGAGAAAAAAAAAACAGAAAATATTAACACATGGCTTGCTCATATTTCAATTTTGACTTCTAAGTTTTGTCATCGAACAGACACTCATTGCTCTTCCCTGAGATCTAATAATTTGAAAAACACGGTTGTACAAATACACAACAAACCTACTCCAGTGCAGAAACGAAGGTACTGAGTCATCCATGGAGCTGCAGAATCCACAATATCAATGTGAAACTGTCACAGCAGACCAGGGTGAACCCTGATAAATGCTCATTAGGACATGAATGGTGTCCCTTTGCACAACATGCTACAGCAATAGCTGACAACTTGGTAACAAGCTGTCAGCTGCAACCACAGAAAGAACTCTCCGTATCCCGCATGTCCATGGTCTCTTGTCTTGCTGATCATCTTAGCCCAGGTATGTCTGAGCTAAGCGCTGTCCATTCCTGACAGTCCTATATCGACTGTCCTGCTAAACACTGATTCCCATATCTCTTCTGACATGATCAGTGGTGTGTAATTGCATTGTGTATATATAGTGCATATAAAAAGTATATAAACTATATTAAGTATAGAAATTGTAGTTTTTTTAATAATGTGGGACCAATAAGATATTCATTATATTGTGAATATTTTAAATAAGAAAGTCTAAACAGCTTGATTGCATAAATCTGAACACTCCTCCCAACTAATATTTAGCACCTTTTTTTTTAATTACTTCACGTTTTTGTGAATAAGTCTTTTTTAACTTAACATATCTAGACTTTGAAATTGTTTTCAATTCTTATAAAATAAATTCAAGTTCCTTTGAAATGTCAGGGGATCTCTTGTGTGTGGCTCGTTTTTGTGTCATTCCAGTCTGGGCTGTGACTGGACCATTCTGAGTTTTGTTTTTTAACTTTTCTGCAGCCATTTCTTGGTTGAATTTAATGTGTGCTTTGGCTCATTGTCATGTTGGAAGGTGAAATTCTTCATTTCTTCTCGAGATATTAATTTTCCCGTCTATCTTGACAAATGCCCCTGGCCCAGCTGTAGAGAAGCAACCCCAGAGCATAATCTTACCCCCACCGTGCTCGTGTTGACATGAATGATGCTTTGTTTGGCTTTGCTCAAACATACCATTCAGAATGAAGCAACCTTTGTCTCGTCAGGTTACAAAGAATTGCTTCCGTCTTGCCACCCCACAATTTCCTTCAGTGTTGCAGTTGGCTTCTGCATTCTTCTTGTGGGATTGGTGCACTGTCACGTTGGATTCTGAAAGATATTTATTTCCTAGAAATATTAAGAAATATACCGATTGACCACTGCCAAAGACACCATACAAAACATGGCTTGTTGAGTAGCAAAAGGGTAAGGAAATTAAAAAGGCAATTTTCTGCTAATTGCTCTCTGAAACGTAAGAATGCAGCTCCTATGAATAAAGTGGTTTACATGGTTCTGGCCACTTGTCAGTGTTAATGGATCATTAATGCAGATGGAACTAGCGAGCCACACTCTGGTTGCCAAGACGTGCTAAAAGGCACTCAGCCTCTCTGTGTGGACCCGTCTCAGTCTGTGAGCTTTGCTTTTTTTTTGGGTGGTAATTTACAGAGATGCTCATCTGCTTTAAAAAAAAAAAAAAAAGTCACTGTTCATTTCTTTTTACAGCTTCCTCTGGTATGTGCAAGAATATTTACAGGATTTGCTGTTTTGGTAAAATAAGCGGTGAAAATGTAGAACCCTTTTTTTGGGAAAAAAAATGGTCTGTATTGTTCTGTTTTGTTTTAGTAAGTGAAACAAAGCTAAAGTAAGTTCTTAATTTTTCATTTAATCAAATTGCTAGCGACAAACTTTAAGCATCTGGAAGACATATTCTCCTCTCATGAGTTCTTCTTCATATTTTTCTATAAAAGCAATCATTTGTCGCCTAAGATAATAATAATAAGGGACTTCTGAAACTACCACATGAAGCCACCACGATTTACTTTTTTTTCATCCCAAGCCAAAAGAAGAAGATGAAGAAGACACTGTTTATCCGGTCAAACTGTGATCAAAGTATTGAGCACAGGAGTGGGCCACTTAAGTGGTTCATTTCCCGAAAGAGCCCACATTCCTCAGCCTGTGTTTGCAAACCGCCAATTATGTGACAGGTGCATGAGGCAGGTAATATCTTGTGAAAGCATTCAATAATCACTCATGCACACAGACACATGCATTTTCTGTTCTTACATTAATAGTGTGTATGCCATCATAAGTTATTCACAGAAGAGAAGATTCAGCTTCAGGCTTTGTCACGATTGAGGCTTTCAGTGCTTTGACTGCAGGAATACTTTAGGCTAAAAACACATAAACCCACACTGATTGTTCCTGCTCGCCAGGATTAATGGCAGCATTTACCTAGACACAGAAATCCTTGTACTTCCAATAATAAGCAAATTAGTCAAATTTGTACATGACAATTATTCAATTTAAATCATTTTTATAGTGTAAATAATCAGTTGTACAAAGCAAATTTGATGACCTTACTGATCTATAAACATCTTGATTGGCACTTTATAGTAATTATTTATAGTTTTTAGACCAAACTTGGTACAATGCAATATTATTATAAACAGATTTAATGGCTCTAAAGGTCAGATGTGTCATAACATGTGGTGATGGCTCTGTTTTTGGTTAAATTTTCTCTTGTATTTTTTCTTTTTTTTTGGATTATCCATCTTCCGTATTTCAGTTAACTTTACTTCCTGTCTCATCTTGAAGGTATTTCTTTCCCTGTGAAATTTCTGTGAGCCCTTGCATTCTGTGTCTGGTAGATCCACCCCTGTTTTGAGTTCTGTTGATTTCATCTTGGCTCTGTTCCCTCACACACCTCTTTACTATTAGTCATCACCTCCCTCCATATTTACTTTCCTTGGTTTTCTTGGTTCTCTGCCAGATCCTTGAAGTCATCCCTGGGCTTCTTTGTTCCTCCCATGCTCAGGTTTTTGCCTTATTTTTTATTCATGTTTGCAATCTGGATTGTTTTGGTCTTTCCTGACAGGTGTAATACAAAGTGAAATAAGTGACTTTGCAAGATTTATTGAATTTAAAGGATTTTCTGTGACACAAAGGTGACTCTCATTTTTCCTGGCTTTGATAGCCATAATGATTTATGCTCGAACGTAACCTTCTCCAGAGCGTTTTGGTTTGTTGAAACAGGTTCGATACAGATAAAAGTGGCACTTATTTTTACACGTAAGCAAAATGTATAATAAAGCACAGCAGCTATAAGCATCAATTTCAATTATGTTCTTTGTTGTTTGTGTTATATTCTTTCCTCATAATTTACATGGTGGAGTCTAAAGTGGTTTAATATGTAAAGATTGGATATTTTTTTGGATGGTATTTAGTTATAATCCCTAAAAATATCTTTAAAATATTAAAGGAGCTGCTTTGCTGTGTACTTGTGTTTTGACTAAAGATTATTACAGACATTTTGATCTAAGGCAGTTGTGCCTACTGTTGAAACGGGATAATGTGTTTGCTTTAAAATACTAGTGTCAAATAATCACTTTTGTGCCGATGGTCTCCTTTGAGTTGAGTAAAAAAGAAATTAGACAATTAGAATTAGATTAAGTGTCATATCAGGACAGTTTCCCCAAACCTCCTGTCACCTTGATGCTGATGTTCTTAACAGATGGCCGATGAAGACTTTGGCTGACACCCTTCAGGCAACCAGGATGTGCAGATGGGAAGGAAAAGCCTGAAAGGCAGAAAGACAGAATAGCAATAAACTTTACAGAACTAGGATCCTTCATGATGAAGCTAAAAGAAAAAAGAAGTGATCTCAAAAAAAGTGATGCTCTTGTCCAGACTGCAGGCTGACAGCTAAAGTGAGATGAATGTGACAGCATTGGGAAAGACTGAAGGATGAAAAGCAGGAGTGGCCCACATTCCCACCTGATTACACAGCCATGAAAGAACAAATCTTTTATGAGGTCAAAAAAAGAAAAAGCTTTGTGTGTGTGCGTGTGTGTGTGGTGTAATCAACAATAACACCAGATTAGAAGTTTAAAATAATAGAAAAATAGACATAGAAAAGGTATTACTGTAACAGTCTGCTGCAATTATTTAGCAAATAAATGAATAGCTGTAAATTATTTTTTATTGTGTTAATTACAATGTTTTCATGTAAAAAATATTAAATGTTAAAAGGATTCGCTGCAGGAAGGAGACAGAAAATGGGAAGGCTGGAACTGGAGTAGGTTTGATGCTCAAAGCAGTTTTGGGTATAACTAGAACAAAGGCATCATAGACTGAGCTCAGTCTTGTGGAATGAAGAGAAGAGTCCTCTGACAGGCTCCTTGTTTGAGGTTTTTGTTGTTCGAGTTTCCTGAATAGGAAGAGAAGAATATTTGACAATTTAAGGAGGCTTAAGTATCTTGCAGTGTAATAGAATAAATGTGTCACTGATTTCACATTTAGGGAAAAAAACAACGGAGGGAGCTGTTAATCAATGCCTCCTTTGTGCCAAGGTATGCCAAGTTTGTAGGTTCATTTTCAAAATCATTAGAAGCTCCCATTGTCAGGAGTGTTGCTTCAATGAAGTACTGTAGTACATGTGAGTGGTCTAAATACTAATAGGAATGAGACTTTTTAATTTTTCAATTTTTTATTATCAGGACACTCCTCTATGTGTCTGAAATATAGGACAATATGAATGAAAACCTTATCTGTAGCAGATTTATCCCACTGCATGTGAGTTCACCTGACTGCAAGCACTCTGACTCAGCCATGCTCACATTGTTCATGCACAGCTTGGTGCCAGATTCTGCCAGAAGAGGCTGGCAAAAATTATCCTTCCCCTTTCAATACAATGTCACCTTTTCTGTCACCCTGACATGAATTCCTTTGGAGCGCAAATGAATTCTCAGGAGTGACGATGCAGATTGCTAGTCCGTCAGATGACAAACAAAAGTGCTAATCCTCCCATGTACACTGTAAGAAATTTCACAGTAAAATTACATTAAATTATTGGCTAATAATTGCATTCATTTCACAGCAATTTGCTGTAAATATTTTCACAACAATTTACAGGAATCAATTCCCAGTACTTTACTGTAATTATTCCACAGTAATTTACAATCAAACAGCAACTCTCTACCGTAAATTCATGGTTGCCATGCCCAAGGAATTACCATGATATAGCAGTAATTAGCTGTGGACTTACTGTAAACTAATGTGAAATAAATACAGTAAATTGCTGGGAAAATATTTACGTTGAATTCCTGTAAAAGTAATGCAATTATTAGCCAATAATTTACTGTAAATTTACAATTCAATAAAAAAAGTGTAATATATTGTAAAATCAATTTGTTAATTTGTAATTTTACTGTATCCTCTCACTTTATGCTCAAAAAAGAAAATGGAACAAAATTATGATTTGTTTTCACTTTTTAATCAAGGTTATAAGTGCAAAGTGCAATATTACATTTAACAGGTTTCCCAGGCAAACATGCTGCCAACATATTCAGTACAAATCTTAAGCAAAAGTATAAAATGTGCAACAGCTAAAATTTGCAACTCTAAAAATGTAAACAGTTAAACCACTCACAGGAAATAGATTTTTTTGACAACATACAGTGTCTTGCGAAAGTATTCAGCCCCCTTGAACTTTTCAACCTTTTGCCACATTTCAGGCTTCAAACATGAAGATGTAAAGTTTAATTTTTTTGTTAAGAATCATAATAAGTGGGACACGATTGTGAAGTGGTATGATATTTACGGCTATTTTAAATTTTTTTTTAACAAATAAAGAACTGAAAAGTGAGACGTGTAATATTCTTGGGCCCCTTTACTTTCAGCAAACTGACTCCAGAAGTTCAGTGAGGATCTCTGAATGATCCAATGTTGTCCTGAATGACTGATGATGATCAATAGAATCCACCTGTGTCTAATCAAGTCTCTGTATAAATGCACCTGCTCTGTGATAGTCTCAGGGTTCTGTTTAAAGCTCAGAGAGCATCATGAAGACCAAGGAACATACCAGGCAGGTCCCAGATACTGTTGTGGAGAAGTTTAAAGCTGGATGGTTCACAAATAAACGTATCCAGGTGTTAGAACGGCCAAGTCAAAGTCCAGACCTGAATCCAATCCAGAATCTGTGGAAAGAGCTGAAGACTGCTGTTCACAAATGCTCTCCATCCAACCTCACTGAGCTCCAGCTGTTTTACAGGAAGAATGGGCAAGAATTTAGTCTCTGGATGTGTTGAACTGAAGACAAACCCCAAGAGACTGGCAGCTGGAACTGCAGCAGAAGGTGGCGCTACAGAGTATTAAAGCAAGGGGGCCAAATAATACTGCACTTCACTTTTCAGTTTTTATTTGTTAAAAAGTTTAAAATATCCAATAAATCTTGATCCACTTCACGATTGTGTCCCACTGGTTGTTGATTCTTGACAAAAAATTTAAATTTTATATCTTTATATCTGAAGCCTGAAATGTGGCAAAAGGCCGAAAAGTTCAAGGGGGGCGAATACTTTCAGAAGGCACTATAAAATCAAAATGGCTGCAAATGGAATTGAGGGGTGTAATATTAAAACTGCATTTTGGGGCCTTATTGTGTAATGCTGGAATCATATGTCCATGACAGTTACCCCAGATTCTGGTCTGTTGAGGACCATGGCTTTGTTTAATCATTCTGGCTCCATCAAGTCTCTAAGTTTTGACACGTAGGCATCTAGACAAACTTATTTCAAGGACTCCATGTTTTGTTTATGATGCTTAAGACAAACTGTTTCCTACTGGCAATTACAACTTTTGACAGAAACCAACACAGTTGATGCGCAGAGCCCAAGGTTCAGTCAGGCAACAGATAACGTCACCCCCATTCAAAGTCTATGGAGACGGACACAGATGATGACGTATCCGACGCACCCATCTGAATCCAGCATAACTGTGAAGTTATCCATTGGAGTTACTCTATAAAAAATAAAGTCTTTTTCTGTGGCTTAGACACAAAAGCACACACGTATTCTACTTGCCATGCTCTAGGTTTCTTGAAATGGAAAACCTCTTTTTCTGACAGCTTCTGGTAACTAGACAAATAAAATCCCAACAGCCATAAGCGAGAAGATAGCTAGCTCACATTTTACAGGAAGTATCACCATGCACACACAATGTGTGCACATATAACCTATTGGCTGTTTATATATATATATATATATATATATATATATATATATATATATATATATATATATATATATATATATATAATGGCCTACTTCACTCTGTAGATGGTGAAAGGTTTTTTGTATTTTGACTTTTTTTTTGACAAAAATGACACCACCAATAGCTATGTATGTAAAGAAAAGATAAATAAAGAGCTGTCACTGTTTGGCTAGCTGTTACTGTACTGTTACTTTTATATCAAAGCTTCTGATGTTGTAAATATGATGAATACTATCTGTTGCCAATTATTCATAATTCACTGCTTAATGCATGTGATAATGTCTCATTTAAGACATTTCTTGCTGTCTTCAAATTTGAATAGTTTACGTAATTCTAATTTCCTCTGAAATCCCAAGAAACATCTATTAAATCTGAAGACTGGACCTAAATCAATATTTAGAATCAATATGGACAATGTAATTGCAATAAGCTCCTATTAGGACAGTACAAATGCCTCTCAAGAGTTCTGTGGCAAACATTAAGATACTGACAATAGAGATTATCTAACATCTGCCAGCTACTTTTCCTCTTTTTTTTTTAGAAAGAAAGATTAGAGGAAAGTTAACACATAACCTTTTAAAGGATCAACTGTTCTAAGTTGTTCCTGTTTGACATCAACTGAACTGAAATTTCTGTTGGCAACCACGGCATTTCTCTTCCTCTTAGAAGACATGTAACATGTGCAGGTTTCCTCCAGTTGAGTTCAGCTCGTACTGTATTTGGATTGTTTGTCTGATTTCATTGTATGTTGTTAGACTGTTACACAGTCGTAGATGAAGATAATTCTAACCGCTGCCGGAGTTTCACTTGAAACTAAGTAATAAATCAGAAAAGCAGTTTGAAACATAATACAAATAAACTTGTTTGCAGGAGATGTGATTATTAAAATGTGGAACAAACAAGAACAAACTAGTGTAATAGGCTCAAACAAATCTTGTTTCTGGAGAATAAGGAAGGTGTCTATGAATCAGTGGTGGAATACATATGCCATGAAAAATGCATGAGTTCTACCTTCTGAGACTAAAATTAGACAGAAACCGAATATGGTGAGTGCCCTTCAAGTATCACTTATCCATAAGCAAAAATAACAGGCAACTGAAGGAGAGGATATGTGGAAAACCTGCCACTCTACCAAACACTTGCTGAAATATGTAGGAGGCCATGTTGGTCAACACAATGAAGAAAATGATTCCTTTTGTTGGGAAGTGAAGTAGTGATTGCAAAGATGCAGTGGCAGTTCCTCAACTAGTGTGATTACGGTGTGACTTTCCTTCAGTGACAACAGCACTGAGGTGAAATGTAAATCAGCGTAAAGACTGACAGTACAGTAGGAACATGGATACGCACTTTTCAGTTCATACAGATTTGAGCATTTGTGCAGTAATTAAAAAAAAAAAAGGTCAGACGGGAGAGGGGGGGTTCAGCTGAAAACAATGCGATAGCAGCCAGTGGATTAGTTACTTCGTTAGAAAATTATTTAATGGGGAAAAACCTTAATGGACATGTTGGTCCCTAAGCCTCTAAACACAAGTTGTGTAGAATCATTGACAAAAACTACTTCTAAACAACTCCCTTACCATTGAAGGAGCAAAACAATGTGGTATTTCATCATTAGGTGAAACTTGCTTATATATTTTCTTAGGGATGCACGATAACTGTTTTTTAAAACCGATACCGATAACCGATAACTTTCAGCTCCTAAAGGCCGATAACCGATACGATAACCGATAACACACATATACCTAAGATCATTACATCAATACTATGAACAAAACCAAAAATAGTTTTGACTTTTTAAATGAACAGATATTTATTTTTTCCAATGAAAAACTATTGTCAAGCCTCTCCAACATTTTCTTAAAGCTATCAAACAAACCTATTTGATATCTCACATTAACTTAAATAAGGTGCATTACTTACTGATATAAAAAAAAAAATAAAGGCTCCTTGAACTGATGGAAATGCATGCATCAAAATTATAAACTGAAAAAATTAACATTTAAAGGATTTTGGCTTGTGGTTCTATTTAAATTAATACCTTTAATTAAAGTAAATGAGATTTAGTAGTTTTTATTTTTTAATCTCATGGAAGCTTTAGATGAGAGGAATGAGGGAGAGAAGACTGCTGCTGGCTTGCGCACGTTAGCATTAGCTTCCGTTAGCTCGCGTTAGCGCGATTTCAAAACTCCATGGAAGCGATTGTTATGTTCTAGGTGGCCGATCGGGTTTTACGTATTAAAGCTTGTGCTTCCCTCCTCGTAGAATTCGCTTGGAGCATTCATCACGAATAACCACCAAACTATCTTCTTCTGAAACTTTAACGAAGTTCCGCGCCGCCATGTTTGTTGTGATCAGCACAACGTAACGTAAATCCCGACGTTTCCTCGTTTGCTAGTCGTTCTCTCAGCCTTTTCTCTTTTTTTTTTTTATGTGTAATATGTGGGAAAATACTGCGAATATCATTTCAAGTTAGCAACTACTAAAATTATGACCGAGTTAACGAGTTGTTTTCTGGCATGAGGGGGTATTCTTGATTTTCCTTATTGAGTGTTTGTTTTTCTGATTATGTCGACGTTACCTTGAACATAACATTTACTCCCGGTCATTCAAAGCTCAGAGGGAGCGAGGCACTGCCGTGTTGACAGAAATATATGTTATCGGGGCTATTCGTCGTGATATCGG
The DNA here is from genome assembly GCA_018398805.1 of Hirundichthys speculiger. Classification (NCBI taxonomy): domain Eukaryota; kingdom Metazoa; phylum Chordata; class Actinopteri; order Beloniformes; family Exocoetidae; genus Hirundichthys; species Hirundichthys speculiger. The sequence continues at coordinate 667,131 of JAGFBZ010000653.1, forward strand.
AGTTATCGGGATGACGTCATTATTTCCTGTTATCGGCCCGATAGTTATCGTGCACCCCTATATTTTCTTAGTGTAGATTAAAAAAAAACTTGCACTAAACTTTTCGTATTCATTTAAAATGCTAAAAGTCCTTTAGTCTCGTGCATATTCAGTGTAGCTTGAAATCACAATAGGATTTTTGTTGCTATGTTGCTGTTTCTTTCTGTTGTCTTGACTCCTTGTATAACTGAATGTACTGCATCTGTGCCTTCCTTCACAGGTTTCCTTTCTGAACGCTGACTTCACCCCAGGTCTCGCTTTCTCAGTGGCCGGAGCTTAGATGTTGAGTTGCCGACATTTCCAGATATTTAGATGATTATATTATATTTGGATATTTACATGATGCGGTCTAGTGTCAGAGATGGCTCGGTGGTATTTGGGTTAGCCTTTTTGGGGTGATTTTAAATAATTCACACCTAATGATCAAGTGTGGACAAGTGAGTGCTGGTCACTTGTCATCTTGCAATCGAGAAAGCTTCCACTGAGGAGGCCATCTGGTTGAAGGGCGATCCTTTTGGCAACTTGCAAATCAGGCTCAAAATAATATTCTGTGAAGGTGGCTTTAAGGTGATAGTATAATATTGTGACTTAAGTATTATTAACAACAAATTCCAAGGAAACCAAAAGAAAACAGCATGAGTGATAACTACAAAGAACAGATGTGCATCCAGAGAGCTTGAGCCCAGCTGTTCAGTGGATGTATACACGGAGGAAGGCTTTTAGCCCAATTGCAGGGCTGTGAGGACTTCTGCATTTGTAATCAGTTGGCTTCCCTGTTTCTCTCAGTTTGGAGAGATGAGTCTGGTCTAACAGAAGCTTACACTGTCACTCATGAATAAATTGACTCCCCTCCACAGCCTGTTGTGTTCCTTTGCAGCCAAATTTACCTTTTATGGATTCTCCTCACGCCCATCTGTATCTGATAGTAATATTTAATGTTTACTTGCAAGTTTATATAATTTTGTTGACTGATATAAAGGATTTAGAGTGATTTACTTGAAATGTGAGTTTGAATAACGAAGATGAGGTTGGCTTTTCTTCCATGAAAATATATTTCTTTTAGTACTGCGTTTTAAACATTAAAGAACAGTAGCTGTGCGAATGTAATCAGATGCACTCGCTGACGCTCTGGAGAAAATGCAGACTATTATACAAACCATATAACAGTTGTGGATTTGCTTTTTTCATCTTATCTGAGGGTGTGAATTTGCAATTAAGATCAGTTGGAATGTTTTTGGTTTCCAGTGAATTAACATGAACTGTCTGATGCGGTAATACAAGAGTCAAGTCAAGATGCCTTTTATTGGACCACCAAAATACAGCCTGACTTCTTTTAGCAGCGCAGCTACATGTTTACTTTATCATGTGGAGTACTATTTTAGCTCATGATTTAAAGAATGTGATGGCAACGCATTAATTTTCCTTAGGGGAATAAAGGATTATTGAAGTGAAGTGAATATTATACAGCTGAAAGTTTAGACTTTAAGAGGCTCAAATGAATTTTTATAGCTTTTAGCTCAGAGGGTCCCCCTATTGGCTTGGAGGTTAAGTCACCTTTATGATATTGCCTGAGGTTTTCTCTTGTTTGCTCCCTTTCTATGTCACTAATACACAGTTGTTGCAGGAGACCAGGATAGAAGTCCAAAGTTACTTTAAGTGTTTTTTTGCCAGTAGTAGAGAAAAGAGACTGTTAGACAATGCTTCTTAAAATTTATTAAATATTCCTTCAAATCAAATTGAATCTGATTTTTGAATGTGGAAAAACTCTTTTGTGCTTCTTTTTAGGGTTCACTTTATTATGCTGTTGTGTAATAATTCAAATTAATGTATATTGGCTTACCAATAATTAGTGAGTTCTAGTAAGGCAATTGTACAACACTTAACAAAGCACTTGACTTGACAATCGGACAGAGGGTGCAAGTGGATTTAATCTCCATTTGTATACAAGATGAAATGGTCAAGTAGTGATAAAGGAAATGCAGTCATTTTAACCACTTGTTATCAGTACATTTGAGCCTTGAGCTAAATTCCTCTCAGCTAGCCACAGTAAATCATGGCGCCTGAACAATATCCCACATGGATTAGATATTCTACATTAGATACTGAGAAACAGGTCATAGTGACCTGATGCCATTTTTTCTACAAGCTCTTGTGTTTTCCAACATATTGTTGAAGAATCCAATTTAGCAATATCAAAGCTAAAACTGTCCTGTAGCTCTTCTCTACATGTAAAAAAAAAAATAAAATACATATTTGGTTTATAGATTGTGTGCCTTTGTAAGGCAGCTGAATTCTGTTGAAATTATTGTAATTTCAATTTGGCTAGTGGAGGCTGTATATATTTATAACCATCACAGTTATTTAAAATAAATTGGTGCTGTATTCTAGCCTGACTCACCATGGAAAGGTGAGGCAGTACATGGGAAACACATGGCAGTGATAAAATAGATCCCCCATATCATCTTATTATCTGCCTTCAATAAAAAAAAAAAAAAAAGCTTGCCTAACTTAAAATACTTTTCATTAATGACTTCACAGATGGTTCTATGTAACAAACCATCTGGTTCATCAGGTTATGGCTTCTGCTCCTTCAAACTACATCTCCGTCAATCTGTGTTTTGATATTTATTTGTAGCAGAGTCCTAAATTAATCAAAGGTGTATGGCCTTTCTTTCCAATATGTATTTCGAAATGTAGGAAATGTCACTGCTAAGAAACCAGCATTTATTATTTTAGGGGCAGCTGAAAGCAGTGCTACTAACCGGAAAGAAAAACTGCTATATGAAGACCTTTTGTGTTTATTCAGTGACAAAAAACATATGTCCCTCCATGCAATAGATTCAAGCTTAATAATTACTACTGTGGGACCAATCTGCAATACATGTCAACATATGGAAAGTGTAATATTAAAACTGCATTTTGGGGCCTTTGTATAATGTTGGTTCATAAGTTCATCATTCCAAGAAAGTTGTGGTCAAAGTGACCAGCAATCAGCACAGTTCAGCCCATTAAAATCACAATTAAATTACCTTTATCAACTTGAATAACATTTATCAAACTGTCAACATTATAACATTAATTATCTAAACAATAACGTTTTGCAGACACTGTATTTTAAAATAAACAGTAAACGATAGATTAGAACAGTAGATCGGAACATTCCCATTTCCACCACACAGTATAACATCTGTAGCCCCAAATATTCAAAATTTACATCTCACCTTGCATCCTTCACGTATCATTTTTGGCCACAGGCTGGCTGTCATATTTTCACTCACACTGAAAAGACATCCTCAGTGCAGAAACAAGCCAATTGTACAGAAGAAGTCCAAATTTGCCCTCAATACAATACAATACTAAGTAATTTCAGCTTCTACTTAGAGCCATGATGCGGCACTTTTAAATATGTGGTGCAACTAAGACCTTATCAACCACATAAACAAAAAATATGGAATCAAACAGGGCCCACAAGACAGACACAGACAGGGACAACACAAAACAGATATTCCACCCAATATTACTTCCCTAAAATTTGCAATTAATAATCAGTAAACCATGTCTTAACCTGAACCAATCAAATCAGCAGCTATAGCAGGTTAATTCTTACCATGTTATCCATTTCATTCATTCCAAATTATACCCTATCATCTTGAACCACTCTCTTTTTTTCCATGTCCAATAATAAGTCAAATCACTATGTCTTCTTACTAATGTAATTATCAGAACAAGGCATAAAAAATCATCTTTAATTTTGGTACTCAAACCCACAAATGTTTTAATTTGGTCTGATATGATCAATCCCCAATTTGCTATCACTCAATATTCTGAATACGTCAGAAAAACAATACCCCATTCTCCCCTACTAAAATTCAAAATTCAAACTCCAAATTTAATCACTTTAATCATTTTACCCGATCATCAACTGATTCTAATCTGAGCTCCAAACTGTACACATAGTGGGGACGGGACAATTGAGCTCCAAGCCTGTACACATAGTGGGGACGGGAGTTTGGCCGCTAAGAGGGGTCACATTTAGTAGACTGCGCTTCATTATTCCCTGTTTAGCTCGCAGTTGTGGGCTGTGCCCCTTTGGGTGGGAACCGTGTACTCTACTGCTGTGATCTAGATAAGCTCTTCATATATGCAAAGAAAAACCAAAAGTGGGAACTGTAATATTAAAACTGCATTTTGGGGCCTTTATATAATGTTGGTTCATAAGTCCATGACTTATGCTCTAGATTCTGGTCTGTTGAAGGACACAACTTCTGTTTACCATTTTGGCCCCACCAAGTCTGCTAAGATTTGACACATAGGCATCTAGAGAACTTATTCCAAGGTCCTGATGTTTTCATGTGATGTTTAAAGACTGCTGTTTCCTGCTGGAGATTTGTCATTTTCAATTATCCTGCATTCTGTGATGTGAGTTTAATGACCTCTCGATTTTGTATACAAACTGGAGAATAAACCCACAGTGGCACCTCTGTCGTAGTCTAGTGCATTGTTGAACAGCCGATTGACTGCCTCACTGGAACACATTATAGTGTATATACTTATAAATAAGATATAGCCAAATTTCTAAATTACAGAAAAAATTTTAAAACTAAAAGTATAATTGATTTTATAATTGCTTTTCTTTTAAAAATGGTCCCAAAAACTGTCTGTGTTGTCGTTTTCTCTGTGTTGCAGTGTCTCACCTTCTACTGCCTTTATCTCCATCTGCTGGCATTTGATTTAGACCTGTGCTTTCTTAAAAATAATACAGACATGTCACAAGTTGTGATTTAGTAAGACAGACAGAAGCTTTACAAAGAACTCTTTACAAAAAAGTAAAGAACTATTCCAACCAAAGCTGGCCACATGTTGGCTGTGTTTCAAGTGACACCTAAATCTGTCATATTTTACATTTAAACAAAGGAAAGAATTTTCATTGTCATCTCTGAATGTGCTTTAGACAATCAAATATTCTTGAGCAGAAAAATTTACTTTTCTCATCTCTTTTTAAAATATGCAATACAATAAAATCTTGACACTGAAAGCTTTTTAATGTATCAGTTTTAATGTTACAACATGTTTGTTACATTACCAGGATGGATAACCCAGATCAGTCTGTCAATAGCAATCAAAAGTCATGCAGCGGGCTCCTGACCAAGCAATAATATGTGGTGATTTAAAAGCGACTGTGGTTTGTCACTGACCAACTCTATTATATTTCAAAAATAAAAAAAAAATCTATAATTTTATGTTAGAGATGACCTGCAAAGGATTAGGAGAAGGCACAGAAAGACAGAAAAATATTTTAGATCAACAGGCCTTTCCATCCTGGAAGATTCCATGATGAACAGATTAAATGGTGAAAGGTGAAGATTTCAGGTTTGGGTATAAAAGGGACATCAATCAAATATTTGGTCATTCCAAGATTTTAGGTCTCTTCTCTGTGTCATGGTTTGGGGTTTCTGTTAGTTTTGGTGCTCCTGTGTTTTTTGTTTAACACCTATGTTCTCTTTTAGTTATTTTACAGCTGTAGTTTTAGGGGCTATGTGTTTTGGGTTGTTCTATTTTGGTCATGATTTCTATGGTGTTTTGCTTGTTAAGACTTCATTCTTCATTTAATGTAGTTTCTTTGCCTTACTTCCTGTTTTATTTTGAAACTTTTTTCCCTTCTTAATTGACTTTCTTTGTTGATCCTCTAATTATCTCCATCTGTACTCATCAGCTTCTCTGTGTTTAAGTATGTTTTGACCTGCCTTTCTTTCTTCCCCTGCTAGTCCATTGTCATCTCTGTTTGTTGAGCTTCCTCCATGTTCCACCCTGCTCTTCCTCTGTATGCTTGCCTGTCTTGCTCACCTTCAATCCTTATTTTTTCCTTTTCAGATATTCTGCCTTGGTAGTGCTTTTTGTTTAAATAAAAGTTCAGAGTCCTGTCTCTTGTTCTTCTGACAGTCTTGACCCATCAGAGTAATCATCAACCATTTGTCGATGGAAACAAAAATTTAATACAAATTTGTAAGAACTTAGTCCTTTAAATGTCTACACTCTATAATATAATGATAAGATTCAGGTAAGATTTATGGAGTCTGAGGACAACTCACTGTGTAAAGGCCAATGCTGAAAATCACTGGCTTATGTATGTGATGTTTGACCCTATGTGAGACTGTCATGCTCCATGGTTAATATTGTCACATTGGCTTAAGTGTTCCTAAACTCAGTTTGGTAGAAAAACAGCACAGGGTCAGATGTCAGATGATTGTCTCAGCATGCTGTCTGTGAAAACGAACATTTGCGTCTGTATGCAAATGTGAGAGACTCATCTCTTGTTTCCACTTGCTTCTATGTACTCAGGTGATATGTCTGTAAGTCTATTCATTCCCATGAAAACTGTAATCTGTGTAGTTGTAAAACTCCTCTTGGTGTTTTTCAGATCGCTATTTGCCTATTATTTATTTATTTGTGTACATTGAAAAATTTCAACTTGTGTAATCAGATCAGTTGAGAACTTATTCGCTGTGCTGCCATCCAATGCTAGCACAGCTGTTCCTTTCTCTCTCTTGGCACAACACGTTGGCATTAGTAATATTTGTATCGAGCCACCCCATCCATAAAGAACAATACTTACCTGCCTTTTTTTTTGTCTGCATTTACATTCAGGTTAGTGCCATTGTCTAGCAAAACCATCTAGTATGTATATGTAATTTAATATTATAGCAGACCTTTTTTTTGTTGTTGTTGTGGGAGTGTAAAGGGTGAATGTGTCCTTCACCAGTCCTCTCTGGCAGCAACTTCCAACGTCTTTATTAACATCTTAAATCCTGATTTTGTCAGAGAGGACCAAAAAACACCAGCAGTGAAACATTTAAAGACAGAACAGTTAAAGAGACAGGACAGTGAGGGTGTGGTGTGTGCTGGGTTGTGAAGTGTGAGGGGTGTTGTGTAATGGATTGTGTTGTGACAGCAAACAAACTCAGAGGATAATTATGTAAGAAGCAGAAACTACTATCAAGAACTGGATGAACACCTTCTACCAAGCTATAGACCTGTATATGGAGAATTGATGTAAACATTATTGATTGATTGTGTTGACCTTAGAGGGGGGTTTTGGGGGAGGGGTGTAAAGAATAAATGTGTCCGTGCCCATATTGACCTCCCGCAGCCACGCGACATAAACCTTGACGACAAAGCGCAGTCGCCATATTGGAACGAAAACACCAAGCTAGGGCTTAAGCGATCACATAGTCTTTGTGCAGGTTATGCGGTTCGCACTGCGACGCACCCGCGGGGACGATACGAGGAAAGAGTGGTGAACAAGCTGCAGATGTAACGAGCACCCCGCCGGAGGTGGGCGCCCCCATCCGCCCAAACCGACCATCCAGCTAACCCTAACCCTGACCATCCTAACTCTAACACCAGACGATCCTCAATCAAAAGACCCATGCCATCCCGCAAATAACTCCGCACGATCAGCCGGGGACCGAGCGAGCAGCAACAGGGTAGCCTGCCCTAGGCATTCATGTACTGGTTGTTGTCCCACATATTCCCGCCCACCCAGCCCCCGGCCGACCACGCAGAACCACCCACAAAACAACACAATTCCCCCAACCAAAGAGCATCCAAATGCTACAAACAGCCAGCCAATCAGCCGAAACAGTTGAAAACACACACCCCCAACAAAACGCCTGCCACACATGCAACCCGCCCCCGCTGGCCGCCACTACCCCCCGCGCCACCGCCACGAGCGCACCAGAGCACAACGATCCACTTCGCTCGGCACTCTACGTCAGCTGGAAATCTGTGGGACGATAATCCTGATCCCTTTCCTCTGCAGCCTGTGCAGCCAACAGCCACACAGCTAAAAACCATGCTTTCGGGCTGTTTGCTATCCACCTGAATGCGACAGATTGCACACATGCGACAGGTAAACTGCTCAGCTGAAGGGCTTTGATTTCACTCCAACACGGCGGCGAGCTGTTGCAGCTGCAGTGCGCGACGCCACATGCAAAAGGTCCGTACACTCACATGTGAGTTACCCAAGGTACCAAGGAAACTGTTACCACTATTACCATCACCACTCTCCTTATCTTAGTCCATCAGAAAACGGCAGCTAACTCTCGTCAACCCAGGGCTAGACTGGCCCAAGAGGGCCCTTTGCCCCCGACCCGAGAGGTCAGGGGGCAAACATCCCCAAGACATACGTCCACTGACAGGAGGGCCAGGCAGGGCACCCAGAGGGCCAGAACCGCGACGAGGCCCTCCCACCCCCCCAGCCCCCATACCTACCAGGCCTCAAGCCCATAGCAGCAGCACCGCAGAAAATGCAGAACCGGTAGCCATCACCCCATGCAGCCCAGGGGCAGCCAAGACCCCCTGCCCCCACCAACCGCCGGCAGGGAGCGGAAGGGGGAGATGGGCGGGACAGAGAGAGGGAAGGCGAGGGAAACCAGGGGGACACGACTCTCCCCCAGGCCAGCCGAGAGAGCCGCTACCCCCTGCCCGCCACCCCCTGCAGCACAGCAGCGGCGACAAACGATGGGAAAGCAGCCCGCACTAGAGGGCCACACCAGGAAGGCCACACAGCACACCCCCACGCCACCGCGCACCAGCCCGCAGCAAGCCAACACCCCCACACACAGTGGGGGGGTGTAGACAGTGTATGCGCACGAGAATAGAGCGTTTTTGATCGGCTCTTTTGATCGGCTTTAATGACAATTCTGACCGATCCCGATCATATGCATATCGGCCGATCCGATCAGGTCACCGATCGATCGGAGCACCCCTACTATAAAGTAATTTTCCATTTAACTTCACCATTTTTAGATTATTTTTTATTCAAATCGCCGAATTTTCACATTTACCATTCAAATACTGAGAAGATGCGGGCGGTGAGGCAGCACCCCGCTGAGCCTCACCATGGATTGGGCAATGACTCGGCTAACTGTTCAGATCGCCGTCTCTTTGTATGTCACTATTAAAATTTTCAAACACGTTTGCTATATGAAATAAGTTTCCATAGTTTAGCTGAATTATATAATGAACAGCAACTATATCTGTGTAATGTGTTTCTTGTGCTGGCCCGATCATAAAACGGCTGAGAAGAGGCACGAGGTGAGGTACGCACTTCTCTTGCCTCACGTTAGGGGGCACTAGTGAGCACAGGGATTCTTCTTGCGACACATTGGCTGCAGAATAAGTGACAGCAAGCGCTATCACTTATTCTGCAGAAGGAACGGCGCATGGACTTCATTTATAAGTAAAGGTAAGACCATAATAACTTTTTTTAAAAATTTAATGTGCTTTTTTGTGCGCTACAGTTTGTATGTGTAAAGCATTTATATGTGAATGACGATAGGAGGTTTGAAACATAAACAGTTAACTGCTGCCAATCAAATGGTGAATAAGTTGTTCTGGAGGGTTCATATGCTTGTAAATCTGACTGATGAAGTCAGTGCCTCACCAGCCATGAATCTCACCGCATGTCACTGTAGTACAGGATGTATCAGTCTCCATGGCATAGCTGACTGGTATACGGTGTCAAGGAACCACAATGCAGGGGCGTATAATGTATTTTTGTCTTAAATCAGTAGCCTGTCTTCTGCGCCATTATCTTATGTAACAATAAACAAAGCAGACATGTTTCTGTATCACTATATCTGATTGTTAGCATTGCAACAGTGAAAACAGCCTGCCACCATGGGGCCAAACTGGACATGGCAGCATTGTGTACTATTGTTTGGCTACTATTTTAATCCAGCATTCTGTTATTGATTTAAAAAAAAATTAAATTTATTTAACAATTGAGGCAGTACCAGAGTAAAAGAAAAAAAAAAATAAAGTAACATTCGATAAGAGACTGAGTGCTCCATAAAGGCTGTCCTGGGCAACTTACAGTAATTGATGATTATCATCAGTAGCTCATGAGGATGTTCCAGGCTATTAAACCTGGTTAATTTGCTTACTTGGGCACTTCCGTTTATCCACACTGCAGAACATTATTTTGCGTTTGCTTTTTGTGGTCTTTTTCTTATACCCCTATCACCTTCTATTTTCCAGTTTGTGTCAGTCCTTTATCCAACTGAAGGTTTGATTTTAAATTTAAAATTTAATTGTGAAAAATGGATGTCCGTCATAAATGTTGCATCCAGTTGGTGGGGAAACAAAATGTTCCTATTATTCATGTCCACAGTGTGGATGCTGTGTCACATAGCTCAGTAGTGTTGGCTTTCGTACAGCAGCACAGATCCTTTTCTCTGCCTATGAGCCTGAGCATACACTGACTCAGTATGAACTGAATTTTTTTTTTTTTAAATCCAGAGACTCCAGGGTGAAGCAACATCCCCTTGTGAGCCTGCAGCACAGCAGACATACAACAAGCCACATGGTAGAAGACTGGATACACTGGTGATGGCTCAACAAGCTACTGCTTCAGAGGAAACGTGACCACTGGAGCAGAAAGAAGCTATTTAATTGGCAGAGTTTGAATGCACAAAGCTCTAATTAGCCCAGAAGAACACGGCTCAACTTACGAATCCCAACAGCATTCTAAAAACTCGGCTGACATTTTGCACTCTTCTGCGTGGTCACTGTCAGAGATAGCATTCTCAGAATAGAAAGTGCATTTTGCTTGTTAGTATTTGTGGTGGATGCCTAGAAAATTATCATTAAGCAAAGCTTTTGGTGGAATGAAAGCAGAAAACATTTAAAGTGGCTTGCATTTGTTTTTGCACAATTCACATCTCGAGTATCTCGAGGCTTGATAGTCCTGTAGCTTTTGTGCTTCCTTTTCTTGACAGCTTTTGTCAGTTTGTACTTGTGTGTGCATCATTACATACATGCAAAAAATATTATTTGTTTATAGGTATGTCCTTTCTGTGGTTATAAATTGTGTGTAGGAGTGATTGTGAGTGTGCATGGTTGATTTGTCTACATGTGGCCCTGTGATGGACTGGCGACCTGTCCAGGGTTGTACCCCTGCCTTTCGCCCAAAGAGAGCTGCGGGTATAGATGATGGATGGATGGATGGATGGATGGATGGATGGATGTCCCATCTGGTCACTTACCATGCAAGTATGTTTCAAGTGTAATAGCTCCTTTTTTATGCCACTATTATAACTGGACATTAGCAAAGCAGAACAAAATGAACGTTCACCATTTAGTATCCAATGATCCAAAGTGGCAAATGAAAACCTAGACAGTTATTTTATTTTATCTTATTTATTTTTATTATTTTACAGCAGTCTAGTGAGAGGAAACAATAGTGGCTCATTTTCAAAGAGCTCAGTGTAAAATAATTGCAGTCTTGCAAATGAATTCAAAGCTCACATTTGTATGCCTGGCAGAAGCGGCTGGGGTTTTTATTGTATAAACTATTTTTCACTGTAACTAACAAACTCTTACCTTTAATGTTGCATCTCTACTGCCGTTCCACTTATACTTTTTTGCTGACCACATTCGCTTAGAGTTGCAATCCTGCTGAACCACAGTGTCACACACACATTTTGTCACATTTTGTTATTAAAATTTGTTGCCACTTTGGACGGTTTTCATTGTCCATTTCAGTTTTTCCTCAGCCAAAACACCAAGTTTAAAATCGATTAAAACCGAAATGCGCACAATCATCATCTGAATATCGCCTGAATATTGCTGAGATCTCTTGGAAGCGCCTCAGTCAGTTTTTCGAGCTTCACTCTGTCGGATCACATTAAAATCCGGGTCCACTCAAGAAAACAAGGGTTTAATCTAATCTTGAGAGCACACCTCTCCTCATTTCTGTTTTGACTTCTTCTCGTCTCTCTTGTTTTCAAGTCAATCTCGGAGTGACTCATCCGCCTCCAGCTGATTTTCAGCAGTCAGATTTTCTAGTTTTACTGTGATTTTTATGCAATTCAGAACCAAATCCAAAATTGTTAATCACATGGACTGCCCTTCTCAATGACTCCCCTCTTCATTTAGCCACAATCCTTGTCAGATCTAGAATTTTTTTTCTATCTTGCCTATGACACCATTGAGTTTAAGAGTTTCTAAAAGTCTGGTTAAGTTCAAAAAGAGTGAGGTGGTGGCTTCTAGAGATCTGTATTTGTGCTTGTGAGATCAGGGCTACACAGTAGCTCTAAAGAAGCCACTCAAAGTGTAGAGGGCCAATGCTAGTGACGGACAGAAAGTCTCAATTCAGTAGATGCTCTCTTATGGTATTTCGAAAATGATAATACTGTCTGTTATAAAAATCTCCTCAACATTTTCCACCTCAGAGGGCTTTGTTTAATTTAGGTATGATTTAGGTATGGCCTTCTACTGCAGGCATAAGGATAAACACAGTGGTCTGTAGTGTGATTTAAAAAAAAAAATCCTGCCCCATCCCAGGGCACCATATTGTAAAAATGTTACTTTTTGAGTATTATGTGTTTCTTAAGTTTGAAACCAAATTTCTGAGAATTTCTGAGCAACCACAGATTTTTCAAGTATCCCAACCTTGATTAGCTTATCCTGCCTTATATTACAGTCTCAAAAGATTTGCGACCTCTAGTGGCAGTGTTAACTAGACTACCTTCACACTATCAGCCACATTGTCCAGTTTGAATGAAATTCTGATTTGGTAAAGATCTGTTTTGATGGTTAACATTTATAACTAGAAGTGCCTTGCATCAAATGTTCATGTGAACTTGACAGTCCTCCAAAGAAGAAGAAATGGACAAACCCTTCCATGAGATTACTGGCAGGTTTCCTACAGAGTGATTTGAAGTCTTTTTTTCCCCATACTGTACAGTACCATGTTGCAAAAGGACAGAACGACTACAGTTAGCTATTTTAGCTTGGCTGGCTTAGCTAATGTAAGACCATGATGGAAATTAACATACATTTACATTCTTTATACTGTACATTCACTCTGATCAAATCTGTGAAACATCCTCAGTTCAAGCCTCAATACTGAAATGGTATCCAAAATTATTGCTGCCAGAGCTGAAACGAGGACAAGCAGAACTCTGCTGGGACCTGCCAGTCACCAGCCGTCCATCCACCACATACACACATCACAGTTGGCAAGCTTACTGCCGTCAGTCTGCATATCAGGGGATGATTGACTGCGTCCCAGCATACCTCTGCTTGGAAGAGTCCTGATATGACCTGCTGTGGCTCCGAGTTCCTTCAGCCAAGCCACACAGGAGGGGCTCGACAGTGGAGCTAAAGTGATGACAGCCAGCCTTTAGCTACGTCGGCCACCAATCAAATGGCTGGCTGTGACATGCATGTGAAATCTAACTATCAAGACCAAAATTGATTTTTCTCCTGGGCTCTAAATATCTTTATCTCTGTTGTAAAGTTGGCCATTTTAACAAGGAGTCAATGAAGATTTGCGATGTTTTGGAGCCATCCCCTAGTGGTCAGTCGAAGGATCACAATTTTTGTTTCTTCCAGGAATGCTTCAACCTGGAAGTGGGCATGTTGGTGCTTGTATAACATGCATGACCACCAGATACCTTTTGACATCTGTCATTTGTATCACCAGCAAGAGGAAATCTAACATTTTTTCATCATGTTGAAGCTGAGGATTTGATTGAGGCAGGATACAAACAAGTTCAATCTCGATTCCTTCCATTGCTGCAGAATGATTGTTGCTGTGCGCCAGTGTTGTGCTAAGTGCTGCACGCCTGCCAAGAAGTGCATCATCTGTTGCAGAACTCTCAGCACATGTATAGGCGGATATGTCAGCCGAAGGCTTTAGCTATACCAAATCAAGGACCTTATAATGAATCGCCACAATTCTGATCTGAAGTCTAGAATTGATGATTGTATAGTATTGAGTCACATCAATGGAAAAAAAAAAAAAAACCCAAATACACATCGCTTCACCCAGCTCAAGTGATGTGCATATTAAATGGTTTGTGGATACATAACCTCAGTAACTTGATAAATGATGTTTTTTACTGTGAAGTAAATATTATGAAAAACTTATTTAGCCCCGTCTGTGATTTTTTTCTTAATCATAAACCAAACCAAGTAGTTTTGATTCCTAAAAGTAACCAATTTCTACCTAAAGTGAAAAGTGAAGCTTCTTGATTGGTGGGTGCAGGACTCTGATGGAGTTTTGGGCTCTTTTTGAAGAAAATGTTATGCTTGTTGTATTTCAAGCTACAGACAAACAGCTTATGCGGTTGTTTAGTCTTTAGGATATGTTGAAATCTCCTTTGAAGTCAGCCACTTCCTTAGTCTCCTTTGACTTTCACTTTTCCCACCACTGTCATTGGCAGAAACTCTGAAAAGCTTTTTGTTCAGTAAAATAGCAAAACAAGCTGGTTGAGCTATAAAAGGATTAGAAATTGGAGACACCACCAGTGTTACAAGAACAGCAATTTCTTTCAAATTCTTTTAATTATGCAGAATTTTTGTTATACTAAAACTCTTGCACAAGTTGAGGGATTTGTTGCTCTTGTCTTGGAGCGTTATACATGACTGTCCAAGTTTATTTTCAAGACAGTGTGTGGTCCTGACAAGTATTACCTGTTTTCAATCCTTTTCAATTACCCATTTAGTTGTTCTCTGCAGACATTAACATCTTTAGAGAATGAAAGTAAAAATATGAAGAAAATCATGAGTTGGAGGACAGTGGACTCAGATATGGGTCTGGATGTGCCACTGGGTGGTTTAGTGGTTTAGGCAGGCAGCCCATGTAGACAGAGACTGCAGTCCTCCTGCAGCGGTTGCAGGTTCCAGTCCCGGCCTGCAACCCTTTGCTAAGCGTCTTCCCCACTCGCTCTCTGCCCTGAGTTCCTGTCACTCGTCACTGCAAATAAAGGCCCTGAGTGCCAAAAAAAAAAAAAAGGAGGCTATCAAAGCTACATAATTTTTCCAGTTTATGCACATGTACAAGTGCTAAAATTGAATTTAAACCTAAGGACATGATTTACAGTCTTTGGGGAAATCTCTATTTTATCAATGTGTTCTAGTGCTGGGCAATATGACAATACATATCGTAGGGATGATAGAAAAGTGTGTATCGTGCCATTTCTCTTCTATCGTTTCTAACCTAATTTTATCAATTATTATAGCAAATATGTAATTAAATAACCTGCAACGATAAATTTGATAGAATCATATCTATTTCTACAAAGTAGCCTTTTATGTTTGCACTTTTATTCATGGTTAATGCCTTAAACAGAGTTCTCTTCAACCCTGATGTTTACTTTAGACACTTTATATTGGTTTGCAAACTTTGCACTACAAGGTTACAGATTTCAGAAAGTTGAAAAATAATTTGTGTTTATTTTTTATAGCTGAACTTCAGTGCAAAAATGTGTTTTTCCTCTCAGAAACTGTTGTGCACTTAAAAAAAAAATGTGAAAGCTACTGTACCTCTGTACCTACCTGTTTTTGCTGCACTAAAATGTATGTTTGTGACAGTTCAGCTAAATGTCCTTTCAAAATAAAGTTGAAAAGTAAGCAATGAAATTTTTGTCAAACTTTTCAGAGAATAACTGAAAACCTACCTTTATTATGGTATATTGTGATATATATCGTTATCGTGATATAAAATAGTCCATATCATGATATATGATTTTTTTCCATATCGCCCAGCACTAGTGTGTTCCTTATAAAACAATTCTAAGCTTGTACTTTAAAAAAGAAAATTGCAAGTAAACATAAAAAGAAAGCATTTCAACCTAAACAATGTTTTTATTGTTGCTCCAGCTGTATAAGTATGGCCTGAGACACATCCCCACTGCAGCAGCAGACAGCTGGACTGTAATTATTGAGCAGAGAGACAGGGAAGAAGAGGCGCTGACAGGTGAAGGCATGCTGATAAATACACAGAGACAGCGGCAGGAAAGTGGACGGATAATAAGGTAGACATGGATAGTTACCTGGGAATCAGATGGATGGGCAACAAGACAAATGGACAAAAAGCAAAGGTGTGAGGATGACAGCTCGGAAACACCTTAAACTAGATTCTCTTCTATCAGTGAGTCTACATCTTTTGCAATGTATTGAATTTATATTTTGTCTCAAAGGAACTGCACAACATAAACGTGAAAAAAAAGTCATCTCCTTTACTATGTTCCTCCCTTTTTTTCCATTCATTTGATTGGCACGCTACACAGAGCGGATGGGAGTAAGGGTTTGTAGTTGCCGTGGCAACGGCCTGCTCTTTGTTAAGGGCTACATTCCTGGCATCTGATGTGTCTGTGCTTCGATCGATAAAAAGCCCAGCCTGCAGGGACTGATGAACGGACTGGGTCTTTGCCTGGCCAGGCAGCAGGATCGGAGAGAGAAAAGGAGTTAGGTGAAAGATGCGCGAGCAGGACAATAGCGAGATAAAAGAGCAGTAGAGAGAGAAGCGAGGGGCAGGGAGGAATATGGATGCGCGTGCGGTGCAGCTGATGAGCCGAGAGGATGGGTGAGTGCTCGGGAAAGAGAGTGCGGCTGAACGGCTTCTTCTGCCTTGTTTTAGCTATTTTCTGTTTGTCATGAAAGTAAGGCGTGTGCATGTGTGCTTTCATCTCCTTATCTTGACGAGGCTTTGCTTTTCAAACCCAGCAAGCAGTCAAAAAGCTTTCTATATTTTTTCTTTCCCTTACGATACTATATTCATATTTCTTCTACTCACAGATGTGTCTTTACATTTTGCATTCCTATTTGGCAAAGGTGACTATGAGAAGAATGTATATTCAGCGGGTAATGAGGCAATAATGGTCAGCCTTTCTGTCTACAAAGCCATCTGTCAATGCAACAACCTGTGGCTGCAGGAAGGGCTTTTAATCTTAAGATCTGGGTCTTTCTGCGTCGCGGAGAGGCTCAGCCCTCAAGGACTGTAATGTTGCGAAACTGTACTCTGCATTCGTCTCCTCATTATCTTGTCATTTCAATTTTTTCCACTACAAACCTTTTGTTTAATGGCTGAAAACTGGAGCCAAATCTCACTGGATTAAAAAAAAGGGAATGGATATAAAAAACAATTATAGATTATACATAAAAGTCACCTCATATTTACATGCAAAGTGACATTTCTTTGTCATAAAAAGCAGAGGATGCTTTTTTTTTTTTTTTTTTTGTCTTCATGCACCGTTTAAGACATGCAGAATGTGACTTTACCATGTTGCACATTGAGCAACAGATTATTCAGCCTGAAAGTAAAGTCGAGATTAAATCAAATGGATTTACTCTCAGATAAAATTCCTGAATAATTTTGGTTAAAAATCAATACAGTTAAGTTATATTTAATGAGATATGAGATATTTAAAAGTCATGTTTTATGAGATATGCTAAAACATTGACTCAGGGATAAATACTTGGTGTGTTTGCTGTACAATAAACCAATGAGATGACTCAGTATGTTGGTTACTTATTAAGGAGTCCTATATATTGTTATTCATCCTGATGAGGTTTGCTGGCTGCTATTTGCTGCCAAAAGTGCTGTTAACTCATTGGTTAAATCACAAGTTCTCATTTAATTTTTTATTTGTGTTTCATCTGTGCACTTGCCACAGAAACACACCCTGATTTATCTGTGATGCAAAACTCACACATGTACTGCACCGACCAATCCACATGGGCATTTAGCATCGCTGTAATCTAACAAGGATCATTTCTCACCATTGGACTGAAACATCTTCTCTCCTTGTAAAACACCTTCACTTAGCCTGCAACCTTTTGTTCTAACACAGTGATGAACATTCACATTTTTCTCGAGCTGATATTTCTATTTCTCACTGTGGCTAACCCTGCTGTGAGTTTAATTCCATTAAATCTACTTTTCCAGGGGAAGAAGACAGCTCATTAAAAGGAGAAAAGACTTGGCAGTTTAAGGAGACATACAGTGTAAGAGGGTTGAAAATGTAAGATGGTGGATGGGGAGGTGCAGACAGCCTAAATTGAGAGTTAATTTCTTCTTCATGTATTGTGTCTTGCAGGACTTATTCGTGATGGTGCTCTGTTTGGGAAAGAAGCTGTGCCATGACAGAGGGCAACGTGGGTAAAAGAGAGATGCATCACCTCACCCCGCACAACTGCCACCTCTTCCTAGGCGGGGCCTTGCTGCTTCTCCTGGTCAACTCGGCTCTGAGCTGCCCCGCTCGATGCGAGTGCTCTGCCCAGACCAAGTCAGTCAGTTGTCACCGCAAGCGCCTGCCCAACATCCCCGAAGGCATCCCCATCGAGACGCGTGTTCTGGACCTCAGTAAGAACAAGCTACGCGTCATCACGCCGGACAACTTCTCTTCATTCCACCAGCTAGAAGACCTGGATCTCAGCGACAACCTCATCAGCGTGGTCGAGCCTGGCTCATTTCGCAATCAGCTAGCGCTCCACTCTCTCAACTTCCGCAGTAACTTGCTTCAGCTGGTGTCTGCTGGTGTGCTGTCTGGCCTGACCAATCTCACCCACCTTGATCTCAGTCACAACCGACTGGTAGTCCTTTTGGATCATGCCTTTCAAGACCTACGTAGGTTGACATCCCTGCAGGTGGGTGATAATGAACTGGTTTTCATCTCTCAGCGGGCCTTCACAGGATTACTTGGACTCCAGAGTCTTACATTGGAACGTTCCAATCTGACTGTGGTCCCAACTGATGCTTTGGCACATCTCCACAATCTCATCAAACTCCATATGCGCTCTCTGAGCATTGGCTTTCTCAAGGAATACTCCTTCAAGAGATTATCTCGTCTTCGCCATCTGGAAATTGATTTCTGGCCCTGGCTGGACACACTGCCTCGCCACTCACTACATGGCCTCAACCTCACATCACTGTTCATAACCAACACCAACCTGTCTGCCTTCCCTGGTGCAGCGCTGCGCAGTCTGCCCTACCTCACACACCTCAATCTGTCCTACTGTCGCATCCAGCATATCCACCAAGGAGAGCTGGGGCAACTCCCACACCTGTTGGAGCTCCGCCTCCAAGGGGCTCAGCTGGCTTCCATAGAGCCATTTGCTTTTGTGGGCCTTAAATCTCTACAACTCCTGGATGTGTCACAAAACCGCCTGGACTCCCTTGAGAGGGGGGTGTTTTCCTCACCAGAAACGCTGCAAAGGCTTTGTCTGGGCGGAAATCCATTAGTATGCGACTGCAGATTGCTATGGCTACTCAATAACCACAAACCCCCCTCTCTGCTGATTATGGACATCCAGCCTCAGTGCAGCGCACCTGACCACCTTCAGGGAAAAACACTTCACGAGTTGAGGGAGCCTCTGGTGTCCAGGTACATGACGTGCACCAAGCCGCGGATTGGACCTAACACCACACAGCTGCTGATGGCTGATGAAGGTCAGCCTGCTCGCCTGACCTGCATGGCAGAGGGAGCACCGCGACCTTCTGTGGTCTGGATTACACCTCATAGACGCTACATCACAAGGAAAAGCAGCGGTAGGGTGGAGGTCCAACCAGACGGCACCCTGGAGATCAAAGCAGCAGAGCTTCATGACAGCGGGGTGTACTTGTGTGTTGCCAGTAACCCTGCTGGCAACGCTAGCCTGTCGGCATCTTTAGCTGTGAAGAGCCTGGGCATCGGGGACAGATCTCACTATAGCAACAGGAGCTCCAACTATCTGACAGACTCTAACAGCACCTGGGGGAATGGAACAGTATTGTACAACATGACATTCCCTATTGACATAAAGACTATCATTATATCTACAGCCATGGGCTGCCTGTCCTTCTTAGGTGTGGTCGTCTTCTGCTTCCTTCTTCTGTTTGCCTGGAGCCGGGGGAAAGGACGACATAAGAGCAACTTTGATATCGAGTATGTCCCACGTAAATCCAATGGGGCAGCTGCAGACGTGACAGAGACAAGCGGCCCGCGGCGGGTCAACATGAAAATGATTTAAACTGGATGCAGACTGATGTACATTACAGAAACAGCAACACAGTGCACACATATCTGCTGAAAACAAAAGCTCTGTTTTTTTAAATGAAAAAGTGGATTTGTGACCAACAAAAGTGATGTACTACTATAGTGGATGTTGATATGACGGTGATATAGTGATCAAGTTGATATGTGAATATAAAAGTGATATATGAAACTGTGGACGTGTTTATATGAAATAATGTTCTTACAGTACACTGAATATAATACTATAACCAACATATCAATATAGGAGTGATATAGTGTTGCACTAGGCATTTGATTCAGTGATGACGTGATGAGTAATGATATTGTCGACTCACCGTGACATCAAGGTGAAGAAGGGGGGCTGCTGGAAGTGACGGGGGCATCTTTGAGTGGCAGTGCAGCTGTCATTTCTGCAACATGTCAGGACTAATTGTCTAACACCCATCTTAGCTGCAGTGTGAAAGGTGCGTGTAGTGTTTGTGTGTATATGAACGTGCACCATGGTGCACATGCTGCATTTGTGCGTTTCTTTGTGCATGTGCACGCATTGCCTTTCTCGTGGAATGGGACAGTTACAGTGTATGATGGGGCCAAAAGCATTTTTCCAGGCCTTTTTTCATGTTCAGCTATTGTAACAACAGTAATGTCACTGTTGATTAAAACAGAAAATTATCTATGTTTGTATGCAAAATCATAATTATTCTGTTCTAAAGAAATGCTGCATAACTTTCAAAGTAGGTCATTGTTCCCCTTGAAATCACTTCGACTATAGATGGGGATTTTTATAAACTTGACATGTTGTGAGGCCAGAACTTTGTCTCTGCTGCAGAGCTCATCTTCAGAAAAACATTTTTTTCCTTACAAAAAAACACAGGCCCATAGCGTTATTGTTCAGAACAAGATTCCCAGCCATAGAAAGGCCATGTTAAACTCATTTTATAACATAATAAATCATGGGCAGGATTCTGCTGCCAGACAAATCCCTCGATATGATATAAAAGTCAGTGGCCAGACACAATGGCAAAGATTTACTGGCCTGTGTCCTCTTTGGACAAGACAAAGTTGAGCTTCACAGATTTATGTGTTGAATTCCTCTTCCTCCTTCATTTCTCTTGATTGTACCACTTCAAGTAAGCGTGTTCAAATTCTGCCCCGGGGGGGTAACATGTAGTTTTGGGTATTTCATTGATGGCAATTTTGAAAGTTGTAGTAAATTCTTGTCATGTTTTTCAGTTTTGTTTTTTGTTTTATTTTAGTTTCTGATTAACAATGTTTTTAAATGTTTAGAAAAAGCAGAAAATCAATTAAGGGCAATTCTTTCTAATGCAGGGATGCGGGTGTTCATTTATGTGATCCTATTGTGATAAAATGTTTGAGATTGTATAGTCGTTTTTCATATGACAAATTTATGGGTATATTTTCAAAAGGAAATAAATCTTAATCATACCCCTAAAACTGGAATTTGTGCAGATAATTTTGTTTATTCACTTTACACTCTGACCTATATTTCTATTTTATATACACTTGTATAAAAAAGAAGGAAATACAAATAATAGAAATAAAAGGGAAATACAAAAAGAAAAAAACAACTAATGGGATGTATTTATATCAGTCTAGCACCAGTGCATTTACAATGACAAATTTAAAGGGCAAGTTCCAAATTATATTCTTATATTCAATCTAACACAGTCAAATTGGAGAAAATCAACCTGTTGTAATGGACAGTTAAAGGCACGCTATGTAGTGACTCCAGCTCCTGGCATAAGACACAATGAAGTGCACAGAAACCTACAGTAACCTAACCTCAGTTGTGGAATGGTACATTTTGTTTCCAGTGTCTCCTCCTTGCTCTACAAGATTCCCTTCCTCATGATGACATCTTCAATTCATTGCTCTCTCACTGGCTGTATCTAAAATATTGATTCCCCTAATTGCTCCAGATCTATGGCATGAAAATAATCCAGTCAAAGATGGTTCGCTGGTGAGCATTGTTTATCCGCCAACATTACACTGTGTAATGGACGCCAGCCAACTGCTCAGCAGTTTTGACCAAGACATTCTGGAAATGATCTCTGACCTAAATGATCTACCCAGTTGGAATAACCGTTCTAAATTCCTCTTGTTCATTTGAATGTATGAAGATCAATCAAACTATTGATCAAACAAAAAGCTATCCCAAGGCTGAAAATACTTAATTGAATACTTAATTAAATAATTGAAAATACTGCTAATACAAGACTGCAGTTAGTCTACTGCAGTCTTGTATTTAACTTTGTATTTAACACAAGATCAAAATTGTTGATAGACTTAGATTCATTTGGTTATTTTTAGATATATTTTAAAGCATTAAAATAGCTTCTTCAATAAAGCCAAACTGAATTGATAACTGAATTGAATTTAGTTTTAACTTATAATAATGCAAAAGCACAGTATAAGCTATTCATTTATGGAAGCACTAATTAAATACAATAAGTGTAATTTTTATATATTAATCTTTTGAGAAAGACATGCATGACATTGTTGATCTCATTTCTAATTTCAAGCATTTTTTAAAATTTGAAATGCAGAGAAAAGTAAAAAAGTTCACAGCTGAGTTTGAAGCAGCAAGAATGAGAATTAGAACCTAAAAATCTGAATCCATGATCCTCAGTCAGAAAATGATGGAATTCCCTCTCAGGGTCAGGCGTCAGGTGCTACCTCACGTGGAGGAGCTTAAGTATTAAGAATTAGGCATCTTTTTCACAAGTGAGGAAAGAATGGAACAGGAAACTGCATGAATATAAAGAGAATTTAAATTGACAATTGATATTTACAGTCTGATAATGAAAGATTTTTTTTATTTTACATTGGTGAATCCGTTTTTGGAAATAGATTTATGTGCCTCGAAACCCATCTAAAATGATAAATAGAAAAAGTTTAAAATTCACCCTCAATATTCTGTTTTCATGATCACACCTCCAGGAGTACACAGTCAATACACATTACTTAGAGTCATGTTACTAAGATCATTGCACAAGGGAGATGATCATTTTAAATCATTGTAAAGAAAATGAAACTTTAGCCTCAAATTAAAAGAAAGATAAAGTACAAAGTACCTAATAAGTTTAAAAAAAAAAAACTTTGCTGCTTTTAGCTCATAAATGAGCTTCCACTGACAGTGTGAAGGAGATAAAAAGGAAGAAAAATAGACTAAATTAAATTGATGACTCCCTTTATTATGATTTCATTTTATCTCTTTTTGTCGATATTTTTTGACACTGGATGCTGAACTGCTTTTACCTTCCCATATTGATGTCAATGGAGTTAACTTCTGCATTAACACCTGCTGTGATAAATCTGACTAACAACAGCCGCAGCCCTCACTAGTCAGTGTCCAAGGTGACCGCCTACTTCAAAGACCAGCTCAGGAGAAACAGACAATGCCGGAGTTAATTCATGGAAATAGGTTGGGTCTTATTCATTACAGATGAGGTTGGGTGACTTGACAGACATTCAGCATGTCTGATGGTTGTTCAGGCTGATACTTAAAATTTTCTGTTTAGTAAAGCCTGTTTTTAAGTAGATGCTATACAAATAAAATTGAACTGAATTGTTTCAGTAATAAGTCATGACTATCTGCCTTCTCTTGATAAACATTCATGATTTACATTGACATCATTGCTGATAACTTGCTTTTACTATCTGGACCAATGGCAGTGAGTAAGGAAAGACAGAAAACATGGTGGGTCTTCTAGTGTTATGCCTCAATGAAAGAGCAGCCAATCACATAAATGGCTCCGCCCTCTCTGCTGTGATTGACACACAAATCATTCTTATGAAACACAAAGCCATTATTATGTAAAAGCTCATTCTTATGAAAAATGCACCATTATCATAATAATGGGAAATATTTCATAATGATAAACATGCATTTCATAATAATAGACTAATTTATTCATTGAATTATGACCTAAACGGGGCTCCATACTCTAGGTCCAACAAGTCACTTCACAATATAACAGACACAGAGCACTTCTTCTGTGTGCTCTATATAAGATGCTTTTCTTCATACAACAATGAGCTCACTGAAGACAATGTGGGATTCAATATCTTGCTTAAGGACATTGCACCATTTGTAGAGGCTAGGAAACCAGACCACCAATAACTGGAATACAACCACTGTTCCAACTGAGCCCAGGAGCCCTGTATTTAGATACTTTTGTCCAAATAACCTTCAAGTAGGATTCTACAGCTGCCAACCAGTCCTAATATGCTCACCTTTGGTCCCAATAAGAACAAGGAAACGATGAAATGCTTAGGGCATAATGACTTTATCCATCATCTTTTCAATATCTATTGTCAAAACCACTAACAGCACATGAAAAACTGGACAAGAACTGGACAATTGTATTTCTGAAGTGTAGTCTTAAAGTCCAACTGTGGGAGCTCTGGTCATCTTGACAGGAGTTGACTCTGCCTTACGCACTTTACTTAAAAGTTGCCAAATGAGCTGAAAAAAACAAACCAGATTATTGATTGGAACACACCCACCTAAACTTATTAGGTGCCTTACCTCAGTTACCACAAGCTATCTGTTTTAGTTAATGTTATTTTCATTTATGATGCTAACTAACCTTTCTAATACTCATTCTGATTGACCCCTTACATTGATTCTCTTAATGTCCCACCCTTATCCTCAAGCTAACTCAACTTAATTCACAACTCAGTGACAGTGCTAAGTAGCTAAAGCAGGGGTCTCCAACTCCAGTCCTCGAGAGCCCCAACCCTGCATGGTTTAGATGTTTCCCTGCTTCAGCACACCTGATTCAAATGAATGGATCATCATCAGCCCGTCATCCGGGTCTGCACAAGTGTGTTCATGACTCATTCACGTGAATCATGTGTGCTGAAGCAGGGAAACGTCTAAGACATGCAGGGTTGGGGCTCTCGAGGACCGGAGTTGGAGACCCCTGAGCTAAAGCGATGGCAGCTCATCTTGTTAACACACAGACTACAAAGCAGCTGTCACTCATAAAACTACATCCCTTAACTGTAAATTTGTGGGTGTTTCTAATCATTTTAAGGATAAAGTACATTAAAATTCAACCAATACTGCTGTCATAGATGAGTAATCTAGCCAGAGCAGGCAGCAGATCATGGATGCCTGCAGGAAATAATGGGCTTTCCTTTGATCAGTGGAAAAGGACCTGCCACAGCCCCATGACTGAAAACAAACAAACAAACACAAAAAAACAGTATAAGGCAAGTAAATAGCTGCATGGTCATTTCACTAATTATGAATGATATTTTGGTCCATACTTCTCAATCCATTTACAGCTTTAAATAGAATTTGAAGATTGAATATTTAATCTCAAACATGTGCTGCCAGGTTGCTATGATGTTGTTTCAGCCAACTCAGTAAACATGGATGTTGCCAGAGTCGCCAAGCTAAACTCCCATGTTCATGGGCCGTTCTATTGCACTTTTTAGACGAGTAGGTCATTTCTTTCCCTTTGACCCACGTGCAATTGAACACAGTATTAGTCAAACCCAGATTACCCATAATTCTGACCTTTTTAAAATGAAGGGTTGTCTAGTAATATTATGCCTAAATTTATATTTTGGGAGTATATTTAAGATTTGTATTACCATTCCTCATACTTTGTATTGCCAAATTTTACAAACTAATGATTAAACATGACTGTAATTTCTAAGCACTTGGCAGCTCCAGTTTACAGTATTAAAACTGAAATTACTCAGTGCTCAGTTTTACCTCACTGAACTCACTGAACTGTGAACAAAATGCTTCTGCATCAGCGACACATTAATTTGTTGTGTGGTTAATGTCTAAATGACATACAACTTACTCTCAAGGTTTATGCGTACATTTTATCGTAAACATTGAAATGTGATATTTTAGTCAAGTCATTTGTATGTTTGCGTACATATATGTATATATATATGCACATCACAACAGACCTTCTATCCATGGTGCGTAGATAGCTTGGTTCCATTTTAAAAGACACTAGCCTTTATAAGAACACAATCTGTGAATTTTCTGGGTGTAGGCTATTTTTTGACAAGCAGTTTTTTTTTCATGGCTCATGCATAAAATCAGCATTCTACTGCACTGCAAAAAGTGAGCAGCTTTTCTGTCTCCCTCCTCGCTCTCTGTCTTTTTGGTGCTCAGAGAGGCACGTTTCATCTGTTTTACTTATTATTCACACTCAGAGACTGTATGGTTGATATTGCAACTCTACAGCGTGGTTAATCTGGAAACCAAGAAGTCCCAGAACACAACTTTTTTTTCCTTCCTTCCTTCCCTGACATAAGCATACATTAATCATGAAGATGACAGATACCACAACGTTCAGATCGGATTATCCGACATGTTTTCATGCAGCCAGATTGCATGCAGATTTTTTTTTACATGAGGTGAGGCAGGATGGAGGACCCAAATGCAGGAGTGCAAAAGAAAGTATTTATTAACAAAACCCAAAAGTCCAAACTAAACCAAAAAAATCCACACAAGTAATCTAAACAAAAATCCAGGAGTCAAACAGAAAAGCACTCGCGGGCCACATAAAGAAAACCCAGCAGAAAAAAACTACACAAAAAAAACGGACCAGCCCAGACAGGGAGACAGGGAGTGACGCCAACTTTACACATAACACAGACAGACTGTCATGGCGACCTAAACCATGACAGTACCACCCACCAAAGGACTGGCTCCCAGATGGTCCCAAACAAGTCCACCAAAAAACAGAGAGGGAGCAGAGCAGTGAGGGTGAAGGGGGCCGGAAGGCGGGAACCAAAAAAAACAAAACTGAAGACAGAAAAAGAGGTACAGCGAAAAGAAAACAAAAACAAACCAACAGTCACTAGGCCCCAAGTCCCGGGAGCAAAAGTCCAGGCGGGCAGCCTTGGTGCCGGGCAGACGGCAGAGACAGTTCAGGGGGACGGCCTCGGTGTCAAACAGAAGCCAGGAGCAGACGAGACAGACGAGATGGACGACCGTGGCGCTGGACAGAAGCTAGAAGCTGACAAGGTGGGCACTGCTGACGAGGTGGGCGCAGCTGATGAGGTGGGCGCAGCTGATGAGGTGGGCGCAGCTGATGAGGTGGGCGCTGCTGACGAGGCGGGCGCTGCGACAGCGCCGATCAGGGTCGCCGCTAGGGATTTTGGGCCCCATGAAAAGAATCTTTACCGGGCCCCCCAACACAGCGGCAAAATTTGTTGATGCTGTTTTTGATCATCATTAGGGGCCTCTCTGGGCCTCCCTCAATCATGGGCCCCTATAATCCGTATCCTTTACCCCCCCTTTTCGGCGCCCCAGGCGGCGATGGCAGTGACTCAGATGACTTCAGCTCCCGCTGCAGCGGCAAAGGCAGAGACTCGGGCAGCTGCAGGTCCTGCTGCAGCAGGTTGAGCAGAGAGTCCTAACCAAAACCGGCCGACCTTAACCATGACATTTTTTTACTGAGTGATCAGGACACATCAAAACTAGGCCACATGAAGTGGGACACCTTGAACTGCAGCACATTTGTAGCCTAAATAATCTGTAAGCTAGTGAAATAGTATATATTATGGGTGAAAACCTGCTTGGGTTATTTAAAAGGTCATATCTGTATACTGGTATCTTGGCTGTATTCTTCAGTAAAAAACCTAAAAAAAAAAAAAAAAAAAGGAAGAAAAAAGTAAATGCCTACCTACCCAGCTTCACCTAACAATCAGATAAAAGGAAACGCTAATTTTATGTAAAGCTTCTTCTCCAGTAAACATCTGATGCTAATGGTGAGGACGGTGTTGTCGCTGTGTGTAAAGCTCACGGGGAATATCCAGGAAGCTGCTGTGTTGTTATGAGGACAAGATCAAAGTCGCTCCAATGGGATTTAGTTATTTGCACTTTGAGAGTCATGTAAACAACAGGAAAAACAATCAATCCCAAGTCTCACTATTTCTGAGCTTAAGTGGAAGATTTTCTCAATCAGAACCAACCTCTGTGTGATCCACTCACACAGAGGTTGGAAACATTGTAATTTATATTACAATATCAAAGCTTTGCCTGTCAGTGGGCTGTTACAAAAACATAATTTTACCAGTTTCAATTGTAGGTCTGTTATTAGGATTTGTTTTATTGTTCACTGCAGGAAATCTCAGTCTTAGCACTTAATATAAATGATGACACTTGAATGTTCAGTGTTGAGGTGTTCGCCGTCAGCGCCACGCGTCGCTTTCATAAATGAATATCACACATCATAAAGGATCTTCATAGAGAGTCGGTCACCACCCCACCACTGCATCAAAGAGCATGAATCAAAGGGAACCCAAGTCTATTAGCCTCTCTGCTGCATTAGAGGAAATTTATTTTGCTTGTATAATGAGTTTCACACCTGGAGTTCTGATATTTGAGGGATAATGATTCATCTTAAAGGGGGACCTACAGGGGTTAAACAATGAAAACTGAAACACCTGTCATTTTAGTGTGAAAGGTTTCATGGCTAAATTGGACCAGCCTGGTGGCCAATCTTCATTAATTCCACATAGCAACAGTAAGAGCAGAGTGTGAAGGTTCAGTTATCAGGGTAAGAGCACAGTTTTGCTTAAAATATTGCAATGGGCACAACATCATGGGTGACATATCAGAGTTCAAAACAGGACAAATTGTTGGTGCACATCTTGTTGGCGCATCTGTGATAAAGACAGCAAGTCTTAGTGTATCAAGAGCCACGGTATCCATGGTGATGTCAGCATACCACAAAGAAGGACGAACCACATCCAACAGGATTAACTGTGGACTCAAGAGGAAGCTGTCTGAAAGGCATGTTCAGGTGCTAACCTGGATTGTATCCAAAAAACATAAAACTGCCCAAGTCACGGCAGAATTAAATGTGCACCTCAACTCTCCTGTTTCCACCAGAAGTGTCCATCAGGAGCTCCACAGGCTCAGTATAAACGGCCGGGGCTGCTATAGCCAAACCTTTGGTCACCCGTGCCAGTGCCAAACATCGGTTTCAATGGTGCAAGCGGTGAAAATCTTGGGCTGTGGACAATGTGAAATATGTATTGTTCTCTGATGAGTCCAGCTTTACTGTTTTTCCCACATCCGGGAGAGTTAGAAGCCACAAAGAAGTGGACCACCCAGACTGATGCATGCCCAGAGTGCAGCATGGGGGTGGATCAGTGATGGTTTGGGCTGCCATATCATGGCATTCCCTTGGTCCAATGCTTGTGCTGGATGGGCGCGTCACTGCCAAGGACTACCTAACCATTCTGGAGGACCATGTGCATCCAATGGTCAAAACATGTTATCCTAAAGGTGGTCCCGTGTATCAGAATAACAATGCACCAACCCAGCAAGACAGGTGAAAGATTGGTTTGATGAACATAAAAATGAAGTTGAACATCTCCCTTGGCCTGCAGTATCTGAATATTATTGAGCCACTTTGGGGTGTTTTGGAGGAGCGAGTCAGGAAATGTTTTCCTCCACCAGCATCACGTAGAAACCTGGCCACTGTCCTGCAGGAAGAATGGCTTCAAATCCTTCTGACCACTGTGTAGGACTTGTATATGTAATTCTCAAGATGAATTGATGCTGTATTGAATAGAATAGAATAGAATAGAATAGAATCCTTTATTGTCACTGTACATAGGTACAATGAGATTAAAAGCAGCATCTCCGGTTACAGTGCAAAAAAAAGTGCAAAGTACAAAACAGTGCGGATCAATGTACAAAGATATGCAATATAGAGTGAAAAAGTGCAGATGATTGAGGTAGTACAAAAAAAGATATGCAGTGTAGAGCAAAATAGTGCAGATAATCGAGGTAGTACGGATAAAAGAAGGTGGGGGTATGAGGATGTAAGGTGCAAAAGGAGGCCCTATGCCATACTAATAAATGATTGTGCTCTAAAACCAGGTGTTTCAGTTTTATTGTCCAACCCCTGTATGACCTGCTGGTGAGTGATTTAAAAAAAGAAACAAAACAAAAAAAAAACTACACTAGCTGCAGATGACACTTAGTATAGATTAGACTCTTAGAAGGCACCCGATACCTTTTGGGGCACCTGAGGGGGCCCAAGAGCTTCCAGCGCGGCAGTCGCGGCAGGAAGCCTCGGAGAAGGCGAGGCAGACACTCCTCCTCTGGAGTGTCCTCTCTGGCTCCTTCCTCCGTAGTGGTCCATATGGACACTTCTTCCTCTCCCGTCTCTGAGGCGGTCCCAGACGCACCTCCTCTGTCGTTTCCCAAGGTG
Organism: Hirundichthys speculiger; assembly: GCA_018398805.1. Lineage (NCBI taxonomy): Eukaryota > Metazoa > Chordata > Actinopteri > Beloniformes > Exocoetidae > Hirundichthys > Hirundichthys speculiger. Next base: position 697,210 of record JAGFBZ010000653.1, read on the forward strand.
GTCCGGGACGCATCTCTCCAAGCATTCCTGATTCCCGCTCCACGGATCCAGCTGCCACCACCGTCGCAACTGTCCCCGCATCGCGGACCTAGCTGCCACAGCTGTTGCGACCATCAGCACCTCCCGTCCGAACGCCGCTGATCAGGCGTCACTGTCCAGCCTTGTTTCTGTGGCGGCCTGGGACAATTTTCTGGCTATTCAGGAGGAGGTCAAGGGCTTTTATGACCTCTTCCACTGTCTCACATCATCTTTGCTGGAGACCCCGGACGTGAGGCGGTAAATACTTATGTATGACCTCCTCCTGAAGCACCTGGCCAGCTCCTTGCCCTGCCAACCATCGAGTCACTCCGCGCTGATCTGGTCAGGTGCAGGGAGGAGCTGGTGGCACTGACACCAGCCCCCGAATTGGTTCCCGTTGCCGTTCCATCTGTCCGGCCTCACCTCGCTTCCGAGGCGGTTGTGTCCCTGAGGCAATCTTGGGCAAGGTAGGGGTCAAGTCGTCTCGGTCTCTTCCCTGGGTTCACTCCCCTCCGCTGCAGCAAGAGCCCCTGCAGCAGGAGCTGCAGGCAGCCGGGACCCTGCCCGAGCCCCTGCAGCTGGAGCTGCAAGCAGTTCAGAACTTGCCCGAGCCCCTGCAGCAGGAACTGCAGGTGATGGCTCGTCAGCTCCTGGTTCCAGTCTGCCGCCGCCACGGCCGTCCGCCTCGTCGGCTCCTGATTCCAGTCCGCCGCAGCCATCCGCCACAACCATCCGCCACGGCCATCCGCCACGGCCGTCTGCCACAGCCGTCCGCCACGTCGCCTCCAGGCTCCCGTCTGCCACCGCAGCCTCAACTTTTTCTGTCTGGCCTGGAGGCCAAGTGACTGTTTTGTTTATTTTTTGTTCCCTTCCTTCCAGCCCCCTCCACCTGCCCTGCGCTGCTCCCCTTTTTTGGTTTGTTTTGTTTTGCTTTGTGTTGGAGCGTCTGGGAGCCGGTCCTTTTGGGATCAGGCTGTGACAGTAACCTTCCTCCTATGGGCGCCTCCTGGCGGCCCATCCAATGCATGAGGGTTGTCACGGTGAAAGTCTTCGATGAGGGTATGATCCAGGACAAACCTGGATGGGATCCAGCTCCGCTCCTCTGGTCCAAAGCCCTCCCAGCCAGGTACTGGAGACCCCTGCCCCTATGGCGAACGTTCAACAACTTCCTGACCGTAAATGCTTCTCCACCATTGTCCTCAGAGAGGGCTGAGGACAGCGGGCTTGACTTGGGAAAAATGAAAGGATGGGTGAATGCGCTGCATGGGTCGAGGCAGTTTAAGCCTTACAGTAGAGTAGAGGTCTTCAGAACAACTCGACAACCCAAGGTTCAGACCCGACCCCTAATCGGGTCTCGGGTCCATTCAAAACACGTGATTCCGGGTTCGGGTCGGAATGGGTACCGTTACTCTCGGGTCCGGTCAGTGCTCTCTGACAGGCTGGGTCTGCGATTAATTGAGAGAGGTAAAGTTATTGGTGGTGGCAGCCAATGTCAGGAATCGGAGCAGTTAAATGATTACTTAATGTGGCATGTTTGTCATGAAACAATCGTGTTGCCGTAGCGTGTTATTACTGGTATGCCCGGCAGCTGTAAAGCGCAATGCATCGCCAACGTGACAACGCTGGATGAGAGAACATATTCACGACAAATCCTGACCAGTGTAGTTAGCAGTTGCTACCAATAGCATCTGCATCCACAAAGAAAAAAACAACGTGGATTTATTGTTGTTTACATCACGTAACCTATGTAGCAACTGAACTGGGTAGAAAAAGACAACTTTAGGTAAGAAAATCAAGTTTCATTCAACACTAGACAACTTTTAACATGAGCAACTATGGGCTGTATTGTCTCGGTTCTATTCAGGTAACTCGGTTCGGTTCTTGGTCGGAAACTAAAGACTTAGATCAGTTCCAGATCCAGATATTGCGGGTCCATTCAGATTCGGGCCCCCGGACTTATGATAATAGCTCGGGTCGAGTCGGTTTCTGGTCGAATTTTTTTACGGGTCCAGTCGGGTTCGGGTCCATGAAAGTAGACCCGTGAAGACCTCTACAGTAGAGGGATTGATGAGTTTGGTGATAGGAAAAGTCCCAACAAACCTCGGTGCCAGCTTACGCGATAGGACCCTCAGAGGCAGGTTCCTGGAGGACAGCCAGACCCTCTGTCCAGCATGGTAGTGAGGTGCAGCAGAGCGACATCTGTCAGCCTGCTTTTTGAAATAGGCCACCAACTACAGTAGACGGGCACGGGCCTGCCTCCAGGTTCGCCGACACTGCTGAATAAAAGCCTAGGTGGAGGGGACTGCCACACCCTCCTCCTGTGCCGGAAACAGTGGAGGCTGGTAGCCAAGGTAACACTGGAAGGGAGACAGACCAGTACCAGCAGTAAGGGGTCAATTATGTGCATATTCTATCCATAGAAGCATCTTACTCCAGGATGCAGCTTTGGAGGCGTCATGCATCGGAGGGCAACCTCAAGGTCTTGATTAGTCCTCTCTGTCTGGCCATTGGTCTGGGGATGAAAACCAGAAGACAGGCTAGCAAAAGCACCAATGAGCTTGCAAAACACCCTCCAAAACTGAGCAGAGAACTGGGGTCCCCTGTCAGAGACTATATCTTGGGGTAAGCCATGCAGCTTAAAGACATGGGTGATTAGAAGTTCAGCTGTCTCCTTGGCTGTGGGCAACTTAGGCAGGGGAATGAAATGAGCTGCTTTGGAAAATCTGTCAACAATGGTAAGTATGCACATATTACCTTCAGAGATTGGCAGATCATTGATGAATTCAAGGGCTATGTGGGACCAGGGATAACGAGGGACAGGAAGAGGCCTTAGAAGGCCAGCCGGGGGTCTGTTGCTGGACTTGCTCCAAGCACATGTGTCACAGGCTGCCACAAACTTTTTGACGTCCTCTCTCATGGATGGCCACCAGAAGCGCTGCTTGATGAAGGCCATAGTTCGTGCCACCCCTGGGTGACCCACCAACCTGGAGCCATGTCCCCAGGTTAACACCTCTGGGCGAACAGATGTGGGGAACGAATAAGCAGTTAGGAGGAACATTACCCGGGCTGGGTTCCTGAATTTGGGTCCTCAGAACCTTAGACTCCACTTCAAAGAGAGCAGCCCCAACAACAAGCTCAGGAGGCAGAATAGGCTCAGGTACCACAGTTCCTTCACAGGGGAATAAATCCTGGACAGGGCTTCTGGCTTGGTGTTCTTAGAACCTGGACGATATGACAGGGTGAAATTGAAACATGAAAAGAACAGAGACCAACGAGCTTGGCGGGAGTTAAGGCGTTTAGCTGACTTGATATACTCAAGGTTCTTGTGATCAGTCCAAACGATGAAAGGTAAGGCTGCCCCCTCTGGGCAGTGATGCCACTCTTCAAGAGCCAGTTTCACTGCAAGCAGTTCACAATCTCCTATAGAGTAGTTTTGTTGAGGGAGTTAAACAATGAGAGTAGTAGGCACAGGGGTGCAGTTTGTTGTCCTTGGGAGATCTCTGGGACACCTCTCACCCACTCCAGTCTCTGAGGCATCGACCTCCACAACAAACTGCCTAGAGGGATCAGGGACAGTTAGGACAGGTGCAGTGGTGAAACAATGCTTGAGCTTTAAAAAGGCATCCTTCCACCTGAGGATTCCAACAGAAAGGTACTTTGGATGAGGTTAGAGCCCTCAGAGGGGCAGCAACAGTGCTGTAGTTGCATATGAATTTACGATAAAAATTGGCGAAAGCCTAAAAATCCTTGGAGATCACGCCTAGTGGCAGGTCTGGGCCAATCAGTGATGAGTCTTACCTTGGCAGGATCTACATGAAGATGGCCTGCACTCACAGTGAACCCCAAAAAGGAAAACTGCTCTGGTGAAACTCGCACTTCTCTGCCTTTATGAAGAGGCGGTTCTCCAGGAGGTGTTGGAGAACCTGCCTGACATGGTGTCTGTGTTCTTGAAGAGAGGGAGAAAAAAATCAATATGTCATCCAAGTAGACAAAAACAAAGCGGTTCACCATATCCCTTAGCACATCATTGACAAGGGCCTGGAAAACAGCAGGCGGATTGATCAAACCAAAAGGTCAAACAAGATATTCATAGTGCCCTGTGGGTGTGTTAAAGGTAGTCTTCCATTCATCTCCCTCCCTTATCCTCACCAGGTGATAGTCATTACGCAAATCCAGTTTTGTAAAGACACGTGCGCCCTGTAACAGTTCAAAAACAGTAGACAAGTGGCAATGGGTAGCAATTCTTGACAGTGAAATCATTTAAACCTCTGTAATCGATACATGGCCTTAGGGAGTCATCCTTCTTGCCAACAAAAAAGAAGCAAGCACCAGCAGGGGAGGATGATGGGTGGATTATGCCTGCAGCCAGGGACTCCGAGATGTATTTGTTCATCGCCTCGGTCTCTGTGGGAAAGGGAACAAAGACGCCCCTTGGGAGGCATAGCTCCTTCCAGGAGGTCAATGCAGCAATCATAAGACCTGTGAGGTGTAAGGGAAATGGCACGGGACTAACTAAAAACTGTTTTTAGGTCCAGGCATTCAGACAACCGCAGACAAATCAGGGAACTCTTTGGTTCTGTCTGGCTTCAAGGAAAGAGAGATGGCAGGAGATGTTAGGCAGTGAGAGTGGCAGAACTGGCTCCAATTTATTATTGAGTTATCAGCCCAATTAACATGAGGGTTGTGGACCAACAGCCAGGGAAGCTCCTAGGTCAATGAGGTCATGAAGGTTATCCATTACATGAAATGATAGCCGTTCAGAATGATTTCCAGAAATCCACACCCCATGGGCTCTGTGACATGAGTAATCCACATGAGGCTGCGTACCATTAATGGCGTTAGTGACCAAAGGCTGCTCTAAGGGAAGCATAGGAATCTTTAGCTGACGGGCTGTGTCCAGTTTTACTAACTCCTTGAACTCGGTAAAGGTTCTGTGATACCAGTGCATCCTTCACAGCATCTGACAAACCACTCAAGAAAGCATCATACAAGGCAATGTCCCCCCACCCACACGAGGCAGCCATGGTTCGGAAGCTGATGGTATAATCAAAGACTGATCTGCTGCTCTGCTTAAGCTGCAGTAACTGCCTGGCAGCATCCCGGCCTGAGTTAGAGCGGTAAAAACTTTTCATTTCCTTGGTAAAGTCTTGATAGTTAGCACAAACAGGGTCATCAGAGACCCACTTTCAAACCTTGCCAGTGAGTAAAGTTATTATGTAGGCCACATGAGAAGGCTGTGTGGGAAAGGCTGAGGCCTGTAGCTCTAAAATCAATGAACACTGGGATAAAAGAGGCAGTAGGGCACAAGGATGCCTGTAGACTCAACTACTGCATTTCAGTGAAGAGGGCATGGAGCATGGAGATTGTGATTCACCTGCTCGATACCCCTTTGCTGGTCATGGAGCAAAGCTCCATGTTCACACACCGCAGCCTGCATGGCCTTCAGGTCCGCTAAATCCATACTGGCCAGACTGTAATGTCAGCCACACAAGAAAAGGACTCAAATGCAGAACCAAAAGCCACTAAAGGAGGGTTTAATTTCCAAGATTCAAGAAAATCAGACAAGCGGCAGGCAGGGCTCATAGAGAGTGGGAAGCGAAGGTCAAAATCCAGAAGGAGTCCATGAGGGCGAAGGTACCGACAAAGGCTTGGCAAAATCGTGATCTAGGAAAAAACAGAGCAAGGTCCAGTAAGTCCAAAAAAATAGGAACAAGGCTTGAATGACAGTTTGAATGCTTGGAACAACCACAAGACAATCTGGCAAGGTTTTGCTGCTAGACTGGGCCATAAGTACTGTGGCCATGATTGCCAGGGATTGAGAGCAGCTGGTTATGCCCCTCCCACTCAAGCTGTGACAACACCTGAAAAAGTTGGTTATACAAGCTATTGAACTATGGAGTGGAGCTTAGATTTTCGTATGCTGCTTTTGCACTTGGGCTTATTTTTAATAAATATATAATGACACTCTAATATGTCATGTTTTGATGTTTGTCATGGTTTTTACGTGCCTATTTTTAAGGCCATTTGGAATGAGACTCCATTCTATTCCATTTTATTTTTACATATTTATTTTATTTCTATTATGTTCTGTAAAACCTGTAGATAGAAAGATGGTGGTCTTTATTCTCTAACTGTAGTTGAGCTAAATGTCTCCATTAACTCAGGGATTTTCTTTGAATTTAATTACAGACAGAGTGGGTACATAATTGATTTTTCAAGTTATGTTTTAGAAAGTCTACAAGAGATTCCACTTACTGAGCTTTCCATTCATATACAGCTTACGGAAAAAAGTAAAAAACATTTGTTCCTTCACAAATAGCTTACAGTGCATATTCAGAACAAAAAAACATATTCTTAATGCTGCAACCTGGACGAGTGAACAGATGGAGCCCCAGATTTATAATTATGTTTATGCCTCTCATAGTAGCAGCTTGGTATCAGTCACAGCCGAAAATGTTTTCATTTGTTGCAACATATATCTGTGCAGCAGAGGAAGGCAGCAGTTGGTGGAGGATTAAATGATTCTCATGGTGTTTATGTAACTTTTGAAAGAAGAAATGATAAAACCTTTTAGCTCTTGAAAATTTCATTTGACATGCTTGTTAAATGTAATCTGCGCCGGTTTTCTACCACTGTTACTATTTGGTTTGGCAACTGATAACGATGAGGATTTTATTGCATGTTAAAGCAGCAGTTTAGACTTACAAATGTGTTTCCAACTGATTCATGGGATGTGAAATGCTGAAAAGCTGTGGCAGTGACGTTATTGTTGCACCAATATTAAATGCAAGCGAATGCTCTGGTAATGTGTAGGAGTGTCTGTCATGAATCTGCCTCATAGCACTCCTTAAAGGATGGACAAGAATAAGTGTAACAACTGTTGCTCCTTAATACACTGCAAAAACTCAAAATCTTACCAAGTATATTTTTGTAACTGCTAGTCAAAATATCTCATCACACTTAATATAAGACATAATCACCTAAAGAGTAACATTTCAGTGAGATATTGGAACTTGTTTTTAGACAGTGCATCTTGAATATCTTGTGCATCTTGAAAATATCTTGTTTTGAGTCATATCTCAGATGAAACAAGTTTTTTTGACAAGATTTTTAAGCTAATTTCAAGATCTTGTCAGGCTTAAATATATTGTCTTATTTCATGAAATCTTATTAAGCGAATTTTCACTTGTTCCATTGGCTGATTTTTTTGCTTATTACAAGCAAAAAATATCTTGTATTAAGTTTTTTTTTAACTTATTTTTTGAGTGGCCTTTTTTCCAGTGTATCTGGGACTGACATCAGTATAAGAACTTTTTTTAAGCACACAATACCAGTGAAAGGTTTGGACACAACTCGTCACTCATTTTGAATGAGAAGGTGGTTCGTTTGACTAGCCGGGCCAAACACTGCACGAAAATTTCCTGTTGTGAAATCAGTCTGGTACCTTTTTTAAACACAATCACAGAATGTACCAAATCAATTGCAACAGGACAGGGACAGGCTTTATGAGATGACTCATCCAGGAGCAGCCACTATTCAAAACAAACAACATGGCTGCAGAATTGCTAATAACTTGGATCAACATGTTTTTACTGCAAAACTGACAACAGTCATTCACTGGCTTTCCTATTCCACCACACACCATTTTGGGTGTCTTTCATTGATACTAAGCTAGTTGTTGCTGTGCCTATGTCACATTGTTTTTTTTTTCTCTGATTTGTTGCATACCTATCAAATGGCATTCGGTGTTGCTCCTTTATTAAACAAGGCATATGCTGCAGGTGTTAAATGTGATGGACGTCACACTAAAAGAAAAAGCAATACACGCTTGAAAAAGTCTGTTCTTTCCAAGCAACAATGCAGATTTTTTTGCTAAATGTGAAACACTGTCAGTTTGGAATTCAGTGCTAAAGTCTTTAGTCTGTTCTGTGCATTCAACAAACAAACAATCCATGTCAGCACTTCCTGCAACCATTGTTCATCATCTTCATTCAGTCTCACCATAAATGTATTGCTCTGTCCATTGTAAGTGAAATGAGCTCATTACACTGCAAATTATTTGGTTCTTACCAAGAAAAAGAGTTAGATATTTTTTCTTGTTTTAATAATTACTTTCTTATTTTAAGTCTCAGTATAATCTTATATCAAGTAAAACAGGCAGGGAATCCTAAAATGAGACAATTAACACTTGAAATAAGATGTATTATGTTTTTCCTCCTCCTCGTCTCCTCTCCTCATCAAAATAAATCTTGTTTTAAGATTCAATAACAAATTATACCTTTCTTAAATCTAGAAACAAGTGTTCCTATAAACTTAATTTAAGAAATCTTACCAAGTGAAATTATCTTGCTGCATGGACAGATTTTTTTTCACTTGTTTTGAGTACGTTTTTCCTTAGTTGAAGTGTTTTTTTCTTGTTTGAAGACCCCCTTTTTTGCAGTGTAGTGCAGTACTAATCTTTAGTCATTTTCCATAATAGCAGTTTTACCCACATTTTCACAAATTCATTAAAAAAAACTCAATCAAATTGCACTTCTCCAAGTGATGAGAATTTCTCATACCAAGTGCAAAAGGAGAGTGCACAGGCTCAATTCAGAGGAAGCCATGTAAAGGATCTGAGGGTTTTTATATTGCTGACTTTTTTTTCATTGATTTATATTTGCAATAGAATAACAAGTCATATTCTGTATACATATTCTGTCTTATTGGATGAATTACTCCATCGTACTTGGTTGAATTTTGTTTTTAATATTTTAATATATAAATATTTCAGTCTCAGCCCAGCTGACATCTTGACTCCAGCATTCATGTTTTTTAATGTGAAAACTAAAAATGCACATATGTAACAATTGCTGCCCTGTGTGTGTGTGTATGTGTGAGTGTGTGTATGTGTGTGTGTGTGTGTGTGTGAAAATGCAAATATGTTTGGAGAGCACAGTATTTTACTTTGATTGTCAATTACAGAAAAATTGCTGTGACTTTTGCTCCTGCTGTTTAACCCAGCTCTGGTCAGATCTGAAGACATCTCCTCTCATCTCTGTGGAACCGCCACATTAAAACACAGCTTGTGGCAAGTGTCAGAGAGTGGTGCAGTGTGAAAGATGAGCACAATAACAAAGAAGAAGCAGATCACATTGCATCAGTAGGTAAACCTTGGGGGTGATGAACAAAGTGATATGTCGTCCAAAGGTGAAAAAAGTTCATTGTGACATCACTTTACTGACTGTATGAGCCTGGACAGGGAGCTTGTGAATATGCCTTCCTTTGCAGAACATAACAATTATGTAGAAAATTGCAGCTGGGTGTCTGGGGGCATGCAGTGTGATTCACTCTAAGGTCGTCAAGAATTACTGTTACATGTGAGATGTCCTCTGGGGTCCACTTGCAAATCATGTGAACACTGACCCTGCAAGCAGCTGAGAGTCTCAGCACTGCAGCTAAAACCCAGAGTGATGAGGGTATTTGGGAGCTAAAATGCAGTGAGATATGTCATCTACATATCAGTGATTATGGTCATTTATTTTTACTATTGCACAAGAGTTTTGCAGTGAGATAAATGATTCTGAGGATCAATTTGTAAGTAAAGACTTCCTGTCCTACTTTTTTTTCTCCTGCTGATACTAAATCACAGAGGAAACAAAGCAAACCTAGGAGTTGATTAATTCAAACATTAATTCTGCTTACAACAAGCCTCCTGGTCAGCTTTAAATAGCCCCATTGTTCAACTGAAATTTGTTCTCACAAGAGTCTTTTCAAACCACTGTTGCGTGTCAGTGAGTCACCAATTCATTTGGTGTGTTCTGGAAGGCTCGCCATTGGCAGTTAGTTTTACACCAGTCACTTTTATCACAAAGATGAGAGCTACATGTAGGCTGTGTTGAATCTTCACTAGATACTAACAGCAGATGTGATAACAGCATGTCTTTGATTCACTCTAGCAGTGTCTCTTCAAAGTGCAGAGTCGACTTTGTTGTAATTGCACATGCTGGCCGGCTGCATGTCAGCCTGCAGACAAAGTGATGAGGCAGAAGTCAGCGCCTTTGCTGGATGAAGAGGTCACAGCCAATACTTAGGGGTTCAGGAAAGCTAATTAAATTGAATGAGTGATGGGGAACCCAGGGGATAAATGCAATTACTAACAGAATAAAAGGCATAGAGATATACCCATTATATATCATCTAATGAATTTAATGGTTTTAACTTTAAATCCACATTTAAAATGAAAAATGTATCGCATCACCACACTGCTCTGATTCTACTTGGGGCATCATAATTACATAAAGGGATAAAAATAAATTATTTCAACATCAGGGAAATTTGTGTATAACATAACAATCTAATACGACAACACACAAACATGCTTTACACAAGAGATAATGATTTGAATGTGTGTGTATATATATATATATATATATATATATATATATATATATATATATATATATATATATATATATATATATATATATAAGTCATGGAAAAAATTATTAGACCACCATTTTTTCTTCACTTTCTTGTTCATTTTAATACCTGCTACCACTAAACGTCATCATGTGACTAAAACAGACAGAAAAGAAAACACTGAAATGCATAAAAGCAGTGTTTTTTTTTGGCAGTACAAACGCCATAGCTATTGATGTAAAAACTTAAGTGCTTTAGGTTATAATCAAGAAAACCATGGAAAATGGTAAGATATGAGCTCTTAAATAAAACTCTTATGAGCAATCTTTATGGTTATCGTTATGTTTGTCTAAACAAATGTACCTTTAATTGTACCAGGCATTAAAATGAACAAGAAACTGAAGAAAACAAGGGTGGTCTAATAATTTTTTCCATGACTGTATATATATATATATATATATATATATATATATATATATATATATATATATATATATATATATATATGTGCAATAAGGTGTATAACATGCTCGTTTAGTCAAAAAAGAGTTATTACCAACTGTCTTGAGGGACAGCTGTTAATAACCAGAAGGGTATTAACAAAGTTAATAAATTGAAATGGGGCACCACCTGATAAATCAAGAAAAAGGGACTAAATGGCACAATTAGTCTCAAAATGGCTGTTGTTCTATGTGTGCCAGCCTGTGACCAGGTGTGGTACTATAGAGCAGTGAAGGTGTGAGTCCGAGGACAGACCTCTGCAACCAGCAAATGTTACAAAACTGTGTAAAATAACCACAAACAACTTCTCTCATAAGAATATATCAGGATTTATTAACACAAGTATTTAAATGAACAAACACTTAAATCACGATCCTGATATTTACTACTAAAGGATAACTAAACTAACAAAGTCAACATTAAAAGGGGAATAGAGTGTCCATATGTCTGCATGTAAACATGTAACTATAGGTATATGTGTGTGTGCACGTGTGTGTGTGTGAGTGTGGTAATGTGAGAGGGATGTCCAAGGTGGCCATCGACTTGCGCGATAGAGCACCACAAGATGGCGGACGGGGCCATGGGGTACTCCTGCCAGACAAAGATGGTGGATGAAGTCAAGTGGTGGTCCCGCCCTGACCAAGATGGCCGCCGACTCGTGCGATAGGGCGTCACAAGATGGCGGACAAAGTCACGTGGTGGTCCCGCCCTGACCAAGATGGCCGACAAGGTCACGTGATAACGTCCTCACAGAGGTGGTTAATACGAAAAAAAAAGAGTAAAGAAAAGACAGAGTAAAATCAACAACGCAAAGGTGATTCCTAACCACCGATGCTGTGATCGCTCCAAGGATTTCCACAGGAAGGAGAGTGTGAAGCAGATGTCCACACCCTCATCCTGATGGTTTGGAAACCGGGCCGCGATCAACCAGTGGTGAGGAAACACAATGATCACGTGGGTAAATATGCACCGACGGATTACCGGTGAGGTCAGTCGTAAACAGTGTCACAGTAAGCACAGAAATGTTAACTAAGCTAAATAACTGCTCAGACACAAAAGCCTCTTACTTGGATCGCTCCAAAAGGGATCGGTGGCGTTGTAGAGTCCAGAGAGGGTGATTGGTGTGAGTACGGCTGAGCCGCCATTGGTCACAAGAGCGGCTCTGTTCGTCCTGGCTCTCTCGGGTTCCGTGGAGGTACAGGTTGCAGCGTCTCAGCAGAACCGGGTCCTAGAAGGTGCGCATGGAGCCGTTGCGTCCCCCCTTATTTCCCTCAATGACTTGCAAATTGATTTTTATTTTTCATTTCATGTAATTTTCTCAATTTTTTTATCAATATTCTTTCTATAACTGTTCAAATAAATCTGCCATAGAAGTCTGAGACTGTTCATTTATTTCTTAGTATGACAACTGCCAAAATCAGCGGGGGGATCAAATACTTATTTCCTCCACTGTATATATACATATATATATATATATATATATATATATATAGATATATATATATATATATATAGATATATATATGTATATATATATATATATATATATATATATATATATATATATATATATATATATATATATATATATATATATATTATATATATGTATATTTGTGTGTGTGTGTCTGCAAGCTGACTTTAGGTGTCGCCTGTACATGTCTGCAGAGAGAGGCACCCAGACTATTACTGCCTGTTCAGCTTTTTCACAAAAAGTGAAACTAAGCAGCCAAGGGAATGTTGCTGCATGTTTCATGTTGTTTGACTGTTTGATCCTTGGTAGAATACACACAGGAAACCCAGACGGCTGTCTCTGCCTGGCTTGCCTCCAAAAACAGCTGTCTTTGGAAGCAACTGGGACTCCCTTAATGTCTCAGCAGAACATTGAAAAACGTCTGGAGGAATTTAAATTTGCAGGAGATGAGGACTGACACTTAACAGTGTAGACAGTGAGAGCAACAGGGCATGAATGGACCTGTGAAGAAAACACATCAAACCAGCTTTGAGAGCTTAACAGTTATGTATAAAAATGAAATTGCAGCAGTAGAGTATCATGTGGAATTTAGCAAAATGCTCTTTAAGACTGTTTTATTGTTTCGTTTTGTTTTTAATACTGTTTAGGACACACTCAAATAAAAAGTTTTAAACCTTATCTCTGTGAAGCCTGTTCAACATGCTAGAGAGTATATGTGATATAAACAGTCAAGACCACACTGACTTGGTTTTTCTCTGTCTGCTCCCGTTGACAGACTCTCTTTCTGATGACTTATTCTTCTACTTGTCTGATGCCATTTGACCAAATGTCTTCCAGTCTGTAGTTGTGTTCTTGTCCACTTGTGAGACGTCATAATGCCAAAGTGCTGTTCCAATTCAAAACACACAGTATGGTTGTTTTTTGAGGATGCTTCCAGCAGAGATTTAGCTTGTGTAGACTTGAGACAACAAAGTATCCCAGAATGAATTTCACATCAATGTGTGGGATTAATGGTGGAGGAGAAAGAGGACATTAAAAAGTTACATCTTTGCATTGTGTTACTGAATGTTGTTTTAAAATATTTTCATATGAGAATAAACAACTTGTAGTTCTTCCAATTTGTAGTTCAATTATGAAGATAGAGGCTTTTTGACAATTTTCTCTGACATTTTTTTTTTCCTCTCCAGAAAACTGGCATTAAAAAGGCTTCCATGCATTAAAATACACATAAATACAAAATAATGGTCATAAACGCTTTTGACAGAGGAGCCTATGGTTGAATATGCATTATGTTTTTTGAAAGCACGCACTAGGGAGGGAATATTGTGCCCTCCTGGGATCACTGTGAATGCACAGCGAGAGAGTGAAGGCAGAAAAAAGAGGGATCTCCAAATATCACCTAATTCTGTGATTGCTGTGTGACAATGGCTTTAGAAAACGGCAGGCTGCTTGCTTGGAGGGGTGTAGTGCAAGGATAACTAAATGTTTCAAACAGATTTTCAAGCAGAGGCCTATGATGGAATGGGAAACCTTAGGGAAGCGTGAACCACAGGAGGACATATTCAATGACGCATGAAAAAGAGACAGAGCAGTGCTCTGAGCTGTTTTAGCAGCTATTGCTACAAGGCTGCATGGACATGATTTGACCCCATGTAATTTCTAGTGCTATGGATTTTCAAACCTCAGTTTTCAGGAAAATGCATACTTACAAATGATGATGACTTTTTAACACCAATGTTACATAAATGATTGAGCAGGGTGAAATGGCAGATGGTAGGTTGTTGATGGACTCACAGCTCATGGCATAACAAATAAACCATGTTGAGCGCATGTGAGGCATCAAATCTCTACTTAACACAAGCAATAGAAATGAAAATTGAATTAGCAACTGTGTGATGGTGAACATGATTTCTCATTTACACCTCTCAGCTGATGTAGCCCACAAAGACTCAAACTAGTTGAAGAAGGTGGTTGTAGTTAGGAGCCATCAATGTATCATCTTATTGTTCAGGATTGTTGTATTCCATGTTGATGACATATAATTTTAAAACAACTTTATGTGTCTTTACAATGTGATATTGTGATTTTTTTTAAAAAAGAAAAAGGCTCATCATTTCACATTTACTTGCAAGTTCAGGCTGTGCCCAGCAGAAATAAGAGGAGGAGAAAAAAGAGAAACACACCAGGGAGGTTTGACAGTATGTAGGTCATAAAAAAAAAAATCCCCCTCGCTAAGACCATGTGAATGCATTTGACAACAGAAATCAATCAAACCTTAAGTGATGCTTTAAAATAAAAGGGGTAAAAAATGATACAGTGATAAAAGTGACAAATATCTGTAGCTCATCAGTGCAGAGTAACGGTTTAAATTCTCAATCTTGAAACTTGCCCGGGAGGATTTTATTTCATCCTGGAAGTCTCCATGCAGAGGAACAGAGGAGCTATTGTTTTTGTTGTTGTTTGTTGTTGTGTTTTGTTTTTGTTTTTTCCAAGGGCTTCTCTGATGATGGCACCTAAATCCTCAGGCAGTTTTTGAAGCTCTGGCAGATTTTTCGGGGAATTCAGCAACAGGAGGTATACTTAGCTTATACAGTGGTACCTCTACTTACAAAATTAATTGCTTCTGGAAGTAGTTTCGTAACCTGAAAATTTTGTAAGTAGAGATGCGTTTTCCATGTAAATGTCCTAATCCATTCCAAGCCCCACAAAATTTGAACATACATTTTTTTATAAATTATAAATAATGCATGAAATGACATAAAACCTGCAAGAAATACATGTTAGAACTAGAAAAGCACTCGGAGAGCACAGACCTCTGCCAAACACAACAATAATTGAAAATTTGAAAGTGATCCAGAATCCAGGATTTCTTCCAGATCACACCCAAAATGAAATCAGTTCTTCCTTTTCACATTTCTGACAACTCCTGAAAATTTAATCAAAATCCATCCATAACTTTTTAAGTTATCTTGAACACAGACAGACAGACAGACAGATAAACGCCGGCAAAAGTATAACTTTCTTGGTGGAGGTAAAAATTGTTCGTTTACCTGGGTTGCTGGGTTATGCTCATAGATACAAGAGGCTCTCCTAGCCAATCGGATGCCAGCAAGATGCTAAGCGACAAGTAAGTGAGCTAGCAATCCGGACTGATCATCGTTTTCAGAGCCGCCAATGAGAGAAACATCAGGGGTCTTCTCGTCACCACCCAACCATCCAACCCAGAGGGCATGCTAGCACCTCTGTACCCTCTTCAGGTTATCTGTTGGAGAAATCAAAACCCATGCAGTTGGGCCGTGCTTCCCTTACTTAAGAGGAGCGAGAACGATGCTGGAGGTCTAACCTCTGCAAGCAGACGCCTTGTCCCGGCAGTTCCAGGAAGGGCAGGGCTCTACTGAAAGCCCTGAATCTATCATTCCTCCTTCCTGCATCATTGCCGCTCTGACCTGGGACATTGAGGAGAGGGTGAGAACCACCACTGAGGTGAAGCTGGGGCCCAGTGCTTGTCCTCCCAATTATATCTATGTTCCTGAGGGGTTGAGGTCCGATGTTCTGCAGTGGGCCCACTCTTCCAAGCTTACCTGTCACCCAGGTTCCCTACGTACATGAGAAGTTCTACTCCAGTGCTTCTGGTGGCCCACCTCGGAGGCAGATACCCGCAATTTTGTCAAGGCTTGTCATACCTGCTGTTCCATTCAATAATTTGCCAACAACAACTGTGTGCTCACTGTGTGTTTTTTTTTTTATTATCTCACCACCGTTCTCGTTACACTTATATACGTATGCTTTTCGGCAACCACGTCACATTGTCGTGACTCCAAAGTGCAGAGGCTTAAAAGCCCTATGCTACATTCACACACACACCCCAGGGGCGGGGTTGAGGGTGGGCCCATCTTTCCGCTGGTGAGGCAGGCTGCACAATCTTTCACCATTTTCTCAATGTCCCTGTCCATGCCTGGCCACCAAACCAGGCCCCTGCAGCGCTGTTTCACCCTCACGATACCCAGGTGACCTTCATGGACCATGGCCAGGATGCGGGCTCTCAAGGTGCTGGGGATCACTGCACACAACCCCTTCGCCACACAGTCCTCATTCCAGCAGGAGAGGTCACCCTTGACACGGTGGAACGGTGCTAGCTCCTCTGGTACTTTGGCAGGCCAACCCCCCTGGATGCAGGTGCGAAGCTGAGAGAACACAGGGTCCTGCGCCGAGGCTGCCTGGAGCTCCTGCGGGGACATGGCAGCTCAGAGGAGTCCGTGCAACATAAGAACCAGCTCTGGTTCTGAGCAGTCTTGGGTGGTATGCAGCACAGGGGTGGGAGTAGCTCTAGAGAGCAGGTCAGCCACAACATTGTCTTTGCCAGGTGTAAACCTGGTGGTAAAAATTATATGCCTGCAACCTCTCTGACCACCGGTACAGGCGCAGTGGCTTATGTCCTGATCCAGTCATAGCCAACAGGGCTGTAAGCACCTGGTGGTCGGTCCAGAGTGTGAAGTTCTGTCCGTATATGTACATGTGCCACCGCTCACACGCCCAGACGCAGGCCAGGGCTTCCCTCTCACCTACAGAGTACTACGAGAGCTACGACTTCAACTGGCGGACCGCAGCAGAGCAAGCAGGTGTCCAGATCCAGGGCACGTCCTGTTTGAGGAGAGCATGCAGCGGTGCGGTGGTCTCTGAATAGTGGGGAAGGAAACGCAGGTAAAACGCCGTCATCCCCAGAAATGATGACAGCTGCGCAGGACAGGAGGGTTCAGGCAGCTGCAGGACAGCATCGACATTGGAGTGGAGTGGGCTAAGGCCATCAGCATTCAGGCGGAATCCCACAAACTCAATGGACGGGGCAGCGAAGACACAATTCTCGCCATTCAGTGTGAGGTTGTGGCGGGCGAGCACACCAAGCACCCTAGATAGACGGTCATTGTGCAGGGCGGATGTTGCCCCGTGTACCATGATATCATCCAAGTACACAACCACACCCTGGATGCCAGCAAAGATAGTAGCCATGATCTTCTAGAAACAGCTGGGGGCAGAGCTGAGTCCAAAGGGCATGCAGGTGTACCTGAAGACCCCCATGTGAGTAACAAAAGCAGCCAATGTTACATTCAATAATTCTCCAACAACAACTGTGTGCTCACTGTGTGTTTTTTTTTTATCATCTCACCGCCGTTCTCGTTACACTTATATATGTATCCTTTTCGGCAACCCCGTCATATTGTCGTGATTCCAAAGTGCAGAGGCTTAAAAGCCCTATGCTACACCTGCCATCAGCAAAAGATCTCGTATCAGGCTCCCACAGGATTTCTTCAACCACTCTCGATACCACATCGACCCTGGTCCCACATCTCCCTAGACTTTGTGACCGGTCTTCCTCCCTCTAATGGCAATATGGTCATACTCACTGTGGTTGCCGTTTCAGCAAGATGGCCCACTTCGTGCCCATCCCCAAACTGCCCTCTGCTAAGGAGACTGCCAAGCTGGTCTTGCAGAACATCTTTCGTCTTCATGGTCTCCCCATAGATGTGGTATCCGACCGGGGTCCCCAATTCTCTTCTGTCTTTTGGAGGGAATTCTGCCATCTGATGGGGACCACTGCCAGTCTCTCCTCTGGGTTCCTCCCGCAGTCCAATGGGCAGACAGAGCGCATGAATCAGGAGATGGAAATGGCTCTGCGCTGTCTGGTGTCCCGGAATCCATCCTCATGGTCTCCACAACTCCTGTGGGTGGATTATGCCCATAACTCCCTCGTTTACTCTTCCACAGGGCTCTCTCCCTTCCACTGGGTCTGTGGTTACCAGCCTCCTCTTTTCCCAGCTGAAGAGAAGGAGGCCTCCGGATCACACCCAAAATGAAATCAGTTTTTCCTTTTCAAATTTCTAACAACTCCTGAAAATGTAATCAAAATCCATCAATAACTTTTTGAGTTATCTTGAACACAGACAGAGAGACAAACAGACCATCAGACAGACAGATAAACGCCAGCAAAAACATAACCTCCTTGGCGGAGTTAATAATTTATTTTCCCGTGCTCTCGAAGTTATTTTTGCTCCGTAGATCACCTACAGATGTTTTATTTTCGTAACAAGCAGCATATAGTCCTGTTGTTTTTCTTTTTACTTGGATTTCATTGTATTCCAGATAAATCCATTTTTCTTTAATCTTGCTGTTCACAAGATTCTTTCATCCTTGTTTTTAATGTTTTTTCACCTGGTGGCTTAACCCAAGAGCCTGTACAAAGCCTTGTCGGGTCAGAGTGAAGATTTTCCTCAAGCCTCCAATAAGCCCCATCAAATGTTGATAACCTGGAGCCTTGTTCTGCCTCCGCCCGCCTGCAGCCTCTGCCACAGCAAGATGCCGCACTCTGGGGTGACCATCTCGGTTCCCACTTCCACAGGCCAAAGGAGCTCTACCGTCGACACTGTGGTTCAACAGGACCATGCTCCTGGTGTAACTATGGTTTACATGCATATGATCTTGGGCTGGAGTCACACATAGCCAAGAGAGAGAGATTAGTTCAGATTAGCTTAATTTTCTTTAACTGACCAATTCTAAATATCCATTCAAGATCTAATGTTTTTTCACCTCTGAATTTCATCTGAGATTACTTAATTTTCTGGAGAAAGTTTTTATTGTGAGAGTATTCAAGATTATAATTGTGATTTTATTTTATTTTTTATTTTGTTTATTCGTTTGACTTTTTTCAGTATTCTTAGTCCACTTATGTTTACATCTTATAATCAATTTAACTATTCCAGGAATAATAACCATTTATTGCACATTTGAATATTATTGCATGCTTTTAATCAGTTTCACAACTAAAAGTTGTTTTTTGTGTGTACTTTTCCAAAGTAGTGAGATCACTTCAGTCAGAATTTATGGCTTCATATGAGAGACTGATTCATTGATCATTATTTAAGTGATTATTTAAGTGGTGCCCCATTCAATGAGGGTAATGATTAATTAATAGTCATAATTGTTATCCCAGAAAGCCAGAGATGCTACACGGCAACATGAACCACGACATATTTAACTGGTCTGTTTGGTAGAGTCAGTCTGCTACAACTACTTCTGTGTCGTTTTCAAGTAGAACGATAGTTTGCTGAAATGTCTGTAAAAATTGCTGATGATCTAAACTTATTAGCACCAATTGATGTAAAATATACTTGATTTGCTTCATTGCTTTGTCTGATCTACATATAGGAAGAGTAGGAAAGGAAGCTCAGCACTGCGAGCTACAGCGCTACAGAAAAGAAGCCACACAAACAACAATGGAGCATCACTGTTTTATAGAAGCATAAATTGAGCTTTACTGATCCATCTGCCATTTATTTCTGCATTCAAAGTCTGAAATCTAGGGTTAGTGTTAGGGTTAGGGTTAGGGTTACTCAGGCTAAGCTGAGTAATTGATTAAACATGTAAACAACTTTCCACTGTGATAGTTACTCATCCTGACAGATGTTTTTTTTAAAAAAAAACAATGAAATACTACAACATGATGCCACCAGACCAGCAATGTAAACATTAGGGTTGACCATTCTGCTTATGATGACTGTTGTCATTATAAATTCTGCTTGTGAATTTTTTTTTAAAATTGTTTGATCTTCTAGATTATGGTTAATTGTCCCCTCTTTATGACTTTTACATTTCTCTATTAATTTACATGTGTAATGTGTGTATTCTGTTCTGTTAGCTGACCTGAGCGAGCATGTGGCTTGGTAGGACTCTTCTTTAAAAAAAAAAAAAAAAACAAAAAAAAAAACGGTATTTCAAATCTCAGCTTTCTTCATGCTTCAGGAAAGATTAAATAAAACTAAATCAATGAGAATAAAGTTGGTTAAAAGGACTAAAGTTGTGGTGGTTTTATTTTGAGAGAGCTCAACACATTCTTTCCCATCTTGTCATGTATAAGGCGTGTACTCTTTTGCATTTTGTTTTGGCATAATTATGGAATAATTTTTTGGATGCCAGTCATCTAAATGAGCATATATTTCAATGGAAGCAATATAAAAACTGATAAAGTATCTATTAAACCATCAACGTTTACCTCTGTTACTGCATGTGTTCTGTTCTTTTTCATTTTATATGCATGCTTTAGTCTAAATGCTTCAAATCATTTGAAGGAAAAGTTTTCTTCTTTGTTATATTTGATTTTTTTTTTTTTTTTTAATTTGCCTAATAACGGCACTGAGACAGATTTTGTTTCCCCTGTTTTATGTTTGCTTACATTTTGCCTTTAGTTTTTTACTTTTTATGACATTCCAAAAACGCTGGGCATTTCTGTTTACACTAATCCACTTTGTGAATAAAAAAAGTATTTGCAGTCAAGATGAGATGATTGATACCTATTCTGAGACAGTGACTAGCACACATTAGTTTATCTTACCATGAAGAAACCTCAGAAATTATTTTCACATATGAAAAGCAGTCCTGAAATTTTCTGGACATTTTCCAAAGGGGCTGCATGACAGAATGCAATGTCAATGTGAGATTAATGAAATGCTTGGCAACGTTTACACAGCCAGCTGTTTGCTTTTTGGTCTGGGAAAAAAAATCCCTGAATAAAGCAGATAGCTTGTAGTGCTTTTTTTCTTGTCTGTGTTGCTTTTATTACCAGATACATGCAAAACATGCAATTATATTTCTAAACGTTTCCTGGCATCGTTGCAATCACACAATTACATTTGAACCATTTAAGAAAGAATTAGGTGACAGCAGTTTGTTTTTAAAGGGAATATATTGTGCATTTTAAAAAAAATTCAAAACAGTTAACAAAATTTGGCAAGATCTTAATGAAATGTCTGAGATATTCTTCAGTCAAAATTACCAAAACTAAAAGTGAACAAAAAGAAAACACTTCACACAGCTAATTTTTCAATACATTTTTATGGCTCTGTTTGCAGAAGCCAGTTTTTAGGGAGTGAGGCAGTACCTTTGACTTGACTCCGCCCCTTTCCTCTGTGCATCTTTTGAAAGCAGTGTTACAGCTTTGTGCTCCCTTCAGATGATCAGTCAATCCTGCAAGTTGGGAAGTTGGGTGGACATGGGGAGGATAGTTTAAGAATGTCCAAAACTAAATTATAGGGTTGTGTTATTTCAGAGGTTTTGATTTGATAGTCTCATCAGAGAGCCAAATATATGCTTTCAACCAGAGAATTTTGTTTTTCATATGCCCCCCTTTGAAGGGAAGAGTTCAGCAGACAAATTAGAACAATAATGTAACTTAATGGTTGTGGAACAGACACATACCAGCAATGACGTACTAATCGATCTGTAAGTGGCTAATCAAAGTGTGTGGTTTGGGCAGCTGTGCAATAGGAAATTACTCAGTGTAAAGGAGGTTTAGAGAAGGATAGAAAGCCCAAAGGTGGTGGCTGCTTAATATTTGCAGCCTGTCCATTACGAGTAGACTCACTGAGATTCGCAGCCCTGTATTGCAGCAGGTCACAAGAGGCCTCAGAAGAAATTAAAGATGGTACCCAAACATTGAAGAAGGAGAAGAGACACAACCTGTGGTTGAATTAACAGAAACCTATACAGAAGCAAGGTAGAACAGAAACAGAACCAGAAATCTGTTGTAGAACTGTAGTACAAGTGAGCATGACATTTTAAGTTCATGATGTAATTGTATTACATAAGTTAAGCTGACTGTTTTGTTTGCATGAGCTGTTCAGTCTCTGAACAATTCAGCCTCTGAATCGCTGATGAGCCATTTAAAGCCAGCAGCATCAGCCATCTCTTTAAAGACTATTAGGAATAATATTGCAGTACGCAGTGTAAAGCACAGCTGGGAGGGTGACTAAAAAACGCTTTTCACCTGCTGCCATGTTGACTCCTCTGTAAATGTGTGAAGGAAGGAATGTTCCTCGAAATTCCTTCCAGAGGATTAGTCTCACCTTAATGTGCAATGAGTAATATATATATATATATATATATATATATATATATAGATATATATATAGATATATATATATATATATATATATATATATATATATATATATATATATGTGTGTGTGTGTGTGTGTACAGAAAGAGAGAGAGAGAGATAGAGAGATAGATAGATAGATAGATAGATAGATAGATAGATAGATAGATAGATAGATATAAACTGCTCAAAAACATAAAGGGAACATTAAAGTAACACAATGTAGATCTGAATGAATGAAATATTTTTATTAAATACTTTGTTCTTTTCATAGTTGAATGTGCTGACAACAAAATCACACAAAAATGATCAATGAAAATCAAATGTATCAACCCATGGAGGTCAATTTGCACAACAGCATGTGAAATTGATTGTCAATCAGTGTTTCTTCCTAAATGGACAGTTTGATTTCACAGAAGTGTGGTTGACTTGGAGTTACATTGTGTTGTTTAAGTGTTCCCTTTTTTTTTTGAGCAGTGTATATTTATGAATCTGTCCAACATATCCACAAAGAAAAATAATACCAAAAATATGTTATTTAACATAGCTGTAAGCTGATGTAGTCAAAGTTATTCTGATGGAAGAGTGCATCCAAGCACTCTTGAGAGATATGATGCAATTCACAGCAGCATCATTTAAGGGGGAGGCAGCTTTCTACACTGAAATGATGAATTCACAGAGCCACACTACTCTTAACAAATACAAAGAAAATGTGTTGCCTGCAGATACATATTATACATATTTGTTTTACCAGGCTTCATTTAAATGAATCTAAACACTTAATTTTCTGCAGGTGGCTGCCTTGAATGAAAATGACATCATTGAGTCCCTGCCCACCCCCAACTGTCGGCCGCTAGAGGCCACTATTTGTTACCAACAGCGATTGACGTAACTGTGACGTACAAGGAAGTGGGTGAAATAACAAAACAGCAAGAAAACTGCAGCTGGCGACTCGCGATTAAGTCAGAATCCAAAGCGCTACACGTTTAGCGCACAAATGAAGCGGTGATTTTTTTTTTTAACCCTCTCCCCTAGAAGCAGTGTTCTGTGGTGCATAAAACACCGAACAAGTAAGTCGTGACAACGTCATTCCTTTACACTACATCGATTGTAGCGCATTAGCGGGTTAGCCTGAATTAGCCCACGAGCCATCCATGACTCCCTTTGACAGTTACTTGCATATATTTAGTTCTGAGCCACTTTACTTGATGCACAAAAGCCTACATCCAAATATAAGCCTGTTTATGCGCAGCTCCTTTTGTGCAAAATATACTGTGCAATATTTTGTTAAGAAAAAAAACTCAAACTTGAAAATAGTAATTTGTCATCACAAGACACTTTTCCTCAAAAAATCCTGCGCTCTGATGGGTAGTTCTGCATTTACGTGTGATAATAACGCAGAATTATATTACATACATATATATTACTTGTACAACCTAATTTGCAGAAAAAGCAGACGCTTTTGTTGAAAGTTCTTACAGATGTGTGTTTTGCTACAAATTGAGTTAAAATAGGATCGTCCCTTCTGCGTAGAATTTGGTGAAATTTTCATTGGGTTCTCATATTTGTCTGGCTGAATGTTTATCAGATGAGGAGAGTTGGTGGCGAAACTAGAAACTGTCAGGTGACTTGAACAATATCTCAAATCACTTTCGTTTCCTCTTGAAGGAATTTAACATGGACGTGATTTATTAGATCATGTGGTTGTTACTGTTCATTGTGCATTTACTACTGGGAAATTAAGTTGTTTACTTGCTGATCATGAATCACGTAACAATATTTGTTTGCCTGTAGTACTATAACTTGTTATTTTTCTGTGGTCCCGACGTAGGTTTATCTTAATTTACTGTTTGAAGGTCTTCTCTTGGCTTGATCGATGTCTTCTGGGTGTCCACCCCAATCACCTGCCATGGCTAAGTCGGAGGTGGCTGTCGATGGAGGATGTCCGCTGCTGGCTGCCACCTTTGCCTACTGGGATAACATCCTGGGTCCACGTGTGCGCCACATCTGGGCACCAAAGGGTGACCAGCTGATGTTCCTCAGCGATGGAGAGGTCACATTTTTGGCTAATCACACACTCAACGGGGAGATTTTACGGAGTGCAGAGTGTGGAGCTGTGGATGTGAAATTCTTTGTCCTGGCAGAAAAGGGTGTCATCATCGTGTCTCTTATCTTTGATGGTGAACTGAAGGGAGATAAGAACACATGTGCCTTGTCCATTATTCTGCCTCAGACAGAGTTGGCCTTCTATCTTCCTCTGCACAATATCTGCGTGGAGAGATTGAAGCATGCTATCCGCAAGGGACGCATTTGGATGCAGAAGGTATGCTGCTAATCCTCTTTATCCTTTGGCATTTCACTCCTGTACTCAGCATTCACAAAGGATTAAGTAAATTGTTACTCATAATATTCATTAAATAGATATTGAATAATGCCTCACATTTGTTTTACCCATTTAGAATTTCACCATAATAAAAAAGCTACATTTTCCCCACACAGGAGTAAGTTATTTAAAGGTGGGGTAGGTGTTGTTTTTTTGCAGCACTTTTTACAATATTGCCTGAAAACCTTTTCACATTCCCATTGCACCCACTGAAATAAAATGTTTGCCAAAAAAACGAAACGTTTTGGTCCAGTCTAGAGGGTATAATCAGAGAAAAACTCTGACCAATCAATGAACTGATCATCTTTACATTTATTGGCTGCCTAATACGTCCATCAAATATCAATGCACTCCCCCCCAGGGGCGAGGGGGTGGGCTGAAGAGGAGGAGGCGGAGCCTTTGGGAGGAGGGAGGGAGTGTATATTTTCAAAATCTCACTTGAGTTGGATTGCTGGAACCGTTTTTTTTAAAGAACACCTACCCCACCTTAAATTAGATCTCAGGAGTCCTTCAGAGAGAGCAAGAGAGCATACAAATAAAGCTGTGATATACAACCGTGATGAGCTCAAAATGCATCATATTTCTGGACAAGGATGCAAACGTGAAACCACACAAGCCTGTATTTCTGTACAGTGTAAAGTGCCATGTTTTTCCTTTCCAAAGTTTTACCCTGAATAACTGAATAAAGACCAGTAAAAATGTTATTAGACATATAGGTCATTCTACAAAGCTGTTTACCATTTGTGTGACATGATAGAGATCTATTTACATTCATGGAAACTAATTTTTATGCTTTTTTATAGAAGATGTAAGTGCAAGTGCCAATATCATGTGAATTAAAAATACATTTTGACTCCCTGTGTGCTGAAGTTATCCAATCTACCAAATGTCCAGTGTAAGAGGTAACCACAGCTCTGTAGAATGACCCATATTTTCAGCATTAGCTGTGAATACTAAAGATTAGACTGACTAGTGCTGATGCTGACATGTGTCAGGTCTGTCTTTATGTCTGTATGGGATGAAAACTTTAGTTTTTGTTTCAGACTAGAACTAGGTCATGCATTAATGTCATTGTTTGTCCAATACAGTGGCTCTGACTGCACTGATTACAGTCAGAAGTGTACAGCACATGTACTAGAAAATGGTCAGACAGCAGAAAAGGTGGTGTTTTGGAGGCAAGTAGAATCTTTGCAATGAGTAATAAGCTCATTTGTCACATACAACCCTAATGCCAAAAAGCTGGAACACTGTGTAGCATGTATATAAAAACTGAATCCAGCTATCCACAAATATTACAAAACCATATTATATTCGCAACAGAACATTAAATGTCTCAAATCCCAAATGTTTTCTATTATTTCATAAAAGATATTAACTAATTTTAATTTAAAAGCAGCAGCATGTCTCAAAAAAGACATGGGCATCAAAAGACTGGAAAAGGATATATATATATATATATATATATAATATATATATTATATATATATATATATATATATATATATATTAAACATCTGTATATTACAGTATAAGAGCACTTTAGAGAGTTAGAATTTCTTAGGAATAAAGATGGGCAAACGTTCACTCATGTAGAGAAAAGACTTTGAACATCCCATCATCTACAGTACAGCGCATCATCAAAATAGCCAGAAGATTTGGAGAAATCTCTGTGTGCAGGGGACAAGGTCATATGGAACTGCGTTAAATAAAACAGGCAAGATTCTGCAATGGACATCGTGAAGACTTCTGAAAATCACAGTCTAACAACACTTGTCATTGTGCCATTCACAGTGTTAAATTTTAGGTGATTTAAAAATTCTACTAAATCTAATCTAAATAATTACAAGGCTAATTAATAAGAATCTAATTTTGAAATATTATGAAACAAGGAATCTTCATGTGGTTTGATTTGAAGAAAAATCTCTAAAAATGATGTCTGATAACCTCCTTGACCTTTTCCTCTAATTTGGGGATCCAATCTAGTAATTAAAATATTCTCTTAATCATTTTGTGATAATTGAGTCAAATTACAGGAAAAGCTCCCGAGATATTTTTGGTTTTTCAAACGCAAATGTCTCCTCCACTGAGTGATAATATATAACATTGTTAATCCAAATATTAGAAAATTATTGTGATTAGAGAATATGTGCATCTATTGATGATCCCTGCAGGGCTATTGTAATGTTTTTTACTTTATAAACTGCTGTAAAGACTTTCCTTTTCAAGTTTTACTGCCATTTATTTCCTCAGCAACAACTTGACTGTATCTAATGCAGAACAGCAACACTAATAAGTAGTGATCAGCGATTTCAGCAACAAGTGATTGTGACTGGTTTCCTCTCCTCTATCACCTGGCTGTAAATGTATTTAAGCTTGTAAGCTTCTAAGCTTGTCTTTCTTGTTACTCCAGGGCTATAATATCATCTCAGTGCTGAGCTTGGAGATCGTCCCCATAATGGAGCTGCTGGCCTCGATGAAATCACACAGCGCGCCTGAAGATATAGATGTGAGCGGCACACATGTTGGTGTTCAGACACTGATTAATCTCTTTTTCATACCATAGAAACCAGCAACAACTTGAAAAAGAAAAAGAAACACTGTTTGCATTTGAATAAGTAAATTATAATAAAGGCTTTCAGTGGCTGAGTTAATGCCATGTCATCCAGACATCAGATTGGCAGTGACTGAAAGTAACTGGAAAATAATTGTAAACGCTGCATTATTATTTTTGCTTGTTCTTCACATTGCTTTCAGATTTGCCCATCAGCATTTTTCTCTTTGTTTTCGACTTTATTGTTTATCAATGACTCATTTGTCTCACTCCTGCTGTGAGCAGATAAAAGACACTGTGCTGAATGATGATGACATCGGGGACAGCTGCCATGAGGATTTCCTCCACAAGTAAGCAATCCAGTACAGTCAAATGGAGAAAGATGATGAACAATGAGCATTTAACACCTGTCAACCTTCTAATGATGACTGATGGCTCTGTTCAGTTCACTTCTCATAAAGCACGAAAGCCAAATATCTCTTTAGTGCCGAGAGTCTGGAAAGTCCATTCCGACTCTAAAGCTCCAAATTGCTTTGAGCTGAACAGGATTCGTCGTCTCTGCATCTTGTGACAATGACAAAGCATCCGGAAAACTAGCCCCCGGAGACTTGCTGTGTATTATTTGGGATAATGTAATTTCTGATTTTAAAGTCTTGCTTTTTTTGAGTCGATTTGAAAGAAAACGCCAAAAGGACCAGAACACTGGACGAAGAGTCAAAAATCTATTTCAGGAATCCTGTGCCAAATTACGATAGCTCCTTGGTTCGTCTGTCAGTTACCATTTTATTTTGCCTAATGTTTTTGGAAAATGTTTCCAGATACAGTGCTCTCTGATTCAGTGATAGTTCCTACAATTTTTCAGTAACAATTAAAGCGATGCTTCTGAAACTAATTGACTCCAATTAGCATGTAATTTCTGTGATGGACTGGGGATCTGTCCAGGGTGGGATAGACTCCAGCAGGTCCCTGCGTCCCTGCAGAGGAGTAAGCGGGTGTGGATGGATGGATGGATGGATGGATGGACGGATGGATGGATGGATGGACGGATGGATGGATGGACGGACGGATGGATGGATGGTAATGGATGGTAATCTGCATGTGTTTGTCTCTGCTTCAGGGCCATCAGCTCTCATCTGCAGACATGCGGCTGTTCAGTGGTGGTTGGAAGCAACCCAGACAAAGTAAACAAGGTAAATTTATTGAATGAGTCACTTCACACAGATATTTGTTTTGTATCTACATAGTTTGATATTTTTTTTGGCTGATTGTGTTTGGTCATCCCCACATGGACTATTTTGAATGTTGGTCTGGTATTTGGAAACACAGTTTGTGCTGTGACTTTTTCCAGAAACTTAGATGCAACATGAGAAGCCAAAAGAAACCAAACAAGCAAACAAATAAACATACAGGTACTTGATATAATAGAAGATAAAAGTGGTTAGAATTTTAGCATATGCCAAGATCTGCAGTGAAAGGCACTGAACATCTATTTCCCAGTGAATATCAAAAGCTTTCACTGAAGTTAATTAGCTGCTTTCTTAACTTGAAGTCCTGATTTAATGGCCAAATTATTATTATTTTTCTCAAATTTAACATCTTGCCTCGAGCCTGCTGTCAGATTGAGAGCTTTAACCTGCAGGTTTCTGAGGTTACTTTGAAAACTTTAGTGCTGAATTGTTGCTTCTTGCGTGAATTTTGTGCCGACCCCGTGCATGAACTTTAACCTGCAAACTCCAGTTGGAAATAGAAGGGCTTTCTTCGCAGGCCTTCAAATGACAAATGGCTTTGAATTTTGCTAAAGCGCTGGATCAATGCCCAGTGTAAATATTTCATCTGGGGTCTCTGAGGTTCTTGGTGTGCTCTTGCAGATTGTGCGGACTCTGTGTCTCTTCCTCACCCCAGCTGAGAGGAAGTGCTCTCGACTCTGCAGGTCCAGCTCCTCCTTCAAATACGACACCGGCCTGTTTGTTCAGGGTCTGCTCAAGGTACTCGCTTTTATGTTGTCCTGTTTGTTCTTCTGACATAATTCATATTTAAGGTTTTTTTTTTTTTTAGACAAAGAATGATCGTGAGATGTAATTAGACCTGGCTCATTGTATTTTAGATTCAGTCAATCCTCTTGCCACAAAACATTTTAAGGGGCTGCGTTAGTTTTTTCCTTTAGAAACTCAAACTGTGATTTGACGGAGAAAGTCCCTCTTCGCTTAGAATAACAATTAGGCTTCTGACACTTTCCCTGAGTTCTGATGCTGCTTTCACAGTGCAGCTTAGTCAGCAAGGTTCTCCTGGAAACTGGAGGCACAACTTCATTTCTAACAGCTGAACTATGACTGCAATTAGATTTTATCAATAAACCTCTGAGTTAGTCATTAAGTCCTCCTGAGTGTTATTTGGATGAAGGATACAACTCACCTCAAGATGATGTTTTTCTTTACGGGAGTCAAACCATCAATGTCACTAATTTTTTTAGAGATTTATTTTGAAAATTCATCTTTTCTATACTTGCCAAAATGTTCTTTAGAATGTTCCTTTATGTCAAGAAACAACAAAAATGTGTACAGAAAGCATGGTAGTTCCTGTTGGTTTGGTTATCAGTTCCTGCACATAAGACACATGGAAAGAGGAAACAAATTATGTGTGTGTGTGTGTGTGGTGAGTTGTTACTGGCCCTTTTTAATTGGAATATTTCCACTTTCCACTCTTGTAATTCAGTCCATTAGAAGCAACAGATTGCTCTAATTTTCCTCTCCCTCACATTGATGTTTCAATCATCTGTCGAGCTGCACTTTGTTCATTCTGCTGCTCGCTGAACGTGTCCTGCTCAGGCAGTCAGCTGCCACATCTGCTCCATCGAATTAGCTGCCTCCAGATTTGAAGTGGGCCTTTATTGGGATCATTATGGTAACGCACAGCTATGAGCTCTTGCTCTCTGTGTGCTCTGGTTTGTTCAAAGATGTTTCTTTTTTTGTTGTTGTTGTTTTTGTTTTTTGTTTTTTCATGTTAGCTGAAAGATTTTGTATAAGAAAAAAAAGGTTCTGTGCTACACTTATTTGCCAACAGAATAGATGAATATGGTCATCTATTAATTGTGCAGTTGTAGATTTCACTTTACATTACATAAGTATAGTTGCCAGCCAAACCCCATAATTGCTGTGTAGAAACGTTCCATAAAAAGCGAAATAAGAGAAGTTGGAGCAAACTTTGGGTTAGCAGGTCACTTCGCCCTGTTAATCCTTCTTTTCTTATCTTTAGGACTCCACAGGCAGCTTCGTCCTGCCGTTTCGCCAGGTGCTCTACTCACTTTATCCCACCACGCACATTGACGTTGACATCAACACAGTCAAGCAGATGCCGCCGTGCCACGAGCACACGTACAACCAGCGGCGGTACATGCGGTCTGAGCTGAGCGCGCTCTGGAAGACGGACAGCGAGGACGACATTCCTCCAGACACAGTCATTCACACTGATGAAACGTTCACTCCTGACCTGTAAGCATGCACCTGTACAGTGTTTAAAGCAATCCTCTCCAATTAAAAATGCTGTGGTTACATGCTTTTTTTTTTTCTTTTTCCATAATCTCAGGAATATATTCCAAGACGTCATGCATAAAGACACTTTGGTGAAGTCTTTTATAGATGAGGTAAGAATATACAAAAGAGAACAGATAAAATATAAAAAAAAAAGTTAAAAAAAACAATACAAAGAAAAATATAAATAATGATAAGCAATTGACTGGAATACACTATACATGTTTTTTTCTAAATCTGTTGTTTATTGGGGTTCAGAATCTGGTACATTTAAATAGAAGATTTTCTCATTTCTGTACGTAAAATATGAGACAAAACAAAAATAAAACAAGAAAAAATGCTAAATATAACTTAAAAAAACACAACATACAAGCAGGGAGTCATCTTTCTACGACACCAACCCTATTCAGTCGATGCAGGAAGTACAGTTACAACATTTCTGCCAATCAGAAAGAAATATTTCCATTTTGTGATTTACATAGACTGTTATCTGTCACATCCTATAGATTTCTGCAACAGTATCTTTCCACGAATTTATTGTAGGGCACTCTGGTATGAACCATTTCCTGGTGAGTTTTTTCATTAGCTACAACAAATATTTGCATAAGGAATTTGTCTCCTTTCCACCAGTCCTGAGGTATGTTCCCAGGGTACAGAGTCTTGAATCATAGAGGGATTTCCTTTTGAAAAATATCTTACATTGTGCACCCCTTTCCAAAACCTTTCAATGACAGAGCATCCAAAAATATTCTTACACAGACAATTCCTATGGCCTATCTGAAAGTCCCAGATAGTTGGTGCGCTCCCGGTAAACACGTTCAGGCAGAGCCGCGAGAACCACCACGAGAGCCACTAGGAGCGACTATGCATCTTGGCGCAGCTGTGCGCACAGCCGCTGCTAAGGATATGTTCTTGCGGCTCTGCCTGAGTGTTTCATTTAGGATCTTTGTATTTTTTTTATGCACAATCTTGAAATTTATATGGCCAAAATAGAACAGATACTAACAAAGAATGTAAGAACGTGGTCCAAATTAACTTTCTTTGGCTTGTTCTGACACCAAACTGTTTTATAGACATTTTCTCTTTCGTCTCGAGGTTAGCAGAACAGAGGGTGAAGGGGTGGTCTTATTCCACCTTTTTTTCCAGTAGAGCCACAGACTAACTAACAGACTTCCTGTGTTGTTCCCAGGTGTTCATGCTGAAGCCGGGCCTGTCCCTGCGGAGCACCTATCTGGCCCAGTTTCTGCTGCTGCTCCACAGGAAAGCCCTCACGCTGCTCAAGTACATTGAGGACGAAACGTAAGCAATATCTCTAATAAGACTTGAAGCCAAATATCTGCAGATCAGAACATGCTAACATCCATCCATCCATCCAGTATCTATACCTGCCTAATCCTCTGCAGGGTCACAGGGATCTGCTGGAGCCTAAACATGCTAACAATACATCACAAAAACTGTTGGTCAAGTGGAAGTTGAAGAGGACTTGCTGTATTTGTTTTCTGCATTTGTTATTGTTTTGAATTTGCATTTCCTACTTACACCGTTGGCTCCCCATTGAACACACAGCAAGAGACACCCTGGAGCCTTGTAATTGACATACCCAATGATTTCTGCCTGTTTTAATGTTTTTATCAGGATTTTACTGTGCATGGGGAGGGTACAAGCTACCAAGCATGGAATTATTGAGAAGTTTGAAACATAAATTAGTCCTGGATGACAATCTAGTTTAAAACTGATCTCAGACACCACTTGCTAAATGGATAGAGGTGCATTTTGAGGGCACATGTTTTTCCAGTATTATTGTATTAAAATGCACAGAAATACAGGCAACACGGATTCAGTTCACTGCTGACAGAAGCCCACAATGAAATAAAAATAAAGTGCAGTCTGCCAGGGAACACACTGACTGAAGAGAAGGAGACACACCAATTAGCAAATAGAGGACAAATGACATCTGCAAACACTGTATTTCTTTTGAAGTGGAGATAATGTGCAGATGATTTATTAAGCTCTATTGTTCAGATGAAGATAGGAGGAAAGCAATTTCACCTCTAATTTGTATTAGATGAGGGAAGGAACTTGGAAGAGGGACCCAGTTGTGCAGCTGCACGTGATGATGAATCCTCTGCATCATGTCACGATGACAGCTACCCCTCTTTACAGCACGATAATATTGTCTCAAGCAGGAAACTGATCCAAACCTCGTAGCATATCCTTCACAACTGTGCAGCTAATGAGAGAAAATGGGTTGGATATCACATACGATGATAGTCATTATCAAAATATTAAATGCGGTTTTTATGAGCATCAATGGATCACTGACAAGTAATGGTCATTTGTCTGGCGCCCCCTGAGGCTCAGGGATTAGACGAAACAGCGGGT
This sequence comes from Hirundichthys speculiger, assembly GCA_018398805.1. Classification (NCBI taxonomy): domain Eukaryota; kingdom Metazoa; phylum Chordata; class Actinopteri; order Beloniformes; family Exocoetidae; genus Hirundichthys; species Hirundichthys speculiger. The sequence continues at coordinate 730,372 of JAGFBZ010000653.1, forward strand.
TGCACGGTGATGTCACACTTTGTATGAATGTGGCTTTAATTTAAGCAGCACTTGTTGGAAACCAGTATTGAAACTTTGCACGTTACGATTTCCATTGAGTTACTTTCCTGCAGTGAATAAAAGTGCACATATTTGTATTTCTGTTAATGCTTTAGCTCAAGGTGACAGCAGCCTTTTTTGGCTTTGCTCCAGAACCACATTTATACATTTATTTCAGTTCATTGGAGTCTCCAGTCCACCATGTAGTCCCTGTTTTTTTTAAATATATATATCATTTATTTCTGTGCATCCCTTCCTTTGGTGATCTGGTCATCGCTCCATCTGGGGGTGACTCATCTCCTTCTGTGCTCCACAACAGTGTGCTGACCTTCTCAACCGCTGATGCTTCCACAAATCAAAGCTTTTCTTCCCGTCCTCTCTAATGTGCTTAAAATTACTCAGAATTGATGATATTGCCATACAGTAAAAGATTCACTTCTGACATGAATCACAAACATAAACCATTATTTGTTGGTGGTCCTGCCAACAGCTTGAGGTCTAAGGCCAGGCTATTTTACAGGTACCTTGACAGGTTTGTCTATGCACAGTTGGCATCCTGTAGCAGGATACATAATTCATCATGGCATGGCGTCCCAGTTCACAGCTGCAACCCAACTAAATGCTAATGCAGGTTGTTTTACAGCTTCGTAACAACTTCTCAATAGAACAGTATCTTGTGATTAGTATGCTTATCTCCATTCTTCTCTCTGCAGACAAAAAGGGAAAAAGCCATTTCGATCATTGCGGAACTTAAAAAAGGACCTGGATCTGTCGGAGGAAGGTGATCTTAACATCATAATGGCGTTGGCTGAGAAGCTGAGGACCGGACTTCACTCATTTGTGTTTGGGAAGCCGTTCTACACCAGCATGCAGGAGCGAGATGTACTCATGAGCTTTTGACCTTCATCACTCAATCACACTTTATATATTTTATTGTTACATGATGCCTGCGCATTGATCCAATGCTACATGAACCAGAGTATGTATTACTGTTTCCCTTTTTTTTTGTTTCAATCAATACCAGAAGTGATTTCATTGACTAATTGTTACTGATGTTACGAGCTATTAGAGTTGGATATATTTCCTTTCTCAACAGTAAGCGTAACGTGAGTGTTGACCAGAATTAATTATTCATGAACTCTAAAGCTTTGTTGATCATGAGTCTGGATTCAATATTATTTTAAATTGACTGAGCTGCCCACCGAAGCATTTGCAGTTTAATTTAAATGTTATTTATTTATTTTAAATGTTATTATTTTCTCCAGTGCCTGTGTTATGCAACAACCTCATCTGGCCTTTTAGCCTCTTAAACTTGTGTGTGGTCTTTTTTATTTCAATTAATTAGCGTGTGCTGAATGTTAATGGTGCAGCTAAAATGTTGTGAGTAGTCACAAAGCACTTGAACTTAATAGAAGATAAAGAAAAAAGCACTGTCAGTAAAATCTTGTCAGGATCCCCCCTGACAAACCAGACCTGTAGATGTATCTGACTGTCACATGTGAATGTTTTTAATTTTTATTTTTTCATTCTCAGAACCAGTGTGTTATTTTTAGCAAAAATATATTTGCTTTTGTGTTTTGATTTGGTAATATTGTGTTTCAGTGTGCACATTGTCTCACTTTTAAAGTATTATATATTCCCTTTTACAGTTACCCACTTTATACCATTTTTTTTTTATCTTGTTGAGAATATTGTAAGACAAACCAATGAACAATAAACACTAGACAAATTCTTCCCATTGCACTTCTTTTGACTCAAATTTATTCATATGATCAAAAGCAATCAGATTAACAGTTGATTTACATAATCATTTACTTTATATAACCAAAATCTGAAGCATTCTGTCACAAAGTGATGCTGAAAAATGGGTTTATCGCATCAGCACTAGATTACTGCAATGCCATTTTAGCTGGATGCCCAAAACATGTTACAGTTGACATAAAATGCTGCTGCCAGAGTATTAATCACTGGCAATACCCAGTCATCCAGTCACTGGAAGGTTGGTGGTTCGATCCCAGCTCCAACTGTCCACATGCCAAAGTGTCTTTGGAGCTGAACCCTAACTTGCCCCCAGTGGGTCTGGCAGCACCATGCATGGCAGCAGCAGCCCACTGGTGTATGAATGTGAGTGTGAATGGGTGAATGAGAGGTCCAGTTGGTGTGGAAAAATGGTATATAAGTGCAGTCCATTTACCATATTGCCAGGACAGATTTAGAAAACATTTAGAATTCAGTATAAAATCCTTGTAATTCATAAAGTCTTCAACAACATAGTTCCATCCTCTGTAAGCCATCTCCTCCAAGAGAGGAAGTTATGACCAGACTCAAAAAAAGAACATCAATCTGAAAGAAACATGGCAAAAATCTGATGTGTGGGCAAATCGATAGTTTGGTACATTCTTAAAGCGAAAACACTGATGAGTTCAACAATATCAAAAGACCTTGAAGAGCACTATGACAAGAATCCTTCAGAACACCAGCAGGTGTCAGGAATACTTTGGAGAAGGTCGGCATGTCATTGTCAAAATCTACAATAAAGAGATACCTTCCTGAATGTAAATACAGCTTTTACAACAAGGTACAAAGCATCGGTAATATTCAACAAGAGGAAAGACAGATTAAATTCATCTGAAAAAAAAAAAAAAAAAATCCCAAATCTGTAATAAGATTCTTTAGACAGATGAAACCAAGATAAAGCTGCATCAGAATGATGGGAACGGAAAACTAGAGAGAAGGGAAGGAACAGCTGTAGCCAAAGCGCAACACATGTGTCAAATATGAGAAGGAAGTGTGGTGGTATGGGCATGGATGAATGAGCACGAAGAAGTAATCAATCAGCTTAATTTATAAAACACTTTAAAAACAACACAGTTGGCCAGAGTGCAGAACACAAAATGGGGACAAATAAAGCACAAACAAAAAAGTAAGATTCATTCTAATATGCAGAGGTTTGTTCTGCTCCAACACTGATCTGGCGGCACCTCATACTTCAGATGGATAATGACTCTGAACATGCTGTAAAAGTAACTAAATACTTTTTGGAGTCAAATAAATGTAATATTTTTCAATGAACAAGTCAGTCCCCTTATCTAAAAGCAACAGAGCATGCTTTTTAGAAGCACCAACAGGAAGTGGCTGCAGTGAAGGATTGTCAAAGCATCTCCCGGGAGGAAACTCGTGTCAAGGAAACTGATGTTACTTTGCTTTAAATAGTTGTAATCCCTAAGTGGTAAATGTCATATTTTGAGAAGCCTCTTAAATTAAATCCAAAAGCCTAATTTTGATCACATCTTGATTGTTTCACCTTTGGCCCATTTTGGTGGTGCATTAAAGCAAAATCAGGAAAATTCTGTCACTGTCCCAACACTGAACTGCAGCTTAAAGCAAGCCTCCGCTCAGAAAGATCTGTCACCTAGATATCAGGCTGAGCTCTGATTCGTAGTCAGATATAAAACCTGAAATACTACCTGGAGTTTATAGAGACTCAAAATATTTATAGTTAGATAAGTTACATAAGAATTGAAATGAATGATCACATGACTCAAAATAAATGTGAAGCTGTTTTTGATGACATGTTAGTTTCATATCTTTCCGGACACTGTCAGGTATTAACGACGGGACGTCTTGGTTGTAACTCCTACAGCTTTTATTTTAAAATGTATTTTTCTTTTCCTCACAAAGTTTTTGTTAATCAAGACAAACCGGATAGAGCCAGTTATGTGAATGACTCTTCATTCAGACCTCTTCCACTAAGTAAGTAGCTCCACCCTAGGTTTCAGTTGAGCAATGGAACGGGATGAGAAACTTTTAAATATATGGGGATTTTTTTTTTTTCACATTTGGGATTATAAGAATACAAACTCTATTTCCAGAGGAGTTGGGAAATTTTCTAAAATCCAAGAGCAAAAAATGTATAATTTACCTGGACCTGGGTTGAACAGACACACGTACAAGAGAAATGGCTTTCAGTGTTGTCACTGAGCGTTTTCATGATATTTAGAAAATATAAATAAATCAAAAATTAATATTGCATACAAGTAGGAAGAGAGACAAAGAAAAAAGTTTAGGGAGATAGAACTAACTCGGATCTGGAAGATTCTACAATCAGCAAAATAGTTCTGGGTGTCAGAATTGGGTTTTAAAGTATAAAGTCATGTCTCACCACTTTGTACCAAGAGAATCACTGATCAGTTGCAAAAACATAGGTCTTTCAAAATCTCTTGTTCAAAATATTATAAAAAGATTCAAATACTATGGGCAATTCTTATTGCATAAAGAGTAAAGCAGGAAATGGCTTTTAGATGAACATAACCTCTGAGCTGCTTAGACACCACTGAATCCTGCCGCCTCATGCTGCTGTGATCAGTGTTCTGTATGGGTGCACCTTGCAAAACCATTATAATTCAAAACAGTCTGCTGCTGCATCAAAGAAATGTAACAGAACTTGATTACATGAATAAAAGTCATATATTAGCTATTTGCAGAAATGTTGCAGAGTTCTTTGGGCACAATTTAATCTCAGATGGACAGAAGAACATTGGACAAATGTTCCATTTTCAGATGAGCCTACATTTCAGCTTTCTTTTGGGAACAATGAAAGTCGGTCTTCTTATCTTTTTTACCGAAGATAAGAAGCCCTGCATACTGTCATGAAAGCAAGCTTCTGTGACGGTGTGGGAGTGCATCAATGGAATTGGTGACTTGCATAAGACTAAATGAAGGTTTGATGCAGAGGTGTACATTTGAATTCTGTAGACATATTGTATCTCGGTGATGTATTTTACAGATTAGATTAGATGTACTTTATTACCCTGACTGTCTGCGTTATTTCAGCAGGACAATGTGTGTGCTCGACAGTCCCAGCTGAAGTCCACATCTGTCTCCTGTTGAAAATGTGTGGCATGCCACGGAGAGGAAGATTCAGATAACTACTGAACAATTAAAATGTTGTATTTGGCAAAAATTGAACATACGGTTCCTCTTGCAATAAAATGCTGCAATAAGTATTCTCGCTTCCCCAACAACAAAAATTCAAATACAAAGTAAAAAGGCTGATGTAACACAATGGCAATCCCCCCTACTCTCAACTTCTTTTTTTTTTTTTTTTTACTTTTTTGAGTGTTTTACTGGGTGTCATGGTCTGGGGCAGCCATGACAGCCATTTTGGTTTCTTTGAGCCTTTTCTAACCAGGGCCTTGGTGCTGTCCTGGTGCACGAGGCTGCTAACGTAGGGAAGTGCTGTTGCCATGAAGGGGTATGACTGCTTGGTGAAAATGTTTGGTTATAGGTGGCAAATGCCAGAATAATGTCAATATCAATGCCAGGATGCAAATATTAGTATTTTATATTGCATTTTAACAAGATAAGCAATGTTTCTCACTTTACTCGTCAGTGGTTTAAATATTGTGGCTGATTGGTGTATGATGATCTCAGTATTTGCTGATATTAATTTCTTGAAGTAAAGTAGTTCATAAATGTAAGAATATTTGACATTGCTGTGTGTGTCACAATGAAACAGAAGTCCTGATGAAACTGGCCCCATAAAATACATCTGATCAATAAATCAAACAGATGCAGCACATTTAATTCATTGGGTTTCTTGGACTAGAAATATTTCTGGGCTTTACATGCAACTTTTAAATTTAAAAGTAAAAGCTAAACATTTATAGAGCGGCCTTCAAAGCCTTTGTGCAATATCTCTGTGTAGATGTGCTTATCTGAAAAATGACATTGTTCAAGAAAAACCTACTTTCTCTACAGTACTGCAAGAAAAAAAGGAAGCTTAAAGATCCTAGTGTGTCTGCAATTGCTTAAAGCAAGAATATAATTATGTGTCCTCTGGAGGGCCTTGAATTGCTGCATATTTAAAACAAGACAAGCATGAAGGAAAAGTAAAGGAGCCATTAATTTATTTACTAATAGAATTTCTATGCAGTACACCACAGACTTGCTTTCAGGAATCAGTTGGATAACTTGACAAGAAAGGAAAACAATCAATGTTTGATAAAAAAAAAAAAAAAAATCTTCAAAGACTACAAAACAAAATAGGCTGGTATCAAGGGAAAGGCTTGATTGACACGTTTTGAGATTGAAGTCGGGAAGCTTTTCAGTTAAATGAACTGAAAGTTAAATAAAATGTGTTCATTGGGGAGCCTCTGTTTTAAATGGATGACAGCATGACATCAACCTCGCGTATTAAACAGCACCCGAGAGGTCTTGTAATAATAAGAGAAAACAAAGAGCTGTACAATGTACTTTTTCTAGTGTTTTAAGAATAAAATCCTTTGTAACAGCGTGATAGTTACTCAGGGGACCCAAATGCAGGAACACAAAATAGTACAAACATTGATGTTAAAAGAGAGAGAGTGAGAGAGAAATACATTTTATGCACTCATTATCCTGCCAGAGGTTCACCAGTTTTTCTTTTTTTTCTATCCCAGGAAAAACAATTGGTGTTTTTGCAGTTATTCTGTACCAGTCAAATACACACTGACCAGACAATAACTGTCATTTTTCCTTTTCAGAGTATGTGCTTTTCATAACTGTTTAAAAATACACCCAAGAGAGAATGTAATGTCTGTGTTACATGGGAATTTAGTGAGCTACTTTATCAAAAATGAATGCTTAGATTATAAGGATGACCATAATTACACGTAATTACACGTCCATTGAAGTAACAACTTTGACAGAAGGGGTAAATTCTTAAAAAAAACAAAACAAACGACAACAAAACGTAAGGTATTTGATCATAGGCAAGGCAAGTTTATTTGTAGAGCACAATTCGTATACAAGGCAATTCAAAGTGCTTTACATAAAATCACAAGAAGGCAAATAGAGTCATTCCATAAATCATACAAGCATAAAAATAATCATTAATAAATTAAATTAAAAATGAATTTAAAAGAGGAAAAAATTAAATAAAAAATGAAGAGTGCAGATAAAATCCTTTCAGTTGTCATATGCACATCTAAACAGAACTGTTTTCAGCCTGGATTTAAATATTGTCAGACTTTAGGTCTGTCTCACATCTTCTGGAAGACTGTTCCATATTTTAGGAGCATAAAACTGAAAGGCAGCTTCACCTTGTTTAGTCCTGACTCTGGACACCAGCAGGAGACCACTACCTGAGGTTCTGAGTCCGGGTTGTTTCATATAACTCTAACATGTCAGAGATGGACTTTGGGGCCATGAAGAGACTTGTACACAAGTAGAGCTGAAAGTCTATTCTCTGAGTGACAGGAAGCCAGAGACCTCAGGACTGGACTAATATGGTCGTATTTCCTGGTTCTAGTCAGGACTCGTGCAGCAGCGTTCTGGATGTACTGCAGCTGTCTCACAGCTCATTTAGAGAGTCCAGTGAGGAGGTCGTTACAGTAGTCTAACCTGCTGGAGACGGAAGCATGGATTAGTCTTTCTAAATCTGGTTTAGACACTATTCCTTTAATTCTGGCGATGTTTTTTAGATGGTAAAAAGCTGCTGATGTTATCGCTTTAATGTGGCTGTTAAAGTTCAAGTCTGAATCCAATATTACCCCTAAATTTCTGACCTGATTTTTAGGTACTAGAGAGAGTCTCAAGGTGACTGATAACACTTTCTCTTTGTTTCTGTGGGCCACAGACAATGATTTCAGTTTTGTCTAAGTTTAGCTGGAGAAAGTTGTTTTGCATCCATACACTGATCTGCTCGATGCAGTGACACAATGAATCTACAGGCCCATGTTCTCCTGCTGTCAGTGACACATAGATCTGAGTATCATCTGCATAGTTGTGGTAGGACACATTATAGCTGCGTATTAGCTGGCCTAATGGAAACATATACAGATTGGACAATAGGGGCCCCGGGATTGACCCCTGGGGAACTCCACAGGTCATGGCCATTTGGTCTGAGACACAGTAACCTATTTCAACCAAGTAACTCCTGTCCCTGAGATAGGACCTGAACCAGTTTAAAGCAGTTTCAGAGATTCCCACCCAGTCGTCTAATCTCTGTAATAAGATCACATGGTCAACTGTGTCAAAGGCAGCGCTTAGGTCTAGCAGAACTAAGACTGAGACTTTGCCTGCGTCTGTGTTCAGGCGAATATCATTTGTCACCTTGATCAGGGCTGTCTCAGTGCTGTGGTGGGGCCTGAAGCCTGATTGAAAACTATCAAAAACATTGTTAGACAGTAGAAAGTCAGTAAGCTGTTGATATAACACTTTTTCTAGGACTTTGCCAAGAAATGGCAGGTTTGATATGGGCCGATAGTTCTCCAGTAGTGTGGCATCAAGACTGCTCTTCTTCAGACGAGGCTTAATGACAGCAGTTTTTAAGGCCTCTTGGAATGTTCCAGTCTGAAGTGAGATGTTGTTTAAATCAGTGAGTTGTGGTAACAAACTGCTCAGCACAAACTTTAGAAATCGAGTGGGCAACTCATCAAGGCAGCACATTGATGGACTTAGATTGCAGATGATCTCTTTGACAGTTTTGTCAGTTACAGATGTGAAATGTCTCAGCTCTAGGTGTCTAGTTGGCTTTGTCATTAAAGAATTTTGCAAACTCATTACACTTTGATGTAGAAATGAGTTCTAAGGGTTGTGAAACTGAAGGGTTTGCTAATCTGATTACTGTAGTGGCAACTGGAAGGGGAGTTGTTTCTGTAGTTTTTGATAATTTCAGAAAAATAACTCTCCCTTGCTCTACGCAATGTTTGGTATAACACACACAACTTTTCTTTGTAAATCTCATAGAGGATCTGGAGCTTTGGCGTGTACCATTTCCGTTCGGCTCTACGGCTCTTCCTTTTCTGTGCCCTAACTGAGTCTTCTCTTCCCCATGGCGCCTTTTGCCTACTTTTAACCATTCTAACCTTGACAGGAGCAATGGTATCCAAAACCTTTAAAATACTTGATTTGTAAGAATTCAACAGATCATCAACATTAGAACACGGGGTCAGAGGCGGTCCTGGCTACTTTTGTGCCCTGGGCGAACCACCCATCCCTCCCTCGACCAACCATCCAAACGCCCCCCAACATCAACGTACAAACACAAGATTGTATTACATTTTTTTTAATGTTTTTTAAATAAATATATTATTGAACAACAACACGAAGAACAATAAATACTAAAAGATAAATGAATTAAATAAACTATATAAACACCAATGTCAGCCGGTACCTCACTCCTCTGCAAACCTCTGCAAACCAGTTGTAGACAGAGGCTCATCCTCCGGCACAGGATTTGGTGGACATTTTGGTTGAAGCATTTAATAATAAAGAGCACATTGTATTGTCATTAGTATATATTTGTTATTGACAGCATTTATGGTGTTTACAAAAGTACAAAGTTATGCAAGAATGCCCACATACAACCCCTTCAAAGCACGCGTGCACACACACACACACACACATGCAGGCACGCACACACAAACACACACCTGACAGGTCCTGCAAAGATGTGGCTGCAGAGGTAGATGGCTCCTCATTTTGGCCAGTGGGAGCTGCTCCAAAATATTTCAGAAGTGCCCCTGAATTTACAATTAAGATACAATATGTAAGTTAGATCACACTTAACATGCATCAGTTACCCAATTAAAATAAATCATAATAATGCACAAATTATTATCATTTGTTAACATCCTATTAACTAAGCATAACACTCTATAATTTATTCAAAAAGCTATATCACATAAAGCTTACAAAACATCATGTCAGTGTATATTGACATGAATGTTATTGAAGTTAGCATAGACCCTTGGGTTGGTGGAGTAGGCTGAGGAGGAAGAGGGCACAACTCTTCTTTGAGGACAGAATCCTTGATCTTGTGATGTCTGGGATGAGGGGAACCATTTTAATCCCTTATTTCACCAGGCTTTCAAAGTGATCTGGAAATTTCATGGGTGATGGTAGAGACGAGAACAATGGTGAATTATCTCTGGAGGGTGTAGATGCAGCAGGTGGGTCCCAGGGCTGTGGTGAGAGCCGTGGTGAAGGTGGAGTCGCTGCTGCATCTGAATGCTGTGTTTGGGATGCTGGAAGTGCTGTTGGTGCTGCAGTGATTATATCCTTTGCTGGGTCTCTTGGTGGTGAGGCAGGAGCTCTCCTCTCACTCCTCTTCTCTCTCGGTGGCAGCACAGGACCTGGTCCTGGTCCATTCTGATGCCTCAGAGCGTGGAGGAGATTATCTGTCAGTCGTCTCACTCCACCTCTGTTAAGGTGTGGGCCTTTTCTTTGAAACAGATCATCTCTTTGCCAGAAAAGATTAAAGTTCTCAATGAAATGCAGCCCTCTGGACTCGCATACTTTGGACAACCATGTGTTCTGTTGAAGCAGCCAGCTGAATTTGCCCATGCAGTATAAATGAGAACAGATTTTTTTAGCCTTTGCCTTCTGTGCAATTCTAAACATTCTGAATTACATACATGCAAAAAAAACTGTACAAATTACCTGGGTCGGCCATAATTTCACGATAGCACTTTTCTGAGAGGGAGTTATTTGAAAAAGTAAAGAAAGAAAGAGGAAAAGAAAAGAAAACAGGGTTATTATTTTTGGTTTTTTTTTTTTATCATAATGGTACATTTTTAACTTTAGAATTTTGACAATGTACTCTATGTCACTTTTGAAAAATGAGTCAAGATTTTAGACTGTGTAAAAACAACTGGACAAACCCCTGTGAGTTTGCTATTTTATTTTATGCAGTGCTAAGATGACACAATCTTTTTTTTCCACACTGACACTAAGTCAGACTAAACCTTTCCTAATTTAGGTTAGTTATAATTACCACAATTATTTCTATTTGTTAAATGCCAGAATCAAGAGAGAGAGTTTTTCAGAGAATGTTTTATTACTTTCTTTAAAGTCAGATGTTTACATATTACTAGGATTAAAATGCCTTTAAACAATGACTTTAAATAATTTGAAGGTGCCCCTGTTCATTTTCACCAATTTTCACAAAAAGTGGAATATTTTAAAGGGCATAAAAATTTGAAAAAGCACAAGTCAGCATAAATCTGTAGAAAGAGCTGAACGTTTTGATACCAGAACTGTTAAAAGAGCACGGAGTGTGCGGAACTCAAAAAACGTAGGGAAATCCAAATAAAGAAGAAGAAGAATAACGAAAGAGAAACAGGATCACAAGTCAACATTCACACTATTAGTCTGAACAGTCGAGCTCCACCGCGATCCAAAGGTTGTTGCTGGTACTGACTGGAACGTATCACTACATAACCTCATTCGAACTGTTCTGTAATTGGTCACTTTCTTGATTTGTCAGTCCTCCTATTGGTCAATATGATGACGTTTTCACCAGAACAGGAAGAGACGTTAACTGGCTGCGATGTAAATATTGATGCTAACACCATCTATGTCCCGAACGACAAAAGGGCAGTAACACCTTAATAACTGGAGCAAAGATGAAACCACCTGCCTTATCGAAGATACTGAGGTATTTTACGCACAATAACAGACTTGTTTTCACAGCCTAGAGAATCAGAACTCCAGGGGTGCGGCCTGCTATCATTAGCTTGTTGGCTCAGCTCAGTGCTAGCATTGTTTCAGCGAGCAGCTCAGTCACTATCATGACAACCTGAAAGGTGTTTTTACACGACAAAGCAGTTGGCGCGGCTGAGCAGAATTTTGTTGACATGTTACAACTGTCTAAGACATGAAACACAAACTAAAACAGTTTGTCTCTGCTGTGAGTGCTGAGATTAATACACAGGAAATTGCTCAAAACCTGGGATTAGCTAAGTGTGTGGTTAGTTGCAGGTGTGTCTTCGGATTTCAGTTTGCATCTGAGAGAAATATTTATTAAGAAAGAAAACCTGACCCTGTTAAAACTCTCAGCCTTTTTTTTTATTGCTAAGTCTTCATAGCTTTACCTGTTAATATAAAACCAAGGCTAAAGACTCGTGCTCCTTGCTAAGCAAGCAGGGTATAACGTCCAGTGATCACAATATTTCTAGGGATTACATATTGAAACTAGGATTTTGTCGCAATAACATAGTGTGTCGCCTCTGTGTATCCGTATAATGTTAGAAATACTTCAGTACCAGATCCTGTTCATGTTCATCCCACATACTATTGGTAGACAGATGTTTCCTCTTTAAGTTTGTTGCAAGCTGCTGCATCATTAGTCTGTGTAACTTGTGTTGGGAGGTTCTTTGGCATTAAAATGTTTATTAACAGCAATTGTGACTAACTAAAATGGATCTTTATTCTCCCCCCCCCCCCCCCCCCCCAAAAAAAAAAAAAAAAAAAAAAAAAATTCTAATGGTGCACTTGTTTTATTACTTTTGAACCTAAACTGAAACCACTGAGACTACAGGTGTTTTGTTTCCATATTTAATAACGTACTCAAAACCTAAACTTACTTTACAGGTATGTCTGTGATGTGATTTGAATGAATGCCACATTCAACCAAAAATTAAACAAGCATTTCTTGCTTATCTAATTAGCTGTACTAGCAGGCAGATAGCTGGAGCAATGTTTCTTTACTGAATATAAAATCCAACAGATAACCACATTTTTATTATGGTAATGTATGTTTCCAAGAGACAAAAAAGGTAGATTCTGTTACAAGAAGTGCAGGCTTTAGTTGCATCTTGGTGGTTTTACAGCTAACGTCATTTAAGATGGATTAGTTGAGGATTTGTGTTTATGTGTGTACAGTATTCAGGCTTTTACTCCTTAGTATGGGTCAACTGAGATCACATTATACACCTGTAACAACACACATACCAGACTTTCACCATTGCCCAAGCCATACGTAAACACTTACAACCCCCTTGTTAGAAGCAAAGTTCACGCCACATCTTGTAGCCAATGTCACCACGACATTAATTGTAACTCACTCGATTCATGTTTTTAGTAGCTTCAATTGAATGGGATATAAGAGTTACAGGGAGTGGGGGATAATCTGGTCATTGCAACAGTGAAAAAATAAGAGATGGCTTGCTTTTCAAAAGCGATAAAGCTATGAATTACATTTTCATTCCCAGCTATTAGTATTAGAATTTGAGCAAAAATAGACTTAAAATACAATTTACACCACACATAGTCAGCAGTAGCTGAGAAATTTGGAATAAAAATTTTAATCGGCGGTGTGGGAGCATTTTGGTTTTGGTGTTTAATACACCGGCGAGGGAGTGAAAACAGTTAACAAAATCTTCACAGTCTGTGGGCCTGATCTTCTGCCAAACCTCCTAAAACCGCTATTAAGGGATAGCAGGTAGCGGGCGTTCCCCCGCAAAGAACGCAATCTTCCACCTCCCTAAACCCGGATCTTACCTGCGTAAGATCCAGTTGTTATTAGTTGTGTGTCTTGGCGCAGCTGATGTGCTTTTTAAAATACTGCAGAACGAATCACTGGATGTGCATTTAAAGATCACGAACAATTAATGTTCCTGTCCCTCCTCGACCACTAACAGTTTCAGACATATTGGAAATAAATTCCCGCTTCCAACCTTTTCCAGCTTGACACCAGAGACAAAGATCTCCTTGGTTTCCTCCACAGCAAACATCTGAATGAGATCATGCCACAGCTGTACAGACTGACGTGTCTGGCTGTGACTATTCCCACATCCACCACAACTGTTGACCAGACATCCTCTGACCTCAGGAGAATAAAAACGTATGCAAGTAATACAGGGATGCTTAATCGAGAGGTAGAGCTGTCTGTGCACGTCCACATGTGACCAGGTGGAGGCACATTTATTCCATTTGGACGTGCTCTTTTACGCGGTGACATGCGAGTTGCGTTTTCCGCAAACTCTGTATCTTGCGATCGCGGGTTTACACAAACTACATTACCCATCAGGCTATCCCCCTTAAAGTGCCAGGCTGGCTTACAACACATGCTTGTAAATACTTCTGAAATGTAGTGATAGTGGGTAATCAGAATCAGAATCAACTTTATTGCCGGGTATGATTTTACACATACGAGGAATTTGTTGTGGCGATGATGGTGCATGCAATTAAGGGAAAAATATTACTAACAATGTAAACTAAAAATATTGCAATATAAATATATATACACAAGCTGTTTTTTCCATTAAGGGCAGAGTGACCAAGAGTGATGTGCCATGAAAATGTGCAAATGAACAGGTAGTCCAGACTGAGCGTTAATGTAACGCATAGTGTTCTGAGTTCTGTCAATGTGACAGCAGAGTCAGAGTCAGAGGTGGAGAGTGGGGGGTGTCGGTGGTTCTGGGTCTTATTGATAAGGCTGACAGCAGATGGGAAAAAACTGTTCATGTGGGAGATTGCAGCCAATCACCTTCTCAGCTGACTGATCCGGTATTAATCCACCCAGCCACGTCTCCGTGAAGCACAAAACCGCAGATGAAGAAAAGTCCCTATTTTTGCCCAACAGCAGCTGCAATTCTTCCACTTGGTTGAGCAGTGAGCGCACGTTAGAGAGAAATATTCCGACATCCACCACGACACCACAATAATAGGGGTTTTTCATACGCGATCTGTCAAAACTTTTCTATCACCATATATATGTTATATAGGTAGACCCACAAGCTATTCTTGATCATATTGACATTGATTTAAAAAAAAAAACCATTTCAAATAAAACAATAGTGAACTTGCCAATTCCGGTGTTCTGTGGCAAATGCCAATTGAGCTCCACGGTGCCGGGCAGTGAGCACAGGGTCCACTAGAGGATGTCGGGCCCTCAGGCCACCCTCATGAAGTCTGTTTCTGATTGTTTGGTCAGAGACATTCACACCAGTGGCCTGCTGGCGGTCATTTTGTAGGGCTCTGTCAGTGCTCCTCCTGCTTCTCCTTGCACAAAGTAGCAGATACCAGTCCTGCTGAGGGGTTGTAGACCTTCTACGGCCCTGTCCAGCTCTCCTGGAGTAACTGCCTGTCTCCTGGAATCTCCTCCATGCTCTTGAGATTGTGCTGGGAGACACAGCAAACCTTCTGGCAATGGCACGTATTGATGTGCCATCCTGGAGGAGTTGGACTGCCTGTGCAACCTCTGTAGGGTCCAGGTATCCCCTCATGCTAACAGTAGTGACAGTGACCCTAGCCAAATGCAAAACTGGTGAAAAAGAGTCAGAAAAGACGAGGAGGGGAAAAAATGTCAGTGGCCTCCACCTGTAAAAACATTCCTGTTTTGATGGTCGTCTCGTTGTTGCCCCTCTAGTGCACCTGTTGTTAATTTCATTAACACCAAAGCAGCTGAAACTGATTAACAACCCCCTCTGCTACTTACCTGACCAAATCAATACCCCAGAAGTTTAATTGACTTGATGCTATACTCTGATTACAAAGTGTTCCTTTAATTTTTATGAGTAGTGTGTGTGTGTATAATATATATATATATATATATATATATATATATATATATATATATATATATATATATATATATATATATATATATATATATATATATATATATAATGTATATATATGGAAAAAATTATTAGACCACCCTTGTTTTCTTCAGTTTCTTGTTCATTTTAATGCCTGGTACAACTAAAGGTACATTTGTTTGGACAAACATAACGATAACCACAAAGATTGCTCATAAGAGTTTTATTTAAGAGCTGATATCTTACCATTTTCTATGGTTTTCTTGATTATAACCTAAATCACTTAAGTTTTTACATCAATAGCTATGGCGTTGTACTGCCAAAAACACTGCTTTTATGCATTCAGTGTTTTCTTTTCTGTCTGTTTTAGTCACATGATGACGTTTAGTGGTACCAGGTATTAAAATGTACAAGAAAGTGAAGAAAAAATGGTTGTCTAATAATTTTTTCCATGACTGTATATATATATATATAGACAAGGCAAGTTTATTTGTAGAGCACAATTCGTACACAAGGCAATTCAAAGTGCTTTACAGATGCATCAAATCACAAGAGGGCAAATAGAATCATTCAATACAAGCATAAAAATAATAATTAATAAATTAAATTAAAGATTCATTTAAAAGAAAAATAAATTAAATTAAAAATGAAGAGTGCAGATAAAATCCTTTCAGTTGTCATATGCACATCTAAACAGAACTGTTTTCAGCCTGGATTTAAATATTGTCAGACTTTAGGCCTGTCTCACATCTTCTGGAAGACTGTTCCAGATTTTAGGAGCATTAAACTGAAACGCAGCTTCACCTTGTTTAGTCCTGACTCTGGTCATCAGCAGGAGACCACTCCCTGAGGTTCTCAGAGTCCGGGTTGGTTCATCTGGCTCTAACATGTCAGAGATGTACTTTGGGGCTAGACCATGAAGAGACTTGTACACAAGTAGAGCTGTTTTAAAGTCTATTCTCTGAGTGACAGGAAGCCAGTGCAGAGACCTCAGGACTGGACTAATATGGTCGTACTTCCTGGTTCTAGTCAGGACTCGTGCAGCAGCGTTCTGGATGTACTGCAGCTGTCTCACAGCTCATTTAGAGAGTCCAGTGAGCAGGTCGTTACAGTAGTCTAACCTGGTGGAGACAAACGCATCGATAAGTCTTTCTAAATCTGGTTTAGACACTATTCCTTTGATTCTGGCAATGTTTTTTAGATGATAAAAAGCTGGTAACAGGTAAAAGCTTTAACAGCCACATTAAAGCTTATTGCTTTAATGTAGCTGTTAAAGTTCAAGTCTGAAACCAGTATTACCCCTGAATTTCTGAGCTGATTTTTAGGTTCTAGAGAGAGAGTCTTTAGGTGACTGATAACACTTTGGGCCCGATCTTACACTACCCGCTACCCACAAATTGCTGATTTAGGAACCTCCGCCAACCGCTAATGCAATCTTCCTCTCCCTAAAGCCGCTACCCATTATGCCGACTCCATTACTCACATTGTGGGCGCAGCAATGGCCGTGTCTCTTGCGCTTTCCACAAATTTGGTATCCTGCGATCGCGGGGTTAGGATAGAGGGTAGCGGGTGGTCTGATAACCCGCTACCCTCTATCCTAAACCCGCGAGATACCGTTACCGCAAGATACCGAGATTGTGGAAAGGCAACCGGCATTTCGCACGTAAAAGAGCGCGTCCAAATCGCATCATTGCGCGTCCACCCAGTCACACCCAGTGGACGTGCACAAACGGTTCTACCTCTCGATTACGCATCACTGTATTACTTGCATACGTTTTTATTCTATTAAGGGCAGATGATGTCTGTACAGCTGTGGCATGATCCTATTCAGATGTTTGCTGTGGAGGAAACAAGGAGATCACAGAACACTGTTGTGGAGTTTCTTGTACTGTGCGCCTCCCTCTGACCCTCTCCTTGCGCTCGGAACACCTGAGATGCGCTCAGTGGAAGAAGGTAGATGTCATCATACGTGTTCTTCTGGCTCAATGCTTATCCAATGATCCGTTCTGCTGTATTTTAAAAAGCACTGCTCCCAGCGGCTGTGCATCTTTGCATATTGGTGAAAATATATTTTAGCATAATCATAACTTAAAAAAAACATAATTCATGAAAGTTTATTTAAGAATATAGCAATTCCTCAATCACACACACATAGCACACAGCCTACTGCAGGGGTATTGAGACCACGCCTTCTACTGATACTACGCATTCCTCTGTTACATGCACAGGTGATTTCAAGAACCCTGGAATAATGAGGCCACATTTTTGTGCCCAGTGCACAAGACTATTGACCCCATACATTTCAGTCTGTGGAATACATAAAGTGAAGTACGTTTTGACGATATTGTGAGGTTGATGGAGGATGTTGATGAGGTGCAGGAAGAGGCCATTGGCGGAAAAGGGTTTGTCAAAAATACACAAGCTAGGCTTGAGAAGTTGGAAGGAAGATGCATTTTAATGTACATGCTCGTAACAATTGAATCATAGGCAACTGGACTTAGATTTGTCTAGAAGACGTTTCGCCTCTTATCCAAGTGGCTTCATCAGTTCTCAACGCATCGGTCTGACTCGTCCGCACTAGTCAGACAAACAGTTGGGTATTACTCAGGTTTTTAACCTCTGTGGAGGTGTGCACCCACCACTTTCCAAAGACAATACTTAGTTAGTGGAGTTTCGCTGGACCCTTTGTTTGGGTCAGGAGAGCCAGACCAGTGAAAGGACCATCGTTAGGAGTGAGTGGGGCCACTGGTGGACAACAGTCGTTAGGTATGAGGTGTGGTTACCAGTGAACGACTGTCATTATGTTTCTTTGAGCAACTTGTGTTTAGTTTCGGGCAGTTCTTGTTGTTCAGTCTCTTAGGAACAGTAGCGAGGGCTGCGTTGTAAATGGGAGATAGATAGAATCTTAAGCCACCTCCCCTGTTTAGAGATGGCTTCTCTATTTTAACGTAGATGGATTATTTTACTCCTCTCTCAAACCATCTGTCCTCTCTGTCCAAGATTTTCACGTTTTTGTCCTCAAAAGAGTGAGCCTTCTCCTTTATATGTACATAAACAGGAGAAACTGGACCTGAGGAGTTTGCCCTTCTGTCTTGAGCCATGTGTTTGTTCAGTGGTTGTTTGGTTTCTCCAATGTATGAGTCTTTGCATTCCTCACTGCATTGGACAGCATATACCAAATTGTTTTTTTGCGTGTGCGGTACCTTGTCTTTGGAGTGAACTAGTTTTTGCCTGAGACTGTTACCTGGTTTGAAACACACAGGAATTTGTTGTTGATTGAAAATTCTCCTGAGTTTTTCAGACGCCCCGGACACGTAGGGTATGACAATGTCCCTGCGCTTGTTACCATCCTCAGCCCTCTCTGGGATATTGTTCTTGTTGAATCGTTTTGTTCTGTTGAACGTCCAGCTAGGATAGCTGCAAGTTTTCAACGCCCTCCTTACATGTTTGTGTTCCTGTTCCTTTGCCTCCGTAGTGGTAGGAACCTTATCAGCCCGGTGCTGTAGGGTTCTGATAACTCCCAGTTAACTCCCAGAGGGTGATGTGAGTCGAACAGAAGATATTGGTCTGTGTGTTGGTTTTCTGTAGACCCCAATGTGGAGGCTCCTGTTCTCATCCAAGTGTACATCACAGTCTAAGAAAGGAAGGTGGTTGTCATTAACATCTTCTCTAGTGAACTTGATGTTCTTGTCCATTGAGTTGATGTGCTCAGTAAAAGCCTCTAGTTCCTGGGATTTGATTTTCACCCACGTGTCATCCACATATCTGAACCAGTGGCTTGGCGATGTACCCTTGTACGAGCTCAGTGCCTTTTGTTCTACTCTTTCCATATATAGGTTTGCCACAATGAGGGATACTGGTGACCCCATAGCACAGCCATGTTTCTGTCTGTAAAATATGCTGTTAAACTGGAAGTATGTGGTGTTAAGGCACAAATCCAGTAACTGGCAGATTTGTTCTGTATTGAGATTTGTTCTGTCCGGTAATGTACTGTCCTGTGTAAGATGATGCCTCACCGTTTCCACTGCTTCCTTGATTGGGATGCAAGTGAATAAGGATGTTACATCATATGATACCATGGTTTCATCCAGTTCCAGCCTTACACCCCAGATTTTGTCTGCAAATTCATGCGAGTTTTGTATGTGGTGTGGTGTGTTACCCACCAGAGGAGCTAAAATGTTAGCTACAGTTGTGTTCAAAATAAAAACAGTCTGTTCAAAAAATTGAGTAAAATCCTTATAATGGTTTTTATTTCATGCATTGGGAACACTGCACATTATATTCTAAATCAAAGCATGAAGAAAAAAGCAGAAATTCTTTACTCACTTTACAGAAAATGAAGAAAAATGAACATTGGGCTGTTCAAAAAAAATAGCAGTGTCTGCATTTTACTTTACAAACTCAAATATTTACTGTATAAACTGAAAAATATCCAGGATTCAGCATTCCTATGAATCACTACACTAATATTTAGTTGTATAGCCACTGTTTCTGAGAACCGCCTAACATCTGTGTTGCATGGACCAACTTCTGGCATCTGTGAACAGATTTAATATGATTTAAAATCCCTGTTTAGGACCAATTTTCAATTTTGTAAATTTCAGATTTTTTTCCCATAAATTTCTGTTAATTCCCATGAAAAGTTAAAGACACTGTACTTTTCTTTAATAATGATGACGATGATGATTATGATTAAGATAATAATGATACATTTTACAACCCCTGCAAAACCCCTGTTGTTGTTGTTGTTGTTGTTGTTGTTGTTGTTTGTTTGTTTTTCCTGTAACACTGAAAATGTTGAGAGAATAATAATTGACATTTGACTCTTTTTAGTTTTAGACATCAGACTGAGAGCCTGTAGCCATGGATGGGTATAGTTCCAAAAACAATCAAAGCACCATCCCCAGTGTTGAGGATCTTGATGTCTTTCTTATCAAGCACAACTCAAACTTCATCTGGCTGCTTGTTGGTAAGAGATGCAAGTTTCCAGTGGGGAAAAATATAGTTTAATAAATGTAGCGATATATGATGTGGACACCTGTTGGCACTGATTCAGACAGCATATGTGATCCTGCAGGTGCATTATTTATTTTGGTACCTGATTTGTAAAAATGTCACTTTTAGTTGATCCTGTAAGATGTTTATTAGTTGGTTATCATGTCAGATGCAAAATGCGACATTGTATAGTCAATTGAGTCCTTGTAATATTTAATGTATAAGACAAAAGTTTTGTGTTCCTCATATTCATCACAAATATACAAAGTGACAGCTCACTTTCAGTTGCTTAGCGGTGCCTCCTGTGTTAATCTGGACAAAATGAAACATGCTCATATTAGTTAGTAATTTCTTTTGACTGAGTCAAATGATGTTAACTAAACCTAATATTATTACACTGAACTTTGAGTTGTTAAGCAGTGTAAAAATGTATTGTTACACTGTTTACTGAGATTATTTAAAGATAAATTAAAAAAGTTTAGTCATGTTGGAAGTACATTAATTCAGTCTACTTAGATTAGGGTAAAGGTTGTTTTCTAATTCTTATTCAGGAGCATCTCATACTGGGAAAACAGTATTAAAGGCTCAGGGAAGGAAGATGCTGTTTTCTTCATTTTGAACAAGAGGGAAACTGAAAACAAAATCTTAAATGGAGCAAAACTCAAATTCAGCTAGATCTAAAAGGATAAGTGGGTTTTCTGTAAATTCTGTCCAGATTTGTGTATTTGTTATAAAAAAAAAACAAATAAACAAAAAAAAAAGTGTGTTTGCATGTGTCAAGAGTCTCACCTTTAACTACTGTGTAAATGAATTTATTAGACTATTGATGATATTTTTTTTTTTTGCCTTTCAGCCACCATCTTGTCCTGTGGATGGATCATCTATTTAACTTATTACAACTCTCGAAACATTGGTCTCATTCTCACCCTCATCATCAACAGACTCTACAAGGATGGCTACATTCACATCGGTGGGTTCATCGTGAGTTCTGTGATAAATAGAGAAGCTGTCACTACTTTAAGTTGAAGGCATTAACTCAGTCTGCTGAATATTTCATAAGGAGCCAGGTTCTCTGTGAATGGTCTGAACAGGAGAGTGCAACTAACACCAGATTAAAATTCTGCACATAATTGACAAAGGAATTGATGAGAAGGAATCTTGAGGAAGTAAATTCAACAGTAATCTGAATTATTTAAGGTTTAATTACCTTCCATAACCATCTTTCTGTTAAAGAGGACCTTTTGGATCTATTCCACACTTTGCAAGCTAGAAATTATACTGCAACAAAAAAGTCAGCTTTCTTTAGAGCCTTTTTTCAGTCTTTGATTAATGAATTAACATACTCATAGTATTGAATGTTGACAGAAACCTGAAGCTATCTGGCTGCATA
Source organism: Hirundichthys speculiger (assembly GCA_018398805.1). Classification (NCBI taxonomy): domain Eukaryota; kingdom Metazoa; phylum Chordata; class Actinopteri; order Beloniformes; family Exocoetidae; genus Hirundichthys; species Hirundichthys speculiger. Next base: position 752,104 of record JAGFBZ010000653.1, read on the forward strand.
AATACCATGTGAGAAGCAATTACAAAAGCAGTAAAAGGTTTCTATGAATAAGCCATAGATTAAGTAGTGCCACTTTGCCTGTATGGTATATGTCAGGACAATAAGAGCAGTCATCTGACTGTATTTATTATGATTATATGAACTGACAAACTGCCAATATTTTATTCACAGCAGAACATAGACAAAATAACAAATGTTTAAACTGAGAAATCTCACACTTTTATCCACTGAATGAGCTCATTTCAAGTTTGATGCCTGCTGCAGGTCTCAAAAAGTTGGGATGTCTGCAACGAATTGCTGAAAAAGCAATAAATGTTAAAAAGATTCAGCTGGGAGAACATCTAGCAACTAATGAAGTTAATTGATATCGGGTCTGTAACATGGTTAGATATAAAAATTATGTTTTAGAGAGACAGAGTCTCTCAGAAATAAAGATGGGCAGAGGCTCTCCAATCTGTGAAAGTGTATTCAAAAGATTGTGGAATACTTAAAAAAACAATTTTCCCCAACATCAAGTTGCAAAGGCTTTGCAGATCTCATCTACATTGCATAACATCATGAAAAGATTCAGAGAAAATGTAGACATCTCTGAGTGTATGGGACAAGAACTGAAGACCTTTGGATGCCCGGGGTCTTCAGGTCCTCAGACGACACTGCATCACTCATCTGCATGAGTGTGTCAATGACATCACTAAACGGGCCCAGGAATACTTCCAGAAAGTACTGTCAGTCAACACAGTCCACCATGCCATCCGCAGATGCCAACAAAAGTGCCATCGTGCAAAAAGGAAGCCATATTTGAACATGGTCCAGAAGCACGATCGTATCCTGTAGACCAAGACTCTTTTCAAATGGACAGTTTCAAAGTGGGAAAGTGTTCTATGGTCAGATGAGTCCAAATTTGACACCCTTGTTGGTAATCATGGATGCTGTGTCCTCCATGCTATTATTATGTGTTATTAGCATTCAGTTCTCAAGCCAGCATCTCTGATGGTATGGAGGTCCATAAGTGCATACAGTATAAGCAGGTTTTGGAAGGAACTATGAATTCTGGAAGATGTGTAAAGGTTTTAGAGCAACATATGCTCCCCTCCAGATAACGTCTATTTCAGCGAAGGCCTTGTGTATTTCAGCAGGACTGATAAACTACAAACTGCTGCTACTGCATTAGGTGCTGAATTGACCTGCAGTCCAGATCTTTCACCAATAGAGAACGTTTGGTACTTCATTAAACAAAAATATGTCAAGGATGATCACAGACTCCTCAGAGCCTGGAAACCTATATCAGGCAAGAATGGGACCAAATTCCAACACCGAAACTCCAGAAACTCATAACTTTGATGCCCAGACATCGTCAAACTGTTTTTGAAAAAAAGACGAGATAGTACACCATGTTAAACATGCCCCTGTCCAACTATTTTGAGACCTGTAGCAGGCATCAATTTTGAGATGAGCAATCTTATTCAAATTTGAAAAAATGTTCCAACTTTTCTGGAAATTGGATTGTACTTAGTTTCTGATGACACATTTCTTTACGGTGTTAAGCAAGCAGAAGCATGCCTGGAGGCATTTCTCAGCTTGTGCTGACTGAAAAAGAAATCATCAGCCAAAACAACCTGCCTAGTTTTCTCTGGTTCTTTAGTTTGAGTGGCACTTCCTGTCTTCTGTCAGTCAGCACAAACAAATCCTCCACACATGACAAACTGTCAGCGGGGATGATAAAACATGAGGTGCTGCTGTTCTATATGCATGAAATAATTTAAACTAAGTAAGACAGGCTACAAGCCAAAAAGAGATCAGGACTAAAATACCTGTTAGTTTTCATATCAACCTTTCTTACTCTGACAGACTTTGATTAACTTGTTGAATGAGATCCTAATTAAGATCAGTTGTTTCTTTTTTTTGAAGCATAATGTAAGACAGAGTTATTGAATATGAAAGGAGCTGCCATTGTGTTATTTTGATCAGAGCTTACATAGCTATATTAATTGTGCTGTTGAATATTCTAATCAGCTGCTTTAACTTGAATTGAAAAGAGTTGATTCCAGACAGATTTGTTCAAGTTGACTTTCAGTTAGTTGAGCCAGCGCAGCTTTCTAACTCTCTCTGACCTTTATGTTCACAGGCTCCTTTTCCTTCTCTGTGCTGTCAGGGAAAGTCATGTTCAGAGACGTTTACTACATCAATCAAGACATGTCTATCAGGTTATCTGATCTGTGCTTCGTTGTTGTCTTTTTTGATATATTGTTATTTAATAATTATCTTATCCACAGTCTTTTTTTCTTTTTATGTTGCAGGATACAGGATGGATTTTTCATATTTCGGTGGTGGAAAATGTATAACCCAAAACAGAAACAACATGGTGAGTAGAGGGCTATTTTAAATCTAAAAAGTTGAGTTCGGTTTTTGCCCAAAATATATGGGACAGTATGGAGGGTTGGATAAAATAAGACTATATCAGAGCACCAGTGGTACTTTTGAGGTATGTTGAGCTGCACCCTTAGACATTGAAAATCACCTATCTGCTGATGCCATGCCAGTACACAGCAGGGGGAGGATTGACTTTTCACTCTTCAACAGACCCCAAGGCAGAGACGAGGCTTTACGTGACAGTCAATGGTTTTGAGTTTCACGTCTATAACCGGTCCGAGCTCTACGCACGGCTGCAGGAGACGTTTGGACTCGAGCCCACGCTCCTAACTTCCAAGAAAGATGGTGAGAAGGGACAGGAAGACAGAAACGAGACGCTGGAAAGGTACAGTTGATCATCAGACTCATCAAGTAGCTTTTTTTTTTGTTGTCTTTTGCTGTTAAGTTTGTTTAAGGAAAGTCAAATGTCAACATGGTTGCAGAAGTTGTTTGAAATGGATAAGAGCTGAGTGCTAAAAGTGTTTCTCTTCTGTATATGCTTTAATATGAGAACATGGGGGGAAAAAAAAAACTGTCAGGGTAATTTGCCAGTTTAAAGCAAAACATTTTGTGCTGACATCAGTAATCAGTTACTGATATATTATTGAAAAAGCTGACTCTTTTTTTCATTATTACTAACTGCATTAGAAGTGCAGATAACAGAGGCAAAATGGTCTTTTTCCGCTGATAAACATATTTCGTACAGACATCATGTACATTGTGTACAGCGTTAATGAATATCTTGAATCTTCTGCTTCTTCTATAGTGTGAACATCAAAGCAGAAAGTCCAGACCCCACGTCATCTTGGCGCTCCCTCATCCCTGTCATTAAAGTCAACATCAGCACCGTGAGTCTCAGGAGTTCACATAAATTGTGTACCAAAGGAGGGTGCAAGAGAATTGTTTTTTTTGTTGTTTTAGTCAAGAAACTATTAGTGTAAAAAAAAATTAAAGGGAAAAAAACCCCCGATTTGTTCTGGGTTTGTTCCTTTTATCGTGTCTATTTGCTCTCCTTAAAGGGACGATTGGCATTTGGGAATCACTTCCTCCCCCAGACACTTTGTGTTCACTTTGAAGATGCCTTTTTGACATACGCCACCAAACCTCCATCCAGCCACCTGGACCAGTACATGCACATTGTCAAAGGCTCATTGGAGAATGTACGGGTCATGCTGGTTCCCAGTCCCCGTTACGTGGGCCTGCAGAATGATGAGTAAGTTCAAGCCAGTTGGACTGATTGGGGGAAAAAAGTGTACGAATATTTTATTTATTTTTCTTTATTTTACATTTTAAAATGCCAATTCATGAGATTTTGATATTATTTATGTGTGAAATTCCTTTTCGAAAGATTAGCAAAAAGAATAGCTAATGACATAATGTGTGAAAATCTAGTCTTTATTCTCTCTAAACCAGTGTGAACAAACAGCAGAAAATATGTTTTCACTTGATTTCATGATTTTTCCTGAGAAATTAAAGCTGCAAATGATCCAGTACCGTTTATTTTAAATCCTCAAATATATGTGTCCATGTTGTGAATGTTAAGCACAGTCAAGGAGAGGAAGCTTTCTGTTTTTCCATCTTGTTTGTACAAGATAAAGGAAAAAATAAAATGGAAATTTGATTTAGAATAAGTAACTTAATGTTTTTGATTTTTCTCTTAAGTACACTTGCTGTTTGGTAAATTTACTAGGCTAAACAGCAGTACTCCTGAAAGTTAAATGACAAAAACAAGCATCAATTCAGGCTGAATGTTAGATCTGATAAATAATAATAATTTTTTTTCACTCTAGTAGAGTCAGTTGGAACACCTATACTTTGTATTTAGTCCTGGTTTACTTGTGGGAGCCCGACTTTTCCTTTTAGCACTTGTAATGACCTAGAATCAGCAGCAAAGTTCCTAATGTCTGCATAAAATCTGTACTTTGACTCTAATTTGTGGTATTGTTTATATCCAATCTAGACCTCCCAGACTGATGGGTGAAGGGTTTGTGGTGATGCAGTCCAATGATGTAGACATTTACTATTACCAGGATGAACCCGGTATACTCACTCATGCACACAGAACTGTGACAATTGAAAAACTATCGGTACATTTTGTTGATTGAGACATACTTGATACGTCATTCTTCTATGTACGTGCAGGTCTGGTTCCTGTGGAACAGGAGAGTGGGGAGCAGGCAGAGACGTGCAGTGAGGATGATCAGCTGCAGGACCTTCCTCCGTGCTGGGGTCTGGACATTGTCTGTGGAAAAGGAACAGACTTTAACTATGGTCCCTGGGCAGATCGCCAAAGGTTAGTAAAACATGTACACAAATCTTCAGAGTCTGTCTTCATCAAAGATAAGCAACATCACATTTCTTTTGAATCTTATCACTGGTTGGTTCCTTATACCAAAAAGTGGTATTTGTGGATTTTTGTTATTTATACATTATTAAAATGTCATAAGGTTTTATACATGTTCTCACTTACCAATGTTTTTTTGTCAGTTTTACAATATTAAAAATGTGTTAAAAATATTTGGATAAAAGTAATCACGGCAGCTGTTTTACAGACACTTTTTAATGGTGTTCTGTTAGGGGAAAATTACGCTGGAATTCGTTGAGTGAACACTAGGGTGAATTGTCGTTGGTGATGCAGTGTCCAGGAGATATTTCCTGCCACATGCCATTACCCTAGTACTTTTTATTTATTTACACACTGATCCATTTGCTCAACTGTTAATGTGTAAGATTTAAATATGTATAGACAGTTTTTTGGATAATACTTTCCTATTTTATTTAGCTATTTTCATTCTTTTTCATACTTCTATTTTATTTTATATTTTTAGGTTATTCAGCTTGAGTTGAGCTGAGTTGAGCTTTTTTTTTTTTTTTTTTACTCCTGTCTGTATGTCATGTTGCTGCCCTGTAATTTCCCAATCCTGGGATTAACAAAGTACATTTTATCTTATCTTAGACATTCTATTCCAAATCAAACCATGAAGAAAAGTATTTCAAATGTGTTAATCTTTACTATCTATTTTTAGGGATGCACGATAGCTGTTGTTTAATACTGAAAATCGATAACTTTCAGCTCCTAAAGGCCGATACCGATAGCACACACATATACCTAAGATCAGTTCATCAATACTATGAATAAAATCAAAAATAGTTTTGACTCTTTAAATGAACAGATATTTTTTTTTTTTCCAATGAAAAACTATTGGCAAGCCTCTCAAACATTTTTGCAAAGCTATCAAACAAACCAATTTGATATCTCACATCAACTTAAATAAGGTGCATTACTGACTGATATAAAAATAAAGGCTCCTTGAACTGATGGAAATACATGCATCAGAATTACAAACTGAAAAAGTTAATTCCTCAATGACAATAAAAAAATAATGCACAGGTCATAATGTACTGACACAAGTTAGACTTGTCAATGTAAACAAACTGAAAAAGTGCACTCCATAGTAACAAAAAATTACATTTAAAGGATTTTGGCTTGTGGTTCCTAAATGAGGTTCAGTAGTTTTTTTTTTTTTTTTTTTTTTTTTTTAAATCTCATGCAAGCTTTAGATGAGAGAGATGAAGGAGAGGAGAGGCAAGACTTGCTGCTGGCTTTCTCATGTTAGTGTTAGCTCACGTTAGCTCATGTTAGCGCGATTTCAAAACTCCATGGAAACGATGGTTATGTTTCAGGTGGCTGATCAGGTTTGATGTATTCAAGCTTGTGCATTTTACAGAAGCTAGCCAGTCAAAACAGCTGGCTTGTAGAGAGGAACCTGACAGGGTTGAGAGTTAAGTGCCTTATATTTAATCGAACAATAATCAAAATAAGATAGATAACACTAAACGGTAAATCATGCAAAGATGGAACCCTTTACACCAGTGGTTTGCCAACCTTTTTTGCACCACGGACTGGTTTAATGTTGGGCAATATTTTCACGGACCGGCCTGTAAAATGTACTGCAGATATATACAAGAAAATAAAGTGATATGACCGGCATAAAAACTGTGGTATTTTCTACATATTATAATAAACGTATATCCACTGTGTATTCACATGTAACTTTATTAGAAACATCCTCATAACATCGCGCCAACAACAGAACATGGGTAACATCCTCTCCTCCACAAAGACACTTTCTGAAGATGCTTGTTTTTTCTCATTTTACCACATGACTGAGACATGGGTCTTTTTCATGTGTCAAGAGTAAGTCATAGACGGATGTAATAGAGAGAATCTGGTCCTTTTTTCAAAATAAAACATAATTTAGACTCAGATAATCAGACGGTAATAATGGAAGTTATTTATTTTTTCTCTGCGGCCCAGTACCAAATGACCCATGGACTGGTACCGGGCCAGGAACCAGGGCTTGGGGATCCCTGCTATACACAATATGATGTTAAAATCTACTTTTTGTCACTAAAACACAAATAATGCACAAAACTGCACCCACTACTGACTCTATTCTTTTTTACCTTTTGAAAAACTGATCTTTTTTCCTATTCAGGGACTGTCTGTGGAAGTTTTTCCTGCCTGCTGACTACCAGGCCATGAAAGTGACTGAGGTTGCCCAGCCAGGAAAGCCCAGACAGATCCAGGCATTCGAGCTCCGTATGAACATCATTGCTGACGCCACCATTGATCTGCTTTTCACCAAGAACAGGGTGACTTTTTCTCTCTCTCCACCCTCTATTTTTTTCTGTCTTGGCAGTTTCTTTGATCTTTTTCTCTTATTGATGCTGTGCCCCTCATCTTTGTCTTTATGCTTCACAATATTACAGTCATTGATATTGGTTCATGTTTTATGCTTTTTCATTTTCTTTTTTAAGGCAGTGCAGTGATTTTCAAGCTAAGTATATGAAGGGAATACTAAATTAATTATAAAACTGAATGTAAATAAAAATATTTGAAGAAATGCTCAAGTATGAAAGGATGGTTATTTTATTTCCCCCTTTGAAGCAGTTTTTGTTCAGATTAGATGATTCTGAGTCTCCAATAGTCAGACAGCTTATCTGAAATCTCTTTGATTTTTCTCACCTGTCCTCCATCTTTATCCGTGTTACTAGGAAACCAATGCCATCCATGTGAATGTAGGTGCAGGCTCTTACCTGGAAGTCAACATCCCCATGACTGTGGGTGAGAATGGTAAGTGTGTTTTCCACTGAACTAAGATGAGTAGACGAAAAGGTTCTCTCTCAGATCAGCAAAGAGCTTTTGGGCTCAAGTTTAAATCCTGTGAAAGTAGAAACAACTCATTATCTGGTATTAATGTGTTCCACTGACTACATGATAAGAGACTCTCAAAACTCTGAAGTGAAAAAATACTCAGAGGTAAACGAGAAGCTGAGAGGGTTGTGGATGGGCAACATAAGAGAACAGCGAAGCACATAATTAACACTAAATGCCCACATATAGTTCAAGGGACCAAACATGTTTTTTGTGTTTATATCAGTATTTGAGATTCACACTTCTTTTACGTGTAGTATAATGTCTGCCATCCTACATGGATTTATTGTTTTAATATTATGACAGTTAAATACAAAATGTACCTGTAAATTTCAGCACAAGCTGGCTGACTGACTCTCTACTTAAAAAATTATTATATTTGGAAAGGCAACAAAACGCTGCTGAGACGACAGTCACTGCTCTTTTCTTTTCAGGCAACTCAGTTTCTAGAATAATAATTTATTTTCTTCAAGCTTGTGAAAAAGGTGGTAGAAGTGTTAATTTATGTTCCATCTTTGTCACCTGTGTGGAGCTAACCCAGATAGTCATGTACCAGATGCTCACATACCTGCTCTGTAATTCTTATTTCAGTCTCGGCCAAGCCACCAGTCTCTAATCCAGCTCCTCAGGGCTCCAGGACACAGTAATGATCCATGCGACAAGGCTTTAGGCATTCAGCTAGGACTCTTCTTTGAAACCTACTTGGCATCTTCTTTTGATGTGCTCAGCAGCACTCTGCTTCATTGTAATACCTAAAATGAAAACCGTAATGCAGTCACTGTTGCCCTCTGCTTATGCAGTTCATAGCAGACACTATTCATTTACATCTGTATTATAAGATAGCAAGATGGAGAAAAGACACAATTGACATTGACCTACAATAAAACAAGTTGGAGATCACAGCTGAGGTACTGCATATCAGCAGAACAGAAGAAATGTACTTTGTTCAAACCAAAAATGGCTGGACAGTACAAGCTGTAACTAAGTTCAGTTGCACAGGAATTCAGAGTGCATTTAATATAACAATCTCTGCACTTATTTTCTTCATGTCTAAGGTCGTACAGTAAAAAGATTATTTAAATCATCCCAAATTAATATTTGATATTTAACCAGAATACATTATTTTTGTCACAATGTCAACATACATAGTTTGACATCTCAGTCACAAAGATTAATCACAAAGATTTTCATTGTGATAAATAGCCTTTATTTGCTGATAATCTTTGTCAGCCAGTCATTTGCTGCATTTCTCCTTCCCAAGAAGTTCAGTTAGGATGACTGACTTTAGGTTTTATTTTTGGTAAATCCTCCCTCTCCCTGTTTCTGCTATCAGGCTACTCTTCTACAATCAAAGGCCAGCTGCTTCACGTGGACACCACCAGCAGCATGCAGTACAGAACCCTTCTGGAAGCAGAGATGTTGGCTGTAAGTAGCAAGCAGATGCAGAGGAGGCTTGTTGACTTCTTAGGAAAAAAAAAAAGAAAAATGTTTGTTTGATATTTATGTATTTAGTAAATGCTGTGTGATCCTGAAAGCAAAATTCATGCTGCCTTTGTCTTAGTTTCACGTGATAGCCAACTATCCTCGAGTGTGGAACATACCCCAGTCATGGCAGTGTGAGATTGAGGTGTACAAGGCCACATACCACTTCATCTATGCCCAGAAAAACTTCTTCACTGGTGAGTGAAGCAAACCAAAAACAAGGCCAGCGATGTTATGTCTTCTGTTATTATATCCTTGTCTTGTTGTAAGATGAGTTTACAGAAATAGCAGTTTTTTAGTTTGTGAGATGGGTGAACATTAAAGAGATTACTGTTCCTTCTGTTGTCATAGATTTGATCCGGGACTGGGCGAGTGACAGTGCACCTGATATCTACTCCTTTGTACCCTATTCTTGGAAGTTCAAGATCCTGTTCCATCAGTTTGAGATGATCTGGGCAGCAAATCAGCACAATTGGATTGACTGTTCCACCAAACAGCAGGAGAATGGTAAGAATTTAGTTAAAAAAATATCCAGAGCAGCTGTATCTCTTGAATAAGTTCCATAGTTGATCTTCACATTAGATGTTTCATACTTTAAATAAAAAAGATCAATTGAAGGTAAAGAATGTTGCTCACAATTATAACTCAGTGTTTTAATCAGAATTTTCTTTTAAGTGAATTAAGTGTTGAAGGAAAGGAGCACTTGAGAAAACACTGCACACTGGAAACAAACACAAACGCAGGTTTAGAGTGTCATGACTCTTGGGAAGACTGATTGGGCTGAAGGGCCTTTTGAGCTGAGGTATCTCAGACATCTTTCAGTTAGGAAAATAAAGAAAATATTTAGTTTTTTTTTTTTTTCAATTTAAAAAAAAAAATCAGACATGAGCATGCAGATCTATTTTCTTTCTCTCTTCTATTTTCCCATCTCTCTCTGCTTTCCTCCACAACACTTCTACTAAATTTGCCCAACTTTATAACCAAACTAAAGCAGGCAACCAGATGTATATGGAGGAGAGTTTGCTCCTGTTGGGACGTGCGTCATGGGATAACAAGTCTTGATATTCTCTGTTCTTCTCTATGTGCTGGATGCAAGACAAAGAAAAAAAAAAAGAGATAGAAATGAATTCAAGCACTTCCATGAAGTCAGCCAATGTTTTATTGCCTTTTTAAGGAAGCTAGTGTCTGACAGGACACCTTAACTGTTATATCATGATGTATTGTACAACATACATACGCTCCTTAATCCACAAGCTGGCAGACTAATCAATTGCATTATTGATCGTTTATAGTGTACCTGGCAGCCTGTGGGGAGACACTCAATATAGATTTCACTCTGCCTTTCAATGAATTTGTTCCAACCACCTGCCATACCCGCTTCAGCTTGAGGGTGAGTCCTGCCTTAAGTGCATGGTTTGTTCTAGAATTAAAGGTGTAACTTTCTTTTTGAATTTTGAGTGTAACATTTTTCCTCTTGAGAAAATAAACATGCAGATTTAAAACTGCACTGACTGTATATTTGACTTATTTTCATTCTGGTTAGAAACTGAATTTTCTGATCCTGCTATGTTAGCCATTCACACACAAATGTGAACACATAAACTCGGTATATGTGTGGGAGGATGGATGTTTACATGTGTTGTCCTCCTCAGGCGGAAGATACAGACATGCGACTGTCCCTGCCAGAGTGCCACCCGAGCCGCTACCCTCCTCACCCTGGCCAAAGACTACCAGAACATCAAGCTACCCCCAGACATGTTCATGTCGGGGGAGAATCAGGGAGCACCTCTTCCAAAACTCTCCAAGTCTCGCTGGAGGAACATTACCCAAGCAGAGTGAGATAAACTATTTTTCTCTTTTTGTATGCAAATCATGAGTGTGTTAAAAAGAGCAGGATGACTCATCTTACACTCACATGGGTGCTGAGGTAGAAAAGAAGTGTTGCCATGGTTATAGGTGCCAGTTTTGAGTAAATGCATCTTCAGTTTTCATGCTTTATCTGGTTCCGTGGTTTCTGTCTCTGTTTGAGTTTTAGATGAGATATAATAAACTTGTTTTAACTGGACTTGTTTTAAATGATGTTAAATTCAAAGCATGTTCTGTCAAGCAACTGTTGGCCTTTTAAATTTGAAGGTACCTCTCAACAGTAATTGTGGGATTTCTCTTCAGTAAGTTAGTTCTTTAGTCATCACAATTGGCAAAGACATTTTGTAGATTTCTTGGAAAGTTTTCCACTGAGACGAGAAGATTGTTTTGACAGATTTTTAACATCTACTCAAATTTTCAATAATCTTCCAAAAAGAGAACTGAAGACTTCGATTGAAGAACACTGCCTTACAGGATAACTTCTGGTACACAATCAAATATGAGTGTTTTCTGTTTACTGGGAGACTCCTCCATGACCACCCTGGATAATAACTCCAAGAAAACTCTCTTTATCACCTTAATCATTGCCAAAAAAAACAATCCTTGTAAATTGGAAAACAAAAAACTCAATTAATACAGTAATCCCTCACACTTCGCTGTCATCTGTGTGTGGCTGACGAGAGCAAGAGCTGGGAGATGTGGGGACACGTGTCAGCCAATCAGTGTACAGACAACCGACAGCACAGTAATGCCCGTCATAGCAGCCAATCACAGGCCTTGATTTTCGTTCATGGGGCCTCCCGTGTAGGCTCTTGCTGCTTCCTGAGACTCGTTCTTGATGTGATGTGTTTTGCTTCAGCCTTGTGCGCTTCGTTTCAATTTAAAAAAAAATTTTTTTTGCGAATATTTTTTTCGATGAATATTTTTGAAACCTCCGCGATGTACTGAGGTTTGCTGCGATTGCTGAGACCGCCAAGGGAGGGATTACTGTACTACTCTCTGGAAAAATGTGTTAATCGACTTCATTGTAATGGAAAAATTGTCAGCCACAACAAAAAATCAAAATGCCACTTTTGATCAAATTTAGGACAAAATGAGTCGATCTATAACATAACAATCATCTATAACATAGGCAGCGGTCGCTGCCTTCTGTGTGCTGCCTCCATGCGGGGCGGCGGCGGTGGGGGGGTGGTCCGTGCCTGGCGGTGGTGTGGGGGCAGCGGGTGGGGTATCTTCCCTCGCTGTGGTGCGTCCGGTTTGTGGTGGCCGGCGCGTCTCTCTGCCTTGGGGCTCCTCCTGGGGTCGTGGTGAGTGTCTGGTTCCTCGGCGGGGCATGCTTGGGCCCCGTGTGGGCGTTGGGGGGCCTCAGTGATGGTGGGCCTTTTGGATGCAGGGATGCGCCCTGTGGCGGGGCCCCGATGACTTCACCCTTCACATTCCCACAAAAAAAAAAAGAAGTCTGCTATAAGATTAAATTGCATATACATAATAGATGATTTTACTAGATGATGGCCCTAACCATGAATGTTAAATGCAGACAAAAAAAAGAGTGTTTTACTGCTTTCTTGACACTATTGGAGCTCTCTCTCCTCATTCGCTTGATCACCACTGCTCGCAGTGCAAACTGTTTGTTCTCTGCTCACTGAAGCTGCAACTTTGAATTTGCATGTTGCATTTACAAAGAGTAACAGATATTCCTGTGTAAGACTTAGTTAGCATATTTGTATGAGCTATTGTGGATATTAAGTCTGAGGAAAAAAACCTTAGGAGAACTTGACAAACTAGAAATGTTTATTCCAACTTTGAAGGTTCAGGGTAATTGCAAGACGACTACTTCCCCACTAGAGCCCTTTTGAAAATTCTTTTTGATAATGTCTGTGTAGGTTTTGTTAGTGATGGAGTTTCCAAACTTACTTTTACTTGCACTGTTTTTTTAGTTTTGTAAATAAATGTTGACATTGCATTTAAAGAAAGTAGCATTTTCTAATAACATGGGCTGCATTAATTTTCATGCATTTTAAAAGTCATCTGTAGTTTTATGTAATTTGCCCAGAAGTTTAACTGAGAGTTAACTACTGAAAAATGGCATGACTTAATAATTTTGAATAAAGCTACCATGTTCATGAAATTAAGGTGACGATTAATTGTCACAGTAATATTCCAATTACCAGTATAATTGTCTTTTTGGGTTCATTTTTTGCCTCCTATGAATGTTATATGCATGTTATTAGTCCATTTGATTGCCATCTTGCTCCTCAAAAACGACAGCCCACCTCCTTCTTTTATTGAGTTCTCCTTCTTTAATTCACGTAAACTTAAAAAATAATGTCCACAGCAATTATTTCTTATTTTAAAATGAAATCCATTGTGTTAATGTCTTCTGATGTTCATCAAAATTTAGCTGAATGTTAGCAATTAAACACATTAAGATAAATATTTGATGGCATTAAAGCACTACAAAGGGGTGCATACATTGGAAATATATTTCTGTTACTGTTCTGTTATCCAGTTGTTGATATAAACCATTCTAATGACTTTGCAAAATTAAAGCAGTCTGGTGATTATGCAGTATTTGTGACAGGCCTAGTTTAGATTCTTTGTTATGACCAGAAAAATGACACATTCCTCTCTTTATCTTGTCTTGACCTTATACCCCATATTGTCATGGCCACTATAAGATCAATTAACATTTAAATGGATTTACTGTGTATACAGTGTGTGATAAGTCAGCTTTCAGTTCCTTTAATATAGCCCCAGACTGTTCTGATGTAGCGCTGTCAGATACTCTCCCCTCTTGGGAGGTCACAATTGAACACTTTCAGGGCCAGCGCTGTGTGCTGTTGAGAAATTGAACATGAGTCATTTTCTGTCTGTTGCCTGTACCGAATGTCCTCTATTTGAATGGGTCATTGAGCAAATGATGAAGTGGGAAATCAACTTAAAATGATGATATAGCTATGTACGTAGCTGAGTGTGCATCTTTTTTATCCTTGCATCAGAGCTGGCTGGGTGGATTGCTGGAGTGTGCCAAACTTCTTGCTCATCATTGATTACACCTGGCATCCCATTTACCCCCAGAAGGCAGATGAGCAACTCAAACAGTCATGTAAGCTTACTGCTTTCCTTATTTGTTCCCTTTAAACCATCTTTTTAATCATTACCCTGTCAGCTTACCTGTGTTTTAAATCCAACAGTTTTACATAATGTTGTGTACCTACTCTGTACATCATTAGTGTCTGAGATGGAGGAGTCCATGCTGTCAGCTTTGCGGCCCCCAGAGCAAACCTCAGTACCACAGAACGTCCCTCCACGCTACACCTTCACGTCCGGTTCAGCTGCCCATGGTCGAGGTCCCAGTGACCCCTCAGAGCTGCCTCCTGACAGACTTCATGTGGAGATGGAAATGTCTCCAGATTCTCAAATCATTCTCTACGGGCCTTTGCTCCGAGCTCTAATCTCTATTAAGGTCTGTAAATCCTTGATATTTAGGAATATTCTGGTCCACTAAAGAGTTTACTACACATTCTTCCCATTATTTCAACAGGAAAACTATTTTGGTGAGGATGACATGTACACAGACTTTGAGGAAGCTGTGTCAAGTCCTGTGATGTCCACATCAACTTCTTCAGGCCTCGGCTGGTCTCCTCTGGGAATGGAGGACAGTGAACAGAAAGAAAGCTCCATCCATCCCCTAGGACTTGCGACCATGGGACATCACTGTGCTCATTAACCTCTATAAAGTCCATGGTCGACTGCCATTGGTAAGACTGAGGACTGCCTGTAGTTTATTCTCATGTTTCAGTTTTAAAACATGAGAAAGATATAAGTGATTGAAATATTATTTACTCCGATTAAGGCAGAAATGGAAATATATTCTTTTTTCACATATCACAGGAATGTCTTATTTACCCCTCAGCCAAATATGAAAGATTACAACAAGAAGAATCAAGTATATTACATTAGGTTTCTAAAACATGAACATTAAGTATTTCTCAGCAGTCACTGCCAGAGACACATTAACAAAGCAGTCAGAAAAAAAAGTAGTTTTAACTGAACCAAATTTCTTAATGTAAAATAAATGCGCACAGTGTTAGTTGACAGCTAAAAGGTGGCAAAATTAAACAATATTCAGGTAACTAAATTATTAATCTTTTAGCTTTGTTCTTAGTTTGGAACATTATGAATTTGCACTACTTAAACTGCTTTAACATTGCATAATTTTAAGCCTTATGTGAAAATCACAGAATTGGCTAACTGGTTGGACGCAAGTTGGTGAGCAATCGGTGGATGACAGTCAGGACTTGGTTATTAGGTGTGAACAACTCAAAGACTTGGTGAGATGTTAGTGAACCAGTCACTGATAATATGAATGCCCTGCCACATCCGTCGGAGGTTGGAGTTGAAGTGCTCCTCCACCTTCAGTTTGTAGCAGTGCTTGGCCTTCTTGAATGCCCCGTTTCAGGTCAGCCCTGGCTGAGCTGTAGGCTTGTGAGTCTTTCGATCTGAAGGCGGTGTTGCGGGCCTTCAGCAGGAGACGAACATCCCAGTTCATCCAGGGCTTCTGATTGGGGCACATGGTGATCCGTTTCTGGATGGTGACACTGTCTATGGTGGTGGTGATGTAGTCTATTACTGAGGAAGCATAGCTCTCGATGTGAGTGTGGGGGTGAGTGGCTCCCTGGGCAGCAAACATACTCCAGTCTATGTAAGTCTAGGCTAAATGTATTGTTAAAACACTTTGGGGGCAAATTTAGAAACAATTACCATGCCCAAAGTGTGAAATTAATTTCAACAACCACAATTTGTCTTTCTGACCAGAAGTAGCCCACATCCCTCCCCCAGCTGCACACAAACTGAATGTAAACCTGTGGAGACTTGTAGGTGAAAAGCATATGAAATATATTCATTAAAGATACAATTGTAGGAAAGATGGGAGAAAGAATTAAAGACAACAATATCTAGTCAGCAATGGGAAAATATGTGTGAATCTGTCTCTTCTACATCTTGTTCTATGCACTGGCGTGAATTTTCCTGGAAATGCCTTGTACGTTTTTTCATTACTCCCAACATGAAAGCTTATTCAATATCAGTAAAATGTAAGTGCTGGAGAAATTGCGGAGATGAGGGGGCCAACCACCATCACATTTTTTGGAGCTGCCCAAAAGTACAGTCTTTTTGGATAACTATTTCGAAACTTATGCAACAAGTCCTCGGATTTCATATTCCTCTGACATGTCAGTCGTTATATTTAGGCGACTTACCAGATGATATATCTAACAACGATAAATACCTCTTGCGGATCTTTACTGTAGCGGCGAAAAAAGCAATTACTCGTAAATGGTTGCAGGTGGACCCCCCAACAGTGCAAAATTGGCTTGAAATTATTAAAGAGATTCAGGAGATGGAAAGATTGACTTTCTTATTAAGACTAAAGATAGATTTGTACTGTATAAGATGGGAAAAATGGGAAAACTGTCACTTGATATGAGAAGCTTGGCTGGTGTGTCTTCTCCCCTCATCTCCATTCTTTTAATCGCTGTTCACGTACCAATTTATAGCTCTTATCGATGTGGATTTAACTTTGTGTAAGCCACGGAACCTGGGAACATCTGCCTTTCATACTGAAATATATAATATCTCCTACTCTACTTAGACTTGTGGATGATAATGTGCCTGGTAATGAAACTGTTCAAACTGAATGTATTTTATGTTGATTGTTCTTTCTTTGTTTGTTCCTTAAAGACAAAAACTAATAAAAACCTAAGTGTCAAAAAAAAAAAAAGATACAATTGTAGATGTAGGGTTCAACATGTCGAAAAATCTTTTTGATCGTATGTATAGTCCTTTTTGGTTGATTCCCCTGATTGCTGCTATTTTCTTGCAGAAGGAGATTTAGATTGAGTATCGAGCATTTTCACGTACTTCTGCTTTTTTCCTTTTGCCTTCTGCTCTGGTGATTTTCATCTATTTCTGACAACTAATGTTGGTCGTTTTTGAACACACGGCTGCACTAGAATGAATGAAGAACTGGTGCGGTACTGGAATGCTTGATCTACAAGACGACAATGTTGGATCAAAGTACCCAGATGCATGACATCAGTGAATACTATCTGTTATCTGTTAAATCTCTGAGGAATCCACCACGGCTCCATGATGCCGTTGGTGCACTGTGTAACGGCCCGCGTCATGGTATGGGTGTCTGTAAGCAGATCAAGTCCATTTATATGACCCACATACACAAACATCTGATGCTTAAACATGCAGAATGCCCAACTATTAAGATAAATCCTCATGTTTAAAAGATGTATTTTAAAAGCATCTGCATTTTTTCTTTAACATTGCAAAATTCAAGAATATCAGCAATATTTATGTGCGCTCCTCATTTACACAACTGCTACACGTGGTCGGAGGTAGAAGTAGATTTTATTCGTAGATATCGTTTAACAGTTTTATGAACACTGAAACACACAAATTTTGCTCTGCTGACGGTTGACACACATTTGTTTTGCTCAAGTCTGATGAATGAGGCCCACTGCCTACTGACCTTGAAGCTTGACTGTTTGTGTGGTGGCTCCTCTTTCAGCACTGCAGCAGTGAAGGTCCTGAAGGTCCATCTGGCTTCTTAGAGCGCCTGTGTTTTGAGATGAAAAAGGGATACAAAGAGACAATGCTTCAGATGCTCCTTTCTCCCATTCACATCTTTGTCAGTGACAACTACCAGGTAACTACACACACCTAAAATGCTTCCTGATGAAATTAATTGTAGCTCCAAACTCTATATAGTCACAGTTCACTTATATTTAAGCATGTTCATGAACTTCTGGGTGTTTCTTATATTGGTGAGAAATATAAAGGCAATTTTTTTGGCCAAGAACACATGTTGGGCCCTAAGGTCATTATAAAATTATCAGCAAAACACTAAAGAATGCATACTTATATGTCAACAGAGTTGACAATAAATCCACAAGCATTTGTTCTCCAATCTAAAAGGATGACTCACTGATAAGAAAGCACAATGAATAAAACCTGCAGTAAGTTTTTCATAATGTGAATTATAGTTAAAACTGACAATTTTTTGAAGAAACAGCTGCATATTGCTCAGCCATATAGAATTTCAAATTGTTCATCACCAATTGAATCCTGTTTGCTGATGAGAGAATAACCTTCCTCAGTCCCTTCCTATTTATTAAGAGGAGTTTTAGTGAGACTCGTCACTGCTTATATTTGATGATTTTGAAGATAAGGCCTTTCCTTTCTGTGGGATTTGTGATCTAAACGGGATTATGTGCTGATCTGTGCCTTTTGCTCCCCAGCGTCCAACAGCGGATGGGGTGTTGAGAGATGGACACCTGAGTTTGTCTGGGCTGCAGATGAGGGCTCACGCCATGTTCTCCGCTCAGGGCCTCCCTCTAGGGAGTGATACACTGGAGTACGCATGGCTCATCGACATGCAGGCTGGGGGGCTTACTGGCAGGGTCTCTGTTCCTCAGGTGTGCGAGTTAGGTTTATTGGTTTGAGTTAATGAAAATGTAGGAGATACATCAGAAAAAGATTTAGATTATTGATTCATCCTGAATCTTTGTCAGCTCAGTGGGCATGTCTATATGATTGTGTATGTATTGGACTCAAAATGTGTCCTCTAGAGCAGTGATTCCCAAAGTGTGGGCCGCGAGAGGTCATTAAAATTCAACAAATATCTTTTAAAATCCTCGATCTTTTTTGAATTTGTTTTGAATTACTGTAAAACATTCATGACATGATTAAAAAAATTAAGAAGTAATAAAACAAAGCAGTTACTGTCATCTTAACTTAATAAGTGTCACCTTATTTGTTGACCCCTTCCAAAATATCCGAACATATCTTCTAGTCCTCGTATGTTGATCACAGTTGTGGTTAAAGGTTTGGGTGGCCCTTTTTAAACTGGGCCATGGTCATCTGAAGTTTAGGAATGGCTGCTCTAGAGCTTGCATAAACCACCACAAAACAGTGCCAGTTATAAACATCAGTCTTTGTTTTTACTGTCAAATGGATATTAGGCTTTTCTGTTTGTTTTGTCGATTAACTTATTATTCCATGTATTCGTTTATTTAGAATTAATGAGGCTGTGTTTGTGACTAATAGTTGGCCAGCATGGTTGAGTGGGGTGAGACTTTCCTATTTCACGTGGTGTCTCGAGAGTTCCAGCTTGAACAGCCCAAGCCCTCTGTCATCTGCCAGCATGGCGTCGACCGTCGGATCTGTGATGCCAAGGTACAAACTAGCAGTAAACCATGATCACATGCGAGCCATATTCCTTCACAGACTTTTGCTTTCTCTGATGTGACTTTACTTTGAACAAGTTAGCGGCTGTATGTCTGCATCGCACACTGGAAGCTGCTAAATTAGATCATTATGGCTGAAGGCTATTTTTTGTCAGATTTGAATGTGGTTACATTTCTCCTGTGTGAAATAAATTGCTCAGCTGAGATCAGATCATAAACATGGACCATTAAAAAAATATTCCTCTAATGAAGCATGGCTCAGAAAGGGCACTTTGTTCAAAAGAAGAATAAAAAACACGAATCTATTGATCTACTCATAACAGACATGCATAGCCATAGCCAGTAAGGTTTAAAGAAAAAAGCTTGTTTCTCAAGACGTCTTGCTTGAATGTGAATACTAACAAGGATATTTTTAAAAACTACGCCCGAGAGCCCTCATTAGTTTCTGACAGTTGAGCAGCTGTAGCCAAAGGGAGTGTAGCAAAATGTAAAGCACAGTCTCAGACTAAACAAGAGCTTATTCTCTGAGGAAGGTATGAAAAGTTTTAAAACAATGGTGTCTTTCAGCTGAGCTGCCTGCCTGGTCATTGCCGCACATCAGAAGAGCTGAAGTACACCATGACACGGCTGGCCATGGATGGAGTTGACCTGTTCATTGTGGAGCATGGCTGTGCTGCCAATATTAAGGTAGTCAGCAGAAAGCACGACTAAACTCTGAAGAAAAAAAATAAAAAGTCATAATTTATCTTATTTAACTCAGTGTGATTCATAAATATGTGATATTTGTTCATATTTTTTTTCCTCATCCCTAGACGGGTATTATCCGTGTAGCCAACTGCAACCTGCACAACCAGGCGGTAGGAGAGGGCATCAGTGCTGTGGTGCAGGACCTAAATATCAGACAGTACATTGAACAGCAGCAGCAAAACAGCGAGGCCGCCAGGCTACAGCTGGCTGGGCAAGGTCCTGGTCAGCCATTAGGGCTCGGTCAGCCCCCTTTGCTGCGGCGTTCTGTCTGGCTGGAGGCGGGCTCTGTCAACCTCAACCTCATCACAGCAGATATCGCACTGGCTGCTGACCACCCGGCTAAATGTGAAGTTCAGAGGCATTTTCTGGAACTACATGATGCTCAGACCAAGAGGTATCAAACAGTTGTCTCCTTTTTTTTTTTTCTTTTCTTTTCACACATACAGCGAGTCTAACGTAGTCTCCAATATGTTCAGCTCGAATTGTTACACAGATATATCTAATAACATGAGTTGATTTTATTTGTTTCTTATTAAGCCAATTTACTGTGATAATAAAACATTGCTTTTAGTTCAAGCTCTTGTTTTGAGTCTATAATTGGACGAGATGCTTCTTATTGCTCGAGCTAAATGTGAGTTGATTGACAAGATGAACATTTATAGATTTTGTGTCCTCCATAGCAAAACCTAATTCTCTAAATTTAACAGAAGAAAGACAGGACGTTGAAGAGTTATAAAATATTAGTTGAGAATTTCAACAAGTCCCTGTCTTCAGTACAAATTCTTCCTGGCGTACTGCTTCAACTGTTCTCCTTTAGCAGTGACCCCACTACCCAGAATCCCCTCCACTCTTCATGTGCCCCTTACTGTCTTCAGACTTTGGTTCCTGTGGCCCGAAGAGGCGAGCATTCGCAACAAACGAAGCAGAAACCGCTGCGGGTGCTTGGGAGGTTGCAGGTTCTTTGGTGGTACCAACATGGGTTTGGACTTCTTCAAGTTGGAGGAGCTGACGCCATCCTCCTCATCCGCCTTTTCCTCTTCCAGCACTGAGTCAGATATGTGCTACGGCCAGTCCTTGCTTCAACCTGGGGAGTGGATCATTACAAAAGAAACGCCAAAACTGGATGGTATTGACTTTTTAAAGATTTACTTTACACCCCCTTATATGGTCTGCAAGATCTATTCTTTCTTCCCTGGAGTTGTTTAAGGGGTTTTCATGTGGGTCCTAGGCTGAATCCTTTAATAAAACTGTCTTGGGATAAGATGGCTACTTCTTCCCTGTGTAAGAGTTTATTGTAAGAGGTTTTTTTATTATTCTTTATCAGCTAGATTTATTAATGGATGACAGTATTCAAGTTAAGACAATGAATATCATTAACAAAACACCCAGATATTGTAAAGGTTATTTGCAGGCTCTTGTTTTCCATGTTTTTTCAGGAAGGATTGTAGGACTTAAAACAGGCACACACTCTCCTTGCCTGCCTCCTGAATTGCCTGAGAGGCGTGGTCAGCAACACCTTAGTCTCCAGGTGCCCCAGCGGTCCCACAGCTCTGCCTCGTCCTCTGAAGAAAACAGCTCTTCAAGTGCTGCCTTACCTCTACTGGCTGGAGAGAGGGATACACCTTCACCAAGCAATGAAGAACGCATGTTCCCTATGAATGGCAAAAGCCCTGCTGAGTGAGTGACAAGTGACACAGCATGTGAATAGAGACTACCCAAACACCACGGCACATGATGTGCAAGGGGGCACTCCAGGGGCTTTGTAGACCTGTGCCCTTCGGTCTTCATCACTCTAGTGCAGTCCTTCTCAAATAGTAGGTGCGACCCCTTAGAGGGGTGCTGTGCAATGCAATGCCGGGGGGGCGCGTGTGACCCCAGGGAACATGTTTTTTTTTTTTCTTGCCGTACTGGAATAAAGTGTAATTGCACATATACTACAGTAGGAAGCAGTGGCGCTCTCATTGTCGCAGTGTGCACAGGGAGTATTGGCTTTATTGTGTCTGATTTTTTTGTGTCGGACATGTGCACACAGAGCACAGAGCAGGAGATATGAAGTGAGCAAACCCTCACGAGACACCACGGAAAAATATTTAGCAGGGATGAAATGAAAGGCGGAGAGAGACGGAGATAATGAGACAAACAATAGTCACCAGAAAGTTAAGACGAGGAAATATGATGATGCTGAAGTAGCGCTTGGCCTCACTGTTACTACTGTAGGATTGATACACTTTAAATCTTTACAGACTAAAAAACTATTATACTATTTATAGTTGTGGTGGGGGGTGGATGGGGCTGGGCTCACCTTGTTGAGATGACAGCAACGTAGCCTGGAATCTCTTGTGAGGTTCAACCTTATGAGGCTCAACATTCTTCCCTGTTTTATACTTCTCACACAGAATCAGTGCCTTCCACCTTCATTCAGCCACTTTACCCACAGCACCTCAGTCATTAAGGGATAGATGAGTAGCTTCTTTGCTTTGGAGCTATGTAATGTACCATTCTGCTGCATCACAGTAGTACACCGTGGTTGTTTTAAAGGTAGAAAATGAATGATCTGTATGGCTTGTTTTGGTTTTGACTTGTTGCCTTCTTTACCTGCAACATGTAACGGATAAAAATAGCACTGTTTTTGCCATACTTAGGTAGGCTCTATTTGTGTAATTTACTGTGATAAGTGATGTTTTTAATCCAAGAGATTTTGAATGTATTAATGTTCATAGTCATATAAGGATCATTTGAAACTACTATAGCACAACAGAAATACGATTTTCAACCTGGTCATTATTACTTATTTATGTAAATTACATTTTCAAATACTTTGCAGTGCTTTTTTAAGTGTTGTGCTTTTTACTTTGCAGCACCCTGGGGGAGGTGTCACCGGTGTCACCCAACAGCTCCCAAGGTCGCTCCTCTGTGCGTTCACCCCTCTGTTCTCCTCTCAAACGGCAGTCATCGGTACAGTCTGGTCGGCTGGGCAGCACCAAGAGCCTGTCGGCTGCAGTCTTCACCGATAAGCCACCTCCAGTCCTCACTGGAGGTGTCCAGTTCAGTAGTGAGGTTTCTCGCAGTGATGAAAATGTCCTGGACTCTCCTCGTCAACGTAGAAGCTACGGCTCATTTCCCTTCACACCATCAGCGGATTCAAACACCTTCCATCAGTACCGCTCTGCTGACTCGAAGCATGTCAGTGGCTGACAGCGAGGCCTACTTCTCTGCCACTGAGGACTTTGAGCCCATCAGTAGCGCTGATGAGGGTCCAGGGACGTACCCGGGCCGCAAAAAGAAGAGGAGGCAGCAGATGCAGCAGCCACAGCAGCCCCCATATCACATGGAGAACTACAGGTCAGATGTTTGAGAAAAAGAAAAAGGCTTCTGAAAGTGTGCAGAGTTTAAAGATTTAGAGGAACCTGAGTAGATGGTCAGATCAAGTAAAAGATAGTGATTGGGTTAAAACGATGATATATTCAAGACAGCCTACAGAAACATCAAAAGACTGTTTTATTTCTCATCTGTAACTCCAGATGAATTAATGATCTGTCTGTCAAAGTTTTGATCTTGCCAGAATTCCCAAAATGTTATCCCTTGAAAAAGATAGAAGAGCCTCTCTGAAGATTTTTTTATTTATTTGTTAAAGTTTTGATTAATGCATAAATCACTCTTTTGTGTTCTTGTTCTCAAATCTGTTACACATTAAATTTTTGACAGAGGTAGACACAAATACAACAGAATACCTTAACCTCTTAAAAACAAGGGTTTCAGCATAGCTTTTATTTAAAGGACAGTTAACAGATGAAAAAGCATCTGCATTAAGTAACCTGTGACCACTGACACTGATGTCTTTGCAGTGATTTTAACATGTCTTGATTGAACAAAATACAGAAATAGATTTTTGAATGTTTCATATCTTAACAAATAATGAATTTTCATTATGTAGAGCAACTTTCCCCCAGGCTGAACACATTGCAGCTTTTATCTACTACCCTGATTTGATCATTCATGCACAGATGACCATGATGGTGAGGGATTAGAGTTTATAAGATGTTTGAACCATGAGTCACCACTTTCTGCTGGAATGAGTAACTAATTGGATTTCACTCTTGGTCTGCTGCTACCACGTCATCTTCATACTTATCATTAAATAGTTCTCATATTGATTTCAGCCTGCCAGTTAATTGGTACAACCTGAACAAAAACACAAATGATCCTGAAAGGTTTCAACTGGAACACATGTGGCTCAGTTCAAGGGTATAACATTATCCCTTTTTTCCTTGCGGGCGTTCCCTTCAGGGGTCGTCACAGTGAATCATCCACCTCCATCTAACAGTATAAAGACTTTAAATCTTGAGTTTTATGTGTCACAGCACAATTATAAAATAGGACAAGTTATAAAAAAAAAACAAATGTGATGATTGTGGAGACAACTGCCTTTGTCATGTTGCATCAGACCCCTTTCCCACCAACTTTCATTCATTTGATGATAATTAAAACTCTAAATGGTTTCCTTCAAACCTTGACATATAAAATTGTTCCCCCTTTTAAACAGCCGGAGTTCCATTTACCACAGCGTAGAGGGTCCCCTCACCTACGTTCTCAATGGGGAGTTAATCACAGAGCCCCGTCCTCTACCACCACCCCCAACATTACCCCCACTGCCACCTCAGCCCCTGCCCAGCCACACATCCCAGGCATCTTTTGTCTCTGCCCTGGCCATGGAGGAGGAGAGCTCAGTGGAGGCAGAAAAGACGGCTGAACCAGGACCGGTGACTCGACAGCCACACGTTATGGCGTGCTACCAGAGCTATCTCGGCCACTATCAGGTACTTTTTCTTATATTAAACCTGCATGAACTGGTATGTGTGTTTACATAATTTCTTACCATTTATTTATTTATTACTTTTTTTTTTTTATCTCCCTCCCCTTTTTTTTTTTTAACTTAAACCTCTGCCAGGTCTCAAATTGGTCTGTTAAGCAGCCCACCAATAAAAGGACCTCCAAGTCTTCTCTGCATCGGCCTCTTGATCTAGACACGCCCACCAGTGAAGAGAGCTCTGCTTCTTTTGACCAGCTCTCTGTCCCCAGCTTTAAGGTCATACGTTTCAACTTAATATTTTTTTCTGTGTAATTACTTTACTGGTACAGTCCACATGTAAAACAAAGATTTAACTGTATATACAAATTGGTGACATACTAAACCCTGTTTCTTCTCCTCTACAGCTGGTAAGGCAGGGCCTTTCAGCTAGCTCTCTTTTAGATAGAGGAGTTCAGCTCATGGGGGAGAACAACAGGTATGAAAAGCTGTATTTGTTCTATCATCTCACCCTGCAAAGAAAAAAAAAATGTTTAATGGGTTTTGTACATTCTGACTTTAATACAATGAATGATGGCGATTAAACAACAGATGTATTACAGGGTAAATTATATTTATTTGTTGTCACTGTAGGCTATTATAATGCGTTATTATCGTGTTAACTCATTAATTTATTAACGCTGACATTTATTTCATCGCGCGTTAACGCATGTTGCTCACGTGCTTTTGTTTTGAAAAGTCTGTTACTGGCTGCGGCAGAACCGGAAGATAATTGGCAGGTAAACAGGTAAAGCTAAAACAGACATGGAGAGCGATAAAAATCTGTGTACTTTACAGTTCGGGTAGCAACTCAGGTAGCAATATTAACAATACTGTCTGAAAAAAAAAATTCTGGACTGCAACAAAACTTTCAAACCCGTTTGTTCATTCCTCCATGTTACATCAGATCTGCTCCATGTGTTCACTGTCTGCTATTCTCTTACTGGTTACTTCAGTATGGCTCCATCTAGTGGCACAGATGGACATTTTCATTTTAAAGTTCTCCCAGACGGCAGATTCGACAGAAACAAGGTTACTTGTAACCACTGCCAGGTTTAACTCCCCGTTAAAAGTTTCAGCTGTTACCTCAGAAATTACCTGTTTTAATGTTCTGATTGTAGCTCAGGATTCTGTTGGTAGACTTTTTTTTTAGTTTTTATAAAAAGAGGATGACATTAATGCCCTGGCAGTGGCAATAAGCTTTATTTTATTTTATATTTTTTAAGATAAGATTTAGGCTAAATATGTGTTACTGACAAGTGCTGATGTGAAGTGTTTGAACAACAAATGTTATGGCACTTTAGTTCTGGCAGCAGATCATTTAAATAAAAGTGACCTTTAAAGTACTTTTTTTTAAAATTTATTTTTTATTTGATTTTGTGTATACAATGCGATTAATCGTGATTAATCAGGGAAATCGTGTGATTAATCGCGATAAAGAATGTAATTTTAATCGTTGCCCAGCTCTTATATATATTAGGGCTATTAGGGCTGGGAGGGCAACGTTTATGTGTTAACGGAAATTCTGTTTAACGCCACTATTTTTTTTTTTTTTTTACACACATTTCTGTAAATATGACCCTCGGCCAATAAGTATATTTACAGTCAACGTGTGGGACAGACATGGCGACAGAAAAGAGTCTTATGAACAGCAAGTTTAGGCTTAAGGTGCTGCCAGATGGGTCTGTTGATAAAAAAGGTTATTTGTATTTACTGTCGCTGTGAATTTGGTTACCTTCGATATTTGTGTGTCTTTTTCTCTTTAAACTTTAATACCATCATGAAAACGGCACCGATTTCATCCAGGTTGGTATCATTTTCTAGATATAAGTATGCCAGACATTTCACAAGTGTCATCAACCCTCCAAGCTCAGTGAGTGTGGCAAAAACTTTAAGGAACATTGCTGAATGTCCTGACTACCTCGCTGCTGCTGCCATGGAGTTTAGGGACCGTCAGCAAATTATTGCAGTCAAGCAACAGCCCCGACAAAATACACTAAGAACCTGATGAATTAAGTCCCCAAAGAGTGCAGCAGCATTGGTGGACTTCCGGTTTTCAAACTAAAGGCTAAAAAAAAAAAAAAAAAGCAGATCCCCATGACCCTGTATCGGACAAAATGGGTTAGATGATGGATGGGTGGATGGATAAACAGAACATTAAAAAAATGCGATTACTGTGTGATTAACCGCGAGTTTACTATGAAAATCGTTTAATTAATCTCGATTAAAAAATGTAATCAACTGACAGCTCCAATATATATATATATATAATTATAAATATAAAACATGCAAATTATGTCTTGGCTCGCACAACCCCTTCATATGCCAACCTCCCCTGTGTTTGATCCTTGATGTGATTGTCTCTTCTCTCCTGAACAGTACACCATATACCCCATTAGATAAGAGGGCCATGGAAAACACAGATGAGGACACAACTACAGAAGATTGGAGTTTGGAACAGCCCCTGGCTCAGACCAGAACCACTGCCATTGTGGAAGTAAAGGGGGCAATTAATGTAGTGCTCACACCCCTTGTGGCTGAATCCCTGGACAGGTAAGCAATCAGACTTTCTTTCACTTTGTTGTATTTTTAATGCAAGTTGTTGCAGTGGACAAAAGACTGTAACAACCCACAGCAGGGACACGAATTACAATATAAATTGTCTATAGGTGCTTTTCAGAAACCCAGAGTATGACTACAAGCAAATATTATAAACTGAAGTAATATTATTAAATCCTAATTAAAGAAACAATGGCAAGTAAAAAAAAAAAATCCCCGAGCAGGAGAAAAACCTTTCAGCCAAACAGTGGCAAGGAAAAACCCCTTTAAGAGGAATAAACCTTGAGCAGGCCCTGGCTCATAAGGGGGGGACCTTCCTGCCGAAGGCCAGGTGGGTTAAAGGACGAAAAGAGGAGGGAGATAAGAGAGAGAGTGGAGGCACAAATATCAAGGCAGTATTATATGGAACAAATTTCATTAACAGTAATTATCCATGAGCTGGAGAATAAAGAATTCCATGTACTTATATGATGACTGATGCATTGTTAGTTGATGCACAACAGAGATGACTATAGAAAAAAATG
The DNA here is from genome assembly GCA_018398805.1 of Hirundichthys speculiger. Classification (NCBI taxonomy): domain Eukaryota; kingdom Metazoa; phylum Chordata; class Actinopteri; order Beloniformes; family Exocoetidae; genus Hirundichthys; species Hirundichthys speculiger. The sequence goes on from JAGFBZ010000653.1 coordinate 780,016, forward strand.
TAAGCAGTAACACTGAGGTGGTCAGAGGATCAGACTGCAGGTCAGCATGTTAGTTGATGTCCCAGAGACATCTATATAGACAGGTGGAGGTAAATGCTGGGTTGGTCAGAGGGGGGAACTGCAGGTGAGCATGTAACTCTGGAAACTCTGGCCTGCAAACTTATAAGGCATATAAACTTGGCTTATATGCCTTATATGCAAGTAACAGAACTTTGAATTTGATTCAAAAATGTATGGGAAACCGATAAAGGGAGACTAACATGGGAGAGACATGATCTGTCAGCAGTTGTGCTGCTGCATTTTGGATCAGCTGGAGGCTATTCAGAGAATTAATTGGAAATCCTGCTAATGACGCATTACAATAATCCAGTCTCAAAATGACAAATGCATAGATTAGCTTTTCCTAACCCTAACCCATCCTAGGAGAGGATGCTCTTAATTCTGGTGATATTATGGAGGTGCAAAAACGCTGTCTAGCAAATCTGATTAATATGCTGTTTAAACAACATATCCTGATTGAAAACAACTCAGATGTATCTCACAGTTTTAAGAAACAGAATAATGCATAAAACCACATGTGAATAAATGTAAGTGACATGTCATTTTTAGTTCATCTTTTCATTAGTTTTGTTTTTTTTCTTCAGATACATCGAGTCTATGGTCCACTTTGCCAGTGTTCGACACCCAGCTGCCATTCTGGATGACCTTCATGGAAAAGTTCTCAGTGAAGCCTATCAAATAAGCAAGTCCACTGTCACTGAATCTGTATGTACAACACCTGTATCATTAAATATTTTTTATTTTAACCTTTCAAGATTGAAAAATACCATATGATGAGTTTAAAATGAGCTTGAGCAGATTTTATTGCCCAGAAACTGATGAGTCATTGTTTTTGGTCTCGATCCACACAGAGCCAATCAGGCAAGCAGGAGCACAAACTGTCCAAGACAGAGGGCACGACCCCTGGCTCACTCAACAATTCCCATGGCCAGACAGAGCTGTCAGTCAAACCGGATAATGTGAAAATCAAGGGCCTTCAAGCCAACGTTTCCATCCCTAAGGTGAGAAGCCATGACCCGAAATAATGAGAGGCCAACAGTGTTCCTGAAATTGTTCTAACGACCAGAGATTCAAATGCAAGCACAGATTTATGAGCACTGCTACAAAACGCATTTTAATAAGTGAATATGTAATGTATTCTACATTTGTGTTTTGTTTTTTTTTTTATGTGGAAGGGTAAGTTTGGAAACAAATATGTTCCTTCTAATACATGTATGTCTTGACCTATCACTAACAAGTAGCTTTTTTCATGTGAATGATGGCTGATGCTTGTGATATTAGATGGTTGGTTCAATACCTAAAGTGCTTTTAATTGCAACACTGACAAGTGTTGGAAAAGACTGTTTCAATAGAGAGTTGACTTTACATCAGTTTTCATCTTTGTAGCGCAGAATTCTATTATTTATAAATGCATTGTTCTAGACAGAACACAATTTATCAGGGTCCTTTTTTCTCAGCACATTTCAGTTTTGTTGTACTCTTTCGTGCAGGTGAACCTTTGCCTCCTTCAGGCCTCTGTGGAGGAGGGGTCACCGTCTTGCTCCAGTAAGTGTGTAACACATGTGTCTCTGGTTGCGCTGTGCTTCGACAGGATCGCCACGCAGTTCAGGATGAATAGGTAATACAGCCATTGCTACTCATGTCATTGCCTGTGGTTGTGTTGGGCAAATGTCACTGTTATGTGGCATTTTGTAGTTGTCAGGATACAGTTTTCTTTTCTTTTTTCTTTATTTACTTTAGACCCCATCAATAAGGTTATGAGACTTTCTGTTAGCCATGTCTTTTTTTGTTTTTTTTTTTGTTTTTGTAATTCCTTCCATTTGAAAGTAATGATCATTGTCCAGAGTTGTCCACTGCTCAACATGAATCAAATGTATCATTTGCATTGACATAAACTGGACTGCTGTCAAATCTGGATTCCAGAAACAGATTTCGCTTCTGTTCCTCTCAGGGGTATCGTAGAGGAGAATCCAAACAACACAGAACATGGCCGACCCTCCATCATGTTGAGAAGTATGCTTCAGCTACCAAGATGCAGCCTCAGTCCTCTGGCTCATTGCGCTCCAATGCTGGAATCGAGAAAGGCAAAGAGATCGCTGCAAGGCTCAACATCCACCGTATCCACAGTCAGCTTCGAGGCCTGGACTCCACAGGTTCTTTGAGTTTTTCACAAGTTTTTCACTCTATTTACATTTTGATATTACAAAGTAAGATCTTTTTGTGTTGTGCTTTTTAACCGTTACCTTGCTCCTTTCTTTCTGTAGACATCGGGACATGTGCAATCACAGCTATTCCTTTTGAAAAGTCCAAAGTGCTCTTTGGCCTGGAAGAAATGGAGGAGTTTACATTGGTGGATGAAACAGATGCCCAAGTATCAACAAGTGATTTGGGCCGTTCCGCTGGGTCTCTTGAGAAATGGGGCTGGATCATGTTTGAATGTGGAATAGAGAACCTCACGGTCAAAGGTAATTGACCCAGACTGTCAGAACAGCGGTCATCCAGCCTTTATAAGAAGAACTATCATTATTCCAAAGTTGAGGTAAATGTATAAGGCTATCTGTGTGCAGATTTGAATGGCTTTACACATTGTGTCACAGGGGGCCGTCAATCAGGAGCCATTCTTTATAATGCATTTGGTGAAATGGGCTGCTCAGATACTGGAGGAAAGACAGGAGTGTCCAAATCGAATGGTTCCACAGGCTCTCAGACAGGAAGCGGTTATAGCACTGATGTGTCTGATGACAACCTGCAACATGATGCTATCAGCCCTACCTCTGATCTTAATGAACACTCAGATTCAGACGACCAGGTGAGACACAAAAAAATGTCTGTATGAATATTAACTTCCTAAAAAAGTGGACCTGTTCTAGCTCAGGTTCAAAATGCCACATCTGACACATCCACAAAACCAGGTCAATCTGTCTTTTTTCCAGGACTTTTGAGTGCTTTGGAGGTTTTTAGTTATTTTATTTTTTTGCTTATGTTCTGCCAAGCAAATCTACATGTTTAAAACATTTTAATTTAAATTTCCCCAAAACACGTCTTTATGTCATCTGTATTTGGGGGCCAATAAAAGAGAGGTCACATTTTAGCTGCTACAAAGCCTGTAGCAGCAATATTACAGACCACTATTAAGTTTAAAAAAAAAAATTGTAGGTATTTAGATAAAAACATTTAAAAAATTTTAATTTTATTGCTTCTGTGGCAGCAAAGTGACAGAATAGAGGGTAGTCATCCTGCATCAGCAGTCAAGTAGAAATTTTATGGCGAACAGTTTTTCCCAGATGTCGTTTTTTTTCCCCTGCCTAAGAAAAATAAGAGGCTGATTTGAGACTGAGTAAACTCTGCAGCCTGGTACAAGGTACAACTATTTATAGTTTAGAGAAATCTTGTCAAAAGCAATTTTTATGGAAGACTTGCACTGAAAGAGACTGGTAACTCACATTGACACGGGAAGTGAAATGCAGAAAATTTCTCTAAAAAATGCAGAAGTCATGGACACACAGTTAGTACAAGAAGACTGAAGAAATGTCAAGCAGAAAAATCTGTCCTGGTTAAAGTGGGAAGGAGAAGATTCAGTAAATTACTATGACTTTCAATCTTTAAACGAGTTAGGAACTGACCAAGGAAGCACTCAGTTTTGGGTGAATCCCATTCTCGTCTGCTCTGTAGGATGAAGGAGTCGAGTCTGATGACCTGAAGAAAGACCTCCCTCTCATGCCTCCACCGCCTGACTCCAGCAGCATGAAGCTGACCATCAGAGAGATCTGGTTCAGTTTTGCTGCTCCCACTAATGTGCGCTCACCTTCACAGTCTATATCCAGGTATAACTGCTTCAACGACATCAGTCTCTTAGAAAAAAAATAATGTCAACATTATTCATTTCACTGGCATTAAAACTGATATGAATAGATGAACTAATGGTCCAAAGTCGCAGCACCATAACATTTCCAGATATTAGACAATTATTAGTACAATTTTTATTTTCCCTGTAATAGGTTTCTGTGAAAATGCTCTTCAGTCAGCAGTTTGATCTGTTAGCTTAGCTATAAATACAAACCTGTCAGTCTCACATGTCAGCAAAGTGATTAAACTAGCAGGTGCTTTCTGAAATTTGAGCACTAGAGTTTTACATGAATTCTTATATTAAAGATTTTAGAGCATTAATTGCTATAAGTATATAAAAATACATTTTTGTATGTACTGATTAATGGTTATTAAAATAAAGTTGTCTGTTTAGGCAGTTGAATCTGCTTAGCACAGCCACACCTGCCATTGGAGCCTGGCTGGTTCCCATTGACCAGCTGAAATCTTCTCTCCGCAAACTGGACATGGAGGGTACGCTGCGTGTGTGCGCCGTCATGGGCTGCATCATGACAGAAGCTCTTGAGGTGAGCAATGATTGTATGGAAACAAATATGCGGTCACATCTACGGATGTGCAACTGCCCATGAACTTTAGGCAGTTAAAATTTTCTAGAACGTCAAAGTTTGAGATTTTTGTTTTTCCTGTTTGCTCTGTGAACTATATCAATTCTTTTTCCATGTAATTTGTTCTTCCCTAATAGAAAAAGAGCATCCATATCCCGATCCGCAGCAAATACAACCGTGTGACTAAACGAGCTCGCTATCTGCATGAGAATCCATCTTGTATGCTTTGTAACATCCTCCACCGCTACCTACAACAAGCTGACTACTCCGTCATAGAGGAGGCCACCATGGTCCGTGTGAGACTCTCTTCAGTTCTAGTGCTCATGCAGTTAATGACTAAATGAGACCAGGTTAAACTGCCTCAAAAAATGATGAGTTTGAGGGCTCATGGGTCATCTTCAGTGTTTTAAATAAGCGGTACCCAGTCTTGTTGAGGTGCACTCATCATCTCTTTTCTCAACTCCTTTCATCCTAGAATGATGGGGTCCCAGCTCTCGTGACTCTAAAGAAAGGTCTGGTGGCTTTGGCCAGACAGTGGATGAAGTTCATTGTTGTGACTCAGGGTTTCAAGGCTATTGGCTTGATGAAACCCAACCAGCTTAATAAGCCCAAGGAGACACAGCAGAGTCTGGGTGACATTATTCTGGGCCTGGACAATGGCGCTGCACTGCAGAGTGACACCAGCGCTGATGGAGCCGAGTTTGAATTTGACGCAGGTGCGAACAAAAACTTTATGTTCTAGAAATTAACAGTTGTTGGATTTAAAGTTGAATGATGAATCATCATTAAATTTTAGCAGGGTTTCACAATGTTTTTTTTTTTTTTTTTAATGGTAATTTTTGATTTTTTTTTATCTTATTGTGAAGCCACAGTCAGTGAACACACCATGTTGCTGGAGGGAGCGTCCAGTCGCCCCCCACCTAAAGAGGCAAACTCTGGTCCTGTCAGTGGAGTGGAGATCATGAGGAAACTTTCCAAGTCCCACACACACAGCGAGTCTGCACTAAGAATAAAGGTACAGGTGTCAAATATAACAATATGTGTAATTTACACATGACCATACACATTTACATTTTATTACTATACTCCTGTTGTATCTAAGATGACCATAAATCTGGTTTTTTAAAGTCGCATACAGTGATCCCTTATTTTTCGCAGTTAATGGGGACCGCGAACTGGAGCTGGAGCCCCCCGAGCCTAAATAATGTGTTTTAAAATATGTTTAAAAACTGCAAAAAAGTAGCGAGGCACTGCAGCGAAACAAGACAAAGGCTAAACTGTGGTCTTTCTGCACAACATCCTGTGATTCTTGGGTGATGCGTCTCGGCCAATCAGTGCACAGATTCTAGAGTTCTGGGCCGTCTGCGTCTCTCGTGTTGCTTACAGGAGGCTGTGAGTCATCGTTTGATGTTTCGCTGGCAGCTGCAGCCTCTCGTCTGCTTTGGGGCGGATTTTTGCGGAATTTCCGAAATTTTTTTCTTGATTTTTTTTATTATATTATATATTTCTGAAAAATATATAATAACTAAAACCGCGGAACTTAAAGCGCGAATTGGCAAGGGATCACTGTACTGTCAAGTGACCAGCATTTATAATCAAAGGTCATTTCATTTTTCAAAACAAGTGGAATTACAGTATAGGACAACATATTCAGATATTCTTTTTATCCTTCCTGGAGTGCATGAGGTTTTTTGTGAGAGGTTATTTTGAGAAGGAATTTTAATATCTTGGATTGTTAAGCAAAAAAAGATTTAGATCAGTTATTTTGAGCTCGAGAAAGTGAGCAATAGGTATATTTTTAATTTCGGACATTTTATGGAATCAGGTTTTCACTCTTAAAAATTCCTTTGTAAAAGTGACCTTCTTTAAATGAAGTATATGTTTCACAAAAAAGTGACAGTACCATCTAAAATGTGGTATGAAGGTAAATCTATCTTTTAAATGCTGGAAAGATTCTAAAAAAAGAGTTTTTGCTTGGTGATAAGATGACATTTTACCTACTGTTCCAAATTAAAGTGTAGATTGTTTATTCCATATTTATTGAGCCAGCTCAGCTCTTTTGTCCTTATATTTGAGTTCAGCCTGCTCTGTTATGGTGCCAGATGTAATTTATCCCACCTGTCATTTGAATGAAATGCCAGCGGCAGCTTTTGAAAAATCACAGTGTGAATATAGCCTCCTCTGAGCAGTCTGTGCATTCATCATATCCAGGGCTCCCATCCCTACCAGTCTCTAAGCTACACCAGTGGTGACACAGCAGCTGACTCACCTGCTCATGTTAGCCGTGTTGGTCTGCCAGCCAAGGACAGCCCCAGGAAGGAGAGCCTTCTGAGCAATCTGACGGGCAGCTTTCGGAGTCTGCATAACCTGCTGGAGGGCACGCCTCAGAGGAACGAACCATCTGCTGCCACCACAGCCAAGAGCAGCTCCCTCACTCGCACAGGTAGTCAAATATGACTGCACTTGTTTCAAGATAAATACAGCAAATGGAACTGTGAACTGGATGTTTTACGAAAATTCCCGTATTCTGCATCAGTAGTGACATCTACTGTTCAGAAATTAATTCTCAACTAAATCACATTGTGAACAAGTTCCAGAGTTGAGTTCTGCAAATCATTTTCCATGTTTTACTCCCTGCAAGTTTTACTCCCTGCTTGTAGCATCTTTCCTCATCAAAGAAAAATGTAAGGTTTTTGTGGTTTGTTCCATGAAGCAGTTTCTCCATGTCTGTATCAGGAACTGACATGCTGACTGAACACCCACTGCTGTCTGAGCCCTCCTCTGTTAGTTTTTACAACTGGATGTCTAACGCTGTGGGTAACCGGACTGGACCTGCAACCCAGGAGTCCCCTGTTAACCGCACCGTGCACAACAGCCTACAGACAGGTAAGATACTCTGGAGTTTGTGTTAGTAGGGTCAGGGGGATTTTTTTCACTTGTCATCTCTCCCAGAATACTGTGCCAGTCTGTAGCAACACCATTTCTAACAACATAGGAACATACCGTGTAGACAAAAGATTTATTTCAGTGGTATTGAAATACTACTTTGTACTGCTAGGAGTGCATGTGGCGGCAGGGTGTGGTTTCTGTATGATGCAGTGGTGCAGGGAACAGCACCTGTTGCAGCTGGTCCATGGATCTGCATAGAAGGCAGAGAAGCAGTGTGAGGGGACATGGTGGAGGGCTGAGCAGGAGGTGACTGTCTTCAGATGGATACTATCAGAGGATGTCTCCATGGCACAGGGACTAGGTGGACAGTGGCACTTGGTTTTCCATACTCAGGGCGTCCTCTTGGATGCACAACCGAATGGTCCTCTGCCAGAGTGATGCCCTGCTTTAAGATCTCTGGCCGGTTCACTGGTTGGAAGGCCTGCCACCAACTGCTCCACCAATATCTTCTCCAGCATCTTCGCCTCCCTTTTAATCTTCTCTGGAGACAGTGATGGACGTAGACATATGACCAGTCTGCGGGTCCGAGGACATTGTCCTGGAACCAGTGTCGATACTCCCCTGGGCTAATGCTTGAAGGGCGAGGGCTGCCACCTGGGTATTGCCAATCAGAAAGCACACTGCTCACTCTTTTGCTGGCCACTGGCAGGGTGCTGCTGTCATCTCGAACACATCCAAGAAGCCAGGTAGGTCTTCCTCCAGGTTCATGCGCTTAAGCGTGATGGTGGTTGCAGCTGGGGATTGGTATGGTTGCAGAGCCTGGGCCTCTGACCAGGTAGCAGCTTATGTAGCACCTACGTCTGCTTCTTGGACTGTACCTATACAGTAGCTCCATTTGAGGGAGATGGCATTCCTAACTGTTCTCGATGAACTTCTACGGTCTCCGCTATCACCTGTCCCAGGGCTGTCAGTAGCTGTTGTTGGGTCATTGCTAGTTTGCCAGATCCCAGTACTGCCTCCAGTGTAGAAGCTCACTTCCAGTCAGGGTGGGTTTTTTTTTTAGGATTTCCTATTTCCTTTTCTTGGTTGATGCTGTGGCAGCACCAGTCCTGGCATTACTGTCTGTCTTGGACACAGCGTGCTACTGTAGAAACAGAGGGGGTTTGTACCTCTTTGGGGCTGTTCCCTGAGCCAATGCATCATATCTCTCCATGTAGCTGAGGAGAAACCACACCCCGCCACCACAGTTCAGTTTGCCTGTCTTATGCCAAAGCCTGGCACTTTCTTGTGATTTGCTGCCCCCATGTAGTCAGAAGTGGTACTGTTACATAAGGAAATATACATAAATACATATTTCGCAGAACTCACACACACACACACACAGTCATGGAAAAAATTATTAGACCACCCTTGTTTTCTTCAGTTTCTTATTCATTTTAATGCCTGGTACAACTAAAGGTACATTTGTTTGGACAAACATAACGATAACCACAAAGATTGCTCATAAGAGTTTTATTTAAGAGCTGATATCTTACCATTTTCCATGGTTTTCTTGATTATAACCTAAATCACTTAAGTTTTTACATGAATAGCTATGGCGTTGTACTGCCAAAAACACTGCTTTTTGCATCCGTCTGTTTTAGTCACATGAATATGTTTAGTGGTACCAGGTATTAAAATGAACAAGAAAGTGAAGAAAAAATGGTGGTCTAATAATTTTTTCCATGACTGTATATACTGTGTATATATAAAATAGATGGATTGGTGCCATCCATTATGACAGCAAAGACAATTTCCAGCTCAAGTTTCTCACAAACAAATTAAGTGTCTGTTTGGTGTTTAAAATAGTGTATAAAATATGCACAAACTTTCTCTTAAAGTTCCTTACTTGCTCATGAGCTCTGGTCTGAATATATTTTTGAGACAACTCCAAAGAATCATCTCTTACAACACATTTGTCCCCACCCTCTCTCATCCATCATCAGGTGGAATGTGTAACCTGCCCACCATCCCTTCAGCATCAGACTTCAACACAGTCCTCTCCAGTGACCAGAACACCCTGGATGGGACCCACTCCCAGCATTCCCAGCACAGCACAAGTCAGGATGACTTGGTCGACGTTGAGGAGGGCAACCAGTGTCCAGCTGCCGTTCAACTGGCCGATGCTCAGGTGCTGTCAATGCACCCTTCTGAGTTTGTTTCATTTATTATGTTGTTATGATTGTGACTAATTTTTCATTAGGTGTGCAATTTATATGTCTGCAGCTCCCTGATAAGTGGTTATTCAGTGATTTTTTTTTTTTGAATTGATTTTTTAAATGAGGTTTTGTATTGACAACATGAAAGCAGAAAATAATGTGCTCTGACTGGAAACCAGCCAAATTTATCCACTGAAAGTGAAAATGTGTCTTATCTTTATAAGTCTTCATCTTGGGAAGAGATAAAGGAATCTATCTCTGAATCCTACATAAGATTTCAAGATTTTTGAGTCACATATATTCCTTTCTCAGGTTAGGCCATGTGTCACTTTTCTTTCACATTGTTAGAAGTTAAATTAAATTTCTGATGTTGACATAAAAACCTCAGATTGCAAGTCTCACAAGAGAGCCTCTACAACGATTTGTTCTCTTCTTTGTCATTATATCCTGTCTTCATCTCTTCAGGTTGTTTTCAAACCCTTGCTGAGCTACACCGGCATCCAGGCGCAAGATACCACTCCTCTTAGCTACAAGATGTACTTTGGGGAGCACCTGTCTTTTTCTGGCAACCTAGAATGTCTTAGAGCGGACATCGTTGATTCTGATACATCCAAAGAACGGAAAAACAAGCGATCCAGGAGGTAAAATTATCCTTCTGCATAACGTGCACACATTAAACAGTAAATGACATTTCTCTTTACTCATTAATGTGTTTTTTGTGGCATATACCTGAAATAGAACAATAGGTGGTCTCATAAATACTATCCATCTGTAACACTTTGGACCCACAGACAAGGGATGGTGAACCTGCCTCCACTAGAGTTTAAACCAGCGCTGCTGATTGAGACATTCAGTGTGAACGCAGTGGTGATGGAGAAGTCGACCACCGCCCCCCAAGGCCCTACTGCAGCTCCTCTGTCTTTCCATGACCTCAACCGCCGCCACTACAACACATTCCACTGTGATTTCACGACGGCCTGCCAGGCCATCAGCCAGCGTGTTGACATGGCCCTGGTACGCCTCATCCACCAGTTCAGCACCATGATCAATGACATCAAAGCCACGCAGACGGACATCAAGTTGAGCCGTTACACCGCAGGTTCAGCCTCCCCGACACCCACCTTCAAGGCCCGCCCATACCGCCACTTCAGGTCATCAGATTTTAGCCGCAGCTCCCGTGGAAGCCTGAACGGGGCGGTTCGCAGCGGAACCCAAACTCTAAAGAGTAAGAGAGGGGTGGGTGGAGGAGCTGGGGGTGGAGGAGCAGCAGGGGGAGGGTTACCCCCTAATGGACCTCCATCAGGCATGGACACTCTGGGAAGAAGGGAGCCCAGAGGACGCAGCACTCTCGGACGTTCAGAGCGACGCACCTCTAAGGTAACAGTAGTAGTGGTTGTGTGTGTGTGTGTTGGGGGGGGGTTGTCTTTGTGTTTTTGAACCTCAGATGGCACCAACAAACAAGACTTTTTCAGAATAGACAGCTCTAATGAAAATGGATTGTAATCTCTTGGTGAAAGCCTTTTTATTCTTTTATTTATTTATTTTATTTATTTGTTTTAGTGTGACAGATCCCCACTACCTTCCACAGATATTTTCTGCATCAGCTATTTCAGAAACTTGGCTATGCGATAATACATGTATAAATCTTTAGTTTTCCAAAGTTTATTTCACAGGCAATCTTGAGGTGCCATTTAAAGACCTAAATATCTTATGTCATCCCAAATATAGTGTTACGGTAAACTGCAGATTAATAACAGCAGAAATATGTCTGCTGCACTATTTATGTTCTGAGGTTCTTCTGTTTGTTTTATACTGTGGTAAACTGCTTTGCATCTTCAGGTGTCAAGGAAGGGCTCCCGTGACGTGGCCGACCACATGGCGATCCAGATGGACGACTCGGACTCTATCACAGTGTCGGAGCAGAGTGAGCCTTCTGCAGAATGTTGGCAGAACATGTACAAGCTGCTCAACTTCTATTCCCTCATCTCTGATCCCACTGGCATCCTGGAGAAAAGCTCTGCAGAGAACTGCCTTTCAGGTGGAAATCAACTTTCAGCACTCAGCCAGTTCTCAATTTTAGTTGTTCAACTTCACTCTGCATTTCCTTTATGCTTTACTTCTCATTTCAGTGTTCCATATGTTGTTTTTTAAAAATATGGCTTAAAAAAAAACAAACTCTAAATCCCTTTTGTCTTAGCTCCATCTGCATTCGTTGTATTGTCGTTTATATTTTCCTTCTTCTAAAGTGTCTTGCTTTGTGCTTCACCCTTGAATCTGTTTTGTGATCACGTTATCCCTCTAACCCTGAATGGATTTTTTATACCCAAAACATTTATATACTTACAGGGCTTAGGAAAAAAAAACAAACACACACAGAAACACATTATCTCTGAGTGGTCTTGAACGCAGGCAAGGCGAGCTGGCGGTTTTCTCTCCTGCAATCAGAAGAACGGAGGCTAAATTCAAGTGACAAAAAAAATGATGGAAAATACAATTTATATGGGGTTTTTTGTACAAATTGCCCTTTACTGAATTAAATAGTTGTTAAATGAATCTGATTAATTGGCTTGACTGAGTTTCACATATTTTCACATAAAACTTAATCTTTACTTTCTAAAATTCACATTTAAATTGTAGGCCATCTTGTATATTACCAAGCACAATGCCAAAAAGTTGGCAATAATGTGTATGTGTTGGATCCACTGCACCCCCGGAAAAAAGTTCAGGCTCGGAATATTTTTTTACTTTAAGCCCTGTACTTAACATTATTGCTGTATTTTTTTTCTCTCCTATTTAATACATCTACAATTACACAATTTAATAGTTACCTGTCACTTGTTTTTTTTGTTTGTTTTGGTTTTTTTTTTTTTTGTTTTTCTGCTGTTTGACCTGACATCTCTCAGAGGAGTTTATTATTTTAAGAAAGGACTTGGAAATAAGAGGGGGAAAGAATGGATAGGCTTACAATGCAAAATAATTTTCAGAAGAAGCCAAGTTGTAAATTAAACTTGAATTTTTTTTTTTATCTGTATCAATAGTTGGAATAGTATTGTTGAGCAATCTTGTTACTTTGTGAGACCAGGTTTTTCTAATGGTGTATCTGTTTTCTTTCTTGTTTTCTTTAGAAGGTGGCCGTCGTCCCTCTGAGCCATTCTGTAAAGTAATCTTTGAGAACGAACAGGAAGAACCCACCTCACCAACTAAACCGCTGGGGGCAGGCGGGAGGCGACGCAGCCTGGTCAGCTCCGAGCCCCAACATGTTACACTTATAGTGTTTGGCATTGGCATGGTGAACCGCACACACCTGGAGGCTGACATCGGTGGGCTGACCATGGAAGCAGAACTGAAAAAGATCCACGGGAGTTTTACCCTGAAGGAGAAGATGAAAGGTGCCACTGATTTTTGACTTTGAATGCAATTTTCTTGATGCTTTAAGGGATTTATATAAAACACATATGGTAACTAAAAAACAATGATACAAAACTGCAATAAACAGCAACTCTTTGGGGTTGAAGGTTTGTTTTGTTTTGTGTAATGCCTCTTCTTATGGTTTTGTTTCTGTAGATATCCTCCACCAGAAAATGACAGAGACATGTGCGTCAGCTCACATAGGAGGGGTAAACATTGTTCTTCTAGAGGGGATAACGCCTGACATTCAGTATGTACAAATCTCTTCTCTTCTGCCAGCCAGCTCAATATTTTTACGCATTCATGAAAGCTCATATTGTGAAAGTCTTCAAAAAAGAGTAACATATAATTATGTTAAGTAATTAAGTATGTAATTAAGTAAGCTTACAGTGTATCACACTTACAAATAATCAGTGATAATAAAGTTGTATGTTGGTGTAGTTTGAATAAATCCTGGATGCTTTAATTTCATATTGCACGCTTTCTAAAACCAAATGAAATGCTCATTCAGTATCAGTAAGGATTACATGGATTAGTCAGAGCCAGTAATAACTTTTTTAAGCAGAGCCTTGGAGTTAAAGGCAACCTCCTCAAAACAGAATAGCCAGGTTACAATCCTTGCAGTCACCATTTATGTTTACATAGGGAGGTGTATCACTACACTTATTGTCATCATTTCTACCATAAGAAATACTTTTACGCCACTGACATAATCATGTTTAATAGCATAGTGGCTTAGCTCAGCACTGCAATAAGTCCTAACTGTGAATTTTATACAAGTCCTCTTTGCTTGTCATTATTTAATAGTTTCTGATGAGTGAATCTGACAGATATTTGCATATAAAGTTTTAAATTCCTCTTTATTCTATTAAGTTTAAATAGGCACTACATAGCAGGAAATGAAGTTAGTACTAAAGTGTCTAAAAGGAGATTGCAGCATATGCTACAATCAAAAGAGATGAGGGATACAGTTAATTATTATTATAACATAATGTAAGTTGTCCTTTGTGATGGCTGAGCCTACTAAAGTATGGTATTTTCTTAATTTATCAAGACCTTAATCATGATATAATAAGGAATTCTTCTTATTTGTTCCTCTGGAAAGCTATTTTCTCATCACCAGGTCTCACAGTTTTTTCACATTTACTTCTGCTCTCCTTCCTCTTTTTTTTTTCTTTTCTTTTTCCTCAAACTACTTGCATAGATTGGAGGATTTCCCAACATCTCCCACGAGTACTGCTAAACAAGAGTTTCTGTATGTTCCTGCTGTCATTTAGGACACCAAAAACACAAATGTCCTGTCCTCACATCCTCCATTTGTGTCAGTCTTCTGTCTAAAACTTGTTTTTTCAGTTTACAGTCTCTCAGGCCTCGCCCACCTATGTTTGTGTAAATGAAGCCTCCTTCATTGGTTTCAGACCTGAGCTGTAGATTTTCTGTTGATTTTACTGAAAGAGACAGAAAGATCGCGTACTGTGTGTTTTGTTTTGTTGTTTTTCTTTTGATATTTATTGCTGCTTTTTTCACATCATGTAAAATGTTGTGAAAATTAATGGAAAAATTGTTATAATCTATTATTTAGAATTTTTTAAAATAGTGAAAAATAGGTAAAATATTTGTTAATGTTTCCTGCATTTTTTTTTATGTGTAATTGAACTTAGTATAACGTATGACAGGATGTAGCCACCAAATGTCTCACATTTCTGATTAAGAAATAAACAAACAGGAAAAAATAATGATCACACAAGTGATTATTTAATTGTCAGTCAAGCAATTTACTAATGGATTAATCAGCAGAGTCCTGTGGCTTAACAGTAGAGCTCAAATATGTACACTAGTCAGGCTCTCTGGCAGTGTTATCTTCCTAAGAAAAATTCTTCCAATATCTTTGACTTTTCAGCAGTTTTTGTAAATCGAATTTCACTTTTTTCATAAAGAGTATTTGTGGATTTTCATAAACAGTCATAATAAATCATTGTTTCATTCTCATGATCAGGCATTCAGCATATTTTTTTTTTTTTTACCTCAAAAAGGAATGCTGTCCTAGTTCTGCATGATGTTTCACTGTTTGATGTCCTCTCAGTAATTCTGCCTCCATTCATACATTCACATTGTCTCAGGAAAAAAAAAAAAAAATCAAACATGTTGCTCATTCTACTTCACCTTTTTATTTCAGAACGGTTGTCAAATGCAATATTGCAAAATCTCAGGCACTGTACAGTGCCCAGCGGGGGTTGAAGACCAACAACGCTGCTGTCTTCAAAGTGGGAGCGATCATGATTAACATCCCTCAACACCCAGCTACTCTGCACAGTATGATGGTGCGAAGTTCCCACCAACTCTCCAAGCAGATCTCCGATCTCATCCGCCAACCCTCCAACATGTATGTCTTCCTCATTTGTCTTTTTTTCTTGTCATTAATAAAAAAAAAAAAATGACTTAATACTTCTCACATTTGTATAAGTGACACGGTTCTGCAGCAAATCATTTCTGTTTACTTTTTACAAAGCCTATTAATGGTATTTATTCTGAACTCTGAAATATATTTGTAGAGCCACAGTTTTGCTTTAAAAATTGAAGAATCTTCTGTAATTTGGTGTTCACTGGATTATAAACACAGATCTACAAAATTCTGCATCATGACACACAAAACCAAAACAAACCAAAAGCAGCATCTTTTCACATTTCCTGTAACCTCCACACAGTTTATCCCATACATCTGAACAAAGATGATTGTAAAGATTCCTAACCATATTTGCAGAATCAGTGCCTAAACTGATAAATGGTTAATGTATTTTAATTTCTTTTTTAAAATACCAGTCAGCCTCCTAATAGGGAGGACACACCCACTCCACAACCATCTGACAAAGCATCCAGCATCAATCAGACACCCGTCGAGGCCAATGAGTTCCCCCAGCTTCCTGAAGGCCTGGAAAAGAAGCCAATTGTCCTCAAGTTCAGTGCCATGATGGATGGTATCACTATTGGAGCTGCCCTGCTGCCTTCGCTTAAAGCAGAATACAAAGTGGGCCGCATGAAGAGCCATGGCATGACAGGTGTGTGAATCAGTAACTTCAATAACACCCGACACTATTTAGACAAAGGTCTGTTTTTCCTGCAGCATTGCCTCTACATGTCTTTTGTGCAAGTTACTGACCTCTTACATGTTCAGGATAAATCTAATGGCATTTAATTTGATATTGAGAGTACATGCAAATAGGCCAATAATTAGGGATCTATGATAATGTTGGTTCAACCAGCACCCAGTGTAACACACTACTGTCACCACATGGTGACAGTAATGCTCCATGCTGCCTCCCAACGTCAATGAGAAAAAAAAGATACCTTGACTTCTGCCTGGCTCCAGTAAAACACGTGATGTGTGAGCTTATATACTAATGGTGTACAAATAAGAGAAACATGGAAAGCCAAGGTCCTGTGTTAAAGTTAGCCCGGGTATTGTTGAAAAGGTTTTGATATCAATGACAAAAAACCAATCCCGTTATGCTTTTCCTGACTTTCAGAGGAATCTTGAGCACACAGAAAATAAAGGGTTTAGGAGACATAATCCAACAAACCAAGAAAAATTTTGAGTTACAATCAAAGTAAAAACCCTTGTCATGCCTGATCATAGATAGATAGAAGATAATATGAAAACGTGACAAAACTGCATTATGGTGCATCACTGCCTGCGTTAAAGGTGCATTATGGCGTTTTTGCCTCGAGCTGGCAGTTTCTCTCACATCTCAGCCGGTAGGCTGTAACATATGTTTGCTTTCTTTCTCTCTGTCTGTGTGTCCCTGTCTCTAACTCTCTCTTGCTCTGGCTCTTGCTCTTGCTCTCACTATTCACTGAACTCCGCCCATGCATCTGCACACAGGTTTTTTGTTAATACAGAACAACTGGTGACAACGTTGCAGATGTTGGTGATGCTGAAAAGTGAGTTAGCAAGGGGAAAAAAGAAACAGTTCTGTAATATGGAGATAGGAACAAATCAAGCCCATCTGTAAAGGCTGTCATAAGCAGATATCCTTCAAAAGGTGGAAGCATGTCTAACCTATTCCACAATTGGCAGCAGCCTGTAAAGTCAAACTCGGAACAAGTTTCTTCAGAGGATTCATTTACCAGTGTCCTGCCGTACAATAAGAAAAGCCAATAAGTAGCAAAATATCACGTAAGCAGTGGCTTACTACATCACCAAAGATATGCTTCCTATTGCAACTATAGAGCATGATGGATTTAGAAAATTATTGAAAATGATCAACCCCCACTTGCAGCTACTTTTCCAGGTGAGCTTTGCTGGACATGTACACTACAATTCAGCAGAACTTATCCAACCACCTTGCACACCTCACACATTTTGGGCTTACCACAGACAAGTCACTCTTGCGAAGCGTATATGTGCATAGCGATGCACTTTGTAGAGGAATGGGAGGTGAGAACTGTGTGTCTCCAGAGCAGTTGGAAATATTTACATATTGTGCACATGTATAATTTGAAAGGCCTTAATCCTGTTGCTTCTGATTTGTTTACATTATTTACACAGATCTGTATGCCTTTTGTGCTTTCTATCGGCTGTTTATTTATCTAAGATTTGTCATAGTCAAAATCTACTTTTTTATTTAGTTCTTAATGCTAGGCTGCTTTAAACATTCAAAGTGCCTGTTATATAGTCATGCCTATCTGCATTAAATAACAGCTTTTTAAAATAACATTAATAGGCTTTATGTTATACATTTAAATATAACTTTCAACTTATCTTCAATAAATAAATATATACAGTACAGGGGCATATTTTAAAGTAAGAATGTGTATTTTTTACATGGAGAGGAAATGTTGAGAGATGTTGATTAAATAACCTTAACCAAATTAAAGTTGTTTTTGACATTATATGGATGACATTGAGTTAAAACTGAATATTTATCCCATAGTGGGATATGAATTTTGGTCCATATCGTTCAGCCCTGATAAGAATTGTTCAATGATAGTTGAACAATTCCAAGTAAGTTTGAATGGTAACTTTGCTTGTAATGTCCATTGATCCTCATAATTTTTTTTTTCACCCTCCTCTCTCCAGGAGCACAAACTAGTTTCACCTTTGAGTTGCCAAACCACAAGCTTTGCTTCCAGTCAAAAGTCTCCCCAGTGGACATGTCTACCATGTCTCCATCCGCCAGCCTCACTCTGCCTCCAGTCACCATGTCAGGAGAGTACATCATGGAGGACCATGAGAGCCACTCAGACCAGGGCTGGGCACCTGACGAGTTCCCAGCAAAGCAGGGGAATTACCTGCAAGGCAACTACTTGCGTTGTGTTGCTGAGGTAAACGCATCATAAATAGTAAACAGACTTCATGTTCAAGTGAAGCCTTTCCTGTAATTATTACTAACTTATTTGATATGTATTGTTCTCTTATAATGCACAGATTGGTTCCTTTGAGCACAACCTGACCACAGATCTGCTCAACCACCTGGTGTTTCTGCAGAAGGTTTTCATGAAGGAGGTTAATGAAGTCATTCAGAAGGTTTCAGGTACTGTGAACTTGAACCGCATTTTTACTGAGTTACTAAATGACTCATGATTGTGTAACCTTTTTCACAAATGTATTTTCTTTGCTGCTGGAATGATTCAGGTTTTCTAACAGATCAATAAAGGCAATCTAATATTAAATATTTGATCGTTATCCAGAGAACTCCCACAGTACAGTCACTGCTTAAATCTTTGAAAAATGTATTTTGTCTACAAAAAACAATACTTATGGCACTGCTACAAGTCCACTCATGTTTTTTTCCACAACAGTATTGATATTCATTGATTAAACTCACTAAGCATGATAAATATAATTGCCCAACAGAGAGAGGTCTGCGATATTAATCCCATTTTGAGGTAGAGAACGATCATGTTACTCTTAGAGCAGTACTCAGTATTCACATCAGGGACACTTTTCAGCAGGTATTGGGACTTTCACATCTACCTTGTACCCATCTACCCTGCCTTAGAATTGATTCAGCTTTTGTATGAACTGAACTTGGGTTACATTCAGCTTTTTATTTTTAACTGGTTTCTGTTGTTGCAGGTGGAGAGCAACCCATTCCACTCTGGAACGAGCATGATACCTCAACAGATGCAGAAAAGCCAAAAATTCTTCTTTATTCTCTCAGTTTAATGTTCAAGGTATCATGTTCAGATTGTTGAAA
Source organism: Hirundichthys speculiger (assembly GCA_018398805.1). NCBI lineage: Eukaryota > Metazoa > Chordata > Actinopteri > Beloniformes > Exocoetidae > Hirundichthys > Hirundichthys speculiger. The sequence goes on from JAGFBZ010000653.1 coordinate 799,198, forward strand.
AATGTTTCATCATTTGCTTTGATAGAAGCTGCCAGGTTCAATCTTTCTTTTGTTTTAAATCTATAACATACTAAGGAATTTTCTGAGCAACATCTTTGTGTTTTAGGGGATCCAGATGACAGCCACCACTCCCTCTATGCGGGCCGTACGCTTTGAGACGGGCCTGATCGAGCTGGAGCTATCCAACAGAATCCAATGCAAGGCTCAGCCAGGAGGCAGCAGCAGTTACCTTAAACTCTTTGGGAAATGTCAAGTCGACCTCAACTTGGCCCTTGGACAGATAGTCAAGCATCAGGTACTGATTAGCTTCATGGTGTATTCAAATGTGTTATTAGGCTGGGTGTCTTACTCTCTGTGTAGACACAGAATCCATATTTTTGCCCTTTTACCTCACAGGTGTATGAAGAAGCTGGTTCTGACTTCCACCAAGTGGCATACTTTCGAACTCGGATAGGCCTGAGGAATGCACTGCAGGAGGAAATCAGTGGCTCTTCAGACAAGGAAGCTGTCCTCATAACACTTAACAGACCAATTGTTTTCGCCCAGCCAGTGGCATTCGACAGAGGTTCACTTCATTTTTTTCTCTGCTTTTCAAAACATTGAGAACAGTCCTGTAAACTTAGTAGTATTATATATTATACATTGAATTGTGAATATTTTACATTGAAGGCTGCTTTTAAAGAGTAAACTGAATATTCTGCAAGATTCGACATAAAGCTCGATGAAGAAAATGTCAATGTCCTATTAACCTTGTATGTTGGCACTAATATAACTCGTATTTGAAAACTGCTTGTAGATGCATATTTCTACTCTTCTTATCCATTTTTTTTTCTTATAGAGGGGAAAGCATCTATGCTAAAATCATGCATGAAAAATTGAGTTTTTCAGAATTTTGCTTTTGCAAATTGGCTGCCAGAGCCTTGTGTGTGTTTCAGCTCAAAAGCTAATCTGACTGGATGACATTCAGAATCTAAATTTATGTTCTTTCATCTCACCACTGTCACCTCCTGCAGCTGTGCTCTTCTGGCTGAACTACAAGGCAGCGTATGACAACTGGAATGAGCAGCGCTTAGCCCTCAACAAGGATATTCACATGGCCACGAAAGAGGTGGTGGACAAGCTGCCAGGGATTCAACAGACCTCAGCCCAGGCTTTCAGCACCCTCTTCCTTCAACTGACCGTCAATGACTTGGGTATATGCCTACCCATTACCAATGCATCTCAGGTAATGTCTAAAATTTGGTTTTAAGCTTTGGTACTCAGTCATTTAAAGCAAGCTGCATTGAATTTTCATGGTAACTGAGATGGACATTTGCGAGTCAATGCACTTTGCTTGTTTACAGTACGGTATGAGCAAAAGCAGGCTTGTATAGTGGTTTGTTTCACGTTCTCATAGTACAGTTTAAAAAAAAAAAACTCAACCATCCATGTAAAGCAAGTTGAATATTATGATAATACATATTTTTTCTTATAGGAAACTTTAAAAAAAAAAAAAAAATCGAACCCGTACCTGCAACATTCTTTGAAACGCTTCCTAAAATCTTATTACAAAAATTTGGCAAATTTTGTTTTTTCATCAGCTTCTTGACTTGCATTTGCAGCACACTCTGTATAACACTGTATAGGTGTTAAATACAATTTTGCTTCGTGAAACATTTAGTTAACATCCTGAAAGGAGTTTTTGTCATTAACTCTGATATTCTCTTACCTTTGCTGTGAACTTTCCCCATGACAGTCTTCCTCTCACTTGCCTTAACATTTAATGCAGTCATGCAGTTGAGTTTATGTTGATGGATGTTAATACATACCATTTATATTAGTTTAAAGTTTGCATATCAGTGTTTCCTCCCCAATGCTGAAAGACTTTGGCCTGGTACAAATTCCTTTTATCCTAAACACGTGCCCTTCCAGAGGCATCACTTTTTTCAGTCTTGTTTCTGTTTTTTTTTGGGCAGTATCTGTTTTGTTATCAGCTGGACAACTGCTAGCGGTGTGGGACAAATATGTTTCTGTCGTCAGCAGCTTTGTTTCCTTATCACTGACACAAATATGTTGGTATTTTGGTCTGACTTTCAGACTTGTGATAACAGCACCTATTTATTATCTAATCATGCTTGTTGGGACATTTGTATTGCACTTAGCGTAACATAAGTTGTCTTCATATTAAGTGGCATCATCTTCACTTCACCTTTCGAGTTTTGTCTGTCATCTACTATTTCAGAAATTTTTAAATAGTGAAGAGAGGAACTAACACAATTCCATATAACACCAAGAACACAGGTTCACATATTTTTAATTAATACATTAATTAAACTTTTTTCTTCATTAAAATGTCTTTTTCTTCCTCTTTCTCTATAAACCGGTCTGAGATTGTATTTATTGCAAATGGTGCTATAGAAATGAATAGAGGTCGTTGGTGGTTGGCTTAGCTGCCCATCACTAGAGTAACTTGCATTTGCTGCACAGGACCAACCACACACACATGGGCACAGGAAACACTTGATGTTAAAGGTAGGGTAAGCGATTTCTGGATGTCACATCTGTTGATATTTAAAACAAAACATCAGCAAACCCCAAGATCCCGCCCCCTCCCGCTGCTGGTGGAGTGGCTGGAACAATGTTTGTTATGGTTTGGTTTTGCTGTTATAGTACACCAAGTCTGTAGAAAGGAGACATAAAAGCTTTTCTTTCACACTTATTTCCATAGAAAGGACAAGTACCAGTTGGGCAGGAGGGCAACAACTCTGAAGCTGAGGCCAGCACATCAGTGGGCCAAGAAAAAAATGCACGAAAAGTAACCTTAAGTTTATTACAACTCTTGTGATGGGTTGTTGTGTGACAAATACTTACTGATATTCTTCTATAATATCTGTCACAAAGGTGTATCACAACTGTTATTCTGTCTAACTATTCTCTGAGTATGATCATTCTTTTCTGCAAAGTTGGCATAATAAGCAGTGTGTCATGATTTGGGGTCTGATGTGTGTTTTTTCTACAAAGGTTATGCCAGTTGAGTGTTTTTTTTAATAGATTGGTTAAATTTTGTACATCACATTAAATCAAAGGTGCACATGGCGGGTTCTGTCTAGTGTTGTTAGAGGAAACATGTTAGCATTTGGAAAAAACTTGAATTTCTGCATTGATTGTGCCGAAAATTGTGGTCTGATTTTCATCCAGCCAATAAAAAAAGGTAATTGGATTGTTTAGAGTAGGCATGTTTTCCTCCTCTTCATCTAGTTATCTGTGAGATGAAAATCAGATGGATATTTTGGGACCTGAGACTGATTTAATATAAACCTTTTATTACAGAATTTGCAATTAAATTGAATTTAACAAGCTGAGTCTAACATTTCACTCAGATATGCATCTAAATGAGCAGAACATATAATTATCTTTCTAGAAACCATTGCGGAGTAAAACATTTAAAAGTACTGTTGTTAAAGCAGCTACAGTGAACAGTAAAGTAGAGTGAAATGTTCACGGCTCTGCTTTTTAAAAAAAAAAAAAACTCTTGGAAGTGGGTTCCTTTCCATGTTTTCCCCCATCCTCCCTCGATGGCTGGTTAATCCGTCTCCCTTCCTTCCCAACAGGCCAATCACAATATAGATTTTGACACTGGCTCAGCTCTCGTCCTGACCATCGAGAGCACTCTGATCACCGCCTGCTCCTCCGAGTCTCTGGTGAGCAAAGGACACTTCAAGAATTTCTGCATCCGCTTCGCTGAGGGCTTTGAGACCACCTGGGACGACTGGAAACCTGAGGTCCGGGGAGACCTTGTCATGAATGCCTGTGAGTGACACAATATCTGCACATGTAGATTCTTGCATGCTTTTATTAAAATTTTATCATATCCAAGGCATAAGGAAAATATTTGTAATATTGATATAGAGCTAGTTATTTTTGTATCCTTGAGTGTTGCAGATGAGTTTTTTAAATGCAAACATATGACTCTGTAAGCCTGTTATTATGTATTTGATAGCTTAATTTAAGAAGATAGAACACAATAGTTCCTGGTTCAGATGATCTGCATGTAACGTTGTGAATGGTGTTTGTATACAGGCGTCGTCCCTGATGGTACATATGAAGTGTGCTCCAGGACCACAGGACAGTCTGCTGCAGGCAGGTTCTCTTAACTATGCAACGCTCCATGAAATATTGATCACATCTGAGTGTGTCACAGTCATCATGAGACAAGCGTCTGAAAATTAAATAATGTATTGCATTAATTTAATCTGTATCATCTACAATTTCTTGTTCTCATTCTCCTCGGTGTGCTTCTCCTGGAAACAGAGAGCAGCAGTGCTGGCACCTGGACTTTGAATGTCCTTTGGAAAATGTGTGGCATAGACGTTCACATGGACCCCAACATCGGAAAGCGTCTCAACGCTCTGGGCAACACGCTGACGTCCCTGACAGGCGAGGAGGACGTCGATGACATCGCTGACCTGAACTCTGTGAACATGGCAGACCTGTCAGATGAGGATGAAGCTGACACCATGTCACCCACCGTCCACATGGTTAGGAATTATTCTGTTCATTTTTACATCCTAGTTAAGTTTTGATTAGGATGAAAGCTCAGGTGAAGTTTTTAGACCACCATAGCACTTTTGGATCTGTTCATTAAAAATATCGCTGCAGACAGCAGCTGCTTATTTTCGCATACCACAAAAACTCTATAAGAAAGAAAACTGGCTGTAGCTAAAGATGGGAACTGGTTTGGGTTAAGTGGGAGGAGTCATGAATCTTAGCTGGCTTCTAGGCATCCAGTCAAGACTGAGATCACAGTTCCCTTTGAAGAAACAGCCTGTTAAACAACCTCTGTGTAAAATCACAAATGTATTCTTTTTTTCTTAAGTCTTATTTTTGGACCGGTTAAAAAACAATATGTAATGTGGTAATTTGTGAGTTTTTTCAGTTGCAGGTTTTGTTTGTATAAATCTTTTGAGCTCATTGGTCTTTCATTGTAGCATCACATTTAACTGGAGAACCCGAGGCTGGTATATATCTTATCCTCTCTCAGCAGGAAAACGAACATGTGTATTTAAAATATTTTAAGCTATTTAATATTTAATTAAGATATTTGATCTATTCCAACCTGGACTACCATAAACAATACATCAGGGGGTGAAGTGTGACCCGAATCATTGATTCTTCCACCTCTCCATCCTTATGTCCCTGCCGTTGTTTGCAGAGTCCAGAGAGCCTGTTCAGCCCCCGGCTGACCTTAAAGAAACGTCTGGTTAACCACATCCTGGGCCTGAGCCCCAGGCCTCAGAGTGTATCTGTCCCTGCAGACTACTTAAACTGTGCAACCCCTTGCCTCCAAGCGGGCAGAGCCAGGGCCCAAAGACCTCTCTCCTGGGCCTGTGTATGTAGCCATCCACAATGTTAACTCTTCTCTGGACTGACAGAATCAAATTACATGAGGGCTGTGGATCCCAGAATGCTGAGCAATACCATCTTATGTTCTCATTAACACAGAACAGTGTTGCTTAGCATTTGCTGTTTCATTACGTTTCAATGACTGGTGAATTAGAATAAATTACAGTTCCACAATTCCCAGTGTGGCTTTATTTCATCCCTTTTTCACTTTAAATGAAGTGGTGTTGGTGGTGGTGGTGGTGGTGGTGGTCGTCTCCTGTTTCATGACAAATTCCCTGGTGTGTGGACTATTCTGTAAATATTCTTCTAGAATCATAAGAACTGAATGTATGTTTAATCAGACAGATTTGGGAAAAGGTGAAAGATCAGTAAATTTGCCAAAAATCTTTGAAAGTCTTTCGTTTTCTTTGAAACGTGTTATTGATTAAACAGGAGACGGCTGACCCCCGGAGGCAGATGGTGATGGGAAACCAGCTGATTGACGCTCGTGGGAGGAAGTTCAGCAAGAGGGTGGTGGACATTCGTGAGCTGAATGAACAAGCCAAAGTCATAGATGACCTCAAGTATGATATCTGCCCAACTATGTGGTTCATTCTTTTTGTATGTCAGTGTATTATGAATAACTTTCTTTAACGGATAAGAAGCCATAATCTTTCATTCTTGATTCCAGAAAATTGGGAGCCAGTGAAGGCACCATCAACCAGGAGATCCAGCGCTACCAGCAGCTGGAGTCAGTGGCTGTCAACGACATCAGAAGAGATGTCAGAAAGAAACTGCGTCGCTCCAGCATGAGGGTGAATCCTCATCCATTTCATTTCTCTTTTTACGACTGCCAGCTTAGAGTAATGGATTTGTGCCAGAATGTTCTTTTATTTTATTTATTTATTTTATCTTTTATTAACCAGTTTCTGACTACTTGTTTTAACTCAGGCAGCCTCTCTGAAGGATAAGTGGGGTCTTGGCTACAAGCCAAGCTACAACCGCTCCAAAAGCATCTCTGCAGCAGCAGGCCGACCGCCTCTTAAAAGGATGGACAGACAAAGGTAACCTGTAAGGCCAGCATGACCCACTTCCCCAATATCATTTTTAACAGAACCTACACCATCAAATGAGTTTTTGCTGTGCATTTACTCTAAACAAACCACATAACACCTGTCCAACATCACTCCTGCTGATGTTACAGTTTCTTTTCTCATTAACCCTCTTAGAAAAAAGATGAGACTCACAAATGATAATGTTGTGTAGAGGAGAGCAAGTGCTCAGTGCATATTTACACAAGTCATGCAGTCATCTCATAATTAATGTAGTATTGAATTTAAAACAGTTCATCCACTGTAAGACCTTCAGCAGTGGGAAAATATTTACTGTGAGATAGAATAAGTAAACAAACGGAATATGAAATAAATCTGATGAATAAACATGTTGGTACTTTTGGAGGTGATCAGAGGCGAGTACACTTATAAATTATACTGATGGGACATACGTGTCCAAAGATGCTTTCACACCTTAGTCCACTAGTTCTGGTCCAAATCACTTGAAGAGTTAAACTTCTGCTGTTTTACCCTTGGAATCTTGTCTTTTCATACACACAAAAGTATAGTTTTTTTTTTCTCTCACCTTCAAGTTCTCTTTGCATGTTGGTCAAATATGTCTGCCGCAGGACAAAAAAAATAAATAAATAAACAGGAAGTAAATCCTGTATGGATTGGTTGTCATCTTGGAGATCGTTTATATTGTTTGTGTTCATGACTCATGCGATATACCATATTTTCGGGACAAAATCACACTTTTTTTTTAAATCGTCTTGCTGGTCCTGCGACTTATATTTCGAAGTGACATATGTATTTTGAAATAAAAGCCATGTCACCCACTCGCGACAACTGAACAATGTTACCTAAAAAAATTACAAGAGTAAACCATAAAGACTGAGAGAACACAAATATGCCACCAAAACGAAAAAGGTATACTGTAGAATTTAAACAGAAGATTATAAAATATGCAGCCGAAAACAGTAATGGAGCAGCAGAAAGTTTGGAGTGAGTGAGAAACTTGTCAGGGACTGGCGAAAAGCAGAAGTAACTTACAGCTATGAAAAAAAATCCAAGAAGGCTGACCGCAGGCTGAAAGAGCGATAGCCAGAGCTGGAGGAACAAGTCCAACCGATGGATCCTAGAACATCTGCTGCTGGAAGGGGCTTGTCAACAGTACAATTATCACCTGGTCTTCTTGCCTGATTCGACTTGTTTATATTTTTTTCCTCTTCATGGCGTATTTTTTGACAGATGTGACTTATAGTCTGGAAATTGTGGTACTTTAGTTTGAAAGTTAAGCGCGTCTACAGCTTGAGAGGAAGTTGCACTGGAGACTCTGATGACACCTAACATAACAGTTCAGGAGGTTTGTCCATTAATGTGCATTAATCATGAAGAACTGTGAACAACGTGATTTAGCTCAGTGTTAATTCTGCAAAAATGGAAATCTATGCTTAATTCAGAGGACTAAATTAATATGCAAAGAGGTTCCACAACACTTCTGAGTTTGGGTCCTGGAACACAAAAGTTTCCAGGAACACAAAGGGGTCCTGGAAGATTTTTGAATTTTGGTTCAGGAACACCAACAGGTTCTAGAACTGAAGGGGTTTTGAAACCATGAAGTGGTTTCTGGAACTTGAGTCTGTTCCAGAACATGAAGAGGTTCCAAAAGTCAGTTGGGTTATGGAACAGGGGGAGGTTATGGGACTTGAGTAGGGTTTTGGAGCATGAAGATGTTCCGGAACACGAGTGGGTTCCTGAACTGTAATCTGTTCTGTAATACGAAGTGGTTCTGGAAGACTTCAGAGTTTGGATTTCAGAACCCGAAAGGTTCCAGAACAGGCAAGGGTTCCAAAACTCGAGTGTGTTCCGAACTCAAGTGGATTCTAGGACAGAAGAAGGTTCCAGAACTCGAGTGGGTTTCGGAGCATGACGTAGTTCTGGAACACTTCTGAGTTTCAGTTCCAGAACACAAAAAGGTTCTGGGACTTGAGTCTGGTCAAGAACACAAAGAGGTTCCCAAAGTTGATGAGATTATGGAACAGGGAGTGGATATGGAACTCGAGCGGGTTTCAGAACATGAAGTGGTTCCGGAACCTTTCTTAGTTTGGGTTCTAGAACACGAATGGATTCCCAAACAGAAATCTGATCTGTCACAAGAAGAGATTCCGGAACGGTTAAAGGTTCCAGAGCTCCAAGTGGGTTCAAGAACACAAGGCGGCTTTCCGAAACATGAGTGGGTTTCCGGAATATAGGTTACGGAACTCAAATGAGTCATGAGTTTAACATGAAGAGGTTCCAGGAACAAATAGATTCTGGAACACAAAGAGGTGAGGGAACACTTCTGACATTGGGTTCCATATCACTAAGAGGTTCCGGAAATCATTTGGGTTATGGAACAGGGAGATGTTACGGAACTCGAATGGGTTTTGGAACACGAAGAGGTTCCGGACTGCTTCTGAGATTGGGTTCCAGAAAACCAAAAGGTTCTGGAAGTTGAGTGGGTTCCTGAAAGTGAGGAGGTTCCAGAACACTTTCTTATCAGAAGGATCATCCCACACTTTGCCAGTTGATTGAGGTCATATGTACGAGTGTTCGCACTGAATGAAACAAACAGGCACCAAGCAGGAAAAGCTTGATTTAAACCGACTACTGAAGTTTGTAGGTGTGAAAGCATGTAAGTGCTATTTATGTGATTTATTCACATTTTTATACCTTGACTGTGCTTTCAGTTCTAGGATTGGTGATGTGGATGATTTACCAGATATCCGTGTAGATGCATCCTCTCCTGGGCCTCGAGTTACCTTCAACATCCAGGACTCGGTAAACTCAGTTTCACAATCATCCTGTATGTCATATTTAGTGAGCAGGGCCCGCTAACGCATTGGTGTAGTGTTGCAGGCTTTTATTGATTGATGACATTAAACTTGAATTTGTTCTATGATTAAGGCAATGGTAGAATATTCTATTTTATATAGATCATCACCATCCCATCCTCCATTTCTCTGTATGTTAATGTAGTTGGCCTTCTTTTGTGATATTTGTGTTTCAATGACTACAGGGTTTTTTAGTTTTGATTTGTTTTGTCTGTTTGCTTTAGATGAGCTTTTTTTTTTTTTTAACAATTCTTTTGTTCAATTGAAAATCAATAATTAGGCTACGGACCCTGGACATTCTCCCATCAGTCCAACAAAGGTATTCCAGGTATATAGTCTTTAAAAAAAAAAAGTTGATTAACAGATTAAAACACTTCCTTCAAAATTCCTCTGTTTCTTCCTCTCCTCCATGATTACCTGCAAGGTGCTGATTGGATTTCAGATATGCAAATCAAAACAGGATGATGAGCTAGAACTTGGAAATAAAACTCATATAATGAACCTCAATATGTTCATTTTCACACTATCATACTTTGTGTCCTTATTTATTGCTTTTCCAAACCAATGGATTTGAGTATTTATATTTATTGCATACTTTTAGATTGTGTTTATGAATAAATTTGCTCATAGATGGAATGTTGCTCAGTGAATTACGGCCTGACATCCTCTCATCCTGTCATGAAACTGCAGGATAAATCCATCAGCTCTTCTTTAATCTCAACATGACTGATTTCTAACAACTATGCATGTCTGTTATCAGAACCACAGTCTGTGGGTTCTTGTTTGTCAACAGTGGATCTTGTCTCACACCCAACAATGATAAAAACTGCCACAGCACTTAATATTATAGATTTATTAAAACTCTAATCCACACGTGCATACTGAATTACACTAATAGAATTAAGATAATTAAAACAAAAACAAATTTAAGAAAAGATATGAGCACGTGTTTATACTTTACCTCAAAGCTTTATTTAACGTTAACCTCTTTCCTCAGTATCAGCCACAAACCAAAATGCGCTTTGGGGCTCCAGTTAAAAGAAAGTAAGTTGAATTATATGTTAGACTATGTTTAGACAAGATTAAAGTGGATATCTCAGGGGGGGGAAAAAATATCCTAAATTGGCCTCCTTTCAAGAGTTTCATGAGATGATGGATAGTATTCTGATTTGTGTCTGCTGATGTTAAACCCAACAGCAAGTTAGCCTAATTTTGCATAAAGACTGAAATCAGGTGGGAACAGCAAGACACGATCTGTTGAAATGTAAAAGAATTCACCCACCAGGCACCTCAAAAAAATACATTATATAAATAGACAGTGGGGAAAAAAAAATCTCTTTGCTTATTCTGTGCTCACACTAAAGAGTGAACGCGACGGGGTACATGAGCCCTGCTGATGAATTGTCGAGAGAAATGACTTCTTATCCTCATCATGCAGTTTCAGACACTATTGGAGCTTTAAACTATTCCTCGATACTTTTTGATCAAAACGTATTCATTAATCTAAAACTGACTTGACACAGACAAAAAAGATTGATTGACTTGCAATTGCCGTGGCTGCATGTTGATAATTTTAATTTTCCGCATTGGTTTTCTTCAGGCTTGGGTGTACATGAATGAGTCTCTTCTTTCTAAAATCTTTCTAATAATTGAGCTTTAATAGTTGACAAATCTGACTCTAAAAAAATCACATCCGTAACCACTCAAAGGCAAATGATGTGGTTGGTCTTATCATGTGGGACTGGTCTGGAGTCTGTCCTGGTGTTGGATGCTGTTCGCTTTTGTCACTTCCTGGCTTGGCAATCTGTTGTCACAACCTGAAAAAAAAAGGGGGGGTGGGGGCTTTTTCTCCATCTGTTGTTAAGTTTCGAGGTCATGCAGATTTGTGGACTTGGGTGTTTTTTCACAGTCACCTTCTGGACATGTTTTACCTTTTCCTCATGTGAGGAGTGTCCATCTTCCTCCATTTCCTGCAGTGTTTTCTGTCCTGCACACAGAAAAGAACATGACCTCACAGCTCTGTGGCAAACAATTGTAGATGGTAGTTTTCTGTCATTGGACCTGTTGTCACAAGCATAGATTTCTCATCTACACTATATTGCCATAAGTATTTGCTCACCCATCCAAATGATCAGGATCAAGTGTTCCAATCACTTCCATGGCCACAGGTGGATAAAATTAAGCCCCTAGACATGCAGTCTGTTTCTACAAACATTTGTGAAAGAATGGGTCTCTCTCAGGAACTCAGTGAATTCCAGCGTGGAACTGTGATAGGATGACACCTGTGAAACAAATCCTGTCGTGAAATTTCCTCGCTCCTAAATATTCCACAGTCAACTGTCAGCTGTATTATAAGGAAATGGAAGTGTTTGGGAATGACAGCAACTCAGCCATGAAATGGTAGGACACGTAGACTGATGGAGTGGGGTCAGCAGATGCTAAAGCGCATAGTGCAAAGAGGCCACCAACTTTCTGCAGTCAGTCACTACAGACCTCCAAACTTCGTGTGGCCTTCAGATTAACTCAACAACAGTCCAGAGAGCTTCATGAATGGGTTTCCATGGTGGAGCAGCTGCATCCAGGCCAGACATCACCAAGTGCAACCCAAAGGGTCAAATGCAGTGGTGTAAAGCAGCCACCACTGGACTCTAGAGCAGTGGAGGAACGTTCTCTGGAGGGAAGAACCACACTTCTCCATTTGGTAATCTGATGGAAGAGACTGGGTTTGGTGGTTTCCAGGAGAACGGTACTGGTCTGACTGCATTGATCCAAGTGTAAAGTTTGGTGGAGGGGGGGATGATGGTGTGGGGGTGTTTTTCAGGAGCTGGGCTTGGCCCCTTAGTTCCAGTGAAAGGAACTCTGAATGCTTCAGCAGACCAAGACATTTTGGACAATTCCATGCTCCCAACTTTGTGGGAACAGTTTGGAGCTGGACCCTTCCTCTTCCAACATGACTGTGCACCAGTGCACAAAGCAAGGTCCATAAAGACATGGATGGAAGAGTCTGGTGTGGATGAACTTGACTGGCCTGCACAGAGTCCTGACCTCAACCTGATAGAACACCTTTAGGGTGAATTAGAGCAGGTCATATTGATTAGGAATGAGATGAACTAAAGCTCATATGTAAGTGAAGAAAGGTGAGCTAATACTTTTGGCAATATAGTGGATGTTTAAAGCTTATGTTAACTGAGAGGCGTATTTTTATTTTTATCTTTAAAGTTTGAATGATCAACGTGGTCTAATGTACAGAGCAAAGTTTTTATTGCTTTTCTGGATTTCTTACTTAAGACATGATCTACATCTCTGAGAGCTGGAATCGTGTCTTTTTGCAGGAACACAATTAAATTTAACTTGCGCTGTCCCATCTTGTGAGTTTGACTTTCTGTCCTTCTTTTAAGTTTCCTGAGGAGTCAGAGGTGGACCTGTTGTCAGTCACCATTGATGAACCATCCCATCCTCATCTTCACCTTCATTTTCCATCTGCTGTCGAGGGCCAGCACTCAGTTTTCAGTGCCCCTGCCACCCCTGCTGTCTTCTCACCCACGCTTCCCTTCCAGCATGATGACGTGAGGCGGGACGACCTGTCCTCTTCGTCCTCTGAAGACTCAGAGAAGGAGGATGAGTTTGAACACGAGAGACCACCAAGCTACCGCAGGCCATTGTGAGTTACCTTGTTGTTTTGTTTTTTCTCTATCCTTCAAGCATTCTTGTCATAAATGTTAGATGAAAGGAGGTACTTTTTTTTTTTTTTTTTTTTTTACAGTTTATCTGTTTTGCTGTAAATAGAAACCTTGGAATGTCTAGCATTCACAAAATGATCCTTTTCTTTTTGTATCTCAGCCCAGCATCTCACAGGAAGTCCTCAGGCTTTTCTGCGGTGAGTCAACTGTTCAGCGAACGCTGGCCAAGCACACCAGCCAACCGCAGCTTCGGCAGCTCGACGACTGAGAGAAACATAGACTTTGAGCTTGATGTGCGCGTGGAGATTGATAGTGGAAAGTGTGTCCTTCACCCCACAACTCAGCAGCTCGAGCACGAGGACGTTTCCTTCAGGAGGTGCACTAAAAAGCTTATTTCTTACTGTAACAAGTTTTCAGTTCTATTATGACTTGCATTTCCTTCTATTCAGTCATTTTATTTTTTTATTACTTACCTTGATTAGGATTTAATATGATAATTTTAGTTAATGATATTTGCCCGGGGGTCCTGCTCTGGGTCTCTGTAAAGCACCTAGAGGCAATTGGCATTGTAACAGACGCTATACAAATAAAATTGAATTGAGTTGAATTTTGAAATAACATCAAGTAACGTATTTCCTAATAAAATGCTTCAGTGTACCTAAACAGCTATGATAATGTTTCTATCTTAAGATATCTGAATAGAATAAAGTACATCTTTGTATCTCAAGCCTCTTGTCCCTGTGGGTTTTATAGGAGCTGTGAGCGCAGTCTCAGGAGTCTGGACCAGGAGTCTCCCCCAAAGAAGAAGAAGTTGCAGCCCAGTTTTTCCTCCACCACCCATCTTCTAGCTGGAAAGAAATGTCCCTCCTCTCTGCAGACCAAATCCAATGACATGGAGACTACAGTCTTTTACATTCCAGGAGTAGACGTTAAGGTCAGCTTCTCCCTCATCATACAGAATTTAAAACACCCCCCCCCTTTCATGCTTTAAATGATAAATTCATTTTTGTTTCGTTTAGCTGCACTATAACTCCAAGAACTTGAAGACAGAATCCCCCAACGCCTCCCGTGGATCTTCACTTCCCCGCACTCTCTCCAAAGAGTCGAAGCTGTATGGTATGAAAGATAACGGCCCTACAAACCCTCCCAATGCTGTGCAAAGCAAGACTAACTCGCTCCTACCTCCCCCACCCCCACCTATTCCATCAGGTACTGAGCATTCCCTTATTTTTAATTGCATGCTCAAGCACCATCCAAAATCACCGTCACTAAAGTGCCATGCCTCTTCAATCTGAGGATGCACGTGTGGATCCATCTAATCAAATGCATGTGATGTCATCTCTTGTTTATAGACATGAATAGTAGGCACCTTTGATCAAACAAGCTCATGTATATTGATGAGCACCACAACAGAAAAGACATCAAAGACATAAAAGAAACCTCTTCTTTTTATTTTATTCTAGTTTATTATAAGTTCAAAAATTGAACTTTGAGAATTGTTGTAGACACTGTTTTAATGTATATTCCAGATGACTCTTAGTGTGTGTTTCTGCAGCCAAAGGTAAGAGCAGTGGAGGGGTAAAGACCGCAAAGCTGTACGCCTGGGTGGCCCTCCAGACTCTGCCAGAAGAAATGGTCATCAGCCCATGTTTATTGGACTTCCTGGAAAAAGCACTGGAGACCATTCCAATCACTCCTGTGGAGAGGAACTATGCAGGTTTGTTTCCTTTTTTTTTTGATTGCAATTTCTGATCTGATCTTAATGGACTTTTCTCTGTGTGTAGCATTCATGTTAAAGTTATGTGTACTCATATATTTGTGTGCATGTGACCAGCTGTGGCTTCTCAAGAGGAGGACATGGGTCAGTTTGATACAGTGGAACCACTGGAGGAATCAACTACCTCCCTGGTTTCCTCCTCCACATCAGCATATTCCTCCTTCCCTGTGGATGTGGTTGTCTATGTCAGAGTCCAGGTACAGTTTATAAAAAAAAAAAAAAAAATGGGGTCATGGTTTTTTCATATTTTGCAGTGATGCATATTCTGCATCACTGTTAACTACCAGTAAAGCTCATATTTTGTGGTTTATATGCAAAGTTACATACTTTCTCCTAATGCAAGAAGTTCATAGTGTAATGTCTCTGGCTACATTTGCTTCTAGCCTTCTCAGATCCGCTTCAGCTGCCTGCCCATGTCCAGGGTCGAGTGCATGCTGAAGCTGCCCTCTTTAGACCTGGTCTTCTCCTCCAACCGTGGAGAACTGGAGATCCCAACGGGAGTGCACCCACCAGACGGATCACACCCACCCTCTTCCACTCCACCTGGGCAACATGTCCCCAAACTACCTCCTAGCAAAGGTCTGTAGAAGATTAAATACTTCGGATGAGCAATGTTGCTTTGATGTATACAGGAATATATGGAAGTAACTTAGTTTTTCAGCAGATGTATGAACTGTCACTTCATGGCATGTCTGTATCTGGTATGATTCAATGTTGGTAACAGCTTGTCACTTTGCGCTCCAGAATTTATTTTTTCCAAGGTCAGCATTTTATTTATTTACTTATTTTTTTATTTTTTGTGTGTTCTATTATAATATTCTCAGCACTTATATTTGTGCTTAGTCCAGTAGCATCTCTGTTTTCATTTGTTTGCTCCTTTCTAATTAGAAAATGTGTTATTTTTCTGCTGGAGTAGATGAATAATTGATTTTTATAATTGCTTGTCCTTAGTCATCTGTTTTTGTTCCTTTTTTCTCCTTGTCTCCAGCTTCTCCATTGTTGGGGAGTCCTCTGGGCAGAAGCCGCCACAGCAGCAGCCAGTCTGACCTCACTGGACCCCCAAGTAACTCCTCGGGCCTCAGCTTCACTGCCTGCATGTCAGACTTTTCCCTCTATGTCTTCCATCCTTACGGTGCAGGAAAGCAGAAATCAGCAGTTACAGGCTTGCCTCCAGGCCCAGGCCCATTAGGTACAGAAAACTTGTAGCACTAGCAGCTGCATTGCATTAAAAAATACACTGAAATAACTTTACTCCTGAAGAGTTATTTCCTTCATATTGTACAAATAATTCCTTTATGACTAAAATTTGATCCACAGTATTGGAGTAAAGTTTAGTGATTTCCCCCATTTCTGTATGATTTTTCTGCAGGTGCAGTAGATGAGGAGCCTTCTTCAGTGACAGGAAGAAAAGACTCTCTAAGTATCAATCTGGAGTTTGTGAAAGTTAGCTTATCCAGGATGAGGCGAACTGGAGGACCCACCTTCACTGAAAATGTAATCCTTAAAGGTGGCAAAATGGATACAACCCTCATCAACATCTCAGGTACGCTTTCATCCCCAGTTATCTGTAAGACTTGCAAAAGAGGATTTTAACTTCAGCCAACACCTGGAAGACTCATTTTGGAATTTTTAATAAGGACTTTTGATGCATTCGCAGTAAAACTTGTAACACTATACAATTAATCTTGTAGCTGTTACATTCAAGGGAGTTCTTTATGCATGAAAAGAAAACACACAAAAAAAAACCCACACCGCATACAATTAATATGTCATACTCTGAGCGGATTATTATTTACACAACTTGAATCAAATCATATATGCCATTTGTCCATTCAAGAAAAAAAAAACCTCTTAACCCAAAAAAATGAAAAAGCATCCAAGGTCCCAAATTAAAATGGGCTTTATCACTACTAAAGTCCCAAAAAAAACAAAAGGAAACACCGCACTGTCCTTCAATCCTGTGTTTACAAAACACAGTAAAAAATCAAAGTCCTGATCCTCACATGGTACCATGACTGAAATTTTACAACAAAACAATTTTAAAAATAAAGTAATTCAGGTTGGATGTCACCAGCAGCGTGGAACAAATAATCCGTCTCCTTGGCTTTTCACCAGCACTCTGTCCGTACATCACGGCATATATATGTACTCCACGGATGTCCCGGCTCAAACTTATCTGAGGCCACCCAAGCAGATAAAATAATCTAGACTTTTTCACCAAAAAAAAAAAATCACCTTCCAGGGTTCAGGAAAAAAATTGGATCAGTTTCTGGTGGCTGCAGAAAACTCAGGTCTTGAGCCCTGACGCACCTCTGGACCTCCATGCTTCTGCACAATTTTTTGAATTGCTGAGGCCCCTAGTAATTAATTTAAAAATCATTGATTCCATTTTTGTAAACTACTTCACAATTTAAATTTCATACATTTTTTTTGGTGTCTTTTCAACTACACTTTTACATTTCACAGCATCTTCAAAGTGGCACCGTCACAAACTGATACTAATCAAATTGGGCATTACAGAGGTCAGGTGGTCATGACGGTTCACCGAAAGAACAGGATGCCTTTCAGTGTGGAGTTTGCTTGCTCTCTCCATAGCTACATGGGTTTTCTTAGTGTTTATTAAAACTTCCTCCCAAAGTCCAGAAACATGTTTGTTAGCTGGCAGTCTGGCCAGGAACAGGATGTAGCAGGTGGAGACTCAAGCTACAGCTAAATTATCAATGTGTGCTTCAACTTAAGAACCCTGTTTTAGTAGTTTTTTTTTTTTTTTTTTTGGAAACTATGAGGCTTTACATAACTTTAATAAACCAAAGCTTCTCTTTTAGAGGCTGAAATAAATCTGGTCAATTAAATTAAATCAGTTGTTTAATTCCTTTATTTTTTTTCATCAGTTAAACAGGTGAAAGGTCTGAAAGGTCTGAAGTGTTGTATTTGCATCAACAGTTTGCTGTGATCCACAACATGGTTGCAAAAACTGTCAGTGAGATGAGAGAGGTTATCCATAGGGTACAAAAAAGGAGGAAAAAAAATCTGGAAGATGGTAGAAGCTTTAGTAGTGGCCAAATCAACAGTTTGGTACAGTCTGAGGAAAAACTCCCCTGGTGAGCTGTGCAACATAAAAGGAAGACAGATGATCAAAGGATCATTTCCATGCTAAAGAAGAAGCTTCTCAACATCCAGCCAAGTGCAGAATAGAAGGTAGTCATTTTAATATCTACGTCCACCATGAAGGAAAGGCCTCAGAAGAGCAAATAGAGCATCACAAGGTGAAGACATGAATAAATGTATAAAAAAGAAGAATGTGAATAGATATTTAACAAAAAAAAAAAAAAAAAAATCTAAAATGGTGTTATTTGAACACGTAAGGGTTTGGGAGACAATACAGAAATGTTTGAGAGGTTCATGGTCCAAAGCTACAATATCAGCAGGCAGTGTGATGTGGGTCACTTGTGTTTATTTATGACGTGACAGTTGATTTAACTTCAGACCAAAACAGTTGGATGAATTCAGTATACATGTGTTTACTGTCGGCTCAGATTCTTTCAAATGCAACAAAGCTCTCTCAACATTAACTTCAAAGTACAGATGGACATGCTGTGAAAGCAGCCCAGGAGTTTTTGAGGGGAGAGAAGTGCAATGTTGTGCACTGGTTGAGTCAGTTACCTGATCTCTTTCTGAGCCACAAAATTAAAGACCGAAAAGTGAACAAACAAAACAACTGAAGGAAGCTGCTGTAAAGGCCTGGCAAAGCCAGATAAAGGAAGAAATCGATCTTGGAGATGTCCACGAGTGATCAAAGTGAGCAAAGAATTCTAGACAAACAATTAAATATTTATTTATGGTAATATTTGTTTGTCCAAATATATTTAAGCCTGTGGAAAACATGGTCTTGCATATCAAACAGTTAAATTCCTTAACTAAAACCTGAAAGTGAATGGAAATTGGCTCAGTGTCCAAATATTTCTCAACTTCCTCATTTAATTGCCTAGCTGCATCAGTTAGATTGAAGATGTGACAAACTGAAACTGATTTTAATATAGAACTTGACATTTTGTTAACAATGTTGGTGCTTCAAATGCTTGTTCCAGCAGATCTTTGTTCTCGTACAAAATAATCAGTTTGTTTTTCTGTGCAGGGAATAAATGTTCGTGTGTTCGATTAATCAGTACAGTGGACAAAGTTCTGTTTTTAATGTAGAATTCTGGTCAGATGTAGTTAATGTCGAGAAGAGCTAAATATTTACAGAGTTGGATCATTGGAGCATATGAAAATAAGAATTGGACAAAGACTTTTTACAGCGAATAGGATTCCAAGCGTTTTGTCAATTAATGATTTTTGATTTATCTGCTGCTGATCTTGTTTGTGCTGCAGAACCCTCTTAAAGGAGAATTTGACCGATTAAATACCATAATCTCTCCTCAGCTGTGTGTGACATCGGCTCAGCCTCCTTCAAGTATGACATGAGACGGCTGAGCGAGATCCTAGCTTTCCCAAGAGCTTGGTACCGTCGCAGCATCGCCAGGCGCCTCTTTTTGGGAGACCAGACCATCAACCTTCCAGGTAGCCACACTCAGTGGTAATGATGGCTCATTGTGGGTTTTACACATTGATATAATTTTTGTCAATGATCTGGCAAATTCTTTGGTTTCTTTAGAATTATTTCTTCCAAAGTATGACCTGTTAAAACACGTATTTTCTAATAATCCTTTATGTAAGATGCCCTCTCATTGCTTCATGTTGACCTGTAGACGGCCAGTTTTTACTCACATCTCCACACCTTTACTTTGCTGCAGCCTCTGGCCCTGCCACCCCTGACTCAGCTGAAAACATCACCCAGCATCTTTCCCCTGAGTCTAGCCGGAAAGCCTACTGGAGGACCTGGGACGGCAGCACTGGGACGCAGCACATGCCCCAGTCACCCAGTGTCTTTTCAGAGCACTCGGCCGGAAGCAACATGTCCCCAGGCGGCCTGGGCCACCTGAAATCCCCAGCACCTGGTCGTACCCGGAGCGTGTCCGATTCCTCCGCTCCCAGGAGAGGTGAATGGAAATCTGTTTGTTACGCATTCACATTCAGATTTAAATTCATGCATCAATGACCTTTCCACTCTAATCTTTATTCATTGTCATCCAGATTCTGTGACCAAAACATCCACTCCTTCCCTCAGTAAAAATGGGAAGGCAGCTGGTCAGCAGGGGTCTCCCTGGGAGACGCTGGTCGTGTTTGCCATCAACTTGAAACAGCTCACCGTCCAAATGAACATGAGCAATGTCATGGGAAACAACACGTGAGTGGTCATTGTTAACAGCTTTTAATGTCCAGAAATCTGGAACAAGCATGAGCTGATTAAAAATGTATTTCTCCCTTTGACAATGTGCTCAAGTTGTTTAAAAAATAATTTAAACTATTTTTCTATATGCACGAACTGTTATTTCATCCATTTGAAAGCTAAGAAGGAAGCATGCAAGGCTTTGGGGGAATCAACAAGAATTATAAATAAAAATGAATAAGCAGGAACACTTGAGTCATCATTAAAGGAAAAAAAAACACAAATTAATTGGATGAAAGAAATCTTTCATCTTCATGAGTGTCTGTGTACGAGTAAATTTGGGTGCTCCACTTTAAGGCTTGTCAAAAGGCACACAACAATGTAATCTCAGAACAAGATTGCCAAGAAGGTATCTGATTTTATATGCATTTCTATATATTTTTAAACTCTAAACCCCTCTTTATGAGTTATACTTTTCAATTTACATTTACACATTTTCACTCTGTAATCCTTCTCTCAAAAAGATCAATCAGGATAAAATGAATGAGTCTCTTAAGCCAATCACAACAACTACTAATTTAATTCTTCTTTTTCCTCTCTTCATCCTTGATTAAGATAAATATTCTGGATACTCCTCTGCAAGCACATAAGTGTGTGAAATGAAAGGTTGTCAAAGTACTGGTTGGAGAACACAACTCTGATATGCACAACAGGCAAGAAAAAAAATTGGAAATATGACCTGAACCGAAGAATATTCATTCCTGACATTTACTAGAAGCAATCAGCTGCTACATACAGATGTCTCTCCGGCTGCACATTCCTGAGAGCCCTTCCACTGCCCACTCTTCAGGCCATCTGCTTGTATTTCACCACAAAATGCCTCGACAGCTAAGGCCACAAACACTTTGTTAGGTCTGAGGTTTTTATCATCATAAAGTTACTCCATGAGCTTCTTTAAACAACACACATCATCTCTCAAAGCCTTGAGTCCTGATGAATTCATTTAACTTCACTGTGTTGTTATCAAAAACATGCATACAAAGGTGGAGCCTATGTTTAAAGCCAGAAAAGTGAACAACAAACATGATTTACTTGCAAATATAACAAAAAGCATTTAAATGGCATGTTATCCTTAAAAAAAAGAGAGAGAGAGAGAGAGAGAGACATTGTGGCACTCGCACATAATGACAAAGCTAAGAAACAGATTTCATGCTCTCTGTTTTCTGCTGTTTACCTCCTCAGCTTCTTGCAGTGACTCATTCATGTTTGACATAGAGTCGTCCTGCATGATTCAGCTGTTTTCAGCTGCAGTCACAGTTGTGTTTGTTCTTTTTCCCTTTCAGCTGGACGACAACCAGCGGGCTGAAGAGTCAGGGCCGACTGTCTGTCGGCAGCAACCGGGACCGAGAGATCAGCATGTCCGTCGGGCTTGGCCGCTCCAAGCTCGACTCCAAGGGTGGAGTGGTGGGTGGCAATATAGACGTAAACACCCTGGAGATGGTCTGTAAGTAAACACTGCACGTGTTTGGGGAGATGTCCTAATATTTGATGGTTTTGTGAAACTCGTTAATTTCTCTCTTTCAAGCAGAGTGTGGATTGTGGATGTGGAGTTGAGGCAGAATTAAGCTTTTACAAAACACTATGATCTGTGCAGTAATAAACAGTTTTACATTGTACTTATTTCATACACTTTTTGCACATTTTGGTATTTAAATAAATTCATATGTGCCTACACTCTTAAACTGAATATAATTTAGAGAAATCAATAGAATTTTGGATATGAAATCACAGCTTTGGGTTGTAAGGTGAGCTAAAGACTCTGGCCCTGATCGTAAACTTCCCGCTAGCCACTACCCGCAAATCGCGGGTTTAGGAACCTCCGCTAACCGCTAATGCAATCTTCCGCTCGCTAAAGCCGCTACCCATTATGCCGACTCCCTTACTCACATTGTCGATGTGGCAATGGGCGTGTCTTTTGTTCCTTTCCGCAAAACTTGGTATCTTGCGATCAACCCGCATGTCGGCGCATACAAGAGCGTGTCCAAATGGCATCAAGTTGTGCGTCCACCTGGTCACATGTGGACGTGCACAAACGGCTCTACCTCTCGAATTAACTCTTGTATAAAAAGCGTGATTTGGCCTCAGTTGAACCCCTGAGAAAATAGCAGAGATCAACTTTAACGGCTTGCTCCCCAGTTAAACAACAGACGACCAGAGGTGTTTACTGGGGGGCCACCAACTATCTGGGACTTTCAGGTAGCCGAAAGAAATTGACCCTTCGGTAAGCACCGCCCCCTTCCTGCTTTTCCCTAGTTACTGTTGCTAGGTCGGACACTCTTGCTGCTCCTGTGTTAAGGGCCGTGTTATCTCGCTATATTTTGCTATAAAAGCAGGAGGGGGCGGTGCTTACCGAAGGGTCAATTGTCTGTGTAGAAATATTTATATGTATATATCAGTGCAGAGGAAGAGGAGGAAGCTCTACAGCAGAGTCCCAGACGAGCTGCTCCGATCTGGATGAAAAGACGCTCCATAGCAGTTTGCGGGTAGCACAACCTGCTCTTAAAGGCAATGGCTACTGACGCAGTGATTGGTTAAACAGGTGGAACGCCCTAACCACTCCTATGTATAATGTAGCGGGTAGCGCAGGGGGATAGCGGGTTTAGGGAGGTGGGAGATTGGGTTCTTTGCGGGGGGAACACCCCTCCCGCTACCCGCTGTCCCTAAATAGCGGCTTTAGGAGATCCGGCGGAAGATCTGGACTTTGGCGTTCATTCTCTTTATTAATCAGCAACAGACATCTTTTTAAGGTTTTAAAAAAAAAGAACACCACAAATATTCTACTAAAAAATAAATAAGAAACTTAACATCTTTTTTTTTCCCAATTGATCTCCAACAGACTTGTCTCATGTGTGTATAGCTATTCATTAACTCTGTTTTTTTTTTTTTTTTTTTTAGCCCACATCTCTGAACACCCAAACCAGCAGCCCAGCCACAAGATCCAGATCACCATGGGCTCTACTGAGGCGCGAGTAGACTACATGGGCTCCAGCATCCTGATGGGAGTGTTCAGTAATGCCGACCTGCAGCTGCAGGACGAATGGAAGGTCAACCTTTGTACCTCTGACACCAGCCTCTCAGAGAAAAGGTATATTAAACTACAGAGGTTATTATTAATGGAAGACTTGTTCAGTTGCATTTGTCTGAATGTTGTGCAATCTTCCAATTTAGTTCCCATCTTGAAGGAAAGTGAGAACAACTGCTGTCAGCTAATAAATCTATTCAGGAAGCCTGGAGTTCCTGTGACAGGAGGAAAACATAAAGCACGCTAATCACATAAAACAGTTTGAAGCATTCAGCTTTATGAAGAATAAGACATTTATTGCCCTTATTTTAGATTGCCTTGCAAGATGGCATAACAAAATGATATCTGGGCTGGAGGGCATGTTTATATCTGATATGAAAGTGAGAAGAGTGAAATTACACCTCATCAAGTCTCGTACATGTGCCATTTTCTTTTATCTTCTAGATATTTCTACCTGCTTTAATTTATTTGGTTTCCTGCAAACCTTTTTCAATCAAATGTTTCCATGTTCTCCACCTCTCTCTCCCTTTCTGTCCTCTCACCTTCCAGTGAGATCTTTGTCCACGGGGACTTGCAGTGGGACATTTTCCAGGTGATCATTTCACGCTCCACCACACCAGACCTCATCAAGATCGGCATGAAGCTGCAGGAGTTTTTCACTCAGCAGTTCGATACCAGCAAGAGGGCCCTCTCCACGTGGGGGCCCGGCCCCTACCTGCCCCCGAAAACTCCTGTCATCAACACAGAGAAAGGAGCTGCAGAGCTTTGTAAGCATGCCCTCTTTCTATAATGCTGGGAGACATAATTAACGCATGGAAACTTAGAACCAGCAAGAGTCTTTGGCAGTCGTGTTAGTTACAGGAAGTGAAATGATTTGTAATTCTAATCAGCTTCATTTGTGTATGACTTTTTCAAACTGCTGACATGCTTATTCATGTAGCTGTATATAATCACAAATGTTAATCAGAAATAAAATCACTGCAGACTACATTTTAAAAGCTTAAAGGTTAAAACAGTAGGATGCACAAAATCTGATCCTGTCAACAATAGCGTGGTGCTGCAGTCAGAAGCAGTTTGTCTGCTTTCTCATTTATGTTTCTTTCTCACACAGACATGGATGCAGCCCATCACCGCCACTGGCCTGGAGTACTGAAGGTTATCGCTGGCTGCCACATCTCCCTCTTTCAGATGCCGCTGCCCGAGGACACTGTGCAGCTGGGCGGATCCATGAGCCTTCATGGAAATCACATGACGCTGGCCTGCTTCCATGGGCCCAACTTCCGCTCCAAGTCATGGGCTTTATTCCACCTGGAAGAGCCCAACATTGCCTTCTGGACAGAGGCACAGAAGATTTGGGAGGATGGTGAGTCCAACCATTCATTTCAGGCACATGGTAGAAGGTGGAAAAAAATAACTGCTACTTGTTTTGAGCAGCTGACATAAAGAACTGTCTACATATAAACACTTTTATATTATTTTTGACCCTTAATTGTTTTTTAATACTTCTGTTCTGTTCCACCCAGGCACCAAAGATGACTCTACCTACATTGTCCAGACGCTGGACTTCCATCTTGGTCACAACACCATGGTGACAAAACCATGCGGTGCTCTCGAAAGCCCGATGGCTACCATAACCAAAATCACTCGGCGGCGACCACGAAAACCCTCCACACGGGGTCGCTACTGTCAAAGAATGGTTTAACTACGTCACTGCCATGAGGAACGAAGGTGACTGTGCACCACGTCCATATTGTGAAAGCTCACTATTGCAAAGTTGCAATTGCCATCAAACTCAAGAACCTCCTTTGTACATGCTCAAACATTGTTGTTGTTTACATTGTATATTTCATGTTTATGAATTTAAAAAAAAGCTGACTTAGTAGTTTTGTAGTATTCAGATGCTAGTCAATCACACCAGAGTGGGTATCCTTCAAGAAGACATATTCTGGAGCTGCAGTCTTAAAAAGACTGTAGGCCATTTAAGCTACAGACGTTTTAACAGTGTAGATTAAATGGCCTGAGGCTGAACTGAAGGCTGCATTAATGAGCTGTAGAAGTTTAATGTTTAAGAAGTTTAAGTTTTTTGACCTATGAATCATGCAGATGTGTGTCTGTGGAGCCCCAGAATCTGTGTATAAGTCTTGTCACACATCGAGCAGTATATATAGCAGTATATATATATAATATATATATATATTATATATATATATATATATATATATATCTTATATATATATATATATAATATATAATATATATAATTTCAATACTAAAGTCCAAACATCTTCCAATTTCATAAACTTAAGAAAATTGAATATGATCTGAAGAATGAACCCAGAACTGTGGCTTAAACCTGCCTTCTGTCTGCCAACCCTTCTGGTTCCATACACAAGCGTTATTCTTACTTTCCTTATCAGTTTGTGGTCTTGATTACAAATTTAAAGCAGTGGATATTTTATTGTGCACATAGGTTTGTCAGAAGCCTCACTTGTTCCAGTTTAAGACAATTAAGAAAGAAATGGCCAAAACTCGAGGCTTCAAAACTCCACTGCTCATACCAGTGGATTATGTTATCTGAGAAATTAGTTTTGTCGTGTTTATTTTGTTTGTTTGTTTGTTTCTCTTTTCTTCGTTATAACAGTTTTTTTTGGTTGGTGCTCTTTGACTGTGCTGGCCAAAAATATATCTTGGTAGCATTTTAGTGGAGCAGCAGCAGGAAAACACACTGGGTACAAAACAGCAGAGAAGTGTGAACATGACCTTAAACTTAAAAGAGTTTCAGCACATTTTATCTCTTGTTTCAGAGCTTAACTTACTCAGGAACGTGGAAGCCAACAACCAAGAGAGCGGAGCAGCTGCCAAAAGCTCCAGTCTGCTGAGCAGCTTCCGCAGTTCCTCCAACTACAACCATGAAACAGAGACCATCTTTGCACTTCCCAGAATGCAGCTGGACTTTAAGTCCATTCATGTACAAGATCCAGATGAGCCATCTCTCACAGGTAGGGTTGGTTTCTGCAGCGTTTTCAAAGAGGAAATGCAGCACTAAACTAAATCCATATTTATAGCATCATGTTATACAGTTATAAAGATATCCAACAAAATTTCAAAAATAACCCTTTTGTGAGGTTAAACATGAATTAGTACTCTTTCTTTAAATACAGTAGAGAGCAAGCAGCAGTTTTTGCTGCAGGTGACATCACTGGAAGGGTTTTGTCTGGCAGTGGTGGTTTTAAACTGATGATGGAGTTACAATGAAATGATTGGTATGCAGCCAACAATTGAACTTAATAAAAGTACAAATGTCTATGTGTGCGAGAGGAAAGATGTTATATGGTCAAGTCTGTAGCAAAAGATTTTTTTTCAGCTGGTTTTACTCGTACGTGCAAGTCCTGTGAGCATGGATGGATGTGTGACACTGATTACAGTGTTGTAATGTGGATGAATGTCTTTGAGGAGCAATTCAGATCTGTTTTGCTTTTGAAAACTGCATTTGAAAAACAGACTAGTGCAGATACAGCCTTAGTTAAAGTTTTTTTTTGTCTATGTTCAATCTCCTCCTCGTTTCCCTCCCCCTCTGAGACAGAAAGCTGCCTGGCAGCTTGCAGTCCTTGATAATTATTATCGGAGATCAGCTATCTAGTATCTAGTTAACAGACTCGAAGGTTGTAAGAGTGCCCACTTCTCTCTTTGACCCATAAAATATTAACACAAGAATAGAATCAAAGTAACATACAAATTAGCAATAAAAGAAAATCTTTGTGATTTCTTTCTTTTGAGGTCCCTCTGGTACAGATACCGCCCTGGGCGGCTGCTCATGTCACCCGTAATTAAATCTGCCCCCAAGGCTGAATGAACTAAACTAGACAGGAAGGAGTACATTTTCCTTTTGCGCTTCTGCTTGGCAAACTCTTTTATGTGCCCAGCTGTCGGTATTCCAGTTACTGAAGCTGCTGAAAGTGACCACTTATGCCACAGCATCTGGTTTCAGCTGGTTTCTGACACACTCGTCAAAGTCTCCCTTCTGCTGATAATCAGAACAGCTAAAGTAGGTCAGTGTTTCATCCCAGTTCCACGCCCTTCATCCCAGTTCCACAGGTTTCAGCAAAGTGAACAACTACTTCACTCCTGTCCTTTGTCCGATTATATTTATATTTGAGCATCTAGGTCCATATAAACGACCATCCCAGTTTTTTCCTCTGTGTTCTATGATCTCTTCATCTATAGCAGCATTAAAGATAATCAGCAACGTGCACTGAAGCCACCCAACCATACCAGTGAAGTCACATTTGGGCTTCTTCAAGGATGGTTGTGCGCTTGTGGCTAAAATGTTAAATACAACAAACTACTTGCATTTCAGGTTTAATTGTACAGATGTATCTCACTATATATCAAAAGAAACTAAAATACACTTACATTATTGAGTTTTTTATTTCCTCTTTAAGACAATAAACCACTTGCTGAACTCTGAGCTTTATGCTTTAAAATACGTGTTGACCTGAGGTAATACATAGTGGATCAGAAATTTCATTTGTTCAAGGAAGCTGTTTTAGTTCTTGAATCTGGTGTAAGGAAATGTTGTTCTAAATCTCCTTTTTTTTTAAAAATACTTTTTGCTCTTTATAGAAAATCATATTGATGTCAGTATAAAACAGCAAAATGATGCGGGAACCAGTTGCTGTTTGTTGTTTTCTATTGTGCTCACAAAGCTGTTTCAGCAACATCTGCAGTGAGTTCTTATTTTTCCACTGAGTACACCACTTATTCTGCGTACATTTAGCTGCCAGTGATGGAGGCAGCACTGCACTGCATCCACTGCAGCAAAGGAGAAGCTCAGATTTTACACATCAAAGTGTTCTCACAGATCTGTGGGAGCTCTGTGCTGTTGCACATGTGAAAAATGTTACCAACTATAAAGCCTTTTGTAACTTCAGAAGAAACTGTGCTTCACGTGATGGTACTTTGTGATCGTGTTGCCATCACAGATTTGAATGTGCATCTTTAAGTTGCACATTAAAGCAGATTAGTGGACTTGGAAATATTTGAAACAGAATCCTATAATTTGCTAAACATTGTTGAGACTGAATCTCTTTTATTCTTGTTTGAAAAGTAGTTGATGGCAGATGGCTAATGCAGAATCCTCCCATAAATGATCACATGACCAATTGGCTGTTTCTATTTCTGGGCTAAGAATGACCAATTCTGACCTGAAGGATAATCATATCCAGTTAAAACATTTCTTTCATCTTCAATGACCCGTGGGGACCTTTTTTAAAGCTTTTTTTCTTTTGATAAAACTTTATTTCCTGAACTTGACCATGACCTTTTAGTAGTGCACAGTGCCGCCACCCAACAGCATCAATGCAGCACAGCTCCAAACCAGGTGGAAGCCTCAGCGCACAATTTATTTAAAACCAGCTGACCTTTTAATAGGGTGCTTGAGATTTGGTTGGCTAGATTTGACTGAGTTTAGGAAGGAAGGAAGGAAGGAAGGAAGAAAGAGAGAAAGAAAGAAATCAAGCTTGCATTTTGGGTAAAGTAGGCAAAAGGTTTTGACAAAAAGGAGGAATATATCTTTATAAATTAAGTATAACTATCAGTTGTTTTTTTTCTTGATAAATGAATATTTGAGGGGAAAAAATACAAGATTTCTCTTAAATTGCATACAGATTTATTCAAATATCCAGAATCTTTTTTTCACACCTTGAAATGAGAATTGTTTTTAAAACTTGCTATTTCTGTTTTTTTGTTTGTTTTTGTTTTTACAAGAAAATTTGAAACTGGTAAAATGAAATGTCTGAAAGCTGTTTTTTTAAGAATCTATAAAGATTTACATTCTTCAAGTAAGTTTGAACAAGAAACAAAGTGTAACTAAGGAAGAAGTGCCACATTAACAGTGAGGTGAAATACCTAAGAGCATCAACCATCATCCCTAAATCATGCTTCTTTAGGATCTGTATTAAATCTTTTTTTTTTTAATCTGTCAAGGTAGCTGGATTTTGTTAGAACAGGTAGAAAACACTACTTCAGAAAGGGAAAGGCCATCAGTCGAGCAAGCGTGCAGAATGTATCACAACAGTAAGTTCCTCATACTCTGATATTCTGTTTGAAAACAGAGTGGTGGATAATCATTTCATGAGCATTGCATGGACTGATAAAATCAAAGTTCATGGTGTGGTATATCTGTCAAGAGCTTTTAAAGCCAGTTTTTGATATGCTAATAAAAAGAAGTTGAGAATTAAAAATGTTTCTGATTCTAAGCTGTTTGGAGCAAATGAACAGAACTGAATAGTTTTGTTGGACGACCAGGACTGAAGGCGACATTATGTATGGTTTTAAGAAACAGAGCAGAAGGTGTAGTGGGTGAAAAATAAAACCTTAAAAAGAGAAAAAAACAAACCAGTCGTCTTGGTCCATGCACGAGAGAGAAATAGAGAGATCATTGTACACTCACCAGCCACTTGACCAGTGGCACCTTGCTAGTACCAGGTTGGATCCCCTTTTGCCTCCAGAACTGCTTTCATTTTTTTGTGGCAAAGATTCATCATAGTTGGAAATATTCCTCAGATATTTTGGTCCACGTTGGCATGATGACATCATACAGATTTGTCAGCTGCACATCCGCATTGTAAATCTGCCCGTTCCACCACATCCCAAAGGTGCTCTGTTGGATGGAGATCTGGTGACTGTGGAGGCCTTTAGACTACAGTGCCATGCTCAAGAAACCATGTTTGAGGTGATTTCAGCTTTGTGTTATCCTGCTGGAATTGGCCACCAGAAGATGATAGACTGTGGTCATAAAGGGGTGGATGTGGTCAGCAACAATTCAAGTAGGCTTTGGCATTAAAATGATGCTCAGTTGGTACTAAGGGGCCCGTATTGTGTCAAGAAGTAAGTCATCTTGTCCACGTCTACATTCCAAAAATACATCAAGTTCCTGCTATTTGATTGGCTGATTAGCTGTTTTTAATAAGCAATAAGCTTAATAAGCTGTTAATAAGAAATTTAATAAGCCGATGTATCTAATAAAGTGGCTGTGAGTGTAAGTGGTGAACATTTTCTTTGCCGACTAGGTGTTTATAACCTGACTTTATGTTCAGCCAAGTGTGTTAATATTGCATCTTTTAATTCAATGTCCTGTCTTGAGTGAATATGATAATAATAACAGTGATTTATTGTAGATCTTAGCATCAAGCAATTGCAATCTCACAAACAACCTTATGAACAACATATAACTTTTTCTTTTTCCTTTGGTGCCATTATTTAACAAAAATTGAGGTAAAAAGAAAACATAATTGTGGAAATGACCCCCAATAGCTTGTAAGGTCACTTGCTAACTGGACGTTATTGTTTCCTGCGTGACTTAACCAGGCTCTTCCATCATTATGGTGGAAATATGGCCTGCACAGCTCTCTGAAGGTCCTGCCACAGCGTTACACTGGGGTTGAGGTCTGTCCTTTGACTCAACAGTTCCAAAACCTCTTTTTTTTTTTCTTTTTCTCTCTCTCAGCCACTCTGAGATTTGTGAAAGTACTGCCGTACCTGCTGCATGACACAATTTTGATCCAAGTTTTAGATACAGATGCGTTCACATTTGTTTCTAGAATACTCTGGTATACAGGAAAATTCAAGGTCAAAGACTGAAACGTGCCCAGGTCTTCATCACTCCTGTAACAGCTGTGCTTGACCGCAGGCACAAGGATTTTCTGCAGAAATGCTTTGTTTGTTTGTTTTTTTGCCAAATATGGAGTCTGGCATTAAGAACAAACACCACATTGGTCTCATCTGTCAATAGGACATTGTTTTTTTTTTTTTTTTTTTTACTTTGTTTCTTTTTAGACCTGAAACAGGATATCCTCTGGCAGCCCTTTTTAAAAAATTGTAAATTGTAGTGGAGGCCCTGTTTGTACACTTCCCGCTATCGACTACCCGCAAATTGCGGGTTTAGGAACCTCCACTAACCGCTAATGCAATCATCCGCTTCCCTAAAGCCGCTATCCCATTATGCCGATTCCCTTACTTACATTGTAGGTGTGGCGAATGGCCGTGAATTGTCTGAGTAAAAATATTTATACGTATATATCAGTGCAGAGGAGGAGGAGGAGGGAGGAAGAGGAGGAAGCTCTACAGCAGAGTCCCAGACGAGCTGTGCACGAGAGCTGCTCTGATCTGGATGAAAAGATGCTCCATAGCGGTTTGCAGGGTAGCACAACCTGCTCTTAAAGGCAATGGCTACTGACGCACTGATTGGTTTCAAACATGTGGAACGCCCTAACCACTCCCATGCATAATATAGCGGGTAGTGGAGGTGGGATAGCGGGTTTAGGAAGGTGGAAGATTGTGTTCTTTGCAGTGGAACGCCCCTCCCGTTAGCCGCTATCCCTCTTAATAGCGGCTTTTGGAGATCTGGCAGAAGATTGGACCTATTGTCTTTGTCTAATTGTATTGTCACAATTATTAACATTTATCTTGCGCAAAGAGTCCAATCTGAGATGTAGCTCCTGTGTTTTTTTGTTTTTTTTTTTTTTTTTTTTGGATTAATCTCGGGAAAGATTTTCTGGCACATGCACTCATGAGAAGATAAAGCACATGTCTTGATTGCTTTCCACTTGTGAATAACCTTTTTGGATTGAAGAACACTGAACTCCAAATTGTTTGGAAATTATTTTATAACTCTTTTCAGATTGGTCTACAGCAAAAAATTCTTATCTAAGAAAGTAGCTTATGTCTCTTTGTCATTGTGCTAAGCACATACCTAAACGGTACGTCTATAGAGATCTACACACCTGCTGACCCTCTTAAATCCAGTGGCAGCTGTTTGGGGGTACAGTATACCCTCGCCCATTCACGGTCCCTTTTTTTTCATAATGTGTTTGAATTTGTGGTAGCCCCCCCCAGGCAGTTTCATGTATTTCTCAGGTCATTTTTTAGCAGAAAAACGCTCACATTCACTCTAACTGGTAAATAGTTTTAAAATAACAATGTCAATTAATATAAAATAAAAAATTAGAAAAGAGAGATGATACAGTACATAATTTATTTAATTACCTTGGGAGGGCCAGACAAAAACCTAAATAAGTGTTTATTATTATTATTAGGTAAGTAATAAATGATGTACGGTGCTGTACAGCAGTCTTTAGAATGTGTTTGGGAAGTATATTTTATGGTATATAATATCATACATAGGGCTTTTAAAACAACATCAATAATTCCCAGATTTTGGGGATTCGGGGGGGGGGGGTCGTAGCCCCCGTGAATAATAATAATAAGGCTATACTGTTATAGGCTATACCTTCACATCTGTTCTTTTCTGGGTTAATTTTTTGTACTCAGAAGCACTTGAACCACAATGATCACCATTGTTGTGATTTTAAGATGAATAACTAATTAGTTTAAAATGACTGATTGTAAACTGACATTTACAATAATGTTTTCAGTTACAAATTATACATTAAAGCATGGAAAGTTATTGACATCTTTGGTTCCTTGGTACTAATTGTAACAGCAACATGACAGTTTTTTGGGGTTTTTTGTTTCTTTGCTTTTAACTTTTTTTTTTTTTCCAGATACCAACAGCAAACCCAAAGTGGAGTGCAGTGTTGTGACAGAGTTCACCGACCACATCTGCGTCACCATGGACGCCGAGTTGATAATGTTCCTTCACGACCTGGTGTCCGCCTACCTGAAAGAGAAGGAGAAAGGTTTTGTTTTTATAACTTTCCATCATTTAGTCATTACTTTATTTTGTGAGAAAACAAATCATCCATCTTCATTTCTCTTCCAACAAATTCATGACTCACCTCGATATGAAAAACACCCCTCAGAGCCTCACAACAGTGAAGACTGTAAAGCGTGTGAAGAATATGACTCATCCCACAATCCAAAAAGAAAATGACATGATGAGCACATGTGTCTGCTTCTGTAGCTGTCATGCTGTTTGTGTGCTGCCAGACACATTTTGGACGGCAGCTTGAAACGAGCAGAGCTGAGTGTTATTTTCACACACAGCAGGGAGGAGAGAGAAGCCGGTGCAGGTTTTACACTGGCACAAAGGAACAAATGAGCTCAAATTCAGCATAATTATTACAGAGCTCTGTTGTGTTGACTGTATCATGGTAGAACAAGTAGGGAATAGAGAACTGGAGCGTTTTATTTGTGTTTGATTAATCCTGAATAATTGAGTTGGGCCAAACAGGTATTTGAATGAGAGCAGATGTTTTCATATAAGTTACCAACTATGCTCTTTGTAAAATTAATGGAAATATGTCATGTTTTGGACGTTGTTGAAAAATGTTGAGGGCAGTGTTTCACAGCAACAACCTGATTCCCTCCTCTCCCCTCCCCCAGCCCTTTTTGCTCCACGGATGTCTGCAGTTCGGCCTGGTCAGAAAAGCCCAACTGCGCTAAACGATGAAAGCTCCACAGACAAGGAGAAGGATGACGGCATCAACTACACCACAGTGGACTGGAGGGAGTTCATGTGCAACACCTGGCATCTGGAACCAACTCTCAGGTCAGTGCTGCTCTACTGCACCATGCTTTTCTCTCGCTTTGTTTCTGCACCTTTTCATCTGACGAGTTAGATTGATTCTTTGTTCCAAAAGCGATCCTCATTCTGATTGTCACAGGAGAAAGGTACAAAAGCATATTTATCACACCAGCAAAGCATCATTTTCAAGAGAATTATCAAAAACATTAGTTCATTGTTGATTGAAAGAACTAATGTTGGCATTTGTTGGCCCGCTTTGTTTTTGTTTTTGCAAAAAAAAAGAAAAAAGTCATGTTGGGTTTGTATGTTTTAAGTCTTCATCTGCTTTAGTGTCATTTTGGGAGAAATAGTAATAAAGCAAGTTGGGATTGATAGATGTGGCTCCCTGCAGTGTTGTGCTTTTTTGGATTGCCACTAGTAGAAAAGGGGTCATTCTTTTTGGTTTGTTTGTTTGTTTTTTTCTTTAGGATAATTTACCAGGTGATCATCACACGCATTTGGAGAGTCGGGGAGAAATACTCATAGGGAGCGAAGCTAATAGCTACTCAGAATAAAGGTCATAGAGGTGCCATAGAGAAAACATCTCAAACCTCAGAACAGTTAAAGTAAATGTTGTATATGTGCTATGTTTTCTATAGAAAAGAATTCTCTTTTTTAGCACAGACATTGGGTGCGTTTACATGGGAAGTTTAATTCCTCTTTAATTCAGAATTAAAGTTAAAGCCGAATAAAAGTTACCATGTAAACACTTAATTCCATATGAAAATGTCAATTCCGAATTAACTTAATTCCGAAGTAAGTGGCTGGTTTATTCCCATTTTAATTCCGCATTAAGTGATTCCGCGGTCATGTATACACTCATTCCTCTTTAAATTAATTCCCATCTTTCTGCGCATGCTCGTTCTCTTGCCCGTCTGTCGCGATGACGCTTATATTCCGCCAGCACGCAGTAAACGGTGTTCAAGAGCAGAGACGATTTATTTAATAAATAGCTTGGAGGAACTGGAAATAACTAAAAGAACAGATGGCAGGAAACATAAAAACTGTGAGCTTTTCAAAGCGGCCAGGTTAAATGAAGGAGGTTTCACAGATAGAGACGCCACCCAGGTCAAAAATAAGTGGAATGTTGTTGCTAACCAGTTAGCTAAGTTTGTTTTCTTCCGGTAGATGTAAAGACGTCCGCCCCCCCCCCATCCAATCAGAACCCTTCCCAACCCCCAGACCTAAAGCGGAGTTGGATAAAGCCGAACTAACGTGTTTTCCATGTAAACCTTAATTCGGAATTACTATTTCCATGTAAACTCGAGGGAAAATAGTTCAATTCGGAATTATTTAATTCCTAATTTTAATTCCGAATTAAAAAACATCATGTAACCGCAGACATTGTCCCAGTATCGGGCCAAGTTGCTCTGAGACGTAAATGCACAAATCACCCCTTGCCTTGATTCGTACGCAAAAAAATCATTCCTGTTCCCACTGTCAAACTGATAGCCCCTCTGACGCATCTATAATGTTGCATCTTGATGGAAACGTCAAACTCGGATATATTGGGATACAGTATTTGTAGTGTATGGGTCACAAATCTCAACTAATTTACTAACTGAAATGATTCATCCTCTTGACACAACTTTGGTAAATCAGTATCCCTGTGTCCCCGAGCTAAGGGCTAATATAGCTGGTAGACAAGTCTTCAATCAACATAATGACACAAACACAAATGTACACTGTCTCCCTGGGTTTTCTTTTTTTTATACAGATTTTCCCAATTTATACAAAATGAAAGAGGTTGACCTTTATCGCAAGGAAGCAAAGAGTCTTATTGAAGTAGCTGCAGCAACATCAGGATCAGTCCTCCGTTCACTCAATGTTTTAAGAACAACATACAACCAACACTCCATGCATTTACATGGGAAGTTTAATTCCTCTTTAATTCAAAATTAAAGTTAAATCCGAATAAAAGTTACCATGTAAACACTTAATTCCATATGAAAATGTCAATTCCAAATTAAACTTAATTCTGAAGTAAGTGGCTGGTTTATTCTGATTTTAATTCCGAATAGAATAATTCTGCAGTCATGTATACACTCATTCCGCTTTAAATTAATTCCCGTCTTTCTGCGCATGCTCGTTCTGTTGCCCGTCTGTCGTGATGACACTTATATTCCACGCTGGGCTTGTTTTCAAAACAAAGTTTTAAAATGGCAGCACGCAGTAAACGGTGTTCAAGAGCAGAGACGATTTATTTAATAAATAGCTTGGAGGAACTGGAAATAATTAAAAGGAACAGATGGCAGGAAACATAAAAATTGTGAGCTTTTCAAAGTTGTAGCAGCCAGGTTAAATGAAGGAGGTTTCGCAGATAGAGACGCCACCCAGGTCAAAAATAAGTGGAATGTTGTTGCTAACCGAGTTGTTGCTAAGTTTGTTTTCTTCCGGTAGATGTAAAGACGTCCCCCCCCCTATCCAATCAGAACCCTTCCCAACCCCCAGACCTAAAGCGGAATTGGATAAAGCCGAACAAACGTGTTTTCCATGTAAACCTCAATTCGGAATTACTATTTCCATGTAAACTTGAAGGAAAATAGTTTAATTTGGAATTTTTAATTCGGAAATATTAATTCCGAATTAAAAAACATCATGTAACCGTGGCCACTGAATGTGAATCTTGAGTGATAATCATCAGTTTAAACTGCCAAAATCTGGCACAAGTCCAAAAGCAATTCTGAGCTATAGACCAATTAAAAAAGAGTTTAAACCAGCACTCATCTTCAGTGTTCAGTGATGAATATTGAGGGAACATAAGATTTGCAACAAAGGAAGAAACCGTTTGCATGATGAGTAAGAGCCATGAAGCAAAGACAAACAAGACTTTACAGGCACAAGCGGCAAATATCTGAAATTCAATAAAACTGAATCCACCATATCTGTGACAAATGTTAATGACAGTTGTAAGCGAAGCATAAACATAGCTAACAGGAAGGGTGATACATTTAAACCTCTAAAACCCTCCTTTTAGATTGAAACGGCCTCCAGCCACATTCAGCCCTGCTTGGCTGCTCAAAAAAGAGAGCAGAAATGATGGACCATGGTGGCCCAGATCAGCTCGCTTTAAGCCCTGGAGGTGAACAACAGGAAAGCAACTGATCAGGCTCAGTTTGAATATGCTCAGAAAGTTCCAAGAGTTCCATGGACTGGAAAGTTCGGTCCATGTAACTGATGTGAACCTGACATGGTACAAAAATATGATTTGTTTACTGTGTTGTTTACTGTACTCCTAAGGGATTGGCTGAATGATAACTTCCTGATTGTGATGCTTCATCGGTTTGCAGGCTCATCTCCTGGACAGGGCGGAAGATCGACCCAGTCGGCGTAGACTACATTTTACAGAAACTGGGTTTCCACCATGCGAGGACTACCATCCCCAAGTGGCTGCAGAGGGGCGTGATGGACCCGCTGGACAAAGTTCTGTCAGTGCTCATCAAGAAGCTGGGCACCGCCCTGCAGGACGAGAAAGAGAAGAAAGGCAGAGACAAAGAGGAACACTGAGGAAACCAAACACTCCACACTGGAATCAAAGCTGAGCATCAACACACTGGAATATTCTACAGGCAGTAACCACTACTGTAAAATGCGTTTATAAATCATTTTACACGCTAAACCCTGTGAGTTGCTGCGTAGTCGTTTACTGTGGAGCTCGCCACGCGCAGCTCAAACTGAAGCATTTTGCACCAATTTTATTTTCTGTACATTTTGAACCGAGTAGCTAATGTTGGCATTGTTCAGCTGCTTTAAAGCCCGGCTTGTTCTACCTGTTGTAAATTACCTCACCGAAATCGCTTTAACATTTAATTCAAAGCTTACCAGTAGTTCATGAGAAATGACTTCTTAAACCATTGCCTTTTCTTTGTTTCCCATGGAACACATGGTAGGGACGCTTTATGTCATTAATAGTGTAGCTGTCTCATATTTAAGAACAGTTCAGTGACGGTGTTCTTGATTTTTGACATGAACAGTTAAAACACTGGGAGATTATGGTACGTCACCCGCTCAGTCACAAGGACGTTTGTAATTATTATTTGAACAAAATCATTATTTATGGCCATGTGGAATGCAAAGTCAGTATGATGTCTTAGCTTGGTGTGTCAAGCTTCTTTTTTGTCTTTTTTAATCCACACAGTAGAACCAATGTACATAGTTAAAATTTCTTAAATGTGTTGATTTCTTAACTTAATAAAATTGTTTCCATTTAGTTTTAATAAGGAAGCTTTTTTGTGTTTTCAGGATAAATAACAACATGAATGTGTGATTATGTGAGCTTTCCTCGAAAATAAGATTCACTCAAGTGAAGACTCGCTGAGTGACACTAAATTACCTTTCTTTTTTTTTTAAGGCACTTTGAAGAAATAAAAACAAAAACAGCTACTACAGTGGAAATTATTTAGCTTGCTGAGACCAATGTTCTTCACTTTCTCTCAAAGTAAACTACTGATGGTGGATTGTATCAACAGCCATTTTCCTGCTGATTTCTCCAAATGCCTTCTGAGTTGTTTTTATAGTTTTAATTGCAACACATCCAGGATGAACGTTTGCAGGCTCCAAAAACAACCAACTCTTCAGGCCAAAGACTGAAGAAACACGATTTGAACTGGTTTTGTGCTGGTGTGGAGGATTTTCATCAGAAGCATTTTTGCCATAAAACAGTCAAGAGCCACAAAACAGCTTAGGAGGAAAAAATGTACTAAAAATCCTCATATTTTGTCTGATTGGTGCTCACTCACCTTTATGTACAAAATCAAAAGAGGCTTATGTAAAGAAGTATAAATTTCCTTAAAGATGATGAACAACACGATCCACATCATTTCTTTCTGACTGCCATTGTTACTGTTCACGATAAAAACTGTCTGCTGGTCTGTACGAGGAAGGTTAAAAGAATCAATGATTTTTGTGAAGTCTGTATTGATACATTTTCTTGGTTCGGGAGCTACACTATATCACCAAAAGTATTAGCCCACCTGTCTTGACTCACATATGAGCTTTAGTTCATCTCATTCCTAATCAATATGACCTGGCTCCATCTTTGCAGCTAAAACAGCTTCAACTCTTCTGGGAAGGCTGTCCACAAGGTTTAGGATTGTTTTAATGAGGATTTCTGTCCATTCATCCAGAAGTGCATTTGTGAGGTCAAACACTGATGTTGGACCAGAAGGTCTGGTTCTCAGTCTCTGCTCTAATTCATCCCAAAGGTCTTCTATCAGGTTGATGTCTGGACTCTGTGCAGGTCAGTCAAGTTCATCCACACCAGACTCTTCCATCCACGTCTTTATGGATCTTGCTTTGTGCACTGGTGCACAGTCATGTTGGAAGAGGAAGGGACCAGCTCCAAACTGTTCCCACAAAGTTGGAAACATGGAATCATCCAAAATGTCTTGGTCTGCTGAAGCATTCAGAGTTCCTT
Source organism: Hirundichthys speculiger (assembly GCA_018398805.1). Lineage (NCBI taxonomy): Eukaryota > Metazoa > Chordata > Actinopteri > Beloniformes > Exocoetidae > Hirundichthys > Hirundichthys speculiger. The sequence continues at coordinate 838,236 of JAGFBZ010000653.1, forward strand.
TCACTGGAACTAAGGGGCCAAGCCCAGCTCCTGAAAAACAACCTCACACCATAACCCCCCCTCCACCAAAATTTACACTTGGATCACTGCAGTCAGACCAGTACTGTTCTCCTGGAAACCACCAAACCCAGACTCTTCCATCAGATCACCAGATGGAGAAGTGTGATTCTTCCCTCCAGAGAACGTTCCTCTACTGCTCTAGAGTCCAGTGGTGGCTGCTTTACTTCACTGTATCTGACGCTTTGCATTCCACTTGGTGATGTCTGGCTTGGATGCAGCTGCTCGACCACAGAAACCCATTCATGAAGCTCTCTGCACTGTTGTTGAGCTGATCTGAAGGCCACATGTAGTTTGGAGGTCTGTAGTGATCGACTGCAGAAAGTTGGTGGCCTCTTTGCACTATGCGCTTCAGCATCCGCTGACCTGCTCCATCAGTTTACATGTCCTACCACTTCATAGCTGACTTGCTGTCATTCCCAAACACTTCTATTTCCTTATAACACAGCTGACAGTTGACTGTGGAATATTTAGGAGCGAGGAAATTTCACGACTGGATTTGTTTCTCAGGTGTCATCCTATCACAGTTCCACGCTGGAGTTCACAGAGCTCCTGAGATCGACCCATTCTTTCACTAATGTTTGTAGAAACAGTCTGCATGTCTAGGGGCTTAATTTTATCCATCGGTGGACATGGAAGTGATTGGAACACCTGATCCTGATCATTTGGATGGGTGAGCAAATACTTATGGCAGTATAGTGTAGATTGCTTCAGTTTTAGGTTTATTAATGAGAGCGATTGAGGATCATAAGAAAACTGCTGGTGTTCAAAGGTTGTCAGACCTCTGCTCTTTCTACCCATGAAAACTGCACTCGCTGTAGGACTCCCCCTTATCATCACAAGTCTCCTCTTCTGTCCCCCCCATCAGGAGCTGTTTTTTTTTCTATGCTTTTATGATGGTGCGTGGTGAAGGGCACTGTTGGGTTTCCTCTGAGAAACCCAACAGTGAGGATCACAACAGTGTCACCTGAGGAAACCCAGACGGCTCAGTGGAAGGGAGGGAGAGTGACCCTCAAAGCTTTGCTCCTGCCTTCCTGGGCCGGAGACTTCTGTTTGATTTTTACTCTGCCAGCTGGACATGCTCCCTTTTGAAGTGTTTTCTCATTTACATATCACTCCAGCTTATTACTTTTATTTCTTTCACTTCCGGGAGCTTCACTTGACTCGTATGTAAACATGAAAGCTGAGCGAGTGACCAGCAGATGGAGTCAACAGCACAGCCGTCCTCCGAGCTGAACTCCTTAATGAGACACAACGAGCCTCTGAATTATAAACAGAAACTGAACAGAGAACGTCAAAAAGTCATGAATTGGTTCACTCTTGAGCAACGTAGATTGCCTCCTCCTTTGACCCTGAATCAACTACGCTGCTTTGTGTTTCCATGGAGATCTCAACTGTCCTCTCAAGGACGACCAAGAGGTAACCGGCGTAGGATGAGTGCTGCACATCTGGGTTGTTTCTAATAAGGCATCCTCAAAAAGAAGTTAATTAATCTAACAAGCAAGATGAAGATCTGGTAAATCAGCTTCGAGTTAATAAATAAAGCTAAAAAGGAATGTCTTTTGCATATAATAAGCTTTTCTATGTTGTTTGGGGGGGGTCATATTTTAAGCTCATCCAGAGTCTGCATCAACATCTCTTGGTTCAGAAGCATCTGGAATGCACCATTTCACCGTGGAAACCTGCACTGTGGTTATATGAGTCAGTATCTTTTTTAAAATAATGCACGTGTGTTCAGGATCACCAGACTGTTATCAGAAATAGGTCCAAATGCCAGATCCTGTGATGGTATGAGCTTGTATTGCAACCTTGGCAAAGGTTACTTACACTTCTGTCGTGGCTAAATTCATGCAGAAAAGTACATAGAGATTTTAGAGCAATGTGGTGCCTTCAAGACGACATCTTTTTCCAGGGAAATCCTGCATTTTCAACAAGATGAGACAAAAACCACCTTCTGTACCCGTTACAAAGACTGGACTTTACCCTCCTGAGCTGTTCTCTGCAGAGAATGATGGAGAACTTAGAAATTAATTGGATCACATTTCACAGCATAAGCAGCATTATTGATAAATAACGCTTAAAATTGTTTTACAGTTCGTAGCCTGAATGCCAAATGTTTTAAAGGGTGTTAACCTGTTACAAAGTGGTAAAAATTTTAATGTTTTTTTCTTAGAACTGCCTAGAATGGATTATATATCAAATGGATCAAATATCAGATCACTGGTTCAGTATGAAGTGCTATAGCTGCAGTTTATTTATATATGACCTGTTTTTCACTGTATGCCACCAATAGATCTGGTTCATCAATGACAAAAAAAAGACTGATTTTGCTGTTGTAATTAATTCTCAAATTAATGTTGAACTCAGTCATTTCCTGAAAAACTGTTCTAAAATGTTCAGAGCTCGGGGAGCAGTTATCAGCGTTTTCTAATTTTGCATCCAGTTACATAATTTTTTATTTATTTTTGTAAATATGCCTCAACATTATGTAATATATATAGGATAATGTTAACTTTTTCAAGGGGACATTTAATGGCGTTGTTAAATGGGTTTTGTATTTTGATGTAATGGATTAAACTGGTACTTTACAGTATGTTGTGCCTTCATAGATAACTGCATGATAACCAAATACATAAATACTTCTGATAAAACCCCTCTCTTTTTTTTTTTTTTGGACTGCATGACCCACTTCTCACTGCCCAGTTCAAAACCCTCCCCTGATTCTGCTTCCTCAAAGACAATTATTAGGCCCAATGATTTCTCAGCCCTTCCAGAAAATTGCTTGCAGGGAGAACAATATGTTCCCATTTTTTTTTTTTTACACAATCTACATGTAATGAAAGTCCTCATTAGACTAATAGACACATAGAGAAAAGACATGATACCTTTTAGAATCTGTGAAACCCTTCAAACCTGCTAAAACATGTTCATGCGTGGGCAAACGTGGACTGAAGAGCACTGGGTTGAACGCAGCGGAGGGCTGCTGTGATCTACAGCAACTCGGATATTTTTATGCAAATGAGCAGCCTGAGATTTGAGCTTTTCCTTCAGTGAGTCTCTAATTGCTTGTTCCACTTCATCAGCCTCACCTCAAATTAATAATTCATTGTAACAATATGGCTTAAAAGGAAGCTCAAATCTGGTTTCCTGCCAGACTGTGTCTGTTTCGTAAGTGCTCATTTAGTCTTTCTGTCTCCTGTGAAAAACTGAAATACAGAGTTAGTGATTATTGTTGTTAACTCACCGGTGGTGACCTACCTGGACACAATGTAGGCGGAGCCTCTACACCATTTAAATGTGTGTAATAAATGTCAGAAATATGTCATTACAAGTTGACAAGTTCAGTCTGTGTTGGGTCAGTAGCTTTTTTGTTGGTTTGCCAAAATAAAATAGTGAAGCCAGTTTTTTAAAGGCTCAGCAAGTCAATAGTATGAAAGCCCTGTCAATTTGTATTCTTTTATTTTTCTGTCATTAGTAGTAAGTGTCCTTGAGATGGAGATATAACAACAAAACCAAAAATCCAGCACAACAAGACAGAACAGCAAACACAACATAGTTGGTAAATAGGTTTTTACTGATTATCTGTGCTCTTCACTTTGTTGTGTTTCCAGGAAGACGGTTGTGTTTTGGTGTTGTTTTGTTTAAAAAAAAAAAAAAAAACAACTATTTTTAATAAAGTTTTTGTTTTGTGACATTTTGTTGTTTTCTTTAAAAAAAAAAAAAAAAAGTAAAATGTGTTTCTTTACGTAAAGAAATGTACCGTTGTGATATTTCCTCCAGTACAGGACATACTGAACCAGTTGCAGCAGATTGAAGACTGTTGCTGAATCACTGTGTTGTGAAGACGATACTCAGGGTTTTCCAGATCCTTCATTTTAGGAAGTATCCTTCTTTGCACAGCGAGCTCAGGAGGCTCCAGAATAAGAGAATGGCTTCATTAACTTATTCAAGTGAGTCCAACAGACGCTTTTTCAAAACAGCCAAGATGCTTTCTGGTGCTCCTCTGACTGGTTTCATGCCTTCCTGATACTGTCCACATGGAAACCCATGAAATACCAGGATGCAGATTTTCAAGTATGACTCATAACGAGATGAATGTTGTTCATTTTGTTCATTTTTTGGTATCTAAGGTCTTCCTACCTCAGCGCTACTTCTGGAAAGAGATCTGCTCTTGTTCCAGTTTTGAGGAACCAGTTGTGAGTGCTTTGCTCTTTCAACCTTTGCTATTTTCCAAACATTTCCTGTCCCTTCTTCTTGATGCTGCTGCCATTTAGGATCATACATCTATCACAACTGCTTTCTCCTGGAGTTTGTTGACCACCACAATGTGGAGTTGATTAGTCGTCACCAGAGGTATTGATCACCAAATCTGTCTCCGCTGTTATTCCCATCCTTAGAGCTGTCTCCCATCTTGACTTTAAGGCCTCCAGTTCATTTGGCGCCGTCTGTGTTTTACAGCCTGCTGTTATGTCCAAACACAGATTCAAACCATTATCCCCAACTGCTCTCAGCTTTGTCATGCGTTTCAGTGTCTGTCATCTTCTTGTTTTGGTTTCCATTTACTCTCTTCAGTGAAGCTGAAAACAGAGATGCTGTCATGTGACTCTTACAGGAGACTGCTGGGAGTCTTCCTCCTGGATGTCACCAAAACACACTTAAACTGGTGGTTAAGAGTATTTAACAAACCCGTGGCATTACTGATGCTCTGAAATGGCTTCAGGAAATGACACTCCTTCACACATAAGCGTAGTTTGACTTTTGCGTCAGGGGGGGGGGGGGCAAAAATTGTTAAGCACTTTCAACAAACGGGCGCACTCTCACGCGAACCGGCGCGCGTGCACGCGAACAACACTTGTTGTAATAATACGTGGAAAACGACCTTTTAATGTTTCCGAACAATTTTGAGGGAAATTCCGGAAGAATTGGTTGCTTAGGACAACAGTGCTTCTCACCAAGATCATTTGGTAGTTGCTCTGCTAAGCCGGTTGAAACACTCACAAGATTCGATGGAGAGCTAGCCTGGTTAGCTATCCCCGAGCTGGTCCCAGGTGTTTCAAGGTCCGCATTGTATGTCGGTCCTGGCGGCTCTTCCTCGGCTTTTTGTGGGATGTTGGTCGAGGGACGTTTTAAAAAAAATGCCGAATATCCATTTGAATTCACTTATACCACTGTAACAACTACTATACAACTGAACTGCATTACTGACTAAGTAAGCAAGACTGTCTGATACTGAGACGGAAACCTCCACGTAGCTGACGTAAACAGTTAACGTCACTACGCCACATGACTGCTTAAAACGAAATGTATTAAGAAACAAAATATAACATGATTCATTTAACTTTCACAATATACTGCAGTTTATTTTGGACTTTAAAAAAAAAAACATTACGGTCAAAAACATGTATTTATTTTTGCCAGTTCGTTGACAATGCAATTACATATTTCAGCCACCAGGGGGAGCCCTCCGAAAACTCCGCCCATACCTTCACATCCAGAAGGCAGGTCACGCCACCGAGCCAACTCCCCCGTCACTCGTCAGACTCATCTCTGGCAGCCGAGAGATAAAGTTCGCAGCTTCATCCGAACAACCACAGCCGACACTGACACTGACAGGTTCATCACCACAGAAACACACGTGAACACACACATATACACACACATATCGGTTTGCACAAAAACCAATTCCACTCCAGTTCACCAAGGTGAAAAACATTTGCAAATGTCATGTATGTTTAAGTTGATTCAGCCTGGTGAAACTTTTTCTCAAGGAATGATGAGAATTTTCCTGCTGCCTTGCAGCTTTCTCACTGACCCACAATTATTCAGATTTATGTAAACAAGACTGTGAGGCGTCTCATCTCAGGACTATTTGCATGAAAAGCCTGATGGGTAATCGCCAGTGAAATGGTGTTGGAAATCCAGAAGACATCGGTGATAGAAGTAAAGGTGCTAACATTCACCCTTCGACAACTTCATCATGTCTTGAAATTGATTATTAGAAAAAGTAACAATTCACCTCAGATTTCTGATGTTTCCAGAACACAAAGACAAAAGCGCTGCAGCCAGGCGGATGCTGTCTTCCTTCTTAAAGACCCGAGTGCAGCTTTGGAGATTTAATCATGAAACTTTAATGGACCCACTTAAGCCCTTGAGGTGAGTCAGTGCAGGCCGGTCTCAGATCCCATCTATCTGATAAACCTTTGTCCACAGTCCTGTGGAGGCACATCGCTCCAAAATGTCTGACAGACTCAAGCCCCAGGTTTGTGTTTCTACACTTGAGTCTGAACTTCTTTCCACTGAAAAGGAGGAAACACCAGCGACTAACCGAGTCACTAACTGGATGTTTGGATACAGCAGAGCTCCTGTTTGCTGAACCAGTTTTAACAATTTGTTTTTAAAAAAAAAAAAAGAAATCTTCAGAGAGAAGTACAGTAGATGATGTTTTACTGACAACTTATTCATAGCCTGATTTCCATATATATTGTTCCTTTACATACAATTTTTCTCTACAATTTTATTTGAAGTTTTCTGTCCTTCACAGCCCATATATCCACACCGGTAACGCTTTATTTGACGCCTCTCTCTATAACGCATTATAACTATAATTATAATGAGTTATAATTACCTTATAGCCCTGTATAACTATAGTTATAAACATTCATAAATAATCATAATGCACTATAAAGCATGTTATAATCACTTATGAGGTCAGGTATTATAGTACGTTATAACTGTTGGAAACTCACTGTCAATGCCCACATAGATCATGCATTATACATATATTTATGGTTTGCTTATAAATGTGTATAATTAACATCATAAACACTCATAAATTATCATAATGCTTTATAACAATAAGCATAACCCATTATTGGCACGACTTGTACAGGACTCCAAGGAACTGTACAACAAAAAAGGCTTTAATCAAGCATAACAAAATAAAATCACTCACTGGGAGGAAAAAAGACACTACAAACTGAGGCAAAAACCTGGTCTAGACAAAACGGTGTAGTTCTGACGTGGTACTCTTTCTTGACATAACAGGATGAACTGGCCCAGAACAAGGGGAAACCCAGACAATATATAGACAGGACGAATGACAGCAACCAGGCACACCTGGGGAAGGGGCCACAGGTGAAACAAATCCAGGCAGGACAGACAATCAGACCTGTAGGAAACACAAGGGAAGGAGCAAGTTACCAATATTATAAAATATATAATATTATTTACACATAACTTCATTTGTTGTTTTTGTATTTATCTAGTTTCTGAACGTAAGTTTAGGTCAGGTCATTATTTCTTACATATGAAGCATTATACCAGTGATTATAAGGCATTAAAAGAGTTTTAATATATAACAATTATGATCATTATAATACCCTTTGATCCTTGCAACAAAAATCAGTGAGCAAAGGACCAGCAGTTATAACATATTATAATACCTGACCTTATAAGTGATCATAACATGCTTTATAGTGTGTTATGCTTATTGTTATAAAGCATTATGATCATTTATGAGTGTTTATAATGTTAATTATACATGTTTATAAGCAAACCATAAATATATGTATAATGCATGATCTATGTGGGCATTGACAGTGAGTTTCTAACAGTTTATTATAGTATGTTATAAGTGATCATAACATGCTTTATAGTGTGTTATGCTTATTGTTATAAAGCATTATGATCATTTATGAGTGTTTATAATGTTAATTATACATGTTTATAAGCAAACCATAAATATATGTATAATGCATTATCTATGTGGGCATTGACAGTGAGTTTCTAACAGTTTATTATAATATGTTATAAGTGATTATAACATGCTTTATAGTGTATTATGATTATTGTTATGAAGCATTATGATAATTTATGAGTGTTTATGACTATAATTATACAGTGCTATAAGGTAATTATAACTCATTATAATGTGTTATAGAGATAGGCATCAGATAAAGTGTTACCTTTATGAACCTTTACTAATGCTAGACAGTGGTGTTTAAGATAAGGTTTTTTAAGAAAAAAAATGTAACAGGATATGTAATTAGCATGACAAAATGTAGATTAATGGGAGCACATTAAAAATGGAATTCATGACATAAATTATACAGACTTTTGGGATTTATCCATCTATCCATGATCCATCCATTTCCTCTTTATACCTCCTTCTGTTTCGTATTATCCAGCAGATTATTCAGGGTCTGCTGGATAATACGACAGGGTAACGAGAACAGTTTGTTCGGATACGGCGCATCAACATTTTCAGCAGCCAGCCCCAGTGTTGCACCACCCATCATTCATTAAACTATTGGAAACAGAGAAGGGAGTCTTCTTCTCTGCTCCCAGAAGTTGTAGAAATGCTTGAGCTGGGCAAGTGTGCGAGTTGTTTACCTGCAGCTTTACTTTCTAACATTAATTATTTAAGGGCAACTTTACTTTGAAGCCATACAAGTAGCATCGTTACTGGGGAAATGACTGACTTCACCAATTTGGTCCACGATGAAATTTTAACAGTTTCCAGATGATGGATGCTACTATGGTTACATCAGTGGTTCCTACGTAGCTCTAACATGAGCTGCAAATGATCTTTCCAGCTATAAACAAATTTTAAATTTGTTTAGCCCTTAATATTTCATCTAACATAACTATCTAGTTAAAGTTTTGTTACATGCAGGAGAATCTCAGGTGTTGAGATTAGTATACACATGGTCCACATTACACATGGAAGCTCTTGGTCATGATGTCATGATGTCAAGCTTCTCTCTGTTGTGACCTTTAGTTTGGGCCTTTCTGTCCAAAGTGTTTGGGATTATTCTTTCAAGAACAAAGTATTCAGTACGTCATCCACCAAATGTTAAAGAAAACTGTCCAGATTCATATCAGAGTTGAATCAATTTAATTCATTCTTTCTAACTCCCTGTGGTGGAGAAAATATATTCTTTATATTTTTCCATGTCTCCGTGCAGCAGTGACCTATATCTCTAGGTAAGACTGGAAAAAAAGACTTTGGACATCCTAATTTTTTTTAATGATTTCATTGCAAGAAAGATTGGAGGAGCAGTTTGTCACCATTAATTTTCTTGTCATGTACAGAACAGAGGAGTGAGTGTGACTGAGCGCGTGTGTGATGAGTGAATCTCAGACCAAATTGAGCTTGTCTGGGGCAAACTGTTGCCATGGCAGTCTGTGTGATTGAAAGAAAACATTTTACACTTCTATCTCGTCTGCAGAGAATGAAAAAGAAAAAAGAAAATCATAATCACAGCAATTTTAACACACAAGTAGAGCCTCTTATACTGAAGGAACGCCGGGGTGCCAGATGGTTCAGGTTTCTGCTTATACTGGAGACGTTGGGCTGCTCTTACCTGTGATAGTAATAATAATAATTTATTGATAATTATTGAATTTAATCCCAAAGGTTTATTAAAGAATAAGGATAAAGAAAAAGAGATAAGGAAAGGGAAGGAATAAGGGAAACAAATAAACAAACAGGACAAATGAATTCCCTAATATCATAATCCAAATAAAAAATCAAAGAATTGATAAACTAGTTAACAATATGCCGAAACATACTCGCACATACAATGCATGGACGAACAAGTAGTAATGAAACACTCAACTAAAGCATAAAGCTCATTAAAAGACACAAAACCTCTGGTGAACTTCATCTCTGGTCGCAGGAAAGCATCTCCATGAAAACATCTCTAGACTGAGGTCATTTTCTGGTTCACGTGCACATGAAGGGAAGTGGGATATCTGATGATAATTTGCTGTTTTATTCTCCTATTTTTTTATCTTATAGAGCCAAACAACCAGCTAACACTGCTTTTTATTTTTTATTTTTTATATTTAGTGTCTTAATGTCTCAAAAGTTCAATTTGATTGCAAAGTACTTTGGTAAACTTTTTCCCTTCAACTCTACTTTATTTTCAACCTTTGTTCTATTATGTGGGTTGCTGTTTAATTTAATTTAATTTCTTTTTCATTTCCAATTTCCACTATTTAAAATCCCTATGTTCAGTTCATGTTGTCTCCTGCGTTAATGACCCAACCAGCCCTGGTTGGGTCATTAAACAGTGATTTCATGTGTTTGCTCCACATAAAGAAAGCAGTGTTTGTTTATGTAGCCCTGTGATGACATAAACCTCATAAATGTAACCTTTCATTTTTTTTCTCCACTTTAAAATACAATCGTGTCTTGAAAATATACAAAATGTAAATCAGATTGGGGTGGAAATGACATCACAGAAAGCAGCAGCACAAAAAGTTTTGTTTTCGCTTGTGCCAATCTCATGCACATTGAGAACACGATGAATCCGAGTCATTGTTTAGCCATGTAGCCCATAAATCATTTAGCCCAAATCTAATAATGAAATTGTAAGTTGACCTGGCAAAAACTTTATGTATTGAATCTATATAATTCATGTCACAGAGGTCCTGCTGCATAGATCTGAGTCAGTGCAGCTGTTATCAGCAATCGCCTGTGCAGAAAACAAAGACCTGACCCTGCCATCCCATAATAGCCCCAGCAGCCTGCCCAGTTCATCTCCCAACTTGTTTCAACACCATTCTCTCTGTCACATGCAAGGTCATGCCAAGGTCAAAATGTTGTGCAAAAAATATCCCTCTTCATATTTTTCCACGTCTCTGTGACTCTCTGGCTAAGACTGAAAAGTCTTGGAACTTTCTAAAGCTTCTTGAAAGTTTAATTCTATTGGAAGAAAGAGGTCAGACAGCACCAGTCATGGTGAATGGCACAGAAAAAGCACATCACAAAGGATTTAAAGACAGAAAGAGACAGAGAGATGGGAGAATACCAGAAGAATAATAGTGTGCAGGGTTGTTGTTGGTTTATATATTATATATATTTATATATTCAGTCTTTGCAGCTCCTCAGAATGATGATGTTTTGTCTCCTAAGACCAGATGACTGGAACAAACTGTACATGCAGTTCTGTCAACTTATAAAGATCAGAAGTGAATATTAAAATGATTCACATCACACTTCCCACCATTTTTTAAAAATGAGATTCAATTAAATGTATGTGAAATGGGTTTGATAACTTCCAACCCCGTTTAAACAGCTGAATCCCCCACAAGGCTTCAGGTCTCTGGTATTAACTTGCCCAGCCCTAAAATAAATGTTACACTTAGATATGTTTTAAATTCAGTCTTTATCAAATAAAATATTGTGATTTAATTTACGTTCCAATGGTGCTTTCAATGACCGACTTCAAGTTGAAGAAGTTTAAGTCTTGCAGGGAACAGAGCCATCTTTGAACCGCACTCAATTAATGTCTCCTTATTGTCATCCTTATTAATATAAACACCTCAACCAGAGACAGAATCAGCTAAATTCAGTGCCAAATGATGCCAGTAAAGGACAAAGCACAAAACCAAGAACCATCATCACTCCAACTTCCAGGTTGAGTCTATTGTGGAATAAAATTTAGTTGTAGCTCCATTATTGACCACAAGGTGGTGGCTCCCAAAAGCAAGTCAATCTTTATTCATCCATTATGCCCGTTTGATCCTATTCAGGGTCATGGGATCTGCTGGAGCCTATCCCAACCCTCTTTGGGCAAAACACAGGGGTTACGCCTTGGACAGGACACAGTCCATCGCAGGGCCACATGTAGACAAACAACCACACACACACTCACTCCTATGGACAATTTAGAACCACCACTTAACCTGACATGCATGTTTCTGGACTGTGGGAGGAAGCCGAAGTACCTGGAGGAAACCCACACAAGTGCAGGGAGAACATACAAACACAGAAAGGTGCCTGCCAAGCTTCGAAACCAGGAATCCTTCTAACTATGAGGCAACAGTGCTAACCACCAAGCCACCGTGTTGTCCACTCAAACTTCACTGACTGTCAAAATTTGCATCAGAAATAATCACATTTAGAGCCTGGTTCCAAAAGCAGTTTTCACACCCATGACAACTGCATGGGGGAGTGAATTATTTATGTTTTATCCCACATCAGGTAAAAAAAATACATAAAGAAACAAATGAATGGAAAATCAGGAGCATGGTCTTTTGATTGGTAACTGGCAGTGATGGGAATTCTGCCTCTTTTTCAAGAGCTGATTCTTGTGGTTCAGCTCCCTTAAAAGCCCTGCTCTTTCGGCTCTCAAGTGGCTCCTCAGATTTTTTGTTACTTCAATAAATTTATTACCAAATTATGTGTAAAATGAATTGCTAATGTGAAAAACCCATATCAAATATGTATTATTTATATTGCTCTATCAATCCATATACTCAGAATGCTGCTAAAACTACACTGTAAAAAGGAACACAAAGACCCATCAACAAAGGTGTAATATTTATTTTTGTATTGTTTATCTATTTATAGTGAAGCAACACAAAATCAACAAAACTATATAACAAAATATCTATTAAAATGTACAAAAACAAAACAAGCAGCAGCAGGTAACAGTTCCTTATCTTTAAGAAAGATTGGCATTCAAAAAACCAAGTGTCTCAGTTTTGAGGGTTGGATCCTGTTTCTCCTTTGTTATGATCTGCCCTGTTTTGGAGAAAATTCTCTCTGAGGGGACAGATGTTGCTGCAGTGCAGAGTCTCCGTGCCATCACATGCACAAAGACGTGGGTGGACCGAACACTTGCTCTCCCACCAGCTTACTGGGTCTGCGCTTCTCTGGAGAAGGAGCTCCTCAAGACAGGATTTCACTTCCAGCATTAATGGATTCCTTCTTGAAGTGTCTCCAGTTGCTCGTTCTTCAAAGAACCTCCAAACAGCAGACTCTTGTGGTTTCTCTCAAGCCCTTTGGCCTCCTCTCCCTCTTCTCCCTCTTGGCCCCCCTGACAGTGCAGCTGACTGGCTGGATCTTGCTGCTGCTGCAGTTATTCTTTGAGGAGGTTTATCAACTGCTCTTTTGTCACTGAAGGCCAACTTTCTGAACCCTTGGGTCAACAATGGTAGTTTATAACAGGACAGCGTTATATTCCATTCTATGAAATGTTCTTTGCCATGGATGCACAGAGAGCATCCACTAACTCCTTCACTTCCTCCATGCTTCCTCTCATCTTGTGCTCCATGCCATAGCTGAAAAAGAGTGAAACAATGAGTCTTAAAATTTTGATTTGTTTTATTTAAAATAGCTGAAAATCTCCAGCAATCATTTCAGCCAGTTCCTCATCAATTGTGTTTTGCTTTGCTGGGGTCATAGCCTCTTGCAAAAATTGGCTCATCGAGCTCTGGGCTGTAGGTTTTGGTGGCTGTGGTGTTGTACTGGATGATGCTGTAGACGTTGTAGGATCAGCAACAGTTACAGTAGACACACTGTCAGCTTCATTAACAGCAAGTTCCCTTGCCTTTCCTTTCTCCTCTAACTGTATTGATGGGTGAACAGTACACACATGCCTAGGCAAGTTGCTTGTGGAACCTGCCCAATGTGAAATTCATATTTTGCAAAGTTTGAACTCTTCCCTCGTACTATTAGTTACAATAAATTGTGTCCAAATTTGATAGGTTTGATAGGTTTGATAGGTCATTTTTCTCACAAAAAGACAAGAAAAACAAACAATTCGGCTCCCAATCAGATCCCATCTTTTCTTCAGAGAGCCAGCTCTAAGAACTGGATTGTTTGCAACTGACACATCACTAGTGGCCAGCATAGCCAGTAGTTAGCCATCATCACTTTTGCTACTTAGCTTTAGCACGGTCTTGACTTCTGAGCTTAGCTTTTGAGCTATGAATAAAAACATAATAGAGTATAGTCATTCATATTTGAAAGAACATACATGCTGTTAATTGACAAACTGCCACATCTGGCTATGGGTTGGCCAGGAAGGGTCTGAGGACAAAGCTAAGAAGCAGGAGAAACCATGCAGCAGGTAAATGCAGTGGTCATTTCTGATGTTGCCACCTAAATCAGAATCAGAATCAGAATCAACTTTATTGCCAGGTACGATTTTACACATTTTACACAATGACATTTGAAGTGAGAGGTTCCACTGTGGATGTCCATAGACAGCTCCGCAGCTCTTCCACCGTGGCTGAATTGAAGAAACCTTCCAAGCAGAGGTTGGGTGGTACATGCAATCAGTCGGCCTGCGACTCGTGGCCCTATGCCAGTAGGCTTGTTGGACCCGCAGGGGACTGCAGCAGGTTTAACCCAGAGACGGGCAAACCAAGTGATGGAGGGTTTCAGCAGAACTCTGCAAGTACTCACATCAGCTCTGGCAGCATGAGTTTCTGATGTGGTTTCAGTAGCAACACTTCAAATGAGGATGATTGGACAGATTTGAATGAATGAAAAGTAATATTAATCAACATTATAGCATAAAATAAGCCAGCCAAGCTTAAATAGCTAACTTGCAGCGACTGAAATAAGGTGGGCGTGTTCTAGATAGTTTTCAGGCCTGCTCGTTCTGCTCATTTGCAACATGAGCAGTTTGAGCAGGAAGGAGTCTTTAAAAGCACTCTTCAGAAAACTATGATTGACATAACAGGGGGACTGTCCAATTCTTCTGAAAGTGTTTATGGTCAAAACTGGAAAAAAGACAAAAATAGCAGAACAATGGCCTAATTGTACACACACACTCAGAGGCTAATGAGAAACAGGTGGCAACAATCAAGCACTGCAGATAGGCCTATAGAGAAAAACAAAAAAAATCACACAACAGAGACTTTCAAGAGAAGACTACAAGAAAACCTGGACTATCAGAAGCCATAAACTATGACAATAATAATAATACACTTGATTTAAATGGAAAATGATTTTATTTTATTAGATTTTTTGTGCATGTACTGAACTTGAAATATGACTTTTTTTGTGAACTGCCACTAAACAATTGAACTGAATTGATCATATATTCAGGAGTGTCTTTGTCAGATTGTTTTGACTGTATTAACATTGAATTATTATTGTTTGTGTAAATGTAGTCTATGTCTAACATGTTGTAGAGTCAATTTACGACACGGCCAGATGAAAAAAAATGTCTTTGGCCTTTTCACATTTAGATGCCACTTTACTAACAGATCAATCTCATATACTGGACCATTAATGACAATTTTATATGGTATTGTGAAGTGTTGCCTTCCATTTGAATGAAAGCTACTCACAGGACAAAAATACATCCTCATTGAGATTCCCTGGATGTTCCTAACTCTTCTGCAATTTTGAATCATACTAGAAACGTAATAGTGTCCTTCAGAAATGGACTATGAGAAAGCAAGCATGAGCAAGGCCCCCAGTCCAATGTCCAGTTGTCTCCAAGCACAGAATAAATTGTTGTTTTTTTTAAGGAAATATATGCTATGTCCATTTTCCATGCTTTCACACATTTTTGTTCAATGTGAACAGTTATTTTACAGGCTCAGCTGTACTTCTTTTGCAGTATGAGCATAAATGAGTGTAGACTCACATGGTTTAGCTGCTACACAAAACTGCTGCAGTCGCCTGCTGTTTCTAACGGCGTTCTCACAGGCTTGAAAAGTAGCTGTGTTCAAATTTGGTCCATTCAGACAAGACAATTTCTAGTCGTAGCCTCTAATCGTCACCGTCATTTCAGCATCTGTAAGATGCTGTGCATTTCAGTTGCATAACTGCAATGGACACTCCTTTTTCTATTTTGAAATAAGGATGACTGGACAGATTTAAATGGATGTAATGTAACATTAATCTGCATTATAGCAAAAGATAAGCCAGCCAAGCTTAAATAGCTAACTTGCGGTGACTGAAATAATGTTCTAGCCAACTTTCAGGCCTTATTTTATTGCAAACCTTTTTTGGGGGTGCCTTATAATGGGTAGATTTACTCATTTACAATAAACTAGTCAAATAAAAATCCCAGATAATAATAAATGGAAAGACTGACTTTGGACACCCTTTTTGAAAGGCTTTCTTTCTTGAGAAAAGCTATTTTAACAAGGGCTGGCTTTAATTCAGTCAAGTGATCAGAGTTTTAAACCCAAAAGCAGAGATGAGTACAGGAGAAACTGTCTGATTACAGGAAAGAAGAGAATCTGGGGGTGAAAGCTGAACTTTGAGGAACCCTCTCCCCTGTTATTGTCTGCCTGAGATTACTCTCTGATGAGTTTCCTGATTCAAAGAGAAAAGGTTGACCAGAAAAGAAAGATAGAAGCCGAACCAATTTACAAGAGACTTCTTAATGCCTAAGTGAGGAATTCAGTGACACAAAGTCTTTCCTAAGGCATGGGGGGAATTAAACATTCACTTTAACCTAAAACTGCTTCAAAATATTACACTCAGCCATCCAATCAGGCCATCAGTTCATAGTTATGGTCAAAACCTTGATTCAATAACTCCAGAAATGCCTTCAGCTCTCTCGATTTACTGAAGAAAAAGATGAAAACTTTACAGACTGTTTTCTTCAAGAAGCTAATTGTTCACCCTCAAAGAGACAGAGTCTTTAAGAGAATATGAACGACTGCAAGGAAACAAAGAAGACATAGAGTGGCAACATGATCAAGAGCTTGAGTCAACTAACTCATCTCTCACTGGAGTTTTACTCTCAATACCTAAATATACAAATTATAATCGCTGTTTTAAAACACGACCCTAGAAAAGTGTTTTTGGGTTTTAGAAAAAGACAGCTACTTTATGCTTTAATATGAATTTTCAAAGCTTCTCAGAAGTTAAAGATGTAAGAGAGAGTCCAGAGAGATGCTGAAGAAGGGGCTGCTGCATCAGAAATGTCTGATTGATAGATGGACATATGGAGGTCGATTTCCCGCCGGGCAGCGTGGAACTGAATTCTCTTTATGAGAAAGCAACTCTGCAGGTTTCCTTTCAACTTTCAAATTTGACTACTTTGGTTTTCCTTTTGGAATATAGTTAGTGACGGTAAAAAGAGAGGAGACAGACTTTATAGATTCCTTTGTTATTTGCTGTAACATAATGCACAGAAATTAAGAGATTTCAGAGAGAGATACAGAAATTTGTCTTTGCTGAGATTTTATAGTATAGGATTTCTTTTTGTTCCTCTGCAGCTCCTCTTTGCCTAAGGAAATGTTTAAGTAAAACTCATGGCTAAATATTGAATTCCACAAGTCCTGTTGTATGCTGCAGCAAACAACAAGCTGAAGCCACGATGCTCATGGGTTTATTATTTTCCTTTAATCCGCTACAGACCTAAAGCATGCACTAATCAGATTTTGCACAGGGATGTTTGCCGCTGGAGACTGAGGCTGTAGTAGCTTTCCCAACAATCAAACCCCTTTCAGTTCCTTGATGATGCTTTTGTATATTCTCTGATAATATAGCTCTGCTATTGCGTTGCGGAGCTTCATCACCTTACCAGATTTACATAAAGCACTAATCCTGAACATAAAAAATACAAAGCACACTCTGTCACTGATTATAGGCCTGTAACCGCACAAAATGGATCTGTGTGCACGTAGGTAGTTGGGAGTCTATTTATAACCTCTGTTGCTCATTATGGAGTTATGTTATTGGACAAAGGCTTCATGTATAGTGCAAAAGCCTGCCTGTAGAATAAAATACAAGCTGAGTCCTATACCATCCACTAAGAAACTGAGCAAAGCCTGCTATCTCCAAGATTCTTCATTGAAGGCTCCATAAAAATCAGTTTGTTTTTGTAACAATTTGGATATTGCTATAGGAAGCTTCACCGAAACACACAGATGACAGATGTAACTTAGTAATAGTTCTGATTGCAGTTTAGAGCAGTCCACTTCAATGCTTCTGCTGCCTCTTGTAGCCCTTAAATAAAGATGCAATAATGATAACTATGAGTATGGTAACTAACTAAATGTCTCCATTTTAAAATGCATTGACATGTGGACATAAATTCCACATTAATGCAGTGATTGAACACCACTGAGAGTTGGCAGCCAAAGCAAAGTTATGGACTACGAGAACTTCGAATAAGAAATCTGGGATGGTATCACCATCTTGTCAGGAACACTTTCTCAGAACTTACATTTGGTGCCATCGTTCTTTGTCACCTTTAGTTTTATTTGGCTAAACAGTTGTAAAATTAGGTAAATCTGCTGGAAAAGGGAAGCGGTAGAAACAGGGGAGCTAACAGTGAAAAATTAATCTGTGCTTTCATGAGCTGATACACAGAGATGTGTACACTTAATTTTTTTGAGATGTGCACATCTCAAAAAAGTTGGAACAGGGGAAAAAAGGCTGGAAAAGTAATTGGCGCAACTCAAAAAGAAATATAGGAGCATTTGACAACTAATGAGGTAAACTGGCAACATGACTTAGTCACATGACTGGGTATTAAGGGAGTATTTCGAGCTTCTTGGATGTAAAGATGGGTAGAGGTTCACCAATCTGCGACAAACTAACATTTGTGGAACAATTTCAGAAAAAATGTTCATAAGTGTAAAATGTCAGACTTTAAAGGGTCCCACCATTTACAGTACATAATATCATCAAAAGATTCAGAGAATCAGGAAGAGTGTCTGTGCACCATGGACAAGGCCAAAGGTCAAAGGTGGATGCAGGTGATCTCCAGGCCCTCAGGGGGCGCTGCATTAAAAACAGGCATGATTCCTTACTGGACATCAATGGACGGGCTCAAGAACACTTCCAGAAATCACATCTGTGAACATAGTTTCTCATGCAAGTTAAATGCAAGTTAAAGAAGTACGATGCAAAGAAGAAGCCACATGTGAACATGATCCATAAACACTGCTGTCTTCTCTGGGCCAAAGCTCATTTTAAATGGTCTGAGGTAAAATGGAAAACTGTTCAGAGGTCAAATTAATCAAAATTTGAATTTCTTTTTGGAAACCATGGTCGCTGTGTCCTGCGAACTAAAGAGTGGCGGGACCATCCAGCTTTTTATCAGCAGACAGTTCAAAAGCCTGCATCTCTGATGGTATGGAGTTGCTTTAGTGTCTATGTCGTGGGCAGCTTACACATCTGGAAAGGCACCATCAATGTTGAAGAGTACATAGAGGTTTTAGGGCTACATATCCTCCCATCCAGACAATATCTCTTTCAGGGAAGGCCTTGTATATTTCAATAAACAATGCTAAACTACATCCTGCATCCATCACAACAGCATGGCCTCACAGGACAAGAGTCCAGGTGCTGAACTGGCCTGCCTGCAGACCAGATTTTGTTTTTCAATTTGAAAAGATTTGGGGCATCACAACACAGATAATCCGGCAAAAAAGACTGAGGATTGTTGAGCAACTATCCTGCATCAGACATAAATGGGACAACATTCCTAAAACTCCAGCCACTGCTCTCCTTGCTTTCCAGACGTTTAAAGACAACTGTTAAAAGAAGAGGGGTGCCTTTTTTGGACACACTAAAGCCTTCTTCACAACAATTGAATCTCTTTCCTTGAAGTTTTTGAAAATCCAATAAATGATTTATGTGAAATCTTACTAGCAGCAATTTCCATGCCTGTGAAACCCTTTTTGTGCAAAGCAATGATGACTGCATGGGTTTCCTTGCAGTTAATCACAGTTAACAGGAAGAATTTCACATGATTTTCAAGCACCACCCTTCTTTTGAAGCTTCCAGTCTGTTTTTGTGACTCCATCAACATGACTGGAGATCGTGAGTGATCTCCAGCCTCATCAGCACTCTCACCTGTGTTAAATCTGTTAGAATCTGTGACTAGTTAACATGGGCAGTGGTTGGGCTGCTGGGTGGTTTAAGCAGGCGGCCCATGTACAGAGGCTCCCAGCCTGCAACCCTTTGCTGTATGTCTTCCCTGTTCCCTCTCTGCCAGACTTTCCTGTCTCTCTCACTGTAAATAAAGGCCACTAGAGCCACAAAAAAATAAAATAAAATAAAAAAAAAAGAATATGTGGACAACAGTAGCTACTCTGATCTTAATCAGATTAAGGTGAAACTACCATGTAAACAGCAACCTTCATCTAATTAAAGTCATACTTAGAGGAAGTGACAATTAGATTAAAGCCAGTGGCATATAGCAATCATAGTTATATTATTAAGATATGTAAACTTATTAACCTAAAAATGACATCTTGCTAGATTTCACTACATTTTGAAAAGAAAGACTGCAATGAGCATAACTTTGTGAACAATCTTTAGGACATGCAGAAATTCTCTTTCCATTCTCCAACAGTGGCATGTAGATTAACAGTAACTGTTGGTGTCTATTAACGTGTATAAAACTGAACATTGTCAACTGTACTTGAAGCTTCAGCACGATCTGCAAAACTTTCATAACGAATCATCATAGCAGGAAATTCTTTTTGTCTTTTATTTGGTCATTTTAAATTCTAAATTTGACACACATGAGGAGTAGTGATGTAAGGGGAGTCCAGTTAATCAAACTATACTCTTTAACATGTAAACCGAAATTATGAAGTAATTTTTTTAAATCTATTTATGTAAACACTTTAATTGGAATATTGATTTAATTAGATTAAGATTAATAATCTGATTATTGTTGTCCAAGTGAATGTTGTCACTGACATGATGTCTGATGGTCATTTTGTGGCTGGATTAAAATACAGTGGAAGGGTTTTCTTTTTCTTACTGGAAGGGGGGGGGGTGATTTATATAGCAAAGAGGAACTTTGCAGTTATTGCTAATCCATCTGATCACTCTTCTTAACATTCTGGAGTATATGCCTAGCATCGTAGCTGTAAAGGAGATGGAATCCGATTTTCTTTTTTCATTTTTTTTATAGCATATAAAATATATTTTGAACATCTGAGATGATTCTCTAATCAAAATCTCCAGCACAACACTGCAGCTTTGTTTGAGGTAAAGCTGGTCATTAAAAATGGGAGCCACTCATAATTACAGGTACTGTGACGTCAAACACCCAGATCAGACTCATCACTGCCTGACTTTATATCATGCTGCATTTGCTGTACCTCGGAAATGTGAGTGTGACGGCTTTTATACATCGTTGAAGAGGCAAACCATGAGGGGTTAAAAGTGACTGAAACCACTACAACAAACTGCTACTAACAGAGCTGTGAAGACATGGCTGAAAACTGTACTTTTGTACTGTATTCTAATACATGGATTTTTTTGAAACATAGATTGCAGAGTCATGTCTTTGATAGCTGCCTGAGAAAACTGTGTCACCTTTTTAGATTCAGGATATGCCTCTTTTATGAGGCTTAAAAAATCTATTCCCTTGGCATATACCTCCAGGAATGAGATGCCAGTGAACGGTTAACATGCTCTGACGCAGGGCGGGTTAACGGGGGGATGTGTGTGTGTGTGTGTGTGTGTGTGTGTGCTCCGCAGGTGGGGAGGCAGCGGGCTGATGAGCAGCAGAGCCGCCGCTGACAGTCAGCGCGGAGCCGCCGGGAGGAGGACAGCAGCGCTCCCGCTTTGTTCCCGCAGCGGATCAAACTGTTGTCATTTCAGGATGCCAGCAGCTCCTCAGAAGCCTCAGAGAGCCCGCAGGCATCGCTGTTTCATCCCGCCTCCGCAGTTAAACGGGACGCTGGTGAGAAACATTTGAAGCGCTTCGGTGGATAAATGACTTGAGGAACTCCGGTGGAAGTGAGCGGACGGAGGAAGCGGCTGTTCGGGAGATGAACGTGACCGGGAAACAGCAACCTGAGCTGATCGAGCGACCCGCCAGTCTCCCAGTTCCAACTTCGGCAAGTTAAACCCTCTGGTTTATTTTTCCAGACACGAACCTAAATGAGTTTATCTGACCGTTGAGGGTTCGCTGTTTGCGGCGGTAGATGCAGGAGCACGCGGGCAATTAGCGGACCAATTAAGGTACAAACGGAAATCCAGACTGCCCTAAAAAAAGACGACTGCTTTTTTTTTTTTTTTGCTTTCTTACTTATGAATAATTAGGAATATCAACTGGTTTTGAGGTATGAATCGTTTCCAGCACCTGTAGGCTACATCTCGGCTTACATTAAACCAACTCCTCTGTTGCTATACTCGACCAAACTCGCAACATTTAGAAACGACGTCTCTCTTCTAACGTTATATAGTCGAAAGACAGTGAGAGACCGGTTGTTGACAGGCTCTAAGTTGAATTTGAGAAGAAAATCAATTTAAATGCAGTAGTATTTATTTAATTTATTAATTTTTAATCTATTGTTTCGTTGATTTATTTTTTGGTGACACCCCAGAAGACAGATCTTCTCTGAAGGGGCGCGTTTGGGTTATTTAACTACTGTGAGTTTGCATCCTAAAGGAGTCGTTAAACACTGACACACTTGACTAGATCAACATGATTTGTATTGGCGATTTAATATTGGACCTGTTTAGTGTCATCTGCAGGGCTGTTTTCTCTCTGTGATCAATATGTTCACTGAGCTGCTGTCTGAGGAGTCACACATGGACCTGGTTGTTGTTTCAACAAGTGACAAATGATCTGACCTTTTCAAACAATCTTTTAGTCAGTATTACTGCACACTGAAACAAATAAAAAAAATACGAACATAGTAAAATCATTGAAAGTATAGTCATGTTTTGGCAGCATAATAAACATCATGTGCACGGTTTCATGAACTGCATGTTCTGCTCATATTATTCAATATTTTTACTCTCCTGATGTGAAGTGAGGCGAGATTTATCATACTATTCAAGAAAATTTTAATCATTTTAACTGGATTCAATTTCCAAATGATTCATGGAAATAATTTTGTTTCCCTTATTATTATTAATTTTGTTACCTATTTTTTCATCAACACCATACTTTTGCAGATCAAAGACTGCAATCAAACCCACATATTTCTTATGCCACCTAAAAACACTGCACAACTTTCAGAGAATAAAGTGATGTATTTAACCATTTTTAATCTAAACACCATGCTAAATGCTAAACACCAAAGCATTACAAACCTGCTGAAGTGGAGAACATTCTTCAAGTCTTTTAAAGAATCCAAAAAAACTGTAACATCCAAAATATGCAATACTGTGCAAACACAAGTCATAGAACATGACGTGACATATTTCAAACATTTCCAACACTGAAGGAAATCCAAAGTTTTTCCTGAACAGAACTTGAGCTGTCTTGTGGAGCGTGGTGCCCTCCAGCTCCATGACCACCTTTACAAAACTTTAAAAACACACTCTTGCAGTAAAAACACAGTCCAGTTCTGAAGAATGTAACAAAAAAAAAAAAAAAAAATCCCTCTCTCTCTCTCTTTCCACTATTTGAATTTCAAAAATATGTTGTAACTGCGCATTTGTTTTTATTTGCATAGTCCCAGCACTTGACATGGCGTACTTCATTCATTCATTTCCAACAGTGAGGAAAACAAAAGAAGGACAAATTTCAAACATTGAGGAAAGGCAGCATTTTCCTCTGAACAATTGCCAGTCTTTCTTGAGAGATGAAATGCTCCTTCATAGTCTGTTCTTCAGCCCCTGAGCTTTCTTGGAAAGAGTGGTGTTCTTCCTCCATGACAATCTTTTGGAGCAGTTCACAGCTATATTTGATGGTTGTTGAGATTCAATATATAAATCAAGCCAAACAACATGGCAACAGCTCATGGAAAGTTCTCCAGACCACCTGGCCTTCCGTCAATGTGCTGATGCACTGCAAAAAAAAGGGGGTCTTCAAACAAGATAAAAACACTACAACTAAGAAAAAAGGTACTCAAAACAAGTGGAAAAAAAATCTGTCCATGAGGCAAGATAATTTCACTTGGTAAGATTTCTTAAATTAAGATTCTAGGAACACTTGTTTTTTATTTAAGAAAGGTATTTGTTATTGAATCTTATTTTGATGAGGAGAGGAGACGACGAGGAGGAGGAAAAACATAATACATCTTATTTTAAGTGTTAATTGTCTCATTTTAGGATTCCCTGCCCGTTTGAGACAGAAAAGTAAAGTTTTAATTCAGATTTAACATACCCCTGGACAATCCTCAAAAAGTATTAGCAAAAATGATTACAGTACCTTGCAAAAGTGTTCATCCCTTCATGGATTTTTCATCTTGTATATAGCTGATATAGCCTTAAAATCAGTTAAATAAATGTTCCCTTATCAAGCTACACTTAGTACTGGTAAGAGTCATTTATTTGTTTTTGGCACCTGCTGGTGGCCTTTTTTTGGCTTGGTTTGATAGAAATTTAAAAAAGGAATTAAATATAAAAATCAGGTCCTGTCCATTTCTCATCTTGAAGTTGATCCTGCACTTTGAAGTCCACCTTTTGTCAAATTGATTGGTCATGATTTGGAAAGTGTGAAAAACAGCCTAAAAAAATAAACCATGCTGAAATGTCTACAAACTGATATTTATTTGTATCTTCACAGAACCTTGTACAGGTTGGAAACATAGTCTGCAAGATTGCAGAAGAAATCCAAGGATGTATCACTGACTGCCATTATGAAATGATTCCTGTTTATGCTCTTCACACTGTCACAGAATTATACATTGATATTTGTGTAAAAGTCTTAAGTTGTCCTTGGCTCTATTTACTGGCTTGTATAAACACAATCATGTGTCAAATGTTGGCCCATGTAAAAACTACTGCATGTAGATTATATTATTATTTTTTCTAGGGATGCATGATAACTGTTTTTTTTTTAAACCGATACCGATAACTTTCAGCTCCTAAAGGCCGATACCGATAACACACACATATACCTAAGATCATTACATCAATACTATGAACAAAACCAAAAACAGTTTTGACTCTTTAAATGAACAGATATTTATTTTTTACAATCAAAAACTATTGGAAAGCCTCCCAAACATTTTCATAAAGCTATCAAACAAACCTATTTGATATCTCACATTAATTTAAATAAGGTGCATTACTGACTGATATAAAAAATAAAGGCTCCTTGAACTGATGGAAATACATGCATTCAGAATTACAAACTGAAAAAATGCATTCCTTAATGACAATAAAAAAATAATGCACAACTGACACAAGTTACTTGTCTGTGTAAATAAACTGAAAAAGTGCACTCCATAGTAACAAACAATTACGTTTAAAAGGATTTTGGCTTGTTGTTCCATTCAAATGAATGCCTTTTAATTAAAGTAAATGAGGTTTAGTACCTTTTTTTTTTTTTTTTTAATCTCATGGAAGCTTTAGATGAGAGAGATGATGGCAAGGAGAGGAGTGGAGGGGTTGACTTGCTGCTGGCTTGCTGACGTTAGCTCACGTTAGCACGATTTCAAAACTCCATGGAAGCGACGGTTATGTTTCAGGTGGCTGATCAGATTTGACATATTAAAGCTTGTGCTATTTTTCCCTCCTTCGCTTGGAGCATTTGTCACAAATAACCAGCAAACTATCTTCTTCTGAAACTTTAACGAAGTTCTACACCATCGCACCGTGTTTGTTTGTTTTTATCAGCGCACTGAATGCTGCATTCAAGGTGTAACGTAAATTCCTCCGTTCCCTCATTTGCTCGTCGTTCTTTCGGCCTTATCTATTTTTTTATTTTTTATGTGTAACATGTGGGAAAATACTGCAAATATCAATTAAAGTCAGCAACTACCAAAATGATGACAGAGTTAACAACTTGTTCTCTGGCATGAGGCGGTATTCTTGATTTTCCTTACTGAGAAATTGTTTTTCTGATTATGCTGACGTCACTTGAACATAACATTCACTGCTGGGTCATTCAAGGCTCAGAGGGAGCGAGGCACTGCCATGTTGACAAAATTATATGTTATCGGGGCTATTCGTCATGATATCGGACTTATCGGGATGACGTCATAATTTCCTGTTATCGGCCCGATAGTTATCGTGCATCCCTAATTTTTTCCCTACCAATCAAGTTCAGTTTAAGGCTGAAACAAGACAAAAGGTGAACGATCCAAGAGAAGATGGAGCACTTTCAAAGAACTTTAAAATAATTTACACATCAATATAACCTTTTAACATGTGGCTTCATTAAAAAAAAAAAAGAAAAAAAAAAAATGGATAGATATACACAGTGGTACCTCTAATTACGAAGGTCTCTACATACAAAATTTTTCAGGTTACGAAACGGTTCAACGGGAAAATATTGTCTCATGTTACGAAAGAAATTTCAGGATACGAAAGGCAGTTTAACAAGAAAAAAATGTCTGCACGCTTAGATCCTTTTGTTCATTTAATAGCCAAGGTGCTCAGTCACACCTGCACAGATGAATTGTAGTCCAAGTGTGGGAGTTGTAGTTTTTCTATTCTTCCTGATTTCATATTTCCTCTACCCAAGGTAGCTGGCATTAAATTGACCTCAAATGCACCAATAAAATTACCCACCACAAAAAAACATAGGGGAGAGTGGGGTAATGTGAGACGGTCTTTACTCCCCCTTGCCCTCGAAGCAAGCTAAATTGATGTGTCTATAAAATTAACGCATTTTTCTTTAATTTAGGATGTTTTCTAAGGACGGAAATGATCAGAATGTTTGCCGGACTAAAGACGGTGAAAATGGGATCGTTTTGATAAAAGAGGTCAAGTGAAATGAATGAACAAGTAGCCTAATTGTTTCAGCCACCCTCAGTAGTTTTACTCTCACCATTCACAGAAATAAAAGTTTTTAATGTCCTGGGCCCCTGCTCTGCTGCTCCTGGCCTCCTTCTCAAGTCTTTTTTGGTGTCCGGACCTGTGTTTTTTGGGGGCCATCCTAACCCTGCTGGATTTCGCTCACACTCCGCTCACTTGAGGAGGAATGAGCAGCGGTGTGGACCAAACCATTTTTTAAAAAGGGGACAAGGGGGTTATTGAAATGATTAAAATTAGAATATTGGATGACTTGTGGCTTTGTTTTAATTTGGAGTCATTCGTATGAATATATAATTAGTTCAGTGTATGCATAATCAATTTTGTCATAGATGCTATTGGGGGCTGTGTGTGGACCCTAGCAGGCTGTGGGCCCTTATAATTGTCATCACCTTTCCCCCCTATACGACGGCGCTGGATAACATGTTTCTTAAATAAGATAAATAACGTAAGCTTATTTAGTTTACCAAAGGAACGAGGAGCAATCCTAATATTGGTTTTCAATACACGGAGATGCCTGGAATCTAACTGAGTGATTGGCAGCTGCATATAAATTAGATGGAAGGACTGGGAAGGCATATCACTTCAGTAATAATTATTTACAGGGTATACTTGATGCATGTCAATAAACATTAGATGGATTCTAATGACTGAAAGTCTGAGCAGTGATTATTATGAATCTTTTGTGAAATGGGACACAGCAGATGGGTAAATTAGGTCCTTGAGGTGTTTGAGCGGTCACAGTAGATGCGGGAGACTGATTCCTCCCTGCTGTGACCAAACACCAGCAGCTTTCTGCCTATAGTACATGTGTGCATTAGTTTAACTGTGTTTGAATGGTATGTCAGGGTGTACTTTGAGCTGTGATGGGGAAGCAGGATGTTTTCCTGCCACTGCATCCTGGGAAAGACTCCAACCTTTACATGCCTGTGGTGAGGACTTGTAAAAAGCAGTCTTCAACTTTGGAGCATAGTTGACTCTTTTGGGGCTGAATATCACCAAAACTAAGTTGTGCCCACATTTTTTTTTTTTTTTTTTAACCACTTGATAAGTTTAAACAAATTACCTATTTTATTTTGTTGCTTGATTAAATCCTAAAAGTTTTTGCTTATTCCTCTGTAAGTAGCTTTTGTGGATATATTACAACCATAAATAAGAGTATTATACTGAATTGATTCCATACTTTATTTTATATTTTAACATTTAGATGTGCTCATCTCTCTTGAGACCTTTTTAAGTATAAAGTCTAAAAGCATGCTTCCACCAACCCTGCTTTTTTTCACTCAAGGCAAGGAAAGTTGATTTGTATACCACATTTTGTATACAAGACAATTCAAGGTGCTTTTACATAAAACATTAGAAGCATTACATAAAACATTAAGCATTAAAAAGTACATTAAAAGAAATAAAATAAATGAAATATAAAAATAAAAACATTGCTGCAGGACTCTTCATCTCATTCTGCCCCATGACTCAAAACAACACCACAATCACCTGGGTATAAGCAGTTTGTTTCCCATATTTCCCACAGAGCTCTGTTAACGACCACGACCGTCGCCGCAGTCACAGGTTTGTTTTGAGGCATAAACCTCCGGTTAAAAGCCCCCTGCTGAACCCCAGGTGGCAGTTTACCAAAAACTGTTTACACTTACCAGTCTAGCCGGCATCACCTGGCTTCGACCGCAGGCAGTTAGGTGACCAAACTTATTTACTAACTACCGCTAGTGTGGACTGGCACCACCAGTCTAAGGGGTGGGAAACCCCAGAGATTGGACTCCACTGACCCACGAACCACCCAGGACACGGTAGCCTAACAGAGAATAGGTGCCCACACATGTGTGACCGCCAAAGTTATCAGGCGTTTGTTCTACATGTGAGGAGCATAAAAACTGAGTGCTGCTTCAGATTCACTGGCGCTTGTACAAACGTCCTGCTCTTTGAAAACTTGTAAAATTTTTTACTGTCAGTTTATATGAGGTTATAATCCAAGAGCAGAATCTAGTGCTGGATGGGTTGCTGACATCACAGCTTGCTTGTGGATTGACCTTGCTTTACTGAAAGTGTCCCCTTCACACTGTTACTGATGGGTTGGATTCAGTGGATCGCTTGCCAGGCAAATTAATTGAGTACATACACTGAGTATAATACTGTGAATTTAACAGTAAACACACAAGACATGCCGTCAGCGTCATGCCTGGTGCTTAATTGTTTATTATTTTTGGCAAGGCTGTTTCACAGCATCTTATTTTAGTATTGAAGTCCAAGAGTGAAAAGCAAAATTTGGAGAGTAGAAGTCCCACAAGCACACGGAAGAGGCCTGAGTGGATGGAAAAGGGCTCAAACTGGAGAGCTGGACATTTATACAAGCAGATATTAAATTCAGGTGAAGGGCAGCATATTTAAACAAGCACAGACAGTACTGTGAAGACAGAGTTTTGAAGGAGAGCAGTGCAGTAGTTGAATATGCAAACAAGAGCCTGCTTTCACTTTTAAATAAAATCTCTTAAAGGATAGAAATAAGCTAGTATCTGAAGACTACCATCTTGAAAACAGTGATGTAACACAACCCTGTTACTTTGTTTGGGACCACATCCTTCAGGTCTGGAAATGTATCAATTAAATGTATGTACAGTTTAAATCACCAATTCCCTGACCTGCCTGTATTTATCTATTTTTTTTTTTTTTTTTTTTTTACCTTTTGAAGTGGCAAGCCAAAACCCATCAAAATACTTTCACTTGTTCAATGTACACTGCTCAAAAAAATTAAAGGAACACTTTGAAAACACATCAGATCTCAATGGGAAAAAAATCATGCTGTTTATTTATACTGATATGGACTGAGTGAGGTGTTAGGAGCAAAAGGATGCCATATCATTTGATGGAAATGAAAATTATCAACCTACAGAGGGCTGAATTCAAAGACACCCCAAAAATCACAGTGAAAAAATGATGCGACAGGCTAGTCCATTTTGCTGAGATTTCATTGCAGCAACTCAAAATGGTATTCAGTAGTTTGTATGGCCCCCACATGCGTGGATGCATGCCTGACAACTTCGGAGCATGCTCCTAATGAGACCACGGATGGCATCCTGGGGTATCTCCTCCCAGATCTGGACCAGGGCATCACTGAGCTCCTGGACAGTCTGAGGTGCAACATGGCGGCGTCAGTTGGATCGAAACATAATGTCCCAGAGGTGTTCTATTGGATTTAGGTCAGGCAAGCATGGGGGCCAATCAATGGTATCAATTCCTTCATCCTCCATGAACTGCCTGCATACTCTCGCCACATGAGGCCGGGCATTGTCGTGCACCAGGAGGAACCCAGGACCCACTGCACCAGCATAGGGTCTGACAATGGGTGCAAGGATTTCATCCCGATACCTAATGGCAGTCAGGGTGCCGTTGTCTAGCCTGTATAGGTCTGTGGTCCCTCCATGGATATGCCTCTCCAGACCATCACTGACCCACCACCAAACCAGTCATGCTGAACGATGTTACAGGCAGCATAACGTTCTCCACGGCTTCTCCAGACCCTTTCACGTCTGTCACATGTGCTCAGGGTGAACCTGCTCTCATCTGTGAAAAGCACAGGGCGCCAGTGGCGGACTTGCCATTTCCAGTGTTCTGTGGCAAATGCCAATCGAGCTCCACGGTGCCGGGCAGTGAGCACAGGGCCCACTAGAGGACGTCGGGCCCTCAGGCCACCCTCATGAAGTCTGTTTCTGATTGTTTGGTCAGAGACGTTCACACCAGTGGCCTGCTGGCAGTCGTTTTGTAGGACTCTGGCAGTGCTCCTCCTGCTCCTCCTTGCACAAAGGAGCAGATACCGGTCCTGCTGATGGGTTGTAGACCTTCTACGGCCCTGTCCAGCTCTCCTGGAGTAACTGCCTGTCTCCTGGAATCTCCTCCATGCTCTTGAGATTGTGCTGGGAGACACAGCAAACCTTCTGGCAATGGCACGTATTGATGTGCCATCCTGGAGGAGTTGGACTGCCTGTGCAACCTCTGTAGGGTCCAGGTATCGCCTCATGCTAACAGTAGTGACAGTGACCTTAAGCCAAATGCAAAACTGGTGAAAAAGAGTCAGAAAAGATGAGGAGGGGAAAAAAATGTCAGTGGCCTCCACCTGTAAAACCATTCCTGTTTTGATGGTCGTCTCATTGTTGCCCCTCTAGTGCACCTGTTGTTAATTTCATTAACACCAAAGCAGCTGAAACTGATTAACAACCCCCTCTGCTACTTACCTGACCAAATCAATATCCCAGAAGTTTAATTGACTTGATGCTATACTCTGATTACAAAGTGTTCCTTTAATTTTTTTGAGTAGTGTACAAAGCAGGAAAAGATGTTTACGGATTAATGTTGTTCCCACTAATAAATACTGAGCTCCCGATGCTACATAAGTGCTTTCCTCCATGTTTTATCAGGCAAATGTAAATTCTGAAAGTGTTGGTGCTGGAAATGTTTCAGTTGGCAAGTTGATAGTTTGAACTGGCCACTTTTATCTACTTTCGACTCATAAGATTGTGCCTAAAATAGGGATCAATACAAGCTGGCCATAGTTGAACTATTGACTTGTTAGCTAAACAAGCCTGTGCGTCCTTTATAGTTAGAACTTTTATTTTATCATTCCAAAAATAATCTTGAACTCAAACAGTCTTTTTACTGTATTTACTGTATTTCTCACACATTTTGCTTTTGGAGTGATCTCTGTTGGAAGGATAACAATGATAACTAATTTTTGACTTTTGGAATCCAACATTCTTATTGATGATTTTGTGACCTTCTCCAGTCTGATGAGTTCAAAACATTTTCTGCCCCTCACAAGACTTTGACTGTAGGAACTCTTTTCCAAACATAAGTTATGAATATCAGATTTTTCTTGGTTCTTGTCCTTGGAAAAAAAAAACTGTCAAAACCAATAAAACCGAGCTAGTAATCTAGCTTTTCCCCCCTCAGCAGAAGAGGCAGCTTCTTTCTTCTCTCATCTGAAAGGCCTTTTGAACCTGTGAGCACTCAAGACCCTTCATGGTTCTCTCCATGCAGTGGAAATGTGTCTATAACCTTGAAGTCATTTATCAAATTGTTGTGTATGGTCAGTATTAAATGATAACCTGCAGAATGTAATATGAATTTGAACACAACTATATTTTCATAGGTAGACTTCCTTCATCAACATAGTGCAGCAAATCTGCTATGAAATATTGACTGTCAAAATTGTCGATCGGTGAATAATTATTACCACACTGCCTCACAAGATTGCACTGATTGTTCAAGGTATTGATTTGCTGCTCAATATGACCTTTAGAGAGGTAAAAGGCTGCAAGGATGTCTATAAAGTTGATAATATCAAATGGGATTGAAAAGAGAGTGATGCTTTTATTATTATCAGACTATTAAACCCTGGCTTTTAATTTTTTAAGGACTATTTTAAGAAAACAAAAGTGACAAGCATGTCATAAAATCCCAAACCCCATGTGGTCACCCTTCTTGGTTTCACTTGGCAGATGGTGCAGAAGCACAGTTATACCCTTGTAGCGTGTGAAAGTCGGTGCTTTTTTATTTGGCAGGTCAATCATGTTTTTACCAAACCATTCCTGTTACAACATGAACATTTATTCTGTGATCTTTCCATTTTCCCATAGCTACTCAGATAATTGGAAAAAAAAAATAGCAAGAATCAGATTTTATAAGTAAAAAAATTAAAAGGGATATATTTAGTCTTCTATTGCCTGAACGATGTTCAATTTTCTTCATGCGACAGCACTCAGACTCTTCAAAATGAATGTTGTAATTTCATGAAACAGCGGAAAATGGAGACATGTGGCACATGTTTGACTCCTTCAGGCATTTCCACCTCATGCTGTATTAAATATTTAATTATTATGTACAGAATCATTATATATTATAGATCTTTTCCTGTTAGATGGCTCTAGTTTTTAACACTATTCTCCTTGTAGCATATGAGAAGAACATGCAGAACCCATGAGAGTTGTGAAATGGGCCAACGGCCAGAATTCTGTATTGGATCATAATTTAGTCTTTTTTTTTGGCTTATAATTGGTCCTTTTAGGAAGTGTGAAAACACATATATAATGCAGTATATGGATAGTTCCATTATCCATTATTCAAGTTACTACACAACCTATTAGTTATTAAAGTCCTAATTAGGTTAAATCTTAATTGTTGAAACTGTCCGCAGGACATCAAGTGACACACATCCTGATGCATTGAAGCAAGTGTAAGTCATGGTTCACATCATCTACAGAATTGTTTCCTTAGAAAATAAAAGGAAACTCAATTTTTCAATACATTATTTATACTGAGAGGACTTCATTTGTATTTTTTTTATTATTTTCAATGAAGAAAACATGCACATTTTAATGACCCCACTCATTTCCAAATGAGTGTGACAAATGTAAAAATGTACATTTTCCTCTCAACAGCTGATTGAGTATTAGCTTGGCCACTTTACTCATAACTTCAAGAAAACTGCACTTTAAAAATTGTGTTAAACAGTAATGTGGCTAGGGATGTCCCGATCCCGATCCCCTGATCGGATCGGCCTTCGATCTTAAAAATTTAAGGTGGATCGGCCGATCAACATCATTATAACACGCCGATCTTTTTTTCATTATTTTTTTCCTCAAAAAGTGATCCTGATTAACACAAATTAATAAAGTAATCATATTACACAAACAAAAATATTTTTTAAACTATATACATTTAATAATTTGCACTGAAATGAGGTTTCCCAGCAGCGCTGTCTTGTATCCACCTTAAAAGTTTTTAGACCGGCGGCGTCAGGATAAACTTTAGCAAAAATATCAGCAGTGTGGCAGCGCTATAAAATTACAAAGACCGACGCTTCGACTGCGACTTGCAACGTGTGGAAGGCTGATATATCATGAGGGTAAGTAAGAAGAGAGTTTACAACACCACCAATTTAATCAGACACTTAAAAAAGCACGCAGCACCGATCACCGCAGCGTCGGCTGCGGTCACTGTTCTGCCGTCGGCACCAGCTTCGGCAGCAAACGCTCTGTGAAACTTTTAAAAGAAAGACAACCTCCCGAAAGACTCGGAGAATACAGAAAAATCACCGAGCTAATCGCGGAATGTATTACTGAGGACGACCAGCACATTTACAAGGCATTTAACCGGCTCATTAATTACCTCGAGCCTCGTTCCCGTCATTACATGAACGACAAAGGACACAAAGGTGCGCGAACATGTGCAGCAGGTCTTGAAAGAAGTTAAGTTAATATTTTATGTTATTGTTATTCTGATGTGATTTCATTGATTGCAAAGACTTCTGCTAGTGTTTTCATTGCCTTAAACTGCTAGCCAAGTTCACCTGCTGCTATTTAAATGAAGTGCTTTGTTCTTTAGTACTGAGACTGTTGAACAGTCACTGTTCTGTAACTAAATGTGTTTTATAATAATTCTCCCAAACAAATAAGAAAGAAAGAAGAGTGTTTAAATAAGTTATTGTTTATTTTATGAGATGATAAAAGCTATTAATCTCAGCTTGGATGCAGGCCTATTTATTAATGTACACAGGAAATAAAATGCATAGGAAATTAAACTCTGTTTGCCCACTCAAAAAAAGTGAAATCGGATCGGAAAAAATCGGAAATCGGCCGATCATCAAAATTAAAGATCGGAAATCGGATCGGGACCCAAAAAACGTGATCGGGACATCCCTAAATGTGGCATCTGACATTTGTCCTTTTGAAACAGAAGAATATAGCAATCTCACATTTGCTCCCCAAAATACACATCACTCGTCCAATTAATGGTGATAGACTCAGTCAACTTGCACTCTGACTGGGAGGGAGAAATCAGCACACATTTCTCCTTACATCAAACAACTAGTCACTATATAAAACATGAAAAAGCCTTGTGTTCATTTCCCTCATGTGATTGTTGGGCCCTTTTAAAGAACACTTGCAATAATCCCACAAACTGGACTGGAACTGTCTAAAGCGCTTGACTGTGCTGTTTGTGCAATAAAGCTCTGAAAGATGAGGCTGTCCAAACCAGAGGAAGGAAGTGCATGACGTTGGTCTGATTCCCCACAGAGTCACTCTGACTGGAGGAATGGACAAAGATGATTGCAGAATCCAAATCTTGTGAAGTCTTTTCATTTGAGGAAAGCTCGCTCCTGGGTAATTTATTGAGCTTATTTGCTAATGGGACACAGTGTAGTGCCCAATACACTGGATTTACTCATGCAGAATGACACTCTCAATAAGTAATAAGCAACTACAAAGTCATTAAAAAATTGTGAAATAAAGCTTGCCATGTGCAGCTTTAACTACTTCAGCGCACAGTTGCTTGTTTTCTTGTCTTTCAGTAAGCATGAAATAAAAATAATTTGACATTACAAAATAACGTTTGTAGTTGCTCCCATGCTGAGAGCTGGAAGAGAAAAATAATATGCATCTTGTCTGTGACGGTGAAGCTAGTAACAGATTGACTGGACTTTAAACCACAGAGGCTCCATCACTCACCTGAAATGTAATCAGCACAAACATTGAAAGAGTCACACTTTACATTTGAAATGCAGCAGTGCTTTTTTAAAATTTCCGTCAAAGAACTATAATGAACCACACAGAGTTAGACACTAAGCAATGACAGAAGCCGCTGCCTGTGTGCTCCACTAGTTTTATTTTTATCCTCTCAGCTTTTGTTACTGTCATAACATTGGACATGTTCAGCAGTGATCTAAAATTGGGACTGCTCTTTATTTTATTCAGATGCATTAACTGATCCAACACCCCCCAAAATTAGATCTCTCATTACTGCACATATGATTCATTTTCTGACCAAAAGAAGTCACTGGTTTACTTATTGGCCAAATGCTGTCAAAAGCTCCTGCAGCTTCAAAACATGATTAAATACTTTCAGAGTGACCACAGTAATGATGAATATAAGTCACTGCAAATTAGATGACTTCTCTGCAAAGAACTTGGAAGAAAAAAAACTGTCCATGCTGTGGTATTTAAATATGGTCAGTTATGCATAAACAGAATTGAAAACAGTTTTTCAAATTCAGCTTCATCTCTTTGCTGCGGTTTTCATGCGCAAGTATGTCTTGACTGAAAGATTGGAAATATTTCTACTAGATGTGGTAATTGAGAGCACGGCAAACCCATTAAAGGAGAAACTGGAAGTTCTGTCAGATTTAACCTGACTGATTATATTTTCTAATACAGCTGCATCACTGGGTTGTTCATCTATCCATCCATCCAATCTATCTGCCTTATCTAATCTATTGAAAAGCCCTTAATATTTTTTTTACCCTTTTTTTTCTTGTAAAGCTTCAAGGCAACATTGCATGTTAGTATTTACAAATAATAGGCAACTCTGATGTAGTCTGACATTGTTTCTATAGTATATGTGCTGGTAAAAATAATTAAGGTAAGCCAACAGTTAAAACTAAGCATTACAATATACTGAATTTACATGCGCATTCACTGTGGAAATCATGGTCTACATATTAACCATTGCAGATTAATGATAGTATTCTTTTCAAAGCTGGAATATAAATACAGCATCTTGTAGCACTCTGTTTGGATGTTTCTTTATTTCTGTATAACTCTTAAGTCATCCTTGTACATATCCCAGCTGACAAAGCCTGTGGGCAGTTTTAATTGACCTTAAAAAAAGAGGATAAGCTGAAAAGAGTTCAGGGGTTTGCCTTTCATCCTCTGTTCTAAATATGAGTCTGATTTTTAAAATGTGAAGATCTGTAAAAGATGAAAGATGAAAGTGCTCAGATTAACAAATGTAGCAGCTGTGACACCTGCTGACCTCATCTCTTTTTCATAGATAAAGCCATTTCCTGTCTGGAAGGAAAAATGTTTTGTGTAGGTGAGGCTTTGTGTACCTATGTGACAATGTTCTTTTTACTTAATGTTGTCACTTGCCTTCCCACCAGCAGCCTGGCTGTGAGCTGTACATATGAACTCACATTCTTGAGACACAATTTTGACCAAAATGTGAGCTGATGGTCTCACCATTTGCCTTTTTTCTTATTTCTAGAAAGTATTTTTTTTTCCCCCACAGGTATACAAGTTACTTTCCATCGACTATACTTCTACACAATTTTTAATATATTAATAATTCATTCACTCTCTTGCTACACTCAGTTTAGCATGTGTGCACTGGCCGTGGGTGCGTGCATGCGTGAACCTCACTTAGTTGGTGTCACGTGTGAACCATAATCACTCCATAATGCAAGTATGGACTGATGGAAGTTTTTCTCTTTTGGCACATACTTAACTCAAACTCAAACAGGTAAACTGCCAACAGGTCTGCTTTTATAGATCTCTGCACACCTGCTGATGATCTTCTCATCAGGGCTGATGATTGGAAGCACCTGGCTGCAGCTTGGTCTCAATCCAGTGAAAGCAGTAAGGGAGTACTTGGTAGTTCTCTCTTTTTTTCACCTTTTTGCCCTCATGATTCTTTAACGAGATAATGACTCTGGACAAAATGTTGTGTTGTTCATCTGTGGCTTTATATTTTTTACATACATACACACATAGCCTTCTGTTATTGATCTGGACTGAAAAATGTGTGTGTATGTTTGAGACTTGATAGTTGTGGTTCATTTCAAGGTTATTCGGTGTCTGAAAAGTTAAACTTTCTCATAAGCCAAAGCAAACTCCAATGTCATTTCCATATCGAAGGGTGAGAGTGAGGTGACAGAAATGTCTCTGAGATATGCAGGAAAACTGCGTCATGATATGAAATATTGTACTTCAGTGTACAGTTTTGCCAGGAGCCTAAGATTGTAATTAAAAATGATTATGATGCAGGAGAGGAACTTCAAATAAGTTATCAGCTGTGTCTAGTGATATCTTTTTAAGAGTTAATCTTTTTCACTATGGTTTTAAATATGATTGATCTTGATATAAACTTAAAAATAAACATATTAAAAGGTTTTAGTTCTTAGTTGTTTTTGTGGTCTCTTACTTAACCCCAGTACACCATTTTACATGTTAAGCTACTGTAGAAGTGCAACTTCATAATTCGAGAAGTCCAGCTGCATTTTCCCTTTTTTTGTGATTCCAGACTTGGCGATAATCTTGTGTAAACCAGAGTTTGTGTCCTTATAACTGTAATTGTCTGGTCTCTCTGCCACTTCCTCCTCTAGCACCACCATGAGATTTGCAGTTCAGGGTGAAAAGGCTTCAACATGTTAAATGAAGTGTTATGGTATTTGGTGCACACAGTGTGCATGAAAAATGACTAAGTTTGATTCCCTGACTTATCATCTAGAGTCATCTACAGTTGGCTGCCAGGTTATTGTTGTTGGATCACATACTTTGTTGCAAAGCATCTTTTTCTCTCATCATGTCATAAATTGATTAAAACTGTCTCGACTTTCACCACATAACTTTTGACTTAAAAAAATTTCAGGTTTCATTTATAAAAATGCTCTTTGTTTTATACTTTTATTCCATTATAAATGTTCAACATCAATAGCCGTTTTTATAGATTTTTCTTTTTAATGAATGATGTACAGAGAAAAAGGTTGATGGAATAGCAAGTTTGAAAAGTTTTTAATTCTGCAAATGAAACTGGTTGTTTAAGGTGTTTTTTGCCTGTTTTGAGAGAGGCTTGATGCATAGTAGTATAGATTGAAAATAATAAGAATAATAAGTTATATTTTAATACATGATACATTCATACAGATGATCAGCCGATTGTACTTGTGGGGACTTAACATGACCAAATGCTGGAGTAGTTGCAATATGCCCAATTGAAGCGTTTCTGCTGTTCTCTCAGCATTTTTGTTTATAACCCTTGTTTATGTCAAAAGCAGCTGCTTTTTGTCTTTTTCCTCTGAAGTTTTGTCTCCAGTCAGTAACCTTTATGCTGTTTATTACAACCATAGGTAACAGCACGATGCAGGCCAATTTACTTGCCCCAACTCACTTCATGGAAATGATGTGCAATTTCGATGAAATGAAATTGTAAAAATGCACTTCAAATTTAACCTACAACTGTGTGGAAATACAGCTATTGTGCCAGATGTATTTGGACAGCAACAGAGTCCTTATGATTTTGCCTGTATATACCACCACCAAAATGGATTTGAAATCATGGGCGGAGTTTGCGGGGGGGGCAGGGGGAGCATTGCTCCCCCTGGTGGCTGAAATATGTAATTGCATTGTCAACGAACTGGCAAAAATAAATAAATGTTTTTGACTGTAATGTTTTTTTTAAGTCCAAAATAAACTGCAGTATATTGTGACAGTTAAATGAATCATGTTATATTTTGTTTAACACATTTAACATCATTAACATTAACATTTATAACATCTACTGTGTACTGTATCCTGTTGCAACTACTGGTTTTGAACATCATCTAATCTTGGACTTCATGGTTTCGTGGTGAGTGTATCTTGTGTGCCATCATGTGCGCGCGAGTTTGCACATATGTGTGCATGCGCGCTGGTTCGCGTGAGAGTGCGCCCGTTTGTTGAAAGTGCTTAACAATTTTTGCCCCCCCTGACGCAAAAGTCAAACTACGCCTATGTTTGAAATACAAGTCAAGATTTGATCAGGGCAGCACGGTGGCTTGGTGCCTCACAGCAAGAAGGTTCCTGGTTTGAATCTTGGCAGGGGTCTTTCTGTGTGGAGTTTGCATGTGAAGTTGTTAGGTTAGGTTGATTGGTGGTTCTAAATTACCTGTAGGAGTGATTGAGAGTGTGCATGGTTGTTCGTCTATATGTGGCCCTGCGATGGACTGGCGGCCTCTTCAGGGTGGACCCCTGCCTTTTGCCCGAAGACAGCTGGGATAGGCTCCAGGAGACCTCTTGACCCTAGATGATGGATGGATGGATGGATGGATGGATGGATGGATTGATGGAAGATTTGATCAAAGGTTAGACTTATTGCTTTCATTTAACAGGTTTGACAAAAACATGGCATTTAACATTTAGGTATTTCAGCCATTTAAAGCAAAGTACTTCCATTTTCAAAGGGTTCATAAGCATTTGGACAATTGACTAAAGAGTTATTTGTCCTGGTGCGGTCCAGTCCCTTGTTACTTCAAGACAAATGACGCAGGTATAAGTCAAGTTGATTTGACATTTGGCAGCTGTTTTGAGCCAAAAATATGAAGTCCAAGGAGATCTCAATGCAAGTGAAATGGGGCCATTGTTCAGCTCAGAAAAATAACATAAATCAATAGGAGAGAAATGGAGAAATGGAGAGATGACGGTCAATACACCAGACTCACTGGTCTTTATTGATGATGTGACTGTTGACAGAAGTAGCCAGATGAATGCTGAGGCGTACAAGGCTGTGCTGACATTGCATTCAACCAAATGCTACAAAACTGACAAGATTGCACTTCACATTCCAGATAGATAAGCCTGTAAATTACTTTTGTGTTGTACACAATTCAAATCGTGATTAAAATTGCATCGTGAACCTTGAATTGTGATTCGAATTGTATCGTGAGTTGGGTAAATTGCGGCATGCCTAGTGGTAATCCTAACTGATCTAAACAGGAAAAGTTTAGTCTGATTTAATGTCAGACAGTGAGGGAACAAAAAGGTTATCTGTCTTTTTATGCAGTGTATGTAAACTTCTGGTTTCAACTATATGCTGGTGTCTGCAAGACATTTGAATTGAACTCAAAGAAGTGGCCTGTGACCACTTCTTAACCACCAATTGAGTGCTTTAGCAATTTAGAAAAGTTTTGTCCTCCTATTATTTCCTTTTTTCAATACAATGGCTTAATCTGAGTGATTTAGAATATGAAAGAGTAAATGAAATGACACACCTAATGGTGTCAAATGCCCAGTGTTGAACCTGAACGCGTTCATTGAACGAAAGTTAACAAAATAGTTCATATTTTTCGCGAACGTGAACTGAGCGCGTTCACTTTCCCCTTCACGAGCGTGGGGTGTGAACGAGTTCATTTGGGCAGTTGTGAACGATGCTCTTTTAAAGTTCACACACGGTCAAAACCGTGCCAGGTTTCCAGCGAACTCCATTTAAAATACACCACAAACGAGCCTGATATGTATCTGAGGAAATCAATCAAACATGGCAACACGGGCAGTCCCTTCTGTCACGCTATCGATTGCGTCATCAAACGTTTAAAACGATCATGAAGGAAGATGAGAGCTGCTGTTACCCAGAGCCAGAGGAGCGCCCCGACTCCCAGGGGGGATTGAAATATTGAAATGGAGGGAAAAAACATTTGCACCTTAGAGACCTGTTTTTGTCTTATAATGAAGACCATTTAGCAGCAAGTTTTTCCTCATATTTTTAATATACTGTAGAGCAGTGATTCTCAAAGTGTGGGCCCCCTGGTGGGTTGTCGTGGGACTGCAGGTGGGCCATGAGAGGTCATTAAAATTAAACAAATGTTTTAAATCCTCGATCTTTTTTAAAAATGTTTTTAATTACTGTAAAATATTCATGACATGATCAAAAAAACATTAAAAAGTAATAAAACAAACCAGTTAAGTGTTATTCTACTGTCATCTTAACTTAATATGACAAGTGTCACCTTATTTGTTGACCCCTTACATTAATATCAGATCATGGTTCCTTGTTCAGTATATTGATCACAGTTGTGATTAAAGGTTTCGGTGGGCTGCAGGGATTTTTCACTTTTGAAATTGGGCCTTGGTGTTCTGAAGTTTGGGAATGGCTGCAGTAGAGAGAAGCTGAAAGGGAAATTACAGTTTTACATGGGCTGTCCCTTCAATGCTAATGTGAACCCTGGTTGGTTAAGGATTCAGAATTTGACCAATAGTTTTTGACAGTTAAAATGGATAAAATAATTGCTGTTTGTGTTGGGGTAGTATATGGGCAGTGGTAGTCATTTTGACAAATAATTGCTCACAGCAACATTAAAAAAGAATTAAAAAAAAAATGAACTAAAAATGAACTATTTAGTTCATTTTTTGAAATGGTGAACTGAACTAGTTCATTTTAATTTCTATGAACTATGAACTTAAATAGTTCGTGTAGAAAGTGAACTTGCCCAACACTGCAATTGTCATGTAGTTGGCCATTGATAGAGTCAAACTGCCAGTCGTGCACACTGTCAGCTCATGGTTTCTAACATTTTAAGTTGCAGAATGCAGGCCTTGCAGATATGTAATACATGAAAATGTTCAGCCATGTGGATAGAAATTTCCTTTAGGGCAGCACCAATGGAATATGATTTATGGAATATGATGTTTCAGAGCTAAGTAAAAAAAAACAAAAAAAAAAAGGACAATAAAGGGATTTTTTTTCCTTCATGACTGCAGTTATGAATGAGAGTTGATTTTGAATGGATTGGATATTAAATGGATTATAATACATTTGATTTCAATAAATTATAATTGAATTATGATTGAACTGAATTAGGACTGTACTTCTATTGAACTTGTTTACTTTTTCTAAAATGCACTAAAAGGAAATGTTCCTAAAGGCTCTTAAAGTAAATTTGTGCTGATCATCCATTTGTTATTTTCTTCTAAAGAAAAATAAGATTTAATTTCATGTTTTTTATTTTATGAAAGGACTGCTGAACCTTCATGTCTGTGAACGCTTAACTTCCAAGGGAGTTAAAACAACACAAATGGTTGTAAGATGAGGGGCCTGATCGTACACCTCCCGCTTGCCGCTATCCACTACCCGCAAATTGCTGATTTAGGAACCTCCGCTAACCGCTAATGCAATCTTCCGCTTCCCTAAAGCTGCTACCCACGTTGCTGACTCCCTTATTCACATTTTAGGTGTGGCAATGGGCGTGTCATTTGCGCTTTTTGCAAACTCGGTATCTTGCGATCGCGGGTTTGGGATAGCGGGTAGCGGGGGGTCTGACCACCTGCAACCCACGATTGCAAGATACCAAGTTTGCGGAAAGCAACCCGCATGTCGGCGTGTAAAAGAGCACGTCCAAATGGCATAAATGTGCGTCCACCCAGTCACATGTGGACGTGCACAAACGGCTCTACCTCTCGATTACACATCACTGTATTACTTGAATACATTTTTATTCTATTAAGGGCAGATGATGTCTGTACAGCTGTGGCATGATCTCATTCAGATGTTTGCTGTGGAGGAAACGAGGAGATCACAGAACACTGTTGTGGAGTTTCTTGTACTGTGCGCCTCCCTCTGACCCTTCCTTGCGTTCGGAACACCTGAGATGCGCTCAGTGGTAAAAGGTAGATGTCATCATACCTGTTCCTCTGGCTCAATGCTCATCCAATGATCCGTTCTGCAGTATTTTAAAAAGCACCTCAGCTGCTGGGAGCAGCTGTGCGTCTTGGCGCATCTGTGTGCACAGCCGCTCCCGGGGCCCACTGCTGAGGATATGTTCTTGCGGCTCTGCCTGAGC
This sequence comes from Hirundichthys speculiger, assembly GCA_018398805.1. Taxonomy (NCBI): domain Eukaryota; kingdom Metazoa; phylum Chordata; class Actinopteri; order Beloniformes; family Exocoetidae; genus Hirundichthys; species Hirundichthys speculiger. The sequence continues at coordinate 881,069 of JAGFBZ010000653.1, forward strand.
GTATTTACCAGGAGCGCACCAACTATCTGGGACTTTCAGGTAGCCGATAGGAATTGTCTGTGTAAGAATATTTTTACCTCCGCCAAGGAGGTTATGTTTTTGCCAGCGTTTGTCTGTCTGCTGTCTGTCTGTCTGTGAACAAGATAACTCAAAAAGTTATGGATGGATTTTGAGGAAATTTTCAGGAGTTGTCAGAAATGTGAAAAGAAAGAACTGATTTCATTTTGGCTGTGATCCGAAAGAAATCCTGAATTCTGGATCACTTTCAAATTTTCGATAACATTGCGGTCAATGGGGCCAGAAATTTTGTTTCTCAATATCATCGTTTATTATTGCCCAAAATTCATGAAATTTCACTCAGGGATTGACAATGGAAACCTCTATCAAATTTCAGAGGCTGATCCAGATCTGATCCAGGATGCGGATTTTATCGCAATTTGTAAATCGCTATATGGAAGAACTGTTGTGCTTGGCGGAGGTCTGCGCTCTCCGAGTGCTTTTCTAGTTAAGAAATGCTTTCTTAGAAGCTCACTGGCTCTATTTTTTCTGAGCAGTTTGTTGAAACTTCTTGGGGTACAAAAGAAATGATTAAATCATTTGCTCCACATTAGTTAGAGCTAGTTATGTATATATCAGTGCAGAGGAGGAGGAGGAAGGAAGAGGAGGAAGCTCTACATCAGAGTCCCAGACGAGCTGCCCATGAGAGCTACTCCAGTCTGGATGAAAACCTCCATAGCGGTTTGCGAGTAGCGGCTTTAGGGAAGTGGAAGATTGCCAATAGCGGGTAGCAGAACCTGCTCTTAAAGGCAATGGCTACTGACGCACTGATTGGTTAAACAGCTGGAACGCCCTAACCACTCCTATGCATAATACATGCATAATATAGCGGTTAGCGCAGGTAAGATCGCGGGTTTTGGGAGGTGGAAGATTGCGTTTTTTGTGGGGGAACGCCCCTCCCGCTACACGCTATCCCTTAATAGCGGCTTTAGGAGGTTTGGCGGAAGATCAGGCCCGAGATGTGAAAAGTGAACCAATTGAAAGAGGGAAATATTTCAATTTTTAGGTATTTTTAAGTGTGTAATGAAGACAATAGGCTTTTAATGTCCATTTTGATAAGTCTTTTTTTTAAGTATGATGTGTGAGTGGAGTCTCTGCCTGGCTCATTTTTAATTTCTTAACTAGATAAAAAAGAAAACACAAAGTCTTGAGGCACTTAACGAATGCTTAACGAATGCTGATGAGTGGCTTTGCCATTCTGAAATAGACAGAATCAGTCGTCACCTTCTCATTTGTCACTGCTGCTGCTCTGTGACCAGCATCGACTTATCATTGAACAGATCAGTAGCTTGCTTTGGCAGGGATACAGCTTCCAATTACAAGTGTATGCAGCCTCTGCCGACTTCCCAGTTGTCTGAATCTCCTCTCTTTTGCTGTGCCATGTACTCACGTGTTCTCAGCTGGTGATGCATTCATAAGCTCTCATCCAGCCAGTGTGACCAATCTATCACCAGCTATCAGGTCAAATTGTACTCCTTTTTTGTTTCTTGTTTTTTTGTCAAGCTTGATTATGATCAATTGAGGAAAAATAACTCGGCTTCAACCTTCTCCTGTCTTTGTGAGTTCAGAAGTCTCCACAGCGGGTGTGATATGAATTTAGTCTGTTCTTTAATACAATCAATGCTTCCTGCAGAAAATATTAAGTTTAATACGCGTGGTAATATTTGAACTATATACACACTTTATTTAAGTAGTTTCGTTTAGTGGATGAATTGAATTGCTGTTTTGTCTTCTGGATGTCAGGACAGTTCATTCCAAACTTTATTTCTAATTTTTCTGCATTTAATGTAGTTGAGATGCCCTGAAATATTATTCATTATTTATAACATCATGAAGATGAACTTCAAGACATCAAGTAAAACTATATGCAATATTTCACTTATCTGATCTTGGCGTTTGCTCTCCTGCTGTGTCTGTGATAATCCATCCCTAAAAGAATTTTCACCCTCTGTCAAAGTTGTCTTTTGTGTGCCAACACTGTCTGGATATGCATTTTTTCCTCTCAATATTGTCCATCTTCTTTGTAATCAAACCCATCACAGCTAGTGGAAATCTTTATGTATAGATTTCACTCACGTCAGATTTTTCTTTTATATTTCCCTTTGTTCTTACCACAAAGGGACCATTTGTGATAAATGTGTCGTGACAGATGTGGCAGTTGTTATGCAGTAGTATAAAAATGGAAATTAATGTATCCCAGGTCTTAAAGTTGGAGAAAACTGCATTTTTCCTTATGTGATAATTGGTAAATAATTAGCAGAAAGAACTCAAATGAGAGAGTTTTTATACCAGTTAATGAATTTAAGGTGATCAGAGCGATGTTTGGATTAAAAGGTCACTACCATTTCTGTTGAAAGTTGATAAGATTTTAATGTATGTTGATGCCTTTATTTGGTTTTCAATTTGCACATTTTTGGTCTTGTTCCTTGCACACAGATTTCTCCAGATTCTCATAATCTTTTGCTTTCCTTTTGTTTTTGATTTGGACTTTATTATGTTTCTAAATGTTGTATCAACATAGTGTTTAATTTGAGCAGTAGAAACTGAATTGACAGCATTGACAGTTTAGGGGAAAAATGATTAATTGTTCAAGAGGGGAAGTCAAAAAGATTCAGATAATAAAGAGAAAAAACTATTAAACCTCAGACACAGATTGAATTGGCCTTAATCTGAGGAAACAAGACAATGTGACACTCCTATTTTGATCAGCTGAAATTATTATTTTTTTTCCCCCCACAAGTTTACCTTTGACAGCTGTTCATGAAAGGTAAATTCATCACACCATATTACATGATTTTTTTTTATTTTAAAAAACAAACAAACTTACTTTGAAGATGCTCTTAATGTCCAATCATGAAGGATTGCCATAGAAACCAGACAGTGTCACCTAAACAAAGCTGATTTTTATGTTGATGACAGGAATTACCAGTCACTGGCTATTTTCAAGAATTCAAAATTTTACACTAAACAGTCAACAGCTAGCCATGTACATACATAAAGCTGTAGTTTGAATCATCATTCTAGATGAAGTGATTTTAATTAGTAGAGCTAATTTCAAACGGAGTACATATAAAGCTTGAAAACAAGGAGAAAAACTTGAACATTCGTTGAACTTGAACATTCCTTCAGTGTTGCAAACAATCGAGAGATTTGTTTCTATTAAATTAGTCTTCTGATTAGTGGATTTTTTTTTTTTTAGTTGAAGATGGTCCACTAGCCTTGTTTTCTTTCCTCTGTAAAGTGAACAAACTAATTTGGCGATCAGCTAAATAAATCTGTATAAAATATATTTTTTCCCTGGTGCAGTAAACCTCCTTGACACAAGTGTGCAGAGGTTTATGGCTGTATAACGGTTATACATTTCAAATATGATTTACTGTTGACCAGACTACAGACAGGGTGTTATTTTTCAGAGAGAACAGGTCTTTTTATTTGTCAAGAAATGAAGGGATACACAAGGGAACTACCCAAGAGTTTTGGCAGTCACAAAGTATAATTTGATGTTAGAGGAAATGGTTTCCTTTATTAATTTCATGCATTGACATTTGATTGTTGTGCCTTGTGTGTCAAAACTATTTGGCTTGTTTTCTGTCCACTGAATGTTGCCAATGTGTTGCTGTTGCAGGCACATTTCAACAGTCTTAATATATACTTTTGTTTGGTGAGAGCAGAGAGCGACCTTCATTCCCCAAGTGTGTTAAAAGAGAATTGGCTGACCAGACTCTCATACAGATTGTGACCTTTCTCAAACATCCTGATCCCTCAAGAACACATCAATGAAAAGGTGAATCACCTGCCATTCTGCAGAAAACTAAGGAATGCTTTAAAACCATTGCACATCACCACTTTAAGCCCCATAAACTTCACAAAACTTCAAACAAGGCATGAAAGCATTGTGATTAACCCAACGTCTAAGTTTTTTAAAAGGACTATACCACAATTACAACCATAGGCCCGTTTATGTGATTAATACAGGTGTTTCACAAATCATGTAACTCAGTGTTGGAATTATACTGTGTTAAGTTGGAAATGGTCTTTATCAGTTCAGAGGTGATACGTTTTGGTATGCTATGTATATATTATTTCATGTTTTGACTGCTAACATAGAAACTGAGTCCAAATAATCAATAATTTGTAACTATTTGCTAGGTTTATTTTCTGAAAATTATTGTTTTTAGCTGTGGTAGGTTCATGTGGTACATTTGACTTTTTAATATTTGATATTTTCTCCACACAGTGCATGCGGAGCACTTTATAATAAAATTGCAACGGTTTCACTTGGAATTGTTTTTCCATCAAAATATAGACAGTTGCTCTTTCAGTTGTTTATATGCCAGGTCATTCATCAATCATGTTGACTGGCAGGATCTTGATGAAACCAGGGGGATGAATGGAACTGGCCATGTAAAATCAGCCTTTACAAGATGATATTTCATCTTTGTGATATGTTGGCCATCACGCTTCTATTAGGACTAGGTTTGGGGAGAAATAAACCCCCTATCTCACATGGATGAGGATGCTAACACACTGTTTAGCAGAATTTTTAGTTGCTTAGTGTGTTAATGATTTGCATTACCTACTACTTGACTGTTGACTAGAATCAGCAAACATATGTTCAGTGGAGGTTTTCACTGTCACTTAGAAAAACCCAAAACTTGAGGCAAAATAAGCCATGGAAGAACACATTCTAACACTAAAGCATGACACTGCTGAACATGTCCCCTTTAGCAATGCTAACAAAGGCAAACTGACTTGCACCAATTTTGGAGTCGGCATATTGCTGGTCGCTTCAGATTATATAACTTGCCGTTTTATAAATCGGGAGTCTTGAAGCCATTTTAACATCAGGTTGCAACGGATGGGGAAAAAAGTATCATTTTTCAAGGGGGAGGGAAGGCAGTATTATGGTAGGGGAAACACTGGATGTTATGTGTGGTAAGAGTATCAGCATGAATGAAACGGTGTACAAGATGGTGGTGACACACGCAATGTTGTATGGTTTAGAGAGTTGGAGGTAGCAGAGGTTAAAATGTGCTCTTTGGGAGTGATGAGGATGGATAAGATCAGGAATGAGTACATCAGAAAAACAGTGCATGTTTCACATTTTGGATAAAAAGTCAGAGGCCAGACAGAGATGCTTTGGACATGTACAGAGGAGGGACAGTAAATATATCGGCAGGATGATAAGGTTGGAACTAACCAAAAGGAAAATAAGTCTTGAAGTCCATTTTTCTGTTGACATTACTCACCTGATCATTGACTGACATTACACGATCTGACAGAGATGGCCGGCCAAGCTTTAAAACCGCCTCGTCAACAAAATGTGTGGGAAATGGGGAGGAAATGTGCAGTTGCTTACTTGTAAGTGGTCTGAGGGAGGAAACAAGCTGAGCAACTGGTTTGTGCTATGATTTATTCAGAACACAAATGAAAAACACAAGACAAGAAATATGGGTGAAAGAATGGATTAGCACATGTGGGTAGCAGAGATTGGCTGTGAAACAGAGAAAAGAGAGTTGAGTTAATTTTTTTTTTTTTTTTAATTCTGTCTGCTATTTTGTGGTATCTGGTCTTTGTGTCTCCCCCTAGCTTCACGGATTTGCCATTTGGAATTCCCTTTCTCACCGTAACTCACCTGATATCTTACTCCTTTATTAGTTTTAGGTCAAATAGGGGTTCCCCAACAGCTCCACATACTTGGGTTGTTAAGTATCCTTTGGCCATTTCCAATGGGTCAAAGCAGAATCTGTTAGTGCCTTTAATTTGCCACATCAACAGGCTTTGCCACTGGTAAGCTATCAACTCTTTTATAGCCTAAAGCCGAAGTCCCACAAAACATGGAAAGTGCTGTAGAGTCATGGCCAAAAGTTTTGAGAATGACAAAAATATTACATTTTCACAAAGTCTGGTGCTTCAGAGTTTTTATATGTTTTTGTCAGGTGTTTCTATGTTATAATGAAATACAATTAGAAGCAATTCAACAGTTTCATAAGCTTTTAGTGAGAAGTACACATAATTCATGCAATAAGTCAATATTTGCAATGCTGACCCTTCTTTTTTAAGACCTCTGTAATTGCGATGGTTTGGAGAAGTTGCTCTTGGGCTCCAGGGCGCCCAAGAAAGTCAAGCAAGCGCCAGGACCGTCTCCTGAAGGTGTTTCAGCTGTGGGATCGGGTCGCCACCAGTGCAGAACTTGCTCAGGAATGGCAGCAGGCAGGTGTGAGGGCATCTGCACGCACAGTGTGGCGAAGACTTTTGGAGGAAGGCCTGGTGTCAAGGAGGGCAGCAAAGAACTTCTCTCCAGTAAAAACATCAGGGACAGACTGGTATTCTGCAGAAGGTACAGGGACTGGACTGCTGAGGACTGGGGTAAAGTCATTGTCTCTGATGAATCCCCTTTTCGACTGTTTGGGGCAGAAGGCTTGTTTGGAGAAGATGAGGTGAGTGCTTCCATCAGTCCTGTCTCATGCCAATCTCATGCTTTACGGTTAAGAGAGTGGGATCTCTCACAATCTTGCCTAAAAGCAGAGCCATGAATAAAGACTGGTACCAGAATGTCCTCCGAGAGCAACTTCTCCCAACCATTCAAGGGCAGTTTGGAGCACCTTGCCATGAAGCAAAAGTCATAATGAAATGGCTCAGGGAACAAAACAGTAAGATTTTGGGCCCTTGGCCAGGAAACTCCCCCGGATCTTAATCTCATTGAGAACTTGTGGTCAATCCTCAAGAGGCGGATGGACAATCAAAAACCCACAAATTCTGACAAACTCCAAGCATTGAATATGCGAGAATGGACTGCCATCAGTCAGGATTTGGTCCAGAAGTTGATTAACAGCATGCCACGGAGAATTGCAGAGGTCTTGAAAAAGAAGGGTCAGCACTGCAAATATTGACTTGTTGCATGAATTATGTGTAATTCTCAATGAAAGCTTATGAAACTGATGAAATGCTTCTAATTGTATTTCATTATAACATAGAAACACCTGACAAAAATGTCTAAAAACTCTGAAGCAGCAGACTTTGTGAAAATGTAATATTTGTGTCATTGTCAAAACTTTTGGTGACTGTAGTTTGGTTTTTCATCAATTTAGTCAGTCCTCAACATGAACTAAAGTCCCTCAGTGATTCAGAGCAGAGTGCAGGGAGCCCCAGCCACTCGGCTGCATTCATGACAGACAATGAGTTTACCCCAAAGGTTTCAAGAATATGTGACGGTTGTACAGGAGTCTGCCAATTTCAAGACATATTTTGATATATCTTGTTCTTTCTAGGATAATACATTTAAAAAGGATGAGTGTTGTCAAATAAATATATTGTTTTATACATATTTACTGCTGCTGTCATTAAAAGAAAGTGTTTGTAGGTGGTCCCTCCACCCACGCTCACCTCTAACTGCCCCCTCCCATCCATTCCCCCCCCCCCCCCCCCCCCCAAGGCTGTAAACCTAGGGAAACAGTTTGTTGTAGTGTTAAAACCTCTGTCCAGTAAACTGGAACATGTTTGAATCACAGAGAAGTAACCTGACTCATGTTCGTTATTGTCGCTGTTTATAAATACCTGAAATTTTTTAATAATTTTCCATGATGTCAGTGATAGTTGCTGCAAAGTAAGTTGCAATGAAAAAAGTCTCTTGGTAGGCAAGGACAGGCAAAAAATATTCAAATCACGTAAATCCACTTTCTTTTAATTGTGAAAGTGTGATGTAATCTGACTTCTGCCTTAATAAGCTCCTCACAACTCCATATTGTTTTTGCTTTTGACTTCACACACTGTGCCAAGCTTGCAGCTCAAAAAAAAAATTGTGAATAAAGAAATGTAAGCAGAGAAAGCAGTCAACACTTCACACTCGTACTGGGTCAGAAGATAGGATTGAAGGAAAAAACATTTGGTGTCTAAACAAATGTAGATTTGTCAAAAACCTTATTTTATAATCAGAAAATAAATGACACTTTAATCCCAACTAATTTTCTATCCATTGATTGAGTGATAAAATTGAAAACATGAAATCATTTTTTATAAACCTGACCCAAGGAATTCCCAATGCCACGTTAAACAAATGAACCCAAAGCTAGACCAGAAGAAGTGGGTATGTCAATGACATGTTCAGTAAAGTTTAAAATGATCACTATCTGTATAATTGCTCTGCTAACTAAAATGTCAATCCTCTTTTTAATTCCAACAGACAAAATCTGGAATTGCTTTGCTGTACAACGAGAAGACCAACAATACCTATGATGTCTACCTGAAACTGAACAAAGAAGTATTAACCATACAGAAGTTGGATGTGGTTTGCACAAATGGAAAAGAATCCCAAGTAAATGTAAGTGCACATGAGGACTTGATTATTGCAGTGTAATTCATGCCGCATAACTCGAATACTGTTTCAATGTTCACTATATCCCTTTGCCAATAAGAAACTCCCACTTTCTAAAGCACAGAACTGTTATACTGCGAAGACAAGCAACTGGCGGTCTGGGCTTAAGCATCAAAGTAAGCAGATAAGATTTTATTATGCAGAGACTACAGTGGAAATAAATGCTTTGGGTAGCAGAGATGGATGGCTGTTTGTTAGAGAAAGACATTTTGGAAACAAGCTTCACCACCAAATCTTAACAATATTCATCCTTATCTTTCTTTCTGGATTTTCAGGGAGGTGCGGAGCACAATGTGCCAGTGGTTATTTCAAAGATTTTTAAAGATCAAGTAGGTAAGAAAGAATCATATAGCTTTTTATAGATTTACATCAATAACTTTTGGTCCAAATTTTAAAGATGGAAAAGGTAAAAACTAATGTATTTTTCACAGTGCAAGTCAGTAGCAGCTTCCATTAGTCTTTCCTTGTCATGCTTTTCAAACGTCATGCCCCATTTTGTAGAACAGATTAATCTGTAGTCAGCAAACCCTTACTTTGAACAACCTTAATGGCATCACCAGAGCTGAAGAGAAGTTAAGGGTGCTTTTATGTCCTGGTTTGCTTGTTATGATCAAATCATTTGATGAGTTTAGAAAGTTGTATTTCTTTTTTCTCCTTTTGGTGCAGTTTCTTTTCATACAGTCAAAAATCCAAGTGTACCTAAATGCACAAGAACTTCCTCACTCATTGGTCAAATATGTCTATTGTAGGTAGAAAAAATAAAAACAGGTCAAAGAGATTGATGCACCTTCTACCACACTCGTAGCTTTCACCAGTGTGGATTGTGAAATAAATTGACTTTTAGGAATATTGCCCATTATTAATGAACTACCAAATATATTTGAGTGGTTGTTAAAGCAAGAAGATTTCTACCGTGCAACTGACCTTGCATGCTCCGTGTCATAGTATGTAGTATGCCACCATAATGGCACATTGCACCAACATAATCACATTTTACGCAGCACATACTGCACACTCTGTATGTGCAATGCATAGTGTGCAGCTAAATTAAAAAAACAAAACAAAAATAAAGACGACCTTGCATTCTACTAAGAACACATTCTTAAAGTTGCTTATGTGTAAACACCCAAACATCTCAGCCTCTTTGAAGGTAATTTAAAGGAAATGTATATATTGACAATATTGACAGACAGCATTGACAGTTTAGGGGAAAATTAGATAACAAAATTTTAGGCTGTCTTATGTGAAAGAGCAAGAAGACAGTCATGTTTAAATTAGCATAAAAAGTTGAACTTCTAGTTGGTGCACTCTGTCTTCCTGGAGCAAGTGTCTATATTTGGATAAAACAAGCAACAAAACAAAAAAGGTCTGCAAGACCTAATATGTATGTAAATATTAATTTAACTCTGGAACTTAGCTTATGAGCAATATTTATGCTTGTTAAGGAGTCAGAAATATCTTATTATTGTTGAAAGCACTTGAAAACTATGTGTGTGTTTATTTGCATATAGAGCGGGATCAGCTCTGATCATTAAAAACACATTTGGATCTGCTTTTTAATAGTGGGTGAACACATTCACTAAGCACTGGCCACTCGTGATTGGATTTCTCAGGACACATGCTAATGTTCCTTTAAATTCTGTTTTATTGGTTGAACTATTTAATGCAGTTGAAACATCCTAAGAGATAAAAAAAACTGCATTATTTCAAAACACAGAATGTTAATTAGAGTCCCCATGGCAATTTTTATTTTTTGTGTGTGTGATCATCGACACTATCCAGAGTGGAGAAAGCAATATAGTGATTCTAATGTCTCTAGAGACAAGAATGTTCTTTCACCATTTTTGTCAGAAACTGTAAGAACTAAAGACCTTTTGTAATTCAGTTGGAGCATCAGAAGTGAATAATATCCCTGTAATTGGTGTTTTTGTCCACATGTTTCTCAATATCTTTTTGTGTACAATGGATTCGTGTTTTCATATCCCAATGACATTAAGAGGTCCTTTTCACAGAACTTGACAAATCTTTTCACTACAGAACCTCTATTATTTCCTCCTGCGCTGCTTCAAATGAGTTTACATCCTGATTAGTTCTGAATTTCATGCTTTCCTGTTTCCTTTCTGGCCTATAGGATATTACCCGAGATTAGTCAGACAGAGCCACTGATTTCTATTTCTACCACGTTACCATGTAAAACTGAACAATTATTTTCGAATGTTTTCATTAACCTCTATAAATTTATGCCGGCAGCTGAGCAGACAGGAAAGCTGTTTGTTGGGGATGCGGTGCTGCAGGTTCTGTCTGAGTTATTCAGGTCACAGCCAGAAGTGTTAATTTGTACATTTGTAAATTTGCAATTTAATTAAACAATTTCTTTATAAATTCTTTAATTAAGGGAAACAAACATTAACATTCGAGTAATTTGACCCATTTATTGTGTCGGTGCTCAGTATTATGGGCAGATAAATTGATACTAATTACACATAAGTTCAGTTTAAACAAATATCTTTAAGTTTGTAGTATAATCTTGAAAATGTCAAATTAATATTACAACCCCAATGCCAAAACAAATTGGGACACTGTAAAATGTAGATAAAAATACAATGCAATGATTTGTAGATCTCAACTTGTGTTTAGTTAACAGAACATCGAAAACACATTTTACTATTTACAATGAAAATGATTAGCTCAGTTTGAATTTGATGGAAGAGAGACATCTTTAAAAAGGATAGGACAGAGTTACATTTACCACTGTTTAGCATCCTTTTTTCCTTTTAAAACAATTTACATGTACATCAGGGAACTTAGAAGACCAGTTGCTGGAGTTTTTGGAGAGGAGTGTTCTTGCATTCCTGTCCAAAATAGCATTTGCACTCCAACTGTGTTAGGTTGTTTTTGTTTGTATGTTTTTGTTTTTTTATGTGCCACATGTTTTCAGCTGGTGACAGATCTGTACTTCAGCAGACAAGTTCAGCACATGGACCTTCTGCTGTCAAGCCATGTTTAGTAATGGATGCAGAATGTGGTTTAGCGTTGTCTTGCTCTAAGAGTACAGACCGCTGAAACAGTGGACTGCCACTTTGGACCAGTCCATATTACATGACTTTCAGTCCAGAGAAGATGATGCCATTTCTGGACCATGTTTACTAGGGCCTAATCTCACGATACGATACATTTGGCTCACGATACGATATTATATCGATATTTTTCTTACAATACATTTACATCATTTTCTGAAAGATTTTAACGGGACAAAGTGATTTTGGTGACATCTTGTGAGTGTTCCAATTACTTTGAATTAACTGAACTGAAAGGTAGGTGACTGCAGACAGCGTCGCAGAGAGGAGAGAAAGGAGGCCTCTGATTGGTCAATTCTACATCCACGTCATCGAAGAAATGAGGAAGTACCCACATCTGTACGATTCTCGTTCTCCACACTACAAAGACAGCACATATTCTAGTAATTCATGGAGGAAGATAGCGATGAATGTGGGTCTGGATACGGCCGAGACAGTGAGGAAGTGGAAAAACGCAAGAGATACGTTTAGTAAGTTTAGCTAGTTCATGATTGTGGCGTTGAATAACATAGCGCAGACCCGCTTCAAAATTGAGCATAAATCAAAAGTAACTGCAGCATACCTGCGAGAAGATAACTGCGACACATTGCCGCGAGAGTAAACACAGCCCTTAAAGCCGGCGTTTTCCACCACTGAATATGGTCTCAAATCCTGATAAATAAAGTTTGGCTCGCTCTCAGCATTACCTTGTCCGGGTGGTGACGTTTCAGGTGGGCTCGCCTCGCAGGTTGGTGGTATTTCCAGAGTACTTCACGTTTGTGTGACACAGCTTGCAAAACCGCCGTACTTTTGTCTAAATCTTCCCTTTCCTTTTTCAACCCGAACTGCTCCCACACATCTACTTTTAAGCACGCAGGCGCAGCGTTTATACTCGCCGCCATCCTCCTGAGTGGCTGAGCTGTAGCTGGAAGAGTAAGAAGCTGCTTCTGGATACCCTGTTAGAAATGCTCTTCAGCGACACTAGCGGCTGGAGGACTAAATGGCTCTTCCTGCACTTTGCAGGAAGAGCACCCGTGCGAGACACGGGGGTTTTGAAGGGAGCTTAGAATATCGATACCCGCGGCTGAAAAATCGATACTCTCTGGGAAATAAAATGTCGATATATATCGCAGAATCGATTAAAATCGTCCACCCCTAATGTTTACATATGGCTTTTTTGTGGATATCACAGTGAATTGTGTTGTCAGATGGGGATTTCCATTAAAGAAGCATGGCTGTTTTAAATGCAGTGCTGACTGAAGGCCTGAACATCAGGGGCATCCAGTGATGATTTTCAGCTTCTCTTTGTGGATAGAGAGATTTCTACAGGTTCTTGGAAATGTTTAATATTGTGTTCTGTAGATTATGCAATATTGAAAGAAATCATAATTTTACACTGATGAGTATTCAGTAGAACCTGTTTCATTATTTGTGTCATTTCTAAGCCTGCCTCCAACATGGCTGGTAGACATTTAGCAGCCTCTGACTCTGTACCAGTGAATAAGTCTGTTATTTCTTTATCCAGTGTATATTCACTTCTCCTCTTTTCCACTATGTCTGTTATTTTCTTTAGGTCAATGGCATAAATGTAGAGCATTGCACTCACGAGGAAGTTGTGAGTATTTTTTAATTAAGTCTTTAACTATGCCACTACTCTCCTCCCTCCATCCATGACTTCTCCTCCAAGTCTGACACCAGATGCCATTGTTCATCAATACAGAAGTTCACCTCTGCATTTATCATCTTGGCAGGAGTATTTGTCTTTTGGTTGATGCTGTGACAAATTGAAAAGACTGAAAATGAGCTGATAAATATCGGAAACAGGCACCAAAATTGAGAATGCTAATATTTGAGCTCCTACAGCAACTCCAGCTGTTTTTTGTTTTTCTTATAGTTTGCTGAAGTTCTCTCCCCAATTTCATTCTTCTGCCTTTTGTTGTAAATCTCTTCTGCTTCCTCATGCTGCTCTTAACAGCTGTTCACTGCATTTGGTTACAAACCGTCAAAATATATCAAGAGCAGTTTTTCTTTAGAACACTATCCAGAGCTTTTAATGGCAGCTCGTCTCGCTGTCGGTTGCAGAAATGACCTTGAATGTTGCATTTCGTGGCTCATTTTTCATTTTCATTTTCTCCCATTTCATATGAAGATTAACCGATTTAACATTTCACTATGTTAAATATGAATGCCTCTTTTAAACGGGTTTTGTTCAGTTTTTGGGCTATATATCATTTAGATTAAAAAAAAATCTGATATTCATAGCTCTATAACTTTGTGGCGTCACTCTGTCACTCTGCTGCTGCCTGTCATGAGAAAAATAACAGCCTTCAAGTTATGTCCTTTTGATGATTCGAGTGGAACCACTCCTGTCAGGCTTTAAATTCTGATTAAATATTCTTCACTCGTCTCCTGCAACATTTTGTTTGCTCAGGCAGTGTACAGATTGGCATGAGTGTGGCTTGTCTCATTTATGAGATCACATTTTATCATTCTGCATCACTTATAATCTCTGTCTTGCTATCTACATCAATCTCTCACTTCTGCCAGGTTCACCTCTTGCGTACTGCAGGGGAGGAGGTCACCATCACTGTTCGGTACCTGCGAGAAGTTCCATCATTTCTAAAGCTGCCTCTAGGTAAGCATCCACCGAGTCACAAATTTAATTTCACTGGCATTCTCTGCAATAGAGACGTAAACTCCACTTATAGCAGACCCCCCCTCCCCCCAACTTTAAAGCTGTTCAGTAGATGAGCATTCATTTCAGAGTTACAAACTGTCACGCCCAGTGGCCGGAGGTGGGCAGTAATGCCAGAAACGCAGCTACCTTCAGCAGCTTGAAAAGATGAAAACAGAGACATTAAAATCATTGAAGTGGAGTTCATAAAAGATGAAGAAGACATGTGGGGGAAAAAATGATTGTGGGCAAAAAAATAAGAATGTGAAGCAGATGAAAGAGTTCACAGTTTTGTGGATTGTGGCAATTTTTTGTATTAAGTGGGACTACATTGTCCTTTTTATATTAAGAAGACTGATAAAAAAGACTGCACAGCAGAAGGACGCAAAATGGGTTTTGAAATCACAAAAGCCAATAACAAAAATGATACTTGAAAAAAAATGTTTTGATGTTGTAGATGAACATTGCATTGAAGGCAAGCTTATATGCTTGCCTTCAATTTGTCAATTGCTTTCCATCTTATCCATCTTTGTGTTGATTTTCTAACCGATACTGGTTAGAAATTTAAGATAACATATTTATCCAGTAATTTTTTTTCTTTTTCTTTAGAAAAGAAAGGTATTTTTTACCTTGTAGAACAACACTGAAGACCATTAAATCTCTGCAATAACACCTGTGGATCTGTGGAGCAAATCAGAAAACTTAAAATTAAAAAACTTGAAATTAAAGTTTCAGTAGAAAATGTTGTTTATCCAGAAAACCTTCAGGTTATAAGAGGACTTAAAAAAAAACAAACAAACACAAAAACGAAGCAACCTTCAGATTTTTATGACTTTTGTTCTTTACCCTTTTAGTGCAAGCTAGACACATCTGGCCGTATAGGAAACTCCATTTCCCCTCTGCTTTTCCTGTGTTTTCTGCAGCACAGTCAACATGGTCTGTGCAGTTTTCTCCTCCACTGTTCCCTCCTTCCTTGCTGACCGCTTGTGATTGGTCATCTTCCCAAAGATTTCCAAGAGGTTACCAGGTCTTTTTATGGTTAGAAACTTGGTGTTTGAGGTTTAAATAAATAAACAGTTGTTTGGAAATGTAGAAATTTCAAATACAGCCTTAAGTGTTGGACCCAATCTAGAAGCAAAACTGGACACCATCAACCTTGCCAGGAAAGAAGATTACTTCAGAAATTCTCTTAATGGTAATTATAAGTATTAATTGTTATTAGCCTACCTGATTCCCTTTGGCAAACTGAATTTCCAGCAACTTCTTCTCTTACGAGGTATAATGTGGCAAATGCACCAAAATGGCAACCAATATAGAAAATATCTCCTGCTGTAGAGAAATGCCTAGAGGTAATGTAACAAATTTGCACATTTTCTGATGATAAGCTATAGAGAAGGCCTGCCTGTGCACCGCTGTTTATGGTAATGTAGCACTGCATAAAATGCCTTGGACAAATATATTTTTTCTTTTAAAGTAAACTTTAGATTGGGAAAAATTTTTGGTATTACTTAAACTGTACTGTAAAAATTATCATACATTAGCTTTTACCTACCATCCTTACAGAGTTAAAATTTATGTTGACAACATCATGGGACTGACGAAACAGACACCGAAACTACCTGATGCAGAGTTTGTTTGGAAATTGATGTAGAACATTGTAACAGCTTTATATGTATATTTCAAACTGGGCTTTGTTCTTGTTTAAAGAACATGAGGGAATTTTATCATTATTTGTATGAAAATGCATGATTTAAACTGATATAACAAAGTATATTTATCAATATAATCTGGGTCACACAAAATGATAGAATGACTGCTTTCATTCCTGAGTAGTTTCACAGAAGTTTTTTTTTCTAAATTGTCCCACTTAAGCTTTAATCACTCAAGATCACAAATCTTCCATCTATGCCCAACCTTTCAAAGTTAGCTGAGGAAGCAGAACAGTAACATCAACAGAACCTAAACAATGTATAGTGCACTTTACAATATTGACTTAGAAATAAAAAATAAAGTGATATAAGGCCATCTTAATGTCCACAGTGTATATCATATGTAATATAGTTGATCCTTCAGTCAAACAAAAATCAACAATGGATAAACAGTGAAAGAGTAATTGGTGTGATAATAAACTTCTTCTCTGACATGCAGATGTTAAAGGCGTCTTACAAACCACAGCTTTATTGGTGTGGTGGATACCTTGGTTGACATGTCAGGGCTGTCATCCTGTGTTTTGTGCCGGATGTGCCAGGAGTTTCCAGATTTAATTGATCACCATGTTGGAATTTAGTTATCTGTTGACTGGCAATGTCCTCTTTTTTTTAATGATCTGACATATCGTCCGTTGAGGTCCTCTGGGATGGGTATTCCTCATAGTTCTGCTGCAACTTTGCTTGCACCCTCTAGAACTCCACACAGTAGCCTCATCAAGCCATTGACATAGCCTGAAAAATATGTCTAGTTTCGTTTTTATTATACAGGTTTTTATTTTTGAATTCTACACTGTTTACTGTCATTTATTTTACAATGTCAAATCATATTGTTTATTAACCAGTAATAATAAGAAGTGTTATTATTGCATTATTACCCGGGAAAATAAAAGCCAATAAAATGGTGTTTAGTATCAACTGAATGTTGAACATATACCTTTGCTCGAAGCATGTTTTTACTTTGAAAAACACATTGGTCATTCCACATTGATCATTAGCGGATTGTCAGCAAATTCATTAACATTCACAGAGA
Source organism: Hirundichthys speculiger (assembly GCA_018398805.1). Classification (NCBI taxonomy): domain Eukaryota; kingdom Metazoa; phylum Chordata; class Actinopteri; order Beloniformes; family Exocoetidae; genus Hirundichthys; species Hirundichthys speculiger. The sequence goes on from JAGFBZ010000653.1 coordinate 897,969, forward strand.
CCCGGATGTTTGTAACTGGCATGTATTCATGTCAAACGTTTGGAGGATGGACAGAGAACCTGAGATGCATGAAACTATGTTACATTTTTAATGTGGCCTGTAAAAATCCAGTTGGCTGGAAATAAAACTGTATCCATGTTTGTTTTATTAGACTCAATTAGGGTTCAGAGCTCAGTTTCAAATATTAGTATGCTAACACTGTACTCATAAACCCTTTTGTTCAAATACTAACACCAAATAGACACAGTTAAGACACTGATCTATATGCAAGAACTGCCCAAAGACACTTTGAACTCTGGTCTCTAATATTTGTTGCAACAACTGCATATCATTTCACAGTACTGCTAAACAGTGTGCTGCTTTAATAATGCTTCTTGTTTTAATAGATGCCTTTGATCAAACCAAACAAATTTCATATTTGTGAACAGATTTCATCATTGCCTAAGTGCATGGGCAACTAAAGAGCAGAAATATTTTCTCATTTCAGTTTGTTTAAAGAAGCCAAGAGGTGGTAATGCAGTTATCTGTACAAACCACCAAAAATGATGGAGATAAACAGTTCAATCTTTTAAGGGATTCACAGCCCTTTACCAAGAGCAGAAGAAGATTGTGGATCCAGGTCAATAAAGCAGACGGGGATCCTGTAAGTCTCCAAAGGCACTGAGTATCTGCAGTTCCATTTCCCTTCTCAAAATAAATCTCTAATCTTGTGTCACAGGACTTAGCTCTTGTAATTATACAGATAGCATAATTATATTCATCTGAGGCTTCGTATGTATATGGATTATCCTTTGTAACAGCATGGGCTTTTCACTGACATTTGTATATCAGATCATGCAGTTATTCATGAGGATGTCTAACCTTTTGTTGTTGTGAAATGTCGGGATCTGATAATTCCTCTGTACATTTGAAAGCAAAATTTTCATATTGCATTACCAGAGAGGGCCAAAGCACCAGGCAGTCTGAGATTCACTTGCCTCTCTTGAACCCCAGTTCACTGTGCATTCACAGGAGTATCATTTTATTTAACTTATGGACCACCATTTACATGGTGGTCATGTTAGTAATGCACACATCCTCACTCATATTACACAACTTGTGTGAATATAGCAGATGATCACTTAAGTTGATTCATGTTAACAAACAACCCTAAAGCATTGAATTGAATTGAAAATACTTTAATAATCCCCGAGGGGAAATTGGCTCGTTGCAGCAGATACAAAAATATACATAAATAGACAGGACATTAAATAGGCAATAAATAGACAAGTGTGCAGAAACAGAACAATAAATGGACTAAAAAAGTGTGCAAAACAAGACACTAAATAAAAAGTAAGTAGACAAAAACAGTGTGCAAAACAGACAAAAACAGTGTGCAAAACCAGTAATAATAAAACTGTAATAATAAAACTGTAATAAGTGATAATGCAGCATTAACAAAAGGCAGTGGCAGAAGTAATCAGCAGTGATTATTCCCTGACAACCAGGAGTTATAGGTTTTAATTGCACTAGGAAGGAACGACCTCCTGTATCGTTCCTTTGAGCAGCGGGGTTGAAGGAGTCTGCCGCTGAAGCTGCTCTTCAACTTGTTCAGGATTTTGTGGAGGGGACGAGAGAGGTTGTCAAGGATAGCCAGCAGTTTTGCTAGCATCCTCTCTTTCACCACCTCTTCCAGTGGGACCAGTTTAGAGCCAACAGCAGACTCAGCTTTTTAGATGACGATGATGATTTTTATTCAGTCTGTTGGCGTCCTTAGCCCTGATGCCTGCCCCCCAAGACACCACAGCAAAGAAGAGGACGTTCGCCACAACAGACCGATAAAACATCTGCAGCATTTTGTTGCACACATTGAAGGACCTGAGCCTCCTCAGGAAGTAGAGTCGGCTCTGGACCTTCTTGTAGGCAACCTCAGTGTTGGCAGACCAGTCCAGTTTGTTGTCTAGTGTCACACCAAGGTACTTGTATGTGTCCACCAGCTCAACATCCCTCCCACTGATGCTGACAGGGGAAGGTGGGGGCTTGTTCCTCCTGAAGTCCACCACCATCTCCCTCGTCTTAGTCACGTTCAGCTGCAGGTGGTTTTCCCCACACCAATCCACAAAGTGGCTGATCAGGTCCCTGTACTCAGCCTCCCTCCCTCCCTCCACACACCCCACAATGGCCGTGTCATCAGAGAATTTCTGCAGATGACACGACTCAGTGCGGTACTGAAAGTCAGATGTGTATGTGGTGAAGAGGAAGGGCGACAGCACAGTTCCCTGGGGGGCGCCGATGTCACTGATCAGACGACCAGACACACAGTTCTGTAATCTCACAAACTGGGGGAAGGGGAAGTATAGGAGTCGGGGTGGGGGGGAGGGAAGTCTAGGTGTTAGTAGGGGGGAGAGATAGAATTTGTTACCGGGGGGGTGTGGGTGGGGGTGGGGGGGGGTGGGGGTGGGGGTGGAGTGGGACAGGAGATGGTGGGCTGAGGGGGGGGGTTACAGTTCGATGGAGGAGACGAAGAGGTGCGAGCAGGAGAGGGGGAGGGGTTGAACCTATTGAAGTAAATGTTCAGTTCGTTTGCACGTTGCTCGTCCCCCTCCACCGCACCCCCACCCCTCCTCTGGAAGCCGGTGATCTGTCTCATGCCGTTCCACAATTCCCTAGTGTTGTTATCTCCCAGTTTGGTCTCCAGTTTCCTCCTGTACCTGTCCTTGCTCTCTTTGGAGCTGCGCTTGAATCTGCGTCCAAGCATGTCCATCCAACCTCTCTCAAAACACACTACAATTTACTTGGCCTGGAATCAGTAATCATCCATCCATCCATCCATCCATCCATATTCGGGTCGGAGGGGCAGCAGCCTAGATAAAGAAGCCCAGACCTCCCTTTCCCCGGCCTCCTCCTCCAGCTCCTTCGGGGGGACACCGAAGTGTTTCCAGGCCAGCTGAAAGATATAATCTCTCCAACAGGTCGTGGATCTGTCCCAGGGCCTCCTCCTGGTTGGACATGCCCGGAATACCTCTTGAGGGAGGTGACCAGTTGGCATCCTTACCAGATGGACTAACCACATCAACTGGCTCCTCTTGATTTAGAGGAACAGCGGCTCTACACCAAGTCCGTCCTGGATGACAGAACTTCTCAACCTCTCTCTCTCTCAGGAAGTGTCCGGTCACCCCGGAGAGAAAACTCATTTCAGCCGCTTGTATCCGTGATCTCAGGGACACAGTGGGATACCTTCTCCAAGTCAACAAAATGCATGTGGACAGGATGGGCAAACTCCCATGCTTCCTCAAGGACCTGAACAAGGGTATGGAGCTGGTCCACTCTTCCAAAACCAGGATGGAACCGGCATTGTTCCTCCTGGATCTGAGTTTTGACAATCAACCAACCTCTTTTCCAGCACCCCTGCATAGACCTTACCAGGAAGGTTGAGGAGTGTGATTTCCCTGTAATTGGAAAACACCCTCTGGTCCCTTTCTTAAAAAGAAAACCATCGTGCACTGATGGAGGTCTGCTGCATGACACTGGCCCAACACTCCAGCACAGACTGGTCCAGCCAGTAGTTGTGGTCACTGGTTGGTGCTGAAGAGGCATTGGAAGCCAACATCACAGCTTACTGTCCTGGTTCCAGGCGGCTGGTCTGCTTTAACCTTGGGAAGGATACTGGAGACAAACACTTTCACAAGACTATCACAACTCAAACCACCACACATTCATCTATATGCACCACACCACACAACTCACACATAATACACTACACATATTACACACACCACACCATCACAGTCTGCTTTGTCTTCTTGTTTAGTGTCTTCATCTGTTCTTTTGTACTCCACTGTCGGTGTTTTAAGTCCTCCCTGACAGAACCAAGGTTTTAGGAGTTAATAAAGCACTAACTCACTATCACTCACACTTGTGCATTTATTAAAAAAAAAAAAAATACTGCCAGAGAGGACTGGTGAAGGGCATGTCCACTTTTCTCATTAACACAAAACAAACAAAAAAAAAAAGTTCTGCTACAAGATTGAATTGCATACATACATTAGTTGGTTATGGCAAATGAAAGCACTGACCATGAATGTAAGTCCAGACAAAAAAAAAAGAAAACCATTACCCCAGTCTGCCAATCCAGAGGTACTGTCCCTAATGTCCATGAGATGTTGCAGAGATGTGTCAACTAAGACAGCCCAACAACATCCCAAAGCCTTGAGGAACTCATAGCAGATCACATCCACCTCTGAAACCCTGCCGCAATGTAGCGTCTTTACTACCTGTTCTTTAAATATTACTAATACTGCATATTAGTTCAACAATAATTGATTGAGGTTCTAGTGAGGCACATAAACAAGGCACTGGGCAACGGTGAGGGTGCAGAGTGGATTTAATCTCCATGGTACAAGCAGAGATGATCAAGTACTCATACAGATGTACAAGACAGCCGATGTCAGCACAAGACAATGAGCAGAGGAAATGCAGTTATTCTTGAACACTGTATCAATACTTTGAACCTTAAGCTGATTTCTTCTGACAACTACGTGTCCCAAAAATAATTCGATGATGCCTGAGCAGTATCCCACATTGGATTAGATATTCCACATTAGATATTAACATTACTTGATAAACAGGCTATGGTGACCTGACCATATTTTTAATATAATGCTCCCTGCTTTTTGTTGTACATATGACAAGCTTATCTAGATCACAGCAGTAGAGCATGCGGTTCCCCACCCAAATGGGCACAGACCACAACTGAAAACTACAAAGTGGATAATGGAGTTCTACTAGTGTGACCCCTCCAGCAGCCAAACACCCATCCCCACTATGTGCACGATTGGTTGGATGAGATTGGAATTGGTTGAGTGATTAAATTTTGATTAATTTAATTTGGATTGCCAGATCCCCGAAAATAATAGGAACAGCAAAAGACCCCTTGGAGGCTTACTACTCTAGACTACAGCTAAAAAACCCATTGGGAAAAAAGGCCACAATTCCTATCTAACCAGATGATAGAATGACCAGTACTCAATCATCAGAAGCACCCACAGATGCATTCCCCAGTTGACTCTCGGGGCAGGATCAAAAAAGAATCAGGACTCTCATTATGCAAAAGAGGCATCACTGGTTTTAACACCCCATCTTCTTCAAAATGACACAGAACGCAAGCATCTACCCTATCTGCTACATAAGTATTTCAAAAGTTTTTGGTCAGTTGTTGATAGATTTTTATTCCGTTTGGCCTGAGCCAGAGTACCAGTTTTGATTCTGAACAGTTAAAGTCTGCAGTGGCATATGTAAATGACAGATCTGGAACTGATATTGATCAACTCATCTAAGTCTCAGCAGCACAGTTGACACATAACCATCAAATTTTAAGAAAGGAGAACTTTTGCTTTACATCTGGGGCTTCGGATGTCTAGTCATTTGCTAAAAACATACATATGCCTTTCTCAGACGCCACTAATGGTTGTCTCATTAATTCACTCAAAGCAAAATGGATAAATAAGTTCTATGTAAATAATTTCATTCAGACTCCACCAGCAAACAAAATGATTCTGATGTGCATTTTACCTAATTGAGAAGAGCACGCAGATGTAGAGAAATACTAATTAAAAATAGCTGTTCATGAATATTTAAAAATCCCAGTTAATGAACCATTATGTTCTCCAGCCTTCACATCTTGTGGGCAAGTTAATCACAAGAAGAGCACAGTTTTTTCATTGTTCAGCCTGGCAAATCGTTATTTTGCTGCCTTAAAGTGAGAAGTTTCAAATGGTTTTCTCTCTAAGGCATGCTTTGTTGTGGCACTAATGACGAGCTGTAGAAGCCAGGGACAGTTTCCCACACTTTACAGAGTGTGACCAGATCAGAAACCAGTTCCTCCAGTGCCAAACTAATATCATCAAAGAGCAACATCCATCTCCTAGATGCTGTCTGTGATCTACAGTACATGGCTTAAAGGCAAGGCAGCAGAATAAAGCCGATAATAAACCTTGACATTTAACACTGAACTTGGCCACACTGTTTATGTGCAGCTTCTGTCTTATTTTCTTTGTTTCTGAGGGAATAAAGTATTGATGGAGATGGCAAAAAATTATTTATTTATTTGGGTTTTTTTTTGCAGGAATTCTTTAGAGCCTTTTGTAAAGAACAGGATTCTTTCTCCTCTCCCTTCTTTTGGTCTCAGGTTCTCCGGGGCTGGATCACAGTCGAGCTTCCTCTCCACTGTTTGACAGCGGCTTGCATTTAAATGGAAATGGAAATAACACGGTAAGAAAGATCTTTGATAGTCCATGAATGTTGATTGGATTTAATTAAAATAAAATGATATGAATAGATCAAGTGTAACAAACTGAGGCACTCATTCAGTACAATTATTGACACCTTGTAAATAACGTGCTAGATTGAAAGTAATGGATTTGCTTCAGCTGCTGTCATTTTAAAGTAGCCCGGTGTTATAAATGTGTTTAATCAGCATTTAGTGTGACTTGTATTTTCCCAAATTCTTGTAGCCTATAGACATGATGAAAAAGTGACTAGTCAAAAAGATTTCTAAAAGATGTAATGTAGTATTTGTACTGGTGACATGCAAGTTTGTCAGGAGGCCATTCATGTTGACGAATCCTCCTTCTTGCTTCAAGCACAATGGCCAGTACAATACAGAAGCCAAGTCTTTATATTTCACATTTAAAAGAAACTTCACTTGACCAAAATGTTGTGTAATTACAAACATTTTAAACCACTGATATCACCTCTAAATATGAATGTAGTATGCAATAAAACATCATCATCATATAAGTGTGTAAATGATGTATGTTTGCACAATAAAAGTCAAAATACCCTGCTCATCTAGGACAAAAAGCTAGAGAAGAGAAATGGATTTTCAGCAGTGTTTTGAAATTATCAAGCGAAATAAACTTCTCAGCTCTGGTGCGGAAGGGTACACTGTTTCACAGATTAGGGTCCACCAGTCTCTGACCTTCCATCTAATAATAAGCAACAGTAATTGGTTTGGACCTTTAGTGTTCTGGCAAGGAACCGAGGATATAAAAGCTCAGATGAGTATGGTGGTTTTATGTCACTGAGACTCTTAAAATGAGATATTATATTTTAAACTGGATACTGGACACTGTGAACAAGTGGAGGCTAGTAGACATCTTTCTTGTATGAACGTTGATGGCTGCGTTTTTGTACAAGCTGCAAGCTACAAAGTGACAACCAGTTAAAACTAGCACATAAAGAATTATTCAAAAGAGAAGTAATGGAGGCATGAATTTCTCTCTTGAAGTCATATGGATGGGAGGTAGACCCTTCTGACACCCATTTACCTAATTTGAAGCTGTAGACAAAAATCACACCAAAGGTCCTTGCAAGAACATAGCAGTGGGTTCTAATAGGCTGTTAAAGAGTTGAGAACATGAATAGAAAAATGATTGTTGATATCAACTGGCAGTTTATTTTATAGTACTTATTATTATGTTAAGATCTTTTCCCTCAAAGATTCTGGCTATTCTTTGTTGGAAAGGAGAGTCTTGGTCCGCTAAGTACAACACAGATGTTTAATTGCATTATCGTGATCACGGCTACCTGGTAGAGGCAGTCTCTAACACGAGAAGAGGCCGAACAAATCAAAACAACAACAATTTATACAGAAATGTGTGTCAATAGGTGGGGAGGAGCCATGGTTTAGACTTGGCTCTCCCATTGGCCCGTCTGGTCCTCCGTTCGTTCGTCCAATACGTCATCGTCTTCTGATCCAATCCGCTGTCGGCATTTCCTGAAAAAGAAGACTACATATCCCACAACACCATTTTGTTTACCTGGCCAGGTCTTTGTCTCCAAACACGTGTTTCTAACCGGCTACAGCCGGGCTAATTTGCTAAACGTAAAGTGAAGACAAACATACACCAATATCAATCTAAGACACTGTGATATGGACATATGATTAATTAAACAAAACAATTATATGGTAAAAACAATGAGCAAGAATAAAACTGTGATATAAACTGAGATAATGTCATTTATGCTTCTAACATCACAATATTAATAATGCTATTGATAACATTATTAATACCTATATCTAACAAATGTGTAACTGTACAAAAATGAGAACCACTGACTGCACGAATTTTGCATCTAAAAAAATTAAGAAGATTCCAACCTAACAGGAAACAGCTGAAAAATTATGGAGAGAGAAATTGCTATTTCAAAAAGCTATGAACACAATGATCCGTACGTTTGAATGGTTTGGACTTAAAATTTCCATTTGTATACGCGCATCACCTGAAAACCACAGTCGTCTTAATTTGACATGTTTTGAAAATGTTTCATTTGGATGTGGAACTAGAATGACAACACACATGGTGACTAAACCTTTTATCAGGTTCAGCAACCTAAAACATTATTCGCACACAAGGAAAAGAAGACAGAGTTATGTTCTTATTACTTGTGAGGAGAGACGATGAGACGTGTCTTAGTTACACTCTCAAACCGCTCTGACACGCTCTGCCGCTCCTTCGCCTTTTATTCAGAAAAGAGAAACGCCAGTTACACAGAAAGAAGCTTTTAGTATCGGTGGACCTGATGCTACACCCTAAAACAGTTGTGTGAAACCCTTGTTTGCAGCAGATGTTTTCAACATCTGCCCTCCTGCTAAGGTTATCTATTGCACACTGTTCTCCCATCCTGTCAGTTTGTTCACCAGTTTGTCAGTTTGGTTTTACGTTATGCCTTATCGTTATCTTTGAACACTAGTTTCAGAAAACAGTTCGCAAAACACTCTGCCCAGTGAAACACACTTACACATTCCTCTCAAACAGTTTAAGCGAATATGAGATAACTTCTTTATACAATTTATTCCAACACTTTTCCACAGCAGAAAGAGAAACACATTTCGAAGGTGGTGGTTCTGTTCAGTTTCTACTGTCCCAGCACATACGTACAACCCCGAGACTTGTAAACATACCATACCATGTCTTGTGTCAGATAGAGTCCCCGCCCCATGAAAATGTATCCTGCGAAAAGGCAAATTGCTTATCAAATAATGAGGAACTCCAACATCTCTCCTGATATGGATGGTGGGATTTTTGTGAGGTCACTAGGAACTATCACAGAAATTGCAAATGTGTAAAAGAAAATAAATAAATAAATAAATACACCGTCTTCTACTATAAAGGTTTTGCACATACATTTTTTTTCCCCAAAAGTCTTAGATCTGGGTGGATACAACCTGAGATGAAGAGCAACACATGATATTTTACACCATATCATTATTAAACCAAAACTCTTAACATCTTTCATCCTTGGCATGGTGAATGGTACCAACAAGCGAACTTATAATACTTCTGCTTTTCTAGAGGTGGTCACACCAGGTGATGATCAGTAAATCAAATACATTTGATTAGCAATACCTGGCTGCTACTTACCCTTTTGGTGCTCAATAAAAAAATGACACATTGAAGTGTGTCATGTCGTTGATCATCTGAGGAGTAATTTACCCACTTTAAGGACCAGGTAGTAGTAGATAATTTATTTATTATGTCCTAATACTTAAAATATTGGAATTGAAAGAATCTGTACTTTCTCATGTGATGCTGTTCTACAAGAAAAATGCTTGCACCTGGGCAAATTAGCAGCCGAGGTATGGCTGCTGTATAACAAATGATTTAATTCAAGCTTGTGAAAGAAGGTGTCCAAATCCAGTCCTTGAGGGCCGCTGTTCTGCATGTCTTAGTTTCTCTGCTGCAGCGCACCTGCTTCAAAAAAATGGGTAGTTAACAGACTGGAGCAGACCTGGATGACAAGCTGATGATGACCCACTCACTCGAATCAGGTGTGTTGTGACAGGACATGCAGGGCAACAGCCCCCCCGAGGACTGGATTTGGACACCCCTTGGACATCCACCCATTCTGAAGGGGAGAAAATTATATTTGCTGATGATACTGACTTCCCATTTCAAGAATTATTGATAGTTAAGACATGATTAGAATTCAAATATTAGTTAGAATATTATGGGATATATTGTGAGCTGCTATTGTAGTTTCACATTTTGCAGTGTACCCTCTCCCACCTTTGAGATACACAAAAACAACCTAAAATTTCCAAGCCTGAAATGTATTGTCACAATAAGAATTTCATTACAATATTTGTTGCTGATTAAATTCAAGAAAACAAACACTTTGAAGAAGAATTGAAGAATTTAAGAATTTCTTTGAATTATATTTTATTATAGTTTTCTAGATCAAAATTCTAGCTGGTAACAATTAGTTAACGATAGCTGGCTCCATATTGGTTTTATTTTAGATTTATTGTGGTCTTATTTTGCTAGCTATAACAATAACCCATGAGGTTAACATTCAAAATGCAAAGCTCGGAAAAAATATTGCAAAGTTGGCCAAAAGCTTGAGAGTGTGAGTTCTACTTTTGTACTTTATGGCAGAACAAATAATTCCAGGGTGGAAGTCTAAGTCTGCAACTGTCAGAGCAGCTTTAAATCACAGTTGTCAGCTGAGATGATCTTATTTATTTATTTTAGGTACTGTATATATTAAGAAGACCAGGGAAAAAAGGCTGTTGTGCAAATACAAAAAAATTGCCTATGGGAAGTATATGTGCAGATAGTTTATGCCACTAATCTGCACTATAATGGTGGACTCACACAGCCGTGGCAACACCTGGGGGGCGGTGTGTTTGACATCTCTTCATCATACCAAAAACAACCAAATTTCTTCCACTCAAACAAGCTACATGCTTTGATTTAGTCCCGCCTCTTTATGATTTAATTGGCTAACACTTACTGTGTTGCTGCAACTTGATTAGCTGATGCATGCGTTGGAGAGGAAGAAGTTGAAAATCCCCCAACTCTTGATTAAGGCAACGTTATCGAAGCGACACACTTCAGTTTGGCAACGGATGATGTCACCCCCAGAAACAATTGAAATTTGTACATCTTCTATATGAGGTGAACTTTGTGCAGTTTAGGTTTTAACTTGTTATTTCTGTTCCTGAGTAATTGGTAAATGGTTTGTGTAAATGTATTGTGCTTGTTTGTCTTCATTAACAGTAGCATCAAATTGAAACCAGGAATTTTATAAAGTGAAATTCTCCTGCGGTATTATTGAATACACTCCCTTTGAAGGGCACCAGAAAAAAAAAAGTAAACCCTGTTCAGTTGCTGTAGTGTCTCAGTATTTATCCCTCCAGCTTGCTCAGTAGTGCTGACCACTACTAGCCAGAAGCAGAAGCAACGATATCAGCTGCAGGCTGAGCTGTTGCCTCTTTGTAGATGATGGCTCATACAAATCCACTTTGACATGTTATTAAATGGGAAGTAATCCATAATGTCCTCTAAACATGTATGGATGGCATTTGGCTGCCTGAAATGTGGTTTTAAAAAAATCACAGCAGACTCTTGCTGGAAACTCAGCAGAGGAAGGAAAACTAACTAAATCACTGTCACAATAGGTGAAAAGAGGTGACGTGATGGCTTCACTGTTATTTACTTACAATTTGATCCTTTTTTAAATATCTTACTCCATGGTTGGAGTAATAAATATTTAATCTGTCATTCATTTGATAGCTATAGCTGCATTATTGACAGCTGACATTTAAAAACCAGGCAGGGTTTTGATGATGGCAGTGGTTTTTGTTCAATTCAATTCAATTTTATTTGTATATAGCGTCTGTTACAATGACAATTGTCTCTAGGCGTGCTTTACAGAGACCCAGAGTATGACCCCCGAGCAAATATCATTAACTAAGATTATAATATTAAATCCAATCAATGATAATGGCAGGTAAAAAACTCCCACATAGGGAGAAAAAAAAACCTTTAAGCCAAAGAGAAGCAAGGAAAAACTCCACTTTAAGAGGAAGAAACCTTGAGCAGGACCTGGCTAATATGGGGGGGACCTTCCTGCCGAAGGCCAGCCAGGTAAAGAAAGAAAAGAGGGGAGACAGGACAGAGAGGATGGAGAACACAGAGAATATGGAGGACAGAGAGAGGAGAGCACACAAATGACTAAATACAATGACCATATAAACATAAACAGATGGAGGTAGCAGCACTGAGATGAGATGGCCAGAGGACCAGGTGGCCGATCACCACACCAGTCGGCACCCAAACACAAGTGGAGGAGAACCTCGGGATGACCAGAGGATGAAACTGCAAGTCAGCATGAAACCCAGGAAACTCTGGCCTGCAAATACACAGAAAGAAAAAGGGGGCAAAAACAGCACAACAAACCACAGGAAAGCAAAGAAAATGGAGCACAGTTACAGTTACATGGGTGCTCCCAAATAATTATGAATGAGCTGGAGGAGGTGGAAGGGAAGAAGAAAGGGGAGAAAAGCAGTGGAGACGCCACTCAGCAGATCATGTTGGTGTCCCCCTGCAGCGTAGGCCTATTTGCAGCCTTTGTTGGCTGCAAAGGACACAACAGCCAAAATCTCTGTTTTATCCAATCAGCTGACAAAGTTGGAGGTTTCTTGAACTTCCTCAGTCTTCCAGTGATGATGGTTGTCATTCATAGATGATGAGCAGGAGTTTTTTTTTCTTTTCTTCAGATGGAGAGCTGCTGTTTCAAAAGGAATGTTTCCATTTTACCCAGTGTTGAAATTAATTAATAATTAATTAATTAAATTAACAGTGCTACCTTTGTAAACACGTGATAAATCACCTGTACTCTTGCAGCTATAAAGGGAGGTTTCAAGTAGATATTTATTAAATAAGCATCTAGTATAAATATACATTTTAATTTTCTCCCTAAAGTCAATACTTCAGGTTTTTGATGAGGCTTCCTGAAATTGCATATTAATATGGTAATCTAAAATGAAAAAGTAGCCTTAGAGACTACATTTCTGGTTTGTCATTCTACATAAATTATTCAGAGAAGCAATGAAGGACAGCAGGTGGGCACTTAAACCTTTCACAGATAATCCAGAGTGTTTCCATTTAAATCCCTAACAGGCACTGGAGAAGGAAAAACATTCATGATGGTCTGCAATACTTTAAATTTCGATTATGTGCACAGTAGTTTACCTGGGGTAAACATTACAGCCTGACATATGCCTACCTGTGCAAAAACAAATGGCCTATGCTGTGATTCCATTTGACAGAACAATTCAGATAATTGTGGCAGGTTGTGGCTCAGAAATAACTTTTAAGTACTTAAGAAACAGGCCTCTGGGGAGTTTTTGGTAGTAATATAAGACGTTCTTCTGAATTTGCTCATAAGAACTATTATGTTCTATTATGTGAAGGCTCACTGGAAACTTAAATGGCTATTGTTTTGGGTTCTTTTCTAGTGTGGTTCAAGCCATAAATTAAACTTTAGAGATTATAGTCCCTTAGACATGGTATCTTTTATACAGTATTATGCAAGTATAGAGTAACCTTTTTTCCCAAAAAGGGAAAAAAAAAAATCGGACACAAATTATTTGCATCCTGTTAAGTAGCTTCTAATCATATGAAGTAGTTTGTATTGAAAAGGTTTGTCAAGCTCAAAGTTGCTCAGTAATTGGAATGGAAGCTGACAAATGAAGTAATTAGTGTGCTCATCTTCTAAAATAAAACCAATGAACTGGAGGTTCATCTCTAAAAATGCCTCTATAGTTTTTAATTGAGTGCTCAAAAGTGCTTTACATGATGCGTTAGCCTCTCAGTTTATTTTGGTTTGAAAGCCTGCTACTTTAATGGTTAAGTTAACTCTTATTGGCCCTCATAAATATTGTATGAAATCAATGGAAATCTCATCAGTGAACAAGTTAAGGACCACTGAAGAGCACAGTGTCAGTACAGACTAGCTGACCACCTCACCACCACAAGCTGGGACATTTTACACATCTATGTAAATAAAAAGACAGGATGTACTGACTTTTAATCCCATTAATGTTTAATTCACAATAGAAAAAATATGAAAACAGAATATATGTCAAATGTTCAATGAAAAATCTAATTTTGAATTTGTTGACAGCGTCACATCTCAGAGAAACTGTGGTCGATGACAACTGGATAGAAAATGAGCGCAGAGGCAGTCTCTCAGAAATATTGATGGGCAGAGGTTCAACAGTTGGCAGAAAACTCAGCAAATTGTTAAACAATTTCAGACTTATGTATAGTAAATAATATCAAAAGATACTGTGAACCTGGAAAAGTCTGTGCATGAGAGACAAAGCCAAAAATCAGTATTTGACGCCTGTAATCTTTGGGTGCTCAGGGGACACTACATTAAAAACAGGAATGAGTCTGGAATAGGTAAAAAAGAAATTACTGCACAAACTTAAGCACAGTTCACCACACCATCCACAGATGCAGGTTAAAGCTCTGTCATGCAGAAAAGCAGTCATATGTGAAGATGATCTAGAAGGACCCTCTTCTTTAGGCCAAAGCTCACAAAAGACTGAAGCACAGTTGAAAATTTGTTCTGTGTTCATACAAATCAAAATTTGAAATAATGTTTGAAAACCAAGAGTAAAACTATTGCTGCCTATGCTTAGTTCAAACGTCTGTCTCTGATGGCGTCGGGGTGCATTAGTGCCTGAATAGAATGGGCTGTTAGCATAAATAGGGGAGAGAGGGGTAATGTCAGACGGTCAAACGATCAGAATGTTTGCCGGACTAAAGACGGTGAAAATGGGATCGTTTTTATAAAAAGAGGTCAAGTGTCTCATTTTACCCCAGCTATGAGGTAAACTGAGACAAAGCCCAAATTTCAAGGGGGTAAAGCGGGCCAGCGTGGGGTAAAACAAGCCACCCTGGGGTAAAGTGATCTCCTTGTTTTTTTCCACCACTCTGGAGGTGACTGAACAAACACAAATAATGCAAATTATCATTCAAAAAATGTTTTATTCAATTTAAAGAATATAACCACTTCCACAGTAGGGGAAACTCAGATTATATCCACTCACGTCCTTGGGATTAGCTCTGATTTTTAGCCCTTCCTTTGCATTTTCTCATGAGTCTCTTCCGTGTCTTTTCAAAAGCTCTGAATCGGCTCACCCTTTTCTGCCCTCTTTTGCACTTCCACTGCAGCCTGCTACGTCTTTCTTCTAAAGCCCTTTCAGTGCCTGCTTCTCAGGAGTGTCGGTGAGGATAGCGATCTTCACGGCCTCCGTCTGGTTTGTTTTCTGGGGGTGAACTTTGGAAGTGCGATGATTTACTGTGGAGGGACATATCCAGGCCGGTTAGTTAAAGGTCCTGGATCCGTGTCAGCTGGAGCAGGGCGAATTTGTACTAGGAGGCTGCGTTATCTGCAGTGGGAGGAGGGTCATCTTCAGGCGGATCATCTGCAGGGTGCAGGCCTTCAATAACTTCTCCCAGAGGTGGAGCATCTGCGGTGGCAGGCTGTAGTTCAGGGTTTGGCCGGTCTGACAGGAATGGATGGTGCAAACGCTTCATCTGGAAAATGTCACGATTGTATGGGAAAATCCCAGTGGACCTAAACCCAGAAGTCACGTTTTGTGGTGTCACGGTTGTCATGAAGGCTTGACTCACAAGTCCTGCTACCTGGTAGATGGTGACTGTTTTGCCAGGAATCGATCGCATCCACCCATCGAGAGCTCGGCTGTATTGGGCTTTGAACGGAACGTACACGGCCACATCCAGAGGCTGCATGCGATGGGATGTGTGAGGTAGAAGAGTGAGCATAACGTTACCATTTTTAAATGTTTGACTTGTTCGGTGACCACTTGGATGATATTGCTGTTAAATTTGTGTTGGAAAGTCTGAAAAATCAATTAAAGACAGTGTGCTATTAACAGGACAATTTTTTACATGTCAGTGCCATCTGTCCTTAGAATTAATTCTTAAAACTGTTTGAGATTTTAAAGAGATGGATGACAAATCTTAAAATAAACACTGAATCACTTAGTGGTAACAAGCAGAGCTTATTAGCTAACAAGGGGACTGTCTTTGAGTCATTTTATTAATTTATTATTTATTTTTTCCACCTAGTATATATTGTGCTGCAGATAAAGGTTAGATCTGGTTCACCAATGCTCTTTTCTTATTTTACATTCCTGGCCTTCCTCCTTGTAGGCCAAATACTAAGCCCAAAGTGGTGGTTAAGGATGCTTTTACTATTAGTACCTTGATGCTTGATGACAATCATGAAAAAAGATGAAGCAAAAAGCACCCCAAGACATTTTGATAGTCATAAAATCATACAAGCAATTCCACTTAATTTTCTGATTTCAGAGGCCATTCCTCCAAAGCCAAAGCCCAAGCATTTACAGGAAATGTGATGCGAGTCCCTCCAATGTGTGAGAAAAGGCTTCTTTCCAGACTTGCCATTTTTCATTAACACTCAAAAAAATCAGATTGGGAGAAATGGTTGGGAGGGGAAGAGACAGCAATTTCTCCTCTGACAGCAAACCCAATAAACCCAAATGCAGTAGAGCCGCAAGGGGCATGGTGGGTTGAGGTGCATGACGCTCTCATTTTCTTGACAGAAAAGACATTGCTTTTTGAGTTTCATATTGTGCTCTATACTAGTACATTAAACGGCTTGCATGCTGAAAGGCCAGCCCAGCTCACTGGGGGATGTCAATGCTGAGAAAGTCAAAACAGAGGAGCAAGCTGAGTGAAAGATAGTTTTGCAGCAAAGAAAACTGTCCTTCCTACAATGCATCATGATGGAAAAAAAAGACATTAGTATGTCTTTTGAAAACTATAATGATAATTTTAATGTGCTGCTTGGTAATCAATATTTTCACTTATACATGGATGTTACAAGATAGAGGACTCAGACACAATGGTCAGGCGGAGTCAAAATCCACTTTGAGTGTTTTACCACAGAAGGAGGCCAGCTCCTTGGTAATCAGTCCAAACACACTAATCCAAAGCACTCGCTACACAGGAAGTCAGATTAAGACTACCAACCAGTTCAGGGAGAGGCTTAGCAGAAGGTGGAAACCATATTACATGCAGAGTCAAAATACAACAGAGAAGCACAAGGAGTAACCGCTGGAACTGTTGCATGGCTTAAACAATCTGGCACTGGGAGATGAGAGAGAGGAGCTTATAAAAGCTGAGCAGGAGTAATCAGTCACAGGTGTGGGTAATCGGTGTGGATGAACCAAACAAGCAGAGGCTGAACATGTAGCAGGTGGTAACTTTTTCCTTTAGAGGATAACAGACCAAAAGAAAATAAGACAGGATGTGGATGACATTTTGAAAATGAAAAGAGAGCATGTCAGGCAGTGGTCCAGGACATGTTAATGTCATGGCTAAACATAATTTATACACAGTCAAAATCCATCTGATAATTAAACCAATAGTTTTAAGTTCCACAATGCCCAGCAAGGTTATGCTAAATGCTTGAGTCCCTGATATTAATAATAGAGGTAAAATACAAAGTTGTTATCCAGGTAGAAATATCTGAGAAACTCAGAATATGTCTTAAATTTTTGTCCAAAACTAGTCTGAAAGATACCCCGCTCCCCTTATTATTGGCAAGTAAGGCAACAAGCTACAGACTTTTAGCAGAGGTCCCCAAGTTGGACCAGCAGGGGGTTACAATTATGTGAAATGTCAAGAACCCAGAAAAACGAGGAAGAGGGGCTTTCTGCTCACAAGGAAGATGTATCATACTCATGGACAGACTGATCCCTTGCAGTTGCAGAATTCAACTGCCCAAGCACAAAAACAGCAACCACATCCAATGGATTGTTTTAGTCTTGCTTCAGACCTTTTAACAGGAGCTTTGGCCAGACCCAGAAAGCCTTTGAACCCTCTCAACTTCACTCTCTCTGGTCTATAAGCTGATTCCTGTTCCCTAGAATCAAACTGGCTTTCTGAGTGGAGACTGAGTGCTTGACCAATTAATGATTTGTTACCGCTGTTGCTTATTCTTTAAAAGGTGCAGACTTCTGTTATCTGTCAATTAAAATCAAGCTGGACATCCATGTAATTGATCACACTTAAAATGACCTGTCATGACCTGCTCAATTTACTTGGTGATTTTCCATACTGTAAAAAGTCAGATTGATTTGAGCAAGAAAAACATAACTTCAGAAGTGTACTTGTCCAAAAAAGGGTGCCGGTGTTCTTCGTTGGTGGTCTGAAAGAACCAATTGAACATGGGGAGAAGTGCACTGAGTGCACAATGGCTGTCTCATGTGTTGTGTTTTTAACTCTTTGGCCATTTGATTCTGCATCCACAAGGGGTAAAGAGAATGATATACTTTGCACATAACGAATGCTGTTCGTTTTGGCAATGGAACCATTTGCAATTGCAAGGCACGGGGAGTTTATTTGTATAGCACATTTTGTGTACGAGACAATTCAAGGTGCTTTACATAAAAAAAATTAGACACATTACAGAAGCATTAAAGAGTACATTTAAACGGGGAGGAAATAATAAAATTAAATATTAAAAAGACAAAAATATTAAAATGCAAAATATTAAAAACCAAAAAGATGATCAACAGTTGTTTTTTATTTAAGGAATTAAAATTGTAGATAAAATGCAAGAAATAAAAGTTAATTGTTTTGATAAGAGGTGGCAAATGGAAAAGTTTTTAACTTTGATTTAAAACTGCTAGTGTCTGCAGACCTGCAGTTTTCTGGAAGTTTGTTCCACATGTGAGGAGCATAAAAACTACACGCTGCCTCTTCGTGTTTAGCTCTGATTCTGGGAACAGAAGGTAGATTTGACCCTGATAACCTGAGTGATCTGGTGGGTTCATAACAAACCAGAAGATCCTGAATGCATTTAGGCCCTAAACCATTCAGTGCTTTGTAAACTAACAGCAAGATTTTGAAGTCAATTCTTTTACAAACAGGAAGCCAGTGTAAAGATCTGAGCACTGGAGTTATATGATCCACTTTCCTGGTGTTAGTGAGGACTCAAGCAGCAGAGTAAACTAAGCAAAGTCCTCTATGTTTTTGAATAAGCATGAGGAAATAAATCCAATGATAAACCACGCTTTCAATAATGCATTAAATGGATTTAAATATCTTGGTATCACCATTACCCCAACTATTAAAGATATAGTATCCTGTAATTATGATTCCTGTGATTTCCTCTGTTACTGAATCCATGAATAGGTGGTCATCAATGTCAGTCTCTCTATTAGGACGTATAAATATGATCAAAATGAATATTCTACCAAAGTTTTTATATTTCTTTCAATCGGTCCCTTTATCTCCATCACCGCCATTTTTTTTTTTTCAAAAATGAATAAACTATTTACACACTTCTTTTGGAATAACAGAAGGGCAAGGTTAATTCTGCCACCTCTCATGTGAGAGAGGAGTTACAGTTACCCAATTTAAAATGTATTTCAGGGGTGCACAAATTAGGGCTGCAATGCACTGGATTTCACCTGAACCTTACTTACCATGGGTTTACATTGAAAATATTTGCACTGAAAAGCCTGCAACTTGATACTTATTTATACTCTACATCTGTCAAAAAAAAAAAAATTAACAATACTGATAAACCCTTTCTGAGGAACACAGTTAATGCCTGGCATAATGTACGGTCATTTCTTGGTGAATCTACTTTGTTTTCAGGCTTTTCACCAATATGGGTGTTTTTGTAAAGTTATGGATCTTTATAAGTAAGGCAAACTAGCTTTGTCTGAGGAGCTCAGATATGAATATGATATCCCTCAAACACACTTATTTAGATATTTACAACTAAGAAGTTTTGTTTATGCACAGTAGCGCTCCTACTCACAACCCCCTTGGTCCCTATTGGAAAAACTTGCATTGAAAGATTGTGCTGGCAAGAGTCAGATATCCCTACTCTACAAAATACTGGGGATAACTGATTTGCAAAAAGATATATTGGAAAGGACTGGAGAGAGGTGGCTCAAAAGTTCAACTTCTAACAATACCCATCTCAGACTGATTCAATATAAATGGATTATGAGAAACTTGTATAACTCCAGACAGACTGAATAAAACAAATCCAAATATTCCTGATATTTGTGTTAAATGCAAGGTTGAAAAAGGAACATTATTTCACTGTCTGTGGGACTGTTGTGAGATACAAAAGTTCTGGAAAGAAGTTATAAAATGCATTTTTCAGATTACCCGGAATCCAGTACCAGACTGCCCTGCACTTTGTATTCTTAATTTATATCCAAAAGACTGTATGCTCAACAGCAAAGAGAAGAGAATGACGGACTTATGTTTAGTACAGGCTAGATGTTTGATTTCTTTATGCTGGAAAGATGTTAAGAGACCTTGTGTTGGTCGCTGGCTGAAAGAACTATCCTCATGTGTGACCATGTGTTGTTGTTAGTTTAGTTTAGTTTTTTATTGTTTTTAGTTACCTTTGGGGAGGGGAGAGTGAAATATTTTATAGTTATGTAAGTCTTGTTAAATGTATTAAAATGTTATCTCCTTTCTGTAAACTGTTAAAACTCAATAAACACATGTTGATAAAATGAAACTGGGCAGAGGCCTAGCAACCTCGCTTATATAATAAAACACCTCCCATCCAATGCCAGATCTTTCCAGTAGTGAATTGTGGCTGTCATGGAGCAGCACCGATCTCAAAGAGCCAACACTTAGCTTACAGTGGAATTGCATTGACAACACCTTGGGTTACAGACACCGTACCTCTCAGCCTCTTTCCCCCACTTTGAGAAACTTGTATAAGACCCTCACCAGCAAGTATGATCCATTAGGGTACATCATACCATTAACTACACAGGTCAAAGTTCTGATTCAGGGCTTCTGAATGCAAGGAGTAGGCTGGGATGACGTATTCAAACCATTGCAATTGCAGGAGCAGTGGACTGCATGGGTGACGAGAGCTTAAGGACCTTCCTCAGGTGAAGTTCCCTAGACCGTACACGCCAGCCAGTGCTGATTTTCCTTCAACAACCCTGAGAAAACCATGTTTTCTGTGAATCTTCCAAGAGAGCTTATGGCTCTGTTGTTTACTTGCATCACAGACAAGCAAGGAGACATCCACGACGCTTTCTTCCCGGCATTGTCCAGAGTACCATTAACAAAGCACCTCTCAAAGCTTCGCTTGGAGCTAAGTGCTGCTCTGACTTAAGCCCAACTGGCAGGAGTGATCCAGACAGAGTTAAGCCTCCCCATCAACAAGGTTATCTGCTGGTCAGGCTCTACTACTGTGTTGCATTTGCTGAAATCCGAATCTTGTTGCTTCAAGGTCTCGTTTGCCAAATGAGTGGCACAAATCCATAATCTGTCCAAGGGTGTTACTTGGAGGTATGTGGATACAGCTAGTAATCCAGTAGATGACATAACCAGAGGTCTACCCTCATGTGCCTTAACACAGCGTCATCCATAAGTGTTAAGTCCAGATTTCCTGCATAAGCCTTATGACCAGTGACCAGATATCAATTGTATTTGGGCTAAACCTGATCCGAGTAAAGGTGCCTTTTATAGGGATGACCTCACAGGTAACCAACCTATCACTACCATATTCCAAGCAGTTCCAAAGTTGGAAAGAACTCATACAAGCTACTGTGCGGTCCCTTCATGGGGCGGCCGCCTCCAGCGCTAATGATGTTTGTACCGCCTCTTACTATATTATAGCTGAGAAATTCCATCTAGCCCAGGCGCAGGTGAATTCATTCCCACATGAAGCTAAAGCCCTTAAGGCTAAATTGTCCATTCCAAAGGACAGTCGTTTAAAGGCAAGGCAAGTTTATCTGTAGAGCACAATTTGTACACAAGGCAATTCAAAGTGCTTTCCAGATGCATAAAAATCACAGGAAGGCAAATAGTCATTTCATAAATCATACAAGCATAAAAATAATCATGAATGAATTAAAAATGAATTTAAAAGAAGAAAAAGTTTAATTAAAAATGAAGAGTGCAGATAAAATCCTTTCAGTTGTCATATGCACATCTAAACAGAACTGTTTTCAATCCTGGATCTGCAACTTTGATTTGATGCATTTTAAAATCATTTACAATTTGTTTAACATAGGTATTCAAGATTACTTTGAATTTTACACATTTTTCATTAAACTTACTGTTTGTTTGCTATGAAATTTGGATTAGACGTTCATGCTCTCTTTAGGATGAAGTAAATCTGTGACTTACCATTGCACACATTCAGTTTTGAAACATCGTCTTGTGTAGGGAATTAGTATTCATAGCTTTGTCTTCAGTTGGCTTTCAAATAGTTATTCTTGGTTCATGGCACTTCCGAACAGCAGTACCCATGAAGGAGTGGCTACTGTTGAGAGGAGCGTTGTGACTTGAGTTCCTGTTTTCCAGCTCCGCAGAGGCAGGTGTTCTGTCAGTGTAACCCACTGTGACAGCCTAATAGTGTTCCATTTCTTGCCACCACACCTACTCTCTGTAGACCTACACTTAAGAGTTAACTAAAACATTTTGTTCTAAGTTGACATAATTGGGGCAAAAGATGATGATTTCTTTAGAAATATAATTATGAGTTTTGTGCAGCTGACAGGGGTCTGCATGTGACGCATTGTAGGTCAGCAGTGTTGTTATACTAACTGCAAATATCTGGGTTTATTCTCTCTTGACTACAGTAGATAAAATGTAAGACATGAGAGAAATGAATGTCATGGTGATCAGTTGAACGTGTTAATGTAATTTGTTTATTTGATTTTGAACACACGTGGTGTCTGTGATAATAAACCTAAATCTCATTCAGTAGTTTTACGATTATTTTGTGTTGGCAGATATGTTGGCAGATTTGCTGTGTAACATTCATTCAGCTTTGTTCTGCTGATCCTTAACCTTGTATCTTATTAGATCATGTGTTGGACATCTGCTATTCAGTAACGGATAAGGTTGATTTGCATTTAGATACAAAATACTGGGAAATATCTAGTTCTTAAAGCCTTTGTCACCAGATTGCACTTGTGGACTTAAAAACACTGCTGTAATGGACTGTAACAGTCTCAGAGAAAACCTTGAAAATTTCAGTGATTTGAGAAGTTTCTGTAGCATATCTCGGCCTCTGATTTTGCAGTTATGTCAGCTCTGATATAGGCAACAGTTTTACATTGAGAAACACTTCTGAAATTCTTCTCCACAAATTTTAGATGCAGTTTGATTTGTGAACCTCTGCCCATCTTTACATCCAAGAGGCTCTGTCCCTCTGAAATGCTCCTTTTATGCCCAGATCTAATACTGACCTATTTCCAATTAACCTAATTAGTTATCAAATGTTCCTATTATTTCTTTGATTTGCTTCAGTCACTTTTTTTTTTAGCCTTTTGCTGCCCCTGTTCCAAGTTCTTCGAGATGTGTTGCTGCTGTCAAAGTCAAAATGAGCTAATATTTTCCATGAAATGATAAAATGTTTCAGTTTCTGCGTCTGATATAATTTTTTTGTTCTGCTGGGAATGAAGTATTGGCATGATATTTGCAAATCAGTGCATTATGTTTTTTATTTACATTTTTCAAAGCATCTAATTTTTTTTGGGAAATGGGGTTGTAGATTTGAGACTGTTTCTTCCCGTTAGTACAGACTTTACTTCTCACAGGTGTGGTATACGTAATATTATAGAATATTACCAATGAGGAATAGACCTCATTCCTTGTTAACTCTTAGCAAAGAAGCTGGTTTAATCAAATGTTAGAATCCAAACTCCAAGCCCATCAGCCAAGTAACAGTCAGCTAATGTTTAAGTCAGGATCGGGTAGGAATAATATGGATAAAGACAGTTCTGAAGCAGACACAAAACTGACCTAAAAATGTGGCATACCCCAGGGGTCGCTGATTGGACATCTTTTTTTTTTCCTCTACTTGGTAAGTTCAAAGGGCAACATGTACGATTCTTTTCAAAGATCAAACAATATGCAACAATGTCCCAAAAATTTGGGACGGGGCCACCAAAATTTTTTTTTTTTTTTCAGCAGTTAAATAATGGTGTTCATCACTGTTAAATTACAAAGAAATTACAGTGAACTATCTGATGTAAGGGACAAGTTTAAAAAGTGACCTACTGAAGGGCTGAAATTCAGTTTCACTTAAGAATGGGAACAGATTTTGTTTCTAAAACTGAAGACAAGACTTTTGTTTTATTTTAAAAATTGTATATATATATATATATATATATATATATATCTATATATAGGGCCGGGCAACGATAACAATTTTTAATCGTGATTAATCGCATTATTTCCCTGATTAATCAAGATTAATCGCATTGTAAATGAAAGATCAAATCATGAATTCAAAAGTAGTGTAAAATGCACTTTTATTTAAATGTTATGCTGCTATATGAACTAAAGTGCCATAACATAACACTTTTAACATCACCACTTGTCAGTAACACATATTTAGTGTAAATCTCATCTTTAAAAATGTTGAAGATAAAATAAAGCTGATGGCCACTGCCAGGGCATTAAAGTTATCCTGTTTTTATGAAAAATAAAAAAAAGGTCTACAAACAAAATCCAACAAAATGATTGAGGCTCAGCACAATCAGAACATTAAAACAGGCAATTTCTGAGGTAATAGCAGAAACTTTTAACGAGGAGTTCAACTTGGCAATGGTTACAAATAACCTTGTTTCTGTCAAATCCTCCGTCTGGGAGGAAAAAATTAAAATGTCCATGTTAAAGTTCAGTAACTTTACAAATCCATGTATCATTCATTCTTTCCATTTTCAATTGTCAATCAAAAAGATAAAAATAAATAAAAAGGGACATTTTATAACATTTTTTGTTTTTAAATCTAACACAAAAAACGCAAAAATGCCTGTTTTTTTTAATATTTTAATTTTAGGCTTGGATCAAAAATACGAAATGAAAAACAGGCCACAGAACTGAATTTGTTTTATAATTGAGGACTGAACTTTCTGTTGTCATTACACATCTGTGCCACTAGATAGAGCTGCACTGAAGTAACCAGTAAGAGAATAGCACGACAGTGAACACATGGAGCAGATCTGATGTAACATGGAGGAATGAAGCGAAAGTTTTGCTGCAGTCTAGTTGCTACCCGAACTGTAAAGTACACAGATTTTTACCGCTCTCCATGTCTGTTTTAGCTTTTCTGCATGTTTTTTCCGCCAATTCTTTTCCGGTTCTGCAGCAGCCAGGAACAGACTTTTCAAAATAAAAGCATGTGAGCAACATGCTTTAACGCGCGATAAAATAAATGTCGCCGTTAATAAATCAATGAGTTAACGCGACAACGCCCAGCCCTAATATATATATATATATATATATATTAGGGCTGTCAGTCATTTAAATTTTTAAATCACCATTAATTTAAAGATTTTCATAGTTAACTCACGATTAATCAAAATTTTTTAATGTTCTGTTTATCTATCCATCCATCATCTATACCCATTTTGTCCTATACAGGGTCATGGGGATCTGCTTTTTTTTTTTTTTTTTTTTTTTTTTTTTTTAAAGCCTTTAGTTTGAGTACCGGAAGTCCACCAATGCTGCCGTACTTTTTGGGGGCTTAATTACCTACACCAAGGAGATAATGTTTTTGCCGGCATTTATCTGTCTGTCTGTCTATGTACAAGATAACTCAAAAGGTAATGGATGGATTTTGATGAAATTTTCAGGAGTTGTTGGAAATGTGAAAAGGAAGAACTGATTTCATTTTGGGTGTGATCTGGAAGAAATCCTGGATTCTGGATCACCAATGGGGCCAAAAATTTTGTTTCTCAATATCTCTGTTAATTATTGCCCAAAACTCATGAAATTTGACTCAGGGATTGACAATGTGAACCTCTATCAAATTTCAAAGTCTGATCCGGATCTGATCCAGAATGCGGATTTTATCGCAATCTGTAAATCGCTATATGGGGGAATTGATGGACTTGGCGGAGGTCTGCGCTCTCTGAGTGCTTTTCTAGTTCATCATGCTTCTTTGGGTATTTTGTCGGGCTGCTGCTTGACAAAATACCGTCAGCAGTAATTTGCTGACGGTCCCTAAGCTCCACTGCAGCACTGAGGTACTTGGAAGGACATTCAGCGCTGTTCCTTAGTTTTTTTGCCACACTCACTGAGCTTGGAGGGTTGATGACACTTGTGAAATGTCTGGCATACTGTCTGGCACATATCTACAAAATGATACCAACCTAGATGAAATCGGTGCTGTTTTCATGACGCTGTTAAAGTTTAAAGAGAAAAAAAACAAGCGAATGTCGGATGTGAAACTAACTTTACCATGTCCTGCGGTGGTAACTCAATTCACAGTGACAGTAAATACAAATAACCTTTTTTCTTCTTAACAGACCCATCTGGCAGCACCTTAAAGCTAAACTTACCAATTATAAGACCCTTTTCTGTCGCCATGTCGGTCCCACTGTAAATACACTTATTGGCTGAGGGTCATATTTACAGAAATGTGTGTGTCTTAATCTCACGTAAAAAAAAAAATAAATGTGGCGTTAAACAGAATTTGCGATCACGCGTTATTTACACATTATTTACGCGTTATTTACACGTTAACTTTGACAGCCCTAGCAATAAATTAATAGACTGAGCATTTATGTTGTGTTGATTTTATCTGTCAAATGAACAGAGGGTTTTAATGATTTGCAGATCATTACATTCTGTTCTCATTCACACTGCACAAACAGTGTGTCACTTTATTCACAAACAGGGCCATAAACCACTGCAGCAGTGCCATCAATTCCAAAATGTATGTACAGCCGTCATCCCAGCAGATCCCACCCGTTGCACAAGAACACATATCCAGTGTATGGATCGACCAACTGAAATCCAGTTTAATGCATCACTGGTTATGAGATGCTGAAGTCCACCTTGCAGAAGCAGACTGATCAAACTATTCCCTTAAATCCACTGGATGAGACAACTATAATGTAAAACTTGTATGGGAAAGAATACAAAAAAAGTTGTATTGACACTTCAGTTGTAGCTGTCATGACTTTTTTTTTTTTTTTTATAGTACACAGCACTCTCCCTTTGTGTGATTTAATTTTTTACATCCGCCACTTACTGCTATTAAGGGCATATACAAATATACATAAAAGTATTTTAGTAATAGTGAATTGCCATGAAGTCTGGGTTTGCTGCACTGTTAACACCATTAACATGTTCCCATGACATCTAACTGCCAAAAATAAAAGCTTTTTACATACCATATTAACACATTTTATTTTGGCTGTAAATGTGACTTCTTAAGCAGTAATTTTAGATTTTCTTTAATGTTCAGTACCTTTTATGAAAAGTATAAATTGTAGCACAACTCACTCAATTTATTGATGATTTAATAATGCCAGGGGCATTCTTTATTAACACAGAGGTCACAACTTTTGACAAAACCAAGCTGAAGAAGACGGAGACGCAAGAGAAAAACACGCTGCCAACCAAAGAGACCATTGAACAGGAGAAGTCAGAGTCATGAAGACCGACCCACCCACGCACTCCACACAACCACAAGCTTTACCCAGACTTTACTCTGTCTTCTTTATTAAAAAGAAGAAAAATTAGAAAATCGTCAGGTTAGTCTAGTGTAGGAGGAGTTTGGGGTGAGACTTGCTACCGCGGATCCTTTTACCACGTGTGTTGGCTGGGAAAATTAATATCAGTCACCAATAAGTTTTAACAACATTTATTTAGACACAGACATGAAACACAAAAGCATATAAGGCAGTCATATCATATATATATCAAAAAATAGTCATTGCATCACTCGTGAATTGAAAACTGTGATTGGCTGGAATGCACAGAGGAGGTTACGACAGCGGAAGAGCAGTGGTGGCGGCAGAACATTTTCATTGCAGTTGCTTAGGGGTTGCTAAACAATTGTATGGAGTTACTGGACAATTTACTGCAATACCAATTAAATAGCATAAATATGGATATGTATGTCATTACCGGCCTACTCATTCTAATCAGCGCTATCTAGCGCGGATGCCATGAAACAGAAAAAAAAATCAATTTGAAGTTCGTTATTATAATTTTACCATATAGTCATGCCGTTTTTCACAGCAGTGAGAAATGCACATTAACAGCCCAGACTACAAATCATTTAACAATAACCTGTTCATCACATTTTAACAAGTTAATATTCACATAAGTACACACCAGAAGAGATCTGGCAGACTTACGCTTCAACAGATAGTGCTCCATTTTGATGTCACTTTTCTAACGGCCCGGTTTCATTTTCCCAAGCTGACTTCGCGTGACCCCTGCAGGCCAGCTCTCGTGAGACGAGTCTCTCTCTTATCGTTTTTAATTGTCTTCCTTTTATTTTAATTTAAAACAAAAACACATGAAATTAATTTTAAATTAAATTGTCACCATTTTTATTTTATTTACACAATTAAGATTTTTTCATTTTTAATAGTCTCCATTCTTGGGGTTGCTTTGAGGTTGCTAGGCCATATTTTGGGGTTGCTATAGCAACTGCAAGCTACCCCCTAGCGCCGCCCCTGCGGAAGAGGAAGGAGAGAGAAAAAAATCAAAATAAACCGGGATGCCTAGATTCTACGGGAGCTCAAAAGAAACTCTTTATCGTGAACTGAGAAACAAATAAAAGTAAATAAAAAGAAAAGGTCTAGAACTAACTGCTGAATAATGATCGCCGGGCATGGTCAGCTACAATAGATGCTAGAAATCCTCAACCGGAGACACCCAATCTCAACCCGTTCACCTACCAGAATGGGGACGGTCAGGGTCGGTTTTAACGGCTCGCGGTGGACTCCCGAGACCCGTTTGGTTCCGATCAGCTGGAAAGATTCTGCCTGCAGAGTCTTTGGACATCACGGGCGGCTCGGAGGGGTGTTGCTCAGTCTCTCTCGTCTGGTGGTTGATTGGATCCGGTGCCTCGGACCGTGTTGAACAGTTTGGCTGGAGTCAGCTGGCACGGTGCCACATGGGGTTGGCCCGAGTGGCTGATGATCAGCTGGAAAGAAAGTTTGAGGAGGCAAGATAGTCTCGCAAAACCAGCGCGGTTTGGTGGTACTTTAATCTAGAAAATGAAAACAAGGTAGTATGTAGACTGTGTCAGAAACAACTGGCATACAATCACTCGACTGGGGCAATGCGCAACCACATTCGACTCAAGCATTTGGATGTTAATCTGCACGAGACGACGGCTGCTGATGCTAGCGGTGCTGATGCTAGCGGTGCTAGCCACACTCAGGCCGATTTGACATTGTTTACCTGGAGATGTGTTCTCCCGTCCGGTCTGAGAGATTTTAGATGTTTGTTTAATTTTACACTCATATTGAACTGCGCATAGAGCTTAATAATTCAGCAGCAATTTATCTTTTTTAGACGTTACATTATTTGTTAACTTTAAGTGAGTTTTTGTCGGATGTGCAGGGTTTATATTCATACTGCACGGTGCAAAATGCTGCTCGTTTCGGTTGAAATACAATTATAATTTAGATGTTTTATTAACTTGAAAGTGAATTAAAGCAATAATATAATTGTAATAATTGTCAGATAATCTGCAAGATTCAATGTGTCAGAGGCAATTTATTTATTTAGTTTGGTGGTTAACGTTTGACTGAGTTGCCTTCATGTTCACATTTATTCATACTGCACGGTGCAAAGTGTCTTGTACTTCAGCGGCATTTAAAATCCGACATGGTTGTTGAACATGTGATTAAAGGCTTAAATAACTCTTGTTACACACAATATTTTTTGGGGACAATGTTTCAAATTCTGTTTCGATGTTTCATTAAATTGTGCTAAATTTTCACTGTTTTCTGAGTGTTTTCCTTTTTTTTTTAGACTAGTCGACTAGTCTTAATTAAAATTTTCGTTTAGTCGACAGGGAAATTAGTCGCCAGGAACATCCCTAATATATGTATGTATGTATGTATATATGTATATATATGTATATATTATATTATATATATATATATATATATATATATAGTATGTATATATGTATGTATATATATATCTATATCTCTCTATCTATATGTGTATGTCTATATATGTATATAGTATATATATCTATATCTATCTATCTATCTCTCTCTCTGTCTGTCTCTATGTCTATGTCTCTCTATCTGTCTCTCTATGTCTCTATCTATGTCTCTCTCTATATCTCTCTCTCTCTGTCTCTCTCTCTCTCTGTCTTCTCTCTCTCTCTCTCTCTCTGTCTCTCATATCTCTCTCTCTGTCTGTCTCTCTCTCTCTCTCTCTGTCTCTCTCTCTCCTTCTCTCTCTCTCTCTCTCTCTGTGTCTCTCTCATATCTCTCTCTGTCGTCTCTCTCTCTCTCTCTCTGTATCTCTCTCTCTCTCTCTTCTGTCTCTCTCTCTCTCTCTCTCTCTCTCTCTCTCTCTGTGTCTGTCTCTCTATCTCTCCTCTCTCTCTCTATCTCTCTGTCTATGTGTCTCTCTCTCTCTCTGTCTGTCTGTCATCTGTCTCTCCTCTCTCTCTATGTCTGTCTCTCTATATCTCTCTATATGTATGTATGTCTATGTGTGTCTCTCTCTCTCTGTGTCTATATGTGTATTCTATCTCTATCTCTCTGTGTCTCTGTATCTCTCTATATATCTATTGTCTGTCTATGTGTGTCTCTATATCTATATGTCTGTCTATGGGTGTCTATCTCTCTATTCTATTAGGGCTGTCCATTTCTCAAAATACTTAATCAGATTAATCGCATGGACTGTCAATAGTTAATCATGATTATCACAAATTAATCGCATATTTTTATCTGTTCTAAATCTACCTTATACAGATCTTTTTCAAGTTGTATTACTCTTATTAATACGAGTCCTGACTAGAACCAGGAAATATAACCATATTAGTCCAGTCCTGAGGTCTCTGGCTTCCTGTCTCTCAGAGAATAGACTTTAAAACAGCTCTACTTGTGTACAAGTCTCTTCATGGCCCCAAAGTCCATCTCTGACATGTTAGATCCATATGAACCAACCTGAACTCTGAGAACCTCAGGTAGTGGTCTCCTGCTGGTGTCCAGAGTCAAGACTAAACAAGGTGAAGCTGCATTTCAGTTTTATGCTCCTAAAATCTGGACCAGTCTTCCAGAAGATGTGAGACAGACCTGAACTCTGACAATATTCAGATCAAGACTGAAAACTGTTCTGTTTAGATGAGAAGATGATGACTGGAAGGATTTTATCTGCACTCTTCATTTTTTAATTTAATTAATTAATTTTTTTTTTATTAATTAATTAATTTATTATTGATTATTTTTATGCTTGTATGGAATGATTCTATTTGCCTTCTTGTGATTTTATGCATCTGTAAAGCACTTTGAATTGCCTTGTGTACGAATTGTGCTCTACAAATAAAGTTGCCTTGCCTAATATGAGAGTACACAAATGCTTGCCTTATGCAAAACAAATGCATGTTTATTTATTGCTACAATGCCAAATCCATTATAATATATATATATATATATATATATATTTATATACTCAATATTTTCTCTTATGTTCTTCATACAAAATATTTTTCGCGGTTTTGCTTCAAACGGGGGGGGGGGGGGGGGGGGGGGGGGGGGGGGGGGGGGGGGGGGGCTCTCTGCATCAGCGCTCTGATTAGCCGACAAGTGATATTTCAGTAGTCGGGACTCCGGTGGTAACTAAATTCACATCGACAGCAAACACAAAGAACATTTATCTTGTGGAGTTAGCCATCAGGCAAGGTTTTGAAGCTGAACTTACCATTCAAAATAGTATCTTTTGTATCCACTGTTTGTTTACGTCTGTCTGTCTGCGGCATGGCCGTCGACGTCAGTGCATGGCTTCCTGTTTTGACAAACTACAGAGGACTACAACTACGGCGGGGCCCGAGGCTCATTAAACCTACTCTCCTCTCTACTATTGTACATCAAATGGCCAGGCGCGTTAATCCGCGTTAAAAAAATTAGTTGCGTTAAAATTATTTTGCGTTAATCACGCGTTAACGCGTTAACTTTGACAGCCCTAATATATATATATATATGTATGTGTATATATATATATATATATATACACACGTGGACAAAATTGTTGGTACCCCTCAGTTAAAGAAGGAAAAACCGACAATTCTCACTGAAATCACTTGAAACTTACAAAAGTAACAATAAATAAAATTTATTGAAAATCAAATAATCAAAATCAGCCATCACTTTGAATTGTTGATTAACATAATTATTTAAAAAAAAACAAACTAATGAAATAGGGCTGGACAAAAATGATGGTACCCATAACTTAATATTTTGTTGCAATCACTGCAATTAAACGATTTCTTTATTTGTCAATGAGCATTCTGCAGCTGTCAACAGGTATTTTGGCCCACTCCTCATGAGCAAACTGCTCCAGTTGTCTCAGGTTTGATGGGTGTCTTCTCCAAATGGCATGTTTCAGCTCCTTCCACAGATGTTCAATGGGATTCAGATCTGGGCTCATGGAAGGCCACTTTAGAATAGTCCAACGCTTTTCTCTCAGCCATTCTTGGGTGTTTTTGGCTGTGTGTTTTGGATCGTTGTCCTGTTGGAAGACCCATGACCTGCGACTGAGACCAAGCTTTCTGACACTAGGCAGCACATTTCTCTCCAGAATGCCTTGATAGTCTTCAGATTTCATTTTACCTTGCACACATTCAAGACACACCAGATGCAGCAAAGCAGCCCCAAAACATTACTGAGCCTCCTCCATGTTTCACCGTAGGGACAGTGTTCTTTTCTTCGTATGCTTGGTTTTTGAGTCTATAAACATAGAGTTGATGTGCCTTACCAAAAAGCTCCAGTTTGGTCTCATCTGTCCAAAGGACATTCTCCCAGAAGCTTTGTGGCTTGTCAACATGCATTTTTGCAAATTCCAGTCTCTCTTTTTTATGATTTTTTTCAGCAGTGGTGTCGTCTCCCATGAAGTCCACTTTAGCTCAAACAACGACAAATGGTGCGATCTGACACCGATGTACCTTGGCCTTGGAGTTCACCTTTAATTTCTCTGGAGGTTGTTCTGGGCTCTTTGGATACAATTCGAACGATCCGTCTCTTCAATTTATCATCAATTTTCCTCTTGTGGCCACGTCCAGGGAGGTTGGCTACTGTCCCATGGATCTTGAACTTCTGAATAATATGAGCCACTGTTGTCACAGGAACTTCAAGCTGTTTAGAGATGGTCTTATAGCCTTTACCTTTAAGATGTTTGTCTATAATTTTTTTTCGAAAATCCTGGGACAATTCTCTCCTTCGCTTTCTGTTGTCCATGTTCAGTGTGGTACACACCTTTTCACCAAACAGCAGAGTGACTACTTGTCTCCCTTTAAATGGGCAGACTGACTGAGTTTGGAAACACCTGTGATGTCAAAGGACACACCTGAGTCATGTCACTCTATAAAAGATTGAAAACAAATAGTTTTCAATCTTTTATAGAGGTACCATCATTTTTGTCCAGGCCTGTTTCATTAGTTTGTTTTTTAAAATAATTATGTTAATCAACAATTCAAAAGTGATGGCTGATTTTGATTGTTTAATTTTCAATACATTTTTATTTATTATTACTTCTGCAAGTTTCAAGTGATTTCAGTGACCATTGTGGGTTTTTCTTTCATTAACTGAGGGGTACCAACAATTTTGTCCACGTGTGTGTGTATATGTATATATATGTATGTATATATATGTATTGTATATATATGTGTATATATATATACGTGTGTATATATATATATATATATATATATATATATATATCTATATATATATATATCTATATATACAGATATATGTGTGTGTGTGTATATATATGTGTGTGTGTATATATATATATATATATATATATATATATATATATATATATATATATATATATGTACACTTTATACATTTTCACATGATGGTAATTACTATTTATTTCTTCTACATACCATGTTTCCTATCTTGTTTATTCTTTGGCATATTTTTTCTTTGAATGATTGCTTTCTACTCAAAAAGCTGAAGTTTTTTTTTTTTTCTAGATACCCTGAAAGGATGAGCAGTTTCTCTGACAGACTTCATTTTCTATCACTCTTGCCAGAGCTCAAGGTTTCAACAGTCCAACGTGGCTGAGGAATCCAATTTTCAATTATATACAGAAACAGAAATGTGCCAAACTCACACACCTTAAAGCGTTTTCATACCTGGTTTGTTTAGTCCAGCTAAATCGGATTGGGGTCAGCTTTACCCTGTGGCAGGATTTCCTTAGGCAGATTTGCATACTGTTGTCATACTCCATTGCAGACAAAAACAAGACAAAGAGGCTCTCATAAAGAAACTGCACTTGGTTTAGTCTCAAACATGGATCTGTGCAACCCAACCACAAATCAGAGTCTGAAAGTCTGATCTCATATTCATGTGCTCTTTGCAAATGGAGAATCTGACTTGAAAATGCCATTAGAATCAAATAAAGACCGCAGTATATAGACATAATAAACATTATCTGACCCAGCATAAATACTGTCACTTCTGACGCAGAAATGATAGCAATATTGTAGGGGGAAAAAATGTTACTGAATAGGAAATAATCATTAAAAAAGAAATAGAACTTGCTTATTTCGTGTATAATTGTAATGTTTTTTTTAAATAACTTTTAAGTAAATGTTAATTGCTCCAACAAAACAACTCTGTGGAGGTGAGGGACTGAATGAATGTGCTTAAAGTAATGTACTGTTTTGAATAACTATTGTGGTTTTATTACACTCAAAGTCCACAACATTCTAATTTATAATTCTTAAATAGCTGGGTAGTGGCGCTACACACTTCTCATCCCAGCCCCTGCTATTTGAAAGCAGTTAGTTTTATTTTTCCCTCGTAACAAACTAGTTAAATTTAGATATTAAATATTAC
Organism: Hirundichthys speculiger; assembly: GCA_018398805.1. Classification (NCBI taxonomy): domain Eukaryota; kingdom Metazoa; phylum Chordata; class Actinopteri; order Beloniformes; family Exocoetidae; genus Hirundichthys; species Hirundichthys speculiger. The sequence continues at coordinate 932,653 of JAGFBZ010000653.1, forward strand.
ATAGTTCTGGTTTGGAAAACAACTGAGCTTTTGTAAAAATAATCAAATGTCCCATCCTGTTCATGGGTTACTGGCCGATGGGTCCTGCCAGCTTGGTTGAGCACAAACTGACATCCAACTAGCATAAATTGTTTTGGGTATAAATTGTTCTCAGTGGTATGAAAACATGCTTCATGCATGCCACACATGGTAAATGGACTGCACTTATATACCGCTTTTTTCACACCAAGGTGCCCTCAAAGTGGTTTACAACGGCATCTCATTCACCCATTCACACACACATTCACACACCAGTGGACAGCAGCTGCCATGCAAGGTGCTGCCAACCCACTGGGGGCAAGTTAGGGTTCAGTGTCTTGCCCAAGGACACTTTGGCATGTGGACAGTTGGAGCTTGCACCAAGCAGATTTGATGGAGTCTTTTGGCTTCTGCAGTTAAAGTGCCCCCCCCATTTTTTTTTCTTAATTGGCATTGTATGAATATATGAATTACCTTTACATCTCAAAAACTTCATCATTATTTACATGATGTGAGAAAAAACACATCTGTATTTGTTATGAGTAAACCAGGGGTGTCAATTCTCAGCGGATTCGCTGATTTCAGAGTTTTTTGCCATCCTGGGGGTCATTTTTGAGATACGTGCAGATCCGGTTTAATATTTCCGGGGGGGGTACCCTCCACCCTCCACCCCCAACGTGACGTGAATTCTCGATTGCGATTGGTTGATTGAGTGATTGAGACCAGAGCATGCGCAATGAGCCTGTTGACAATACAGCCGCTATCACAGCCAGATCAACGGTCAAAGTAAGCCTGACACACATATTTTCTGATATTCTCCCTTTCTTGTTTGGATGGATGATTATTAGCTTTAAATTCACAGGAGAGATGTTTATTCCTCATTGTACTTATTTATTGTTAGACAACGCGAATGAAATATACAGCGCTTCTCACCACTGGTAAATGTAGCTAGGAAACGAAAGCTCGTCTGCCTCGACACCGGCGTGGTCCTGCGTCTCGTCCCGCTTAGCAAAGTAACCTCCAAGTACATTTAAATTGCCGATTTCTGAAGTGCTCAGTTTACATATTAGGGCAATTATATGATCATTAAATTAAAAAAAAAAATCTCCCGACGCTGACCCCCTCCCCTCTCAAAATAGAAAACTCCTCGAATCTACATGATTCACGTCGGTCTCTCTTTTTGACTTCAAAACGGCAAATTTCACTGAAAGGTGGGGGATTTTCATGCCTTAAGTATTAGTTATTCAGCAGAGCTTTTTGTGATTTAAAAAAAAAGAAGCTTTAAGAAAAGCTAATGTTCAGAGTTACAGGCATCAAGTAGACTTGTTGAATTTAACATATTTCTATAACTGCTTACTAAAGTTTTGGATCCAAGTATCTTGTTGTTACTGTTACTTCAGTTACTGTTGAAGTTCACCAGTGACTGAATCACTAGTCATTCTGAATTTTTGCCTTTAATAGGCAACTTAATTGTTTTATAACAACTACTTTTATTTTTGATATCTAACCTCAGCCTTATGCTCAGTGGATTCTCACATTAGCAGGAATAATTAAACTTTGTGCCATTTTTATCTTTTATTTTCTGTTGAGGGAAAGTAAGAATTGGATTTTAAGTATGAGCAGAGTTTTGCAAACCTGTGAAGTGAGGCACACCAGATTGCGAGTTTTGCATTTCATTATGTAACGCCAATTATCCCCCCCAGGTATATTGTAAAGGCTTAAGGCAAGGGTGTCAAACTGATCTGTTAAAGGCTGCAGGTTTTTGTTTCAACCATGCAGAAACACAAAGAACATTTTTTACTTACAAATTGTAAGTAAAAAATGTTTTTTTCACTATCAAACATTTTCAGTAAAATGTTTGGTCTGTTGGATCTTCAGTAAGTAAAAAATGTTCTTTTCATTATCAAAGTAACAATATGGACAAATACACAATGCTGTGCTCAGAATGCCTCCTAAAGCACCTTCATATTTTCTCGAGCCCCCACCCCCGCTTCAGTGTTTTTTCCGATTTCCCGTTGACACCCCTGGTAAACTGAATTCCTCAAAGTCGAATGAACAGACCTATATAAATCAGCAGCTAATCAGACTGTATGTGTACGCAGTAGAGGTCTTCACGGGTCCTCTTTCATGGACCCGAACCCGAACGGACCCGACCCGAGCTATTATCATTAGTTCGGGAGTCCGAACCTGAATGGACCCGCAATATTTGGACCAGGAACCGACCCGACCCGAGTCTTTAGTTTCCGACCACGAACCGAACCGAGTTACCCAAATAGAACCGAGACAATACAGTCTATAGTTGCTAATTTAAAAAGTTGTCTAGCGTTGAATAAAACTTGATTTTCTTACCTAAAGTTGTCTTCTTCTATCCGGTTCAGTTGCTACATAGGCTACGTGATGGAAACAACAACAAATCCATGTCATTATTTTCTTTGTGGATACATATGCTATTGGTAGCAACTGCTAACACTAATAGCCTACACCGGTCAGGACGTGTCGTGACTATAGTATCTCATGCAGCCTTGTCATGTTGGCCATCCGTTGTGCTTTACAGCTGCCGGGCATACCGCTAATAACATGCTACGGCAACACGATTGTTTCACGACAAATACGCCACATTAATGGATAATCATTTAACTGCCCCGAGTCCTGACACTGGCTGCCACCGCCAATATCTTTAACTCTTGAGTAAACGCGGACCCAGCCTGTCAGAACACAGACCGGACCCGAGATTCACTGTATCGATTCCGAACCGAACCCTGAGTCACGTCTTTTAAATGGACCCGAGACCCGATTCGGGTCGGATCGGAACCTCGGGTTTTCGGGTTGTCGGGTTGTTCGGAAGACCTTTAGTATGCAGCCAGTTCAGTTGGACCCAAATTGTTCTAGTTATTGTGTTTCCTGGAGTTACAGAAGAAGCTGATAGAAAAACAAAAAGTGTAAAGCAAAGCGTACAGGATGCACTGATGCAGAGAAATGTGCGACTGTACATCCAGCAACGTACCAATTTGCTGCCAGTTAAATGGTTTGTCAGTTGTATTTGTTCAGTTCAATTAAACTTTATATGTATTGTGTCTATTTCAATACAAATTGTCTCTGGGCGCTTTGTGTGAGAAAAACAAAAATGTCAGTGCTAAGAAGCTGAAAAGGAACATATATACTTATGGAGTGAATTAACTGTTTGTATACTGGAACATGAACAGTGGTCCATTGAAATACTGTGTATGTAAATTTGTGAAGTGAAAGTCATTCATCCAAGTCTCTCATGTGGCAGAAACCCAACCCAACAGTATACCATTATTAAAGAGTCCTCTTTTAAAGTGTTTAGCGTTAATTACACTTCCCACCACTGAAGGCTTTTAATTTAGAATTTGTGTCAGTGTTCAAGACAAATATGATCCTATGTTGCTAAGTTAAATTTGATAATTAGACTCAGGAAAATCAGTGCCTCTGTTTTTGTAATGTTTTAAAAACCAGCTGGAGTCTATAAACTCAGCTGAGATGAGCTTTCAGTGAGTAGACAGTGTGATGTTCTGAGGTCAGAGCTTCTCTATTCTCAAGTGCAAAATAATGTTTCTATACCATAGAGCTGATTAACCTAGACCAAGAAGGGAATTCTTTGTGCATGTAAATGGGCAAAGTGGAGCATGCAGGCCACATCCTAAATGATCAAAAGGACTTTGCTGCTCATTGCATTGCTCATGTATTCCACACAGGCCCCATTGCCTCCTTCACCCTCAGCTAATGAACCAAAGTATGAGAAGCGCTGGCTGGATGCCGTCTGCCTGCCCTTGTTGATGGCTAGAGTCTCCAGATACAAAGCTGGCACAGATAAATTAAGGTAAGGGTAATCCAGCATGATATAATTCACCTCTAAGGTACACAGTTCACTAAGCGCAGCTGTTAGCTTAGCCAGCACTTTTCATTTAAGTGGGAGGATGTTAATGCCAATATCTATGCACAGGCATAAACAGCTTAAAAGGTCACTGCAGCGGTGAGGCTGCAACTCATGAGGTGTGATTCTGGGAACACTCCAACTTGGGAATGCTCTGATTTTTTTTTTTTTTTTTTTGTGCCTTTTCAAGTTCTTTTTGTATTTATTTCTACATGCAGTGTAAAATGTACAGAAGTTTTTTTCTTTTTTTCTATCTTCAGTGAGCATTTCCATCATTACCAAACACTAAAACAAAATGAACCTCTGTGAAAATTTAAAATTTTGCAGACATAGATCTCAGTTCAAATATAACTAAAAAAGCCTTGATCATTTGTACATTTCCTCACAGTTTCAACCTTCCTTTCCCATCATGATTCATTTTCTGCTATTTTGTTTTCAGTACATGCCACTATAAATGTTGGTAAATAACCAAAAAATAAAATATTGTTTTCAGTGTCTTATATTTCTCAAATATATGCAAGTTTGTGCTTTTAAAAGTGATGGAGCCCTGCTCTACATGGTTAATTAAGTATGTTTATCCAACTGGTTTTCTGGACACAGCATCTGTATCATACCATTTCAAGCCTTAGGTATCTGTCAGTGATAGGAAAATTACACATATTAGCACATGCCATGTCTTTAAGCTCTTCCTGGGAAAGGTGGCTGGAGTGATTCACAAACATGTGCCTGACTTTTTTTTTTTTCTTTTCTGCTATGAAAAGGATCTGCTGCAGCTCAGGGGAGCAGCGGAAGCATTTGAATGTTTTTGGGAATGATGTCCTAAAACAAAGTAGTGAAAATATTGACTCTCTTCTGAGCTCACTTCAGTCAGCAGAAAGATGAAAGTTTCTTTTGAAAGACAATTATTTATTCACTGACAAAACAAAAGAGGGGAAAAGGGCTTAAAGTAATGAGGAGGAGCACACACATTTACACAATGACATCTGAAAGATGAAAGAAAAGAAGAATCAATTCAGTTTCATTTATAGAGCATCCAGTCACAACAAAGAGTTTTCTCAGGGCACTTTAACCAGGAAAAAACTAAACGGTTTGCTTTAGGCGGCAGTTGATGGGAGAAGCACAGTGACAAAAAAACAGAACAGGGAGCACACAAAGTTAACAGGTTTGTATGAGATGAACTGTGCCTCTCCTTGAAAGTGGATGAGAGGACTGACTGACTGCTGCATTTGGAAACTAAATGCTGTAATAATGCCAGAAAGCTTCATGCAGCCTTGCGTCTGTGCTGGAATTAAATTAATGCACAAATTCTGTAAGACCTGCTTGAGTGAAATGTTGCACAACATATGTGTCAAGTTGTGCACAATTTCCAGTTTATATAAGTACTATGTGGTTGCTACTTGAGTTTTTATTTATTTATTTATTTTTCCCCTCAGGTGAACTGAATTGATCAGTTTATGGTTCTTCCTCCATTTCCTAATTTAATCATCCTATTAATTAATTGATAGGATGATTAACTGATGTATAAAATCAGTTACACTCATCTGTCCCTGTTGACTAGGCTAAACAGACTGAAAACATTAACAGTTAGTCAAAATTGTAGAAATACAATTTAACAACTCAAATAATATCAGCTAATATCAAATACTGATATTAATGTATCGATTTTCCTTGTCTGCAGACGTTATTTTAGAAATACACAAAGGCTTCAGAGAATTTCATCAGTTAATAAAATCGATCCGACATAAAAACAGAGTGAAAGCTATAGTGCCGTTGCTGTTTGTTTGCATTCTGAACACTACAAACATGCAAAACAACATAAATGCAATGGAATAACTCCAGTTACTTTTTTGTATGTCAAATTATTGATCCATCTGACTTGCAATGTACAGTCATGGAAAAAATTATTAGATCACATTGTTTTCTTCAGTGTCTTGTTCATTTTAATGCCTGGTACAACCAAAGGTACATTTGTTTGGACAAACATAACGATAACCACAAAGATTGCTCATAAGAGTTTTATTTAAGAGCTGATATCTTACCATTTTCCATGGTTTTTTTGATTATAACCTAAATCCTCCATCGTTGTCACAGCTGGTAGTTTGTCTCTGACGCAAAAACTGTTTAAGCTGAAACGTCCCACTAAATAAATCTGTGAGTTTGTAGAGAATGAAACTTGTGACATCCAGTGCAACAAAAACTGCCTCTCTGGATTTTAGGACTGTTAAACCTTTTACTCTTTGTCAATGATGAGTTAAAATGAATTCTAATACAATACAGTTTTGTTGGTATTGAAACATTGCATTAAATATATTTCACAGTGTTAGTGAAAGTTTCCCTTTGTATTCCTTCACTTTTCTCAGGTACCTAAAAGTATTGACCAGTACAATAACTTGCTCTTAACATTAAATTGTTTTTGAACAACTAACATCTAATGGCATATTTGACATATTCTTAGCCCATAAAGACCTGATACAACATTAGTAATGAAGTAGTACCTGATCCTCAGAGCTCAGTAAGTTAATACTTTATGCAAAATTCTGTGAAAAGATTCAGAGAGTCTTGGAAAATCTGTTTACAAAGTTCAAGTTTGGAAACCACTATTGGATATAGAGCCCTCAGGTAGCACTGGGTAATAAATCATCATCCCACCATGATGGATATACAGTCATGGAAAAAATTATTAGACCACCCTTGTTTTCCTCAGTTTCTTGTTCATTTTAATGCCTGGTACAACCAAAGGTACATTTGTTTGGACAAACATAACGATAACCACAAAGATTGCTCATAAGAGTTTTATTTAAGAGCTGATATCTTACCTTTTTCCATGGTTTTTTTGATTATAACCTAAATCAATAGCTATGGCGTTGTACTGCCAAAAACACTGCTTTTATGCATTCAGTGTTTTCTTTTCTGTCTGTTTTAGTCACATGATGACGTTTAGTGGTACCAGGTGTTAAAATGAACAAGAAAGTGAAGAAAAAATGGTGGTCTAATAATTTTTTCCATGACTGTATATTTATCATTGATTAATTCTAAGTATGTGACTCATTCTGATTAAACCTAAAACATATAATTAATATATATATATATATATATATATATATATATATATATATATATATATGTATATATATATATATATATATATATATATATATATATATATATATGTATATATATATATATATATATATGTATATATTATATATAGGGGCTGGCCAAGTTAAGGCATCACTATTGCGTTAACGCATTCATTTATTAACGCTGACATTTATTTTATCGCGCGTTAACGCATGTTGCTCACATGTTTTTGTTTTGAAAAGTCTGTTACTGGCTGCTGCAGAACCGAAGAGAATTTGCAGGTAAACTTAAGGAAAAGGTAAAACAGACATGGAGAACGGTAAAAATCTGTGAATTTTACAGTTCGGGTAGCAACTCAGGTAGCAATATTAACAATTCTGTCTAAAAATAAATAAATAATCTGGACTGCAACAAAACTATCGTGTCATTCCTCCATGTTTCATCAGCTCTACTCCATGTGTTCACTGACGTGCTATTCTCTTACTGGTTACTTCAGTGCGGCTCCATCTAGTTGCACAGAATTTGACAGAAACAAGGTTATTTGTAACAACTGCCAAGTTGAACTCCCCGTTAAAAGTTTCTGCTGTTACCTCAGAAATTGCCTGTTTTAATGTTCTGATTGTGCTGAGCCACAATCATTTTGTTGGATTTTGTTTGTAGAATTTTTTTTAATTAAAAAAAAAAAAACAGGATGACATTAATGCCCTGGCAGTGGCAATAAGCTTTATTTTATTTTACATTTTTTTAAGATGAGGTTTTCACTAAATATGTGTTACTGACAAGTGCTGATGTTGAAAGTGTTTGAACAACAAATGTTATGACACTTTAGTTCATATGGCAGCAGAACATTTAAATAAAAGGGCCTTTTACACTACTTTTGAATTCATTATTTGATTCTGCGTATACAATGCGATTAATCGTGATTAATCAGGGAAATAATGCGATTAATCGGGATTAAGAATTCTAATCGTTGCCCAGCCCTAATATATATACGATATCCAGATAATTGCATGTCAAACCCATATCAGGATTAGATGATCTACCTTTTTATACTACTTTTAGAAACAGTGAACCACAGTAAGCCTGCACTCTGAAACTAAAATGTGCTTCAGGACAATGTTAACCTTTAATGCCTTTAGTAATGAACTGTAATTGGTTCTCAATAATTTTCATTTTGATATAAATAAAACAGAGAGAAGCTAAAAGTGAACATGTATGACCTATTGCTAATTGTCATCAAAACTCTCACTGCGGAATTTTGGATCAGATAGGAGCTTTTTTAAAGAGCAACTTGATCATGATTAGAATAGTCTAGTCTAAAAGTAATAATTACCTGAGTTAGTTTTTCTGTAGGACTCTAAAACAGGATGTTCCAAGTTTTGACAGTATTTTGCAGGTGTAAGAAATTGGCTCTAGAAGCTTTATGTGAGTTGGATAATATCCCAGTTTGGTCATATTCACTCATGAATCACTCTCTTGTGTTTTCACTGTCCTCTTCTATTGCTCTTCATTTAATTTAGGTGAAGCATCTGAAATACTGAGTCACTGATTTAGCATTACTGATTCTCTCAAATGCTTAGTCCAATCAAGCTTTTAATGACTGCTAAATGGTTGTGAAATATTGAAGAAATGCACGGAGGAGATTTGGAGCTCAGTCACACTAAACCTTAATAACTCTGTATTGAATCCAAAATAGCAGAGTTCAGTCAATAAAGAACCCTTGAGGCAGAGAGCACATCAATATAAGAGTTTACTCTACAAAATATGGCTCATGTGGGTATATTAGAATGCAGAAACACAGATCATATCAGTGAGGATGTTAGTAGAGGTGAACAGATGAGAATCTGACAGGATCTCAAAGGAACGCAGTCAGTGTAAGGTGGAAGGAGAATGGATTATATTCATGTATGTCCTTAGTTTTGTGCTATTATGATCTGTGGATGTTAGATCAACTGCAGCCAAAGATATGAGATTAGTTAAGCATTTATTACATTTAAAAAACACAATTCAAATTTGAGTTGTTCTTCCTAGTAAATTAGTAAAAAAAAAAAAAAGTGCCTCATTCCGACAGTTTGCTATTATGGGTTTTCAGTTGTATATCATAAAACAGATAGGATTTATTGATAGCTTCAAATTAGCTTTCCAGAAACATAACTTTGCAGCAAAGTCAGTAGTCCCATTGAGATTCGAGGTGTTCTTCCAACTCCAGCTGTTTTTTATTTCTCAAGTGTTATCTTACCTGGAAGCCCTTTTCATCTGTGAATATGTTCAGGTTTTTATCTCAGATCTGTGAGTTTCCCTGTACAGAATGTTGTCCGAAGTGTCCTTGAGGGAAGAGTTTGAGCTGAACTTTTGTAAGAGTTTAAAAGCATTTTGTAGCAACGGGCAAGATTGTGTAGCTCTATAGGTTCACTCCTGTTACCAAAAAAGTTTTGATTCCGTATAAGACAAAAATAAAATGCAAAAACAGATTTGTTAGTTTCTTGAAGCTAATTTTGACTGTTGGTACAAAGAAAACATGCTCCATTTCTCCTAATAAACACCCCCAGGCGAGATGCAAAACACAGCTAGTGTTTTGCCCTATTTTGACCCCCAAAACTCCAAATAGTGTTCTTACATTGTTTACACAGACCACCTCAGCTGGCTGTGGTTGGTGGAGCCTGAGGATGAAACTTAGCTTAGCCATGCTAACAGGAGCAGTCATTTTATGTCTCTACAGTTTTCTTTGAAAGAGTCCTGAAAATAAACTCCGTGAGCAGCTTAGTTTCATCAGCCGGCTAGTGAGGCGCCAGACATGGCTCGGGGGACTCACGGGCATCGGCAGGCACAGAGCACCACACAGTTTGTAGCTGTTTGTACACAGTTTGTACAAAAGGAGACTTCAAAAGCTCTCTGTTCAAACCTTTGGGCCATGTTACTGGATTCTTATCCATATATATATATATATATATATATATATATATATATATATATATATATATATATATATATATACAGTGGTGGTAAAAAGTTTACATACACTTGTAAAGAACATAATGTCATGGCTGTCTTGAGTTTCCAGTTATTTCTACAACTTTGATTTTTCTCTGATTGTAACAGATCCTTCTTTGTCACAAAAAACATTCATGAAGTTTGATTCTTTTATGATTTTATTGTGGGTAAACTGAAAATGTGACGAAATCAGCTGGGTCAAAAATATACATACAGCAATGCTAATATTTGGTTACATGTCCTTTGGCCATTTTTACTTCAATTAGGCGCTTTTGGTAGCCATCCACAAGCTTCTGGCAAGTTTCTGGTTGAATCTTTGACCACTCCTCTTGACAGAATTGGTGCAGTTCAGTTAAATTTGTTGGCTTTCTGACATGGACTTGTTTCTTCAGCATTATCCACATGTTCTCAATGGGGTTTAAGTCAGGACTTTGGGAAGGCCATTCTAAAACCTTAATTCTAGCCTGATTTAGCCATTCCATTACCACTTTTGATGTGTGTTTGGGGTCATTGTCCTGTTGGAACACCCAACTGTGCCCAAGACCCAACCTTCGGGCTGATGACTTTAGGTTTTCTTGAAGAATTTGAAGGTAATCCTCCTTCTTCATTGTCCCACTGACTCTCTGTACAGCACCAGTTCCATTGGCAGCAAAACAGGCCCACAGCATAATACTACCACCACCGTGCTTGATGGTAGGCATGGTGTTCTTGAGGTTAAAGGCCTCACCTTTTCTCCTCCAAACATATTGCTGGGCATCGTGGCCAAACAGCTCAATTTTTGTTTCATCTGACCACAGAACTTTCCTCCAGAAGGTCTTATCTTTGTCCATGTGATCAGCAGCAAACTTTAGTCGAGCCTTAAGGTGCCGCTTTTGGAGCAAGGGCTTCTTTCTTGCACGGCAGCCTCTCAGTCCATGGCGATGCAAAACACACTTGACTGTGGACACAGACACCTGTGTTCTAGCAGCTTCTAATTCTTGGCAGATCTGCTTTTTGGTGCTCCTGGGTTGACTCTTCACCCTCCTGACCAGTTTTCTCTCAGCAGCAGGTGACAGCTTGTGTTTTCTTCCTGATCGTGGCAGTGACAAAACAGTGCCATGCACTTTATACTTACAAACAATTGTTTGCACTGTTGCTCTTGGAACCTGCAGCTGCTTTGAAATGGCTCCAAGTGACTTTCCTGACTTGTTCAAGTCAATGATTCTCTTTTTCAGATCTGTGCTGAGCTCCTTTGACTTTCCCATTGTAGCGTTTGTGGATGTTTTTATCCAATGAGCCCTTTTTAAATGGCCTCAGAGAAGTCACCAGCTGTAGTCACTCATGATCACTCAGTTAAGAGGTCATGCTATGAAGCTCATGTCATTGGCACAACTTTCCAAGTCTCCAAAATTGCTCATTCATGTTGCTGTATGTATATTTTTGACCTAGCAGATTTGGTCACATTTTCAGTTTACCCATGTAACAGTCCTTGGATTTAAGAAGAAAATCGCGGAGCTCGACTGATGCTTGATTTCTTTATTTTAACAAGCAGTCCTCATGGCACCGTGAAACTAAAACAAACACATACAAACAATTCAATATACAATAGTCCATCAATAAAACAAAAAACACAGTTAACATACCTCGCTGCGCTCTTCCAAGGAATGTTAACTGCATGCGTGATTCTCAAAAAGGAAAATATTCCTCGACAAAATCTAATAAATAAACAAAGGCAAAATCGCCTTGTTAGGCACAAAATTCCAAACAAAACAAAAAAAGAAAGAAACAAATACAACCAGCCAAACCAAAAAAAACACCCCTTACCCGGACTGAGCTGTTGCTGCTGCCCACTTCCCATGGACTCAAAGGACGCTCTCTCCGTGCGGTGCTGCAGCAACCGCACCTGTCCTAATGATTGCGCGTCCCACAGGAAGTGGGCAGCTGCCTTAAATGCTCAGGATGCGCAGCCAGGGATAAATGAATAATCAAATCTCAAACTCAAACAACAATACAAACCCAATCCTCCCGAACATATTGCACTCTAAAATTTACATTTTATTTCCTAAATCCAATAAAAACTGCTGCACAAGTTTTATCACTGCCTCTGCAGCAGCCTCACGCTCCTTAACAGTCACCACCTTTGCACAGTGTTCCTGCTTCACAGACAGTCTCTTAATCCTCGCAACCACCTTAAGAAGAGTTGTCCAAGAAGAAAATCTTGACATGCGATCGAGAACATCTGTGCGGTCGCAAACTGTTGTAGCAAAGGCTTTGATGCTCTTAACTTCTGGGTCACCGACCATAAGGTCTACAGATGGTTTGCGCCCTTCATACACATTATCCTTCCATAGGAAGTCGGGTCCTGTCAGCCAGTTTGTAGACATGATGTCGGAGGCTCTGAGTCCTCTAGAGGCATGGTCAGCTGGATTTTCCGCCGTATCCACATAATGCCACTGCTCTGGGCTAGTATGCTCTCTTATTAACTGGACACGGTTTGCTACAAACACGTGAAATCTTCGTGCATCATTGTTTATATAGGCCAGAGTAACCTGAGAGTCAGTCCAAAAAAACTCTTTATCAATCGTCATGTTGAGCTCTGTCTTCAACAGGACACTCAATCTAGTTGCTGTTACAGCAGCAGAGAGCTCTAAACGAGGAATGCTGGCAATTTTGGTCGGAGCAACTCTGGTCTTAGCCATGACTAGACTACAGTGGATCTTGTTTTTGTCATTTTTGTATTTCAAATACGAGCAGGCACCATATCCGACACTGCTGCTAGCGTCTGAAAAATGATGTAATTCTATGCTCCTAACATTGTCAAACCCCTGTGGATGGTAACATCTGGGAATGGAGACTGCTCTCAAACTCGGCAAACCGCCCTTCCATTCCTCCCACCGTGAACACAGGTCCCCTGGCAGAGGGTCATCCCACTCGACGCTTCTATGACATAACTCCTGCAGAATGCGCTTGCCACTCAGGATGAATGGGGCTATGAACCCTAACGGATCATACACAGACGCTATGACAGACAAGATACCACGACGTGTGTCCGGCTTGTCTTTCAAATTTATGTCAAAGCTGAAACAGTCACTTCCAATGTGCCACTGGACACCTAATGCATGCTCCACTGAAGCTGGACTTGAATTTAAATCTAGGCATTCTATATTCACTGCCCTCTCAGATGGTTGCACACAGGAAAGAACCTCTTTTACATTAGAGTTGAACTTGTGAAGTCTCAGACCTCCTCTTTTACACATTTCCTGTGCTTCCACAATCAGGTCTGAGGCCTCCTTGACTGAGGGGATGCTCAAAAGCCCATCGTCAACATAAAACCCTGTCTGGATAAAACGATGCTGCAGCTGGATATTCCAACTCATGCTGCTGTGCTAGGTATTTAAGGCCAAAATTAGCACACCCTGGAGAAGAGGCAGCGCCAAAAAGATGAACTGCCATTTGGTACTCTTTGGGCTCAGAGTCGAGGTTCCCATGCTGCCACCATAGAAACCTCAGATAAGTACGATGCTCTGGCACCACGAAGAACTGATGGAACATTTTTTCAACATCACAGATGACAGCTACTGCCTCTCTTCTAAAACGGCAAAGGACTCCCAACAATGAATTTATAAGGTCGGGGCCCGTCATCAAGGTGTCATTCAGGGAAATGCCACCGAATTTGGCTGAACAATCGAAAACTACCCTCAACTTGTCAGGCTTCCTGGGGTGATACACACCATGATGTGGTATGTACCAAACAATCTCACCAGGTAAAGCTTCAGGGGCGGGCTCAGCATCACCTTTACTGATCACACCCTCCATAAAGGCCTTATAATGATCCAAAAACTGTTGATTAACTCTAAGCCTTTTCTTCAGATGTTGCAAACGAATGATGGCTAACCTTTTATTATTAGGCAACGAAGGTTGACTGCAGCCTTTAAAAGGAAGAGGCATCTCCAGGTGACCATCCTCTCTCAAGTGGATGTTCTCACTAAGAAGTTGTATGAAACGTACATCCTCTTGAGAAACATATTTACCCTCAGAGTTTCTCTCACTGAAGTCTGACTCGAGAATTTTCAAGACCTCTGAGGCTGATGGAACAGACAGCTCTCTTGCAACAACTCTGTGTACATATCTCTGACCTTCAGGTCTGTCAGGGTGAAAATTTATGCTCTATTATGCTCCATCCCAGCTCAGTTTTCTGCGCAAACGGCTCATTAACACCACCTCTAATGACTCCTAGTGGAGCTAACGCGGCAGGACAGTCGTATCCAATTAACAGACCGACGTCACAGTCTTGGAGTGGAGGCACCTCATTGGCAAGATGTTTAAGATGTGCCCACTGTAAAGCTGTGGTACTAGTTGGAATACAAGACATGTCGACAGGAATAAAGTCACGTGTGTACGCTTGCTGTAACTGTAAATAGTTTGCATGATGAAAACCTCTAACACGCAAATCACTCACACTTTGACTAGATATTACAGTATCCATAGCGGTCATTGTACTCAGCTTTAACTTCAGAGGTCGCGCTGCAATGTTCAACTCTCTGGCAAGGCCCTCCAGGATAAAAGTGGAATCACTCTGTGTGTCAAGAAGAGCATAAGTAAGTAATTCTCTTTGTGGATTCGCAGTCGAAGACACTAAAACTGGAACGATGCTGGAAGTGGCTGAAGCATGCCGGGTCAAGGCGTGAGACATAACTTCACGCACTTCATTGTTCTCATTCTGTCCTGTGGCAACAACATTGGTCGTTCTTGCAGATCTTACTGAATTTTCTCTGTGCAAACATGTAGGATGACGTCCACCACAGGTATTACACACATGTCTTCTTTTACAGTCTTTAACCAAGTGACCCTTCCTTAAACAGCCAAAGCACAAATTATGTTCATAAATAAAAGTTCTCTTCTCATCCATAGACTTTAACCCAAAGGTTGGGCACTTAGCAACCCCATGATCATCATCTTTACAAAACAGGCAGGGTGACTTTGGAGTTGAACTCCCTGGCAATTCTGAACTGAAGTCATTCACCTCAGCACTGGTTTTAAACGTTTGAGCTCTTCTAGATAGCCTTTCATCTGCTCGTTTCAAGCTTAACATTAATGGTGATGCAATAGGATTGCAAGATATTCTGGCTTCCTTCCGTACAAACTCCGAGAAGCTCTGGAAACTTGGATAATCACCGGATTGATCCAATTCTTCCACAACAATTCTGCTCCATCTGCGCACCAACCATTCTGGCAATTTTTGTAAAAGCTTATGATTTTCTTCACAGTCATTGAGGACAGACAGACCTTTAACATGAGGCATAGTTTCAGCGCAGCCAAGGAGGAAGTCAGCAAACTCTCTCAACGCTTTTGGATCATTAGCAGATATCTTAGGCCATTTCATAAGTTTTTCTCTGAAGGCTCTCTGAATAACAAATGAACTGCCGTATCTGTGTCCTCCAGCACCCGCCCAGGCACCCTTATAAGCATCTTCAGAATTACGATAGAAGAATCCTTCAACGGCCTTGCGTGCCTCCCTCCCCTGCTAGATAACTCTTCAAATAAAGCATTTTTTTTTCACTTACTGGGAGGGGCTTCTGATCTATCAGGGCCATGAAATATACTTTCCAGTCTACAAATTTTAAAGGGGTCAATTGTAACGTTGGCAACTCTGGGACAGGTAAACGACTTAAAACAAATGAACTTGCTAATGCTTGACTTAACATGGTGTCCTGCACAACAGTGGTCTTCTCCGGAGTTGATCTTTGGGGTACTGCATGTTGTGGCTCAAAGGGCTGGGCTTGTGGATTAAGAAAAAAGACGATATTCTGTATTTATACTCTGTTGAGTTTTACCAGTCTCTAGCTCAAAGTTGTCATATGCTCTCAAACGAGCCTCCGCAACCTTAACTTCACTCTCTGCTTTCAACTGTTGTAACTTTGATTTCTCCTCCTCCAATTTTAATTTCATTTCAGCCTCCCCCTTTTGCCTCTCTACTAGCATCTGTGTTTCCTTTAATTTCCAGTCACTTTCCAATTTTTCAAGTTTGGCTTGTTGAGCCTGAATAGCATGAACAGATTTTGCTTGCTCCACCTTGGCTGCCAAATCTGCCTGTGCGTCGGCTCGCTTGCTGGAAGATGTAGAAACGCTCCTCAATCTGTCCTCATATTTCTCAGATGGCTGTGAAATTATTGTTTCAGTGTTTTGTCCTCCAAAAGATGGATCCATATTCCTCTTTACTCAGCTGGATTCTCACTCTTTCCTTTTCCAGGTGATCATTAAAATTTCCATCCACTGTTTCAAATCGTTTTTTAACAATGTCACACATCTCAGATGATAAAATGCTACATACATCCATTTTTTTAACAACATCTGGAACATTTGAATAACTGAGACGAATTGATTCATAGCATTGGCACACTTTATCATGATTAGTCTTGATACATCTCTCAATTTCCTTCCAGGTCTTCAAACGAGCAGAAAGTCTTTAATTTAGTCCTTATTTCTTTAGCAGCAGATTTCCAGATCTCATATGCTTTGTTAAATGCTTTCTCCTTTTTTGCCAATTCCTGTTTTTGCAGCTCTTTGCCCTTTTCTGTTAAGGTTCGCTCGCGAGAGCTAGACCTCACAGATTGACTTATGGTGGGATTTTCTATTTCTGCAGGGGGCAGTGACATGTTGCTCTATATGACAAATTGCTCAGGAGTGTATCTGAACTCAGATTTAGCAAGTCTTAACGTTTGACTCGTTTTTCAGATGCTTAAACCTCCATTCACATCAGGCATTTACAATTCTAAGGCAACCCAGTTAGAAACCATATTCCAATAAAATGATTCTTTGTAAAATTCCAACCCCATACAACTTTAACATTTAACAAGTTATTTGATGATCTTAAGAGCACCTTAGACTTTTCATAGTCATTTCAATTAAAACATTTGGGCAAGTGCGCTTGAAACCATTACTGACGCCCATTGCTTCAAATAATGCCACATTTAAATTTTTTACAAGTCCATTATTTGTGACGAGGCGGGCTGATAGTTCCACTCGCTTACACAGTTCAGTATCTTGGCGAGTGACTTTACCCCACAATTACCGCAGAGATCCTGAGCGTGGTGGCAGCGCCGCAGCTGAAGCTGATGATGGCTAATAAGCCCTCGCCGCCGGGTCCCATATAGCGTCGAGTTTCACTGTAACAGTCCTTGGATTTAAGAAGAAAATCGCGGAGCTCGACTGATGCTTGATTTCTTTATTTTAACAAGCAGTCCTCATGGCACCGTGAAACTAAAACAAACACATACAAACAATTCAATATACAATAGTCCATCAATAAAACAAAAAACACAGTTAACATACCTTGCTGCGCTCTTCCAAGGAATGTTAACTGCATGCGTGATTCTCAAAAGGAAAATATTCCTCGACAAAATCTAATAAATAAACAAAGGCAAAATCGCCTTGTTAGGCACAAAATTCCAAACAAAACAAAAAAAGAAAGAAACAAATACAACCAGCCAAACCAAAAAAAACACCCCTTACCCGGACTGAGCTTTTGCTGCTGCCCACTTCCCATGGACTCAAAGGACGCTCTCTCCGTGCGGTGCTGCAGCAACCGCACCTGTCCTAATGATTGCGCGTCCCACAGGAAGTGGGCAGCTGCCTTAAATGCTCAGGATGCGCAGCCAGGGATAAATGAATAATCAAATCTCAAACTCAAACAACAATACAAACCCAATCCTCCCGAACATATTGCACTCTAAAATTTACATTTTATTTCCTAAATCCAATAAAATCCTTATGCCGTCCGTTACAACCCATAATAAAATCATAAAAGAACCAAACTTCATGAATGTTTTTTGTGACAAAGAAGGATCTGTTCCAATCTCTATATCAGAGAAAAATCAGAGTTGTAGAAATAACTGGAAACTCAAGACAGCCATGACATTATGTTCTTTACAAGTGTATGTAAACATTTTACCATATGTATATATATATATATATATATATATATATATTTAAATTCACTCATTTTAAGAAAGACAACAAGGCCACATGATTGGCTGACAGGCCAAGAACAACCTTTTGTTTACCAACGGGACTGTCAGATCTAGAGATGTCCCGATCCAGCATTTTGAACTTCCGATCCGATACCGATATTTATTTGTACTTCCGATCCGATACCGATATCTGCCGATACCGATACCGGCCTATCTGAGCATGTATTAAAGTTTTAAGTAATTTAACCAACTTACTTTGTTGTCAGACTCATGCTGAATAGGGTTTTACTCCTGATAATAACTAGCCAGCTGAATTAGGTGCATTTGAATAATAACATTGGTGGTAACGAGAAACGGACCTATTTATTTAACAAATCAACACAAAATAGACAAAATGAAAATACACAAACAGAAATGGCATCAGTAAACCACACTTTACAAGCCATAAGTGCAGATAATATTGTTAATTGTATTAAGCAAACACAACCTGAGTTTAACCGTCTATTAACGGCATTAGTACCTGTGCTTTGACACTGTTCAGTGGCAGTTTGTCACGATTCCCAAACGTCCCAAACGGGGGGGGGGGGGGGGGGTGGTGGTGTTTGGAGTTGGAGAGGAGCTCGAGTTGTCTCGCGCGGGGGGCGGGTGTTTTGTGGCTGTGCACTGTGCCCCAGAGAGAGAGTGGTGTTGCCAACTTAGCGACTTTGTCGCTATATCTAGCGACTTTCCAGACCCCCCTAGCGACTTAATTTTTAAAAAGCGACTAGCAAACAAATCTATGACTTTTTCTGGTGATTTAGCGACTCACTGGCACTCAAACTGCTAGGTTTGAAGCCATCACTTGGCTGATGGCTGCTGTCCGCCCGCGAGACGCGCTTCTCTCTTTCTATCTCTCTGTCGGGCACAGTGCACAGCCACAAACCAAACACCCCGCCCCCCGCGAGACAACTCGAGCTCCTCTCCCAACCACCACTACCACCCCCCGTCTGACAGTCCGTCTCCGTCTGTGTCCGTCCGTCGCTTCTAGCGACTTGGGACAGCCTCTAGCGACTTTCTCATTGGAGGTGCAACAGCTCGTGTGCTGAAGGTGTGCTGGAAAATGCGGACCGGATATTAGGAAACACAGAGCAAGACCTGGAATGGGTATCTGAATGATGGCGCTGCGCGGGCGCTGGAAAACCGAATGGACTTGGAAAAACTGGATCGGGAGTCTGGATCGGCATTTAGGGTTGCCGATCCGATACCGATCCGCATTTTTTGCTCATATCGGCGGCCGATCCGATACGAATATCTGATCGGGACACCTCTAGTCAGATCTACTCCTCGATATGACACTGAGGTATTTCAGGTTTTTGTTTAAACTGTCAAAACTGACATATTTGAAATGGGGAAAAAAACTCTCAAAGTCATAGCAAGTTTTTGTCGAAAACAGACTTGTTGGCTTCTTACCTAAAAGCAAAAAAGTTTATTGCATGAGAATTTCAGCTCGTGTAAACTGGATGAATTTAAAATACTCCAAACACTCGTTCAGAAGCTACTCGCACTCTTAAATGTTACAGATGATGAGCTTGCTGCTGAAAAGTTTGGCCTGGTGGCAAATAATCAGTTCCTTTGCAGTATTAGACATTATGGAAAACTACAGAAACCAGAAATTCTAAAAATGAATCAAACAGAATAATAGATTTGAACTATAAATTTAAAATAAATAAAAAATTTTTAGATACAATTTGGAAATATCAAGTTTAGTGTTTTAGGCATCATCAACGGTGTAGATGGCACTGGGGACGGGGAGGACATGTCCCCCCCAGATTTATATTGATCCCTATCTGTCCCCCCCACCGCCACCGTCCGTATGTAAGGCACCAAACATAGGTAGAACTAGAAAAGCACTCGGAGAGCACAGACCTCCACCAGCAGCTTGTCCATCTTACAATGATAAAGAATCCCTTCAGAAAGTTATCCAGCATAGCTGATCCATCACTGTTTCTGCTACGACTAACGGTGTGTTTCAGCTGTACTCTCGTAAATTGGAAGTTTGAAGTCGGAAAAGCATTGAAATTTAGCATCTACCAGGGGTTTTGTTTCATTTCATTAACTATTCGTTTTTTGTTTTTTTGTTGTTTTTTTTTTTTCATATTCCATGTTCCATGATGTCCCAGTTTTTAAACTGGAAAGCGGTCAGTTCTGAGGATATGTTGTCCGGAGCTCCAAGTTCCGATTTCCAATGTAACTGTAACGCAACATTTCCACCCCGGGGTCCTAAGGGGTGCTGCGTCTTTGTTTGCCTGTTGCGGTAACCAGAGAAGAGGGAGGAGAAAAATCACAGTGTTTATTTCAAGAACCAAAAGATTTCCTTTGCCTGTTTTCCCAGGTGTGAAAAATACTTGTTTTGTAATGTTGAGTAGTTAGTCATTTGGACTTACCTGAAGTAGGCTAAATGTAAAAGAACAGCATGGCTGTAGGTGTTTATCTTTTAATGTTGTTATTTTTATAATGGTAGTTTAGTACGCAATAATTGTTAACTGAAATTATGAGATTTAAGATGTTAACATTGTCCTCCTGGCCTGCAGCCAATCCCTGGTGGGGTCAACAATGAAAAAACAAAAAACAATTACAGTGTTGTTTCAGAAAGCAAGCAATCTAAGTATCATGTTGCCTGTTAACTTCCCCCGATGTGACATATTCACCAAGACAGACTTGACAAACTAGACAGAAAAGATATTGCCCAGCAATATGTTCAGGGAAATGAAAAGAGGAGAGATGTTTTGGGATATATTGAGTCTGCTTATAGACGGTAAATTTGTTTGGCTGCAGAGAGATTTAATTTTTCTGATCAATTTTGTTAATTGGAAAAAATACTTTTTATTTTGATTGTATGTGTTTTTATGTATGACATTTTATTTAATTTGAGCCTGAATGAGTGGTAATCTGCAAGATCAACAAATTGTCTGCAGAGTGGGATTTTTGGTGGATAGATTCTCATCAGATGTCATTGGATTGCCATAGACTTTGGCCTATCTACAATCTACCTGTTTAGGTAGCAGTAGCAGACAGCTAGCTCCATCTAGTAGCCTTCAACCATCTACCTTGTCTGGTAGCCATCAACCATCAGCCTTGCCTACTAGCTTCCAGGCACAGGTCTGGTCTGCAAGCCTCCAGCCATCAGCCTCGCCTGCTAGCTTCTAACCATTGGCCTTGTTTGCTAGTCTCCAGGCTTTGGCCTCACCTCCTACCTTCCAGCCATTTGCCTCACTTGGTAGCCTCAAGTCATCGGCTTCATCTGCTAGCCTCCAGCCATCGGCCTCGTTTGCTAGCCACCAATCTTCGGCTTCATCTGCTAGCCTCCAGCCACAGGCCTTGCCTGCCAGCCTCCGGCCCTGCCAGCCTCCAGCCATCGGCCTGGTCTGCCAGCCTCCAGCCATTGGCCTCATTTGCTAGCCTTCACTCTTCAGCCTCACCTGCGAGCCTACAGCCTTCTGCCTCATTTGCTAGCCTCCAGTCATCTGCTTCATCTGCTAGCCTCCAGCCACAGGCCTTAACTGCTAGCCTCCAACCATCGGCCTCGTTTGCTAGCCTCCAGCCTTCGGCCTCACCTGCTAGCCTCCAGCCATCTGCCTCATTTGCAGCTTCCAGTCATCGGCTTCATCTGCTAGCCTCCAGCCATTGGCCTCATTTGGCTAGTCTCCAACCATCTGGCCTTGTTTCCTATCCTCCACCCTTTGGCCTTGCCTGCTAACTGGACCTGACTGCTAGCCTGCTATCAGTCTGCTAACATCATCAAAAGTGGTAAAACAGTGGAACCTTTTCCTTTCACTATGTCACAAATCTTTGTATTGTGTTTTATGTGTGGTTACTTTTGTGTGGTTTTACTGGTATCCCAAATGGGTCTGGTAACCCTCCCTCACGAGCTGTGCTACTACAAGATGCACAGTTTGACAACTTTGATAATTTAACATTTCATCATAGGGGCAGCTACAAAGTAACCTCAGCTTTATCTCAGCTGAAGATTTTTGTGACTTTGGACAAAACAAAATGGCTGCATACAATTGTAGAGTCCATTCATTCTTATTGTTTCCTTGTTTTAAGAGATTACTTCAACATCACTGCAGCTTCCCCTTTTATGAGCACATACTTTTCCAGACTGAAGACTCACTCAAAAGATAATTATACAAAGCACAAATTTTTAGTTGTATTATTGTTATTGCTCTCAGGAAATGTTGAGACTAATCCAGGCCCTGACACACCTACACAATGTTTTACACCTGCAGATTTTAAAGCTAGATCTGGTCTTGGGATTATTCATATTAATGTTCGGAGTTTACTCTCTAAACTGGATATGATAAAGATCTGGATAGATTCAACAAATGCTGATATTGTAGTCTTATCTGAAACTTGGCTTAAACAATCTGTGCATGATAAAGATATTTACATTCATGGCTATAATGTCTATCGTGCTGACCGACAAAGAAAGGGTAGTGGAGTGGCCATATATATTAAGCAGAATTTTGATGTTAAATTAGTGCTCTCAGAGTCAGTAAGTATGAATCTGTTGTTCAAGTTCCTATACTTTTGGTTTCATACATATGGTAATGTTTCTAACCATTTATATGAAGGCACAAGTGTGAATCATTTAAATTTTAAAGGTTTGAGAACACTGATGTAAGACAAGTGTTATCTAGATAGGCCTTTGTTTACAAATATTAATTCAGTTAGAAAACTCACAATTGTAATGACAGCTCAGTCCTCCCAGTTTAAAAATCCTGTCTGTGCCCCTAGGGCATCAGTGCTTTGTTTTTAACTCACAGAGTAAAAATCTGTGGGCACTAGATCGATAGAGCTTCATGCATGAGTGGCCATAGATCAGGTGGCTTAAAGGTTTTTCTCCCACTAGTGGAGATTTTTTTTTTTTTTACTCATTATTTATTTATTTTTTTTAATTAAGCTTTAATAATGTTAACTATAGTTAATAATATTTGCTCAGGGGCCAATCTTTGGGTTTCTGAAAGGCGCCTAGAGACTATTTGTATTGTAATAGACGCTATACAAATAAAGTTGAATAGGAAAAGACTACTTGTGGTTGAGTCCACAGCCTTTTAATAAAGTATGTTTGGACAAGACATCAAGCTCCAAGTTAGTCTCAAACTTGTTGTTGTATGTGAATGAATGTATTTGAATCATAAACAGCATTTTCTGAACCTTGCTAATGTTAGAGAAGTTAAAAGTTGCAGGCCACTAACACTGTTAACATCTTCTCAGTCAAAAGATGTCCCAACCCTAAATGAGACATATGACTTTTTTTTTTTTAAAGTTGACACAATTTTTTCAGATCTTAATAAAATGTCTGACATTTTTTAATCAAAATATCATAAGTTAAAAATATCATAAGTTAAAAGATCCCTTTGCCTCTGTGTCTTTGCAACTATAACAACCAGTTTTAGACGATGGAGTCAGTCACATGACTCCATTTCACTATTGCTGAGTAGTGAACATATTTTTGAAATCAGCATTGCAGCTTCAAAGTACTCACTTTCATGGGACAGCAAATATGGCAAGAGTTGATGTCATGTAAATGGGTATATGCAAGTTATTAAAACTCATTCATTCTTCACTCCTTCCTCCTGTTTTTGTAGTGCATCCAGTCACACTCTTGGTCCAATCTACAATTTAATCCCATAATACATAATTTACATGTCATCACTCACCTCAGAAAAACTACATTTCATTTCAGGCCCAGTGTAACCCAATGTGGAAGTGGTTGGACAAGCGCCACATGTTGATGTATTAAATAAGCAGTTTCGACACGCTCTGTGGTCACAAAAACAGAAATGGGACCGGAATTGGAGCTGGAGACTCATCATGCAGATCCAGCCTGGGAAACAGTCCCCCGTTCTTCACTGTCATCATCAGAGGAGGAGGATAAGACCATGATGACCTCAGTTCTTGCTACAGCCTCCAGATCTGAACAAGGACCAGAGGGTGAATTGCTGACATTAGTGAGAGACTTCTTAGCAGGTCAGCAAAGATGTGTAGAGGCACTGTTGGCAGAACTGCGAGGGTTGAGGGCTTCTCTTCCACAGTCTGACCAAAGAGCTGACTGGCAGAAAGAAAAAAGGGAAAAAAAAAAAAGAAATCCTCATCCAGCTACTACAACAAGCAGCCCAAGAATGGAGCTGCCAACACCTGGTGCACCAACAAACTTGACACTTACTACAGGAAGATGTCTTGCTGATCCAGGAACCAAAAAGCACACCAGACCAACCACAGCCAGAATGAAGACATGACAGCGAGCCAATAATCCCACCATACCAAATGAGAGAGGACATTGAAAAGTATGTTTACCTTCTCCTTCCTGAGAATATTGTAGAATTCAAACTGCACCCAAATGCTAAAGATGGGTCTGGTTGTATTTCCTGCTGAATTTCTTCTTATTGATTACTAACCCTGATATCTGACTTAAAGATCCTTAGTCTCAGTAGCCAGCAATCTCTGACTAACTTGAGCAGCATAAAACTTCCAGGCATTTTGCCTCTTGCTGTTTGTTTCACATCTTTCTATTTTTCAAGACCACTCCCAAAATGTGTCTACGTTGTCCATCATACCAAGTGAAACAAGGAGTAATGGCACTCTATGTACACTCTGGAGAGGTTTCCTTCTGTTATCATACCCCAGTAAGCATATTGGGGGGCCCAGCGATGAACATGCCCCTATGAACTTCTTGGTAAGAAATCAAAAGCAAACGGGTTTCTCTCAGTCATTACTCTGAAATTAAATGCCCCAAAGTCTTCCAATACCTCTGCATCACCAATCAGCCACCATGGCACATTTTCCTGTTCATTACTATTTACGCTGTATTTACACTAATACTACAGAAACAGTTTTTTCTCCTTATGTCCTGTTATTCATCCATGGTCTCTCTCTGTGGATTTATTACTGCCTAGTCAGCGGACAAGACAATAATTTGTGTCTTTGGGAATGGCACCAACGTATGAAAGACTTGCACTCTTCGAAGAGCCTATCTCTCAGTGAGGATTTTAATCCAACTCATTGAAGGTGGAAGGGCCTTCACAACTCTTACTGACAGGACTGTTCTTCTCACATTGATCTGCTAGCAGTTCGTTACTTTGATTAATCTGAGTTTGGAGCTTACATTTGATGCTTGACTGTCTACTTTCCTGCACAGTCGAAGGTTTTGCAGAAATGACCACATCTGATACATTGTGGGTTGGATCTGAGATTTTCTGGCACAGACATTTTGAACCCTTGAATCTCAGAGGAAAAAGAAAAATTAAGTTCAGTCAAAATCACCCATAGAGAGTCAGTACACCTGCAACAGAATATACATTTTTAACAAGCCTATTACAGATACAGTTTGGAAATCATGTCCACCCAAGAATGTAAGAGTGCTGACTTTTTAACATCAAACCTAACAGCTTCTGATTGGTTTAAGGTAGCGTTTTTGAAGATATCCCTTATACTTGACCGTGGAAGCCGTGTATCATTAGTCTTTAATAGCCTCCACTTCACATATATAACATGTCGCTGCTTCTACTCAACATTTCTCTGTTCGCTAGATTTTTTTTCCTAATGTTGCAGATTCTCCACGCTGATGCCCAGGGCTGTTTAATCATCACATACAGCAGCCTCTGTTTGGCAGGTTTTTCCTGACAATTATCTCAGAGGCCTTAAGTGTCAGCAGCGAGCAAATGAACTGAAATTAAATGTCAAAGTATCACATTTTGCTGATGTGTGATCCCTCTCAGATGACCTCATCAGCAGCCCATCAAAAAATAATGCACTTAACCCCATGGCACTCCAAAAGACAGATTAAGAAATTGTTATTTATATACTAAAATTAATCAAAATATGCAGCTGGTATGGCAAAATTATGAAATCAAACTGACTCCAGTCAAATATCATCAGAGATTAGTCTTTTTTGCAATGAGAACAGTCCACATTTGCACATGCATTTTTCTGAAGTATTCTGAAGAGCAGCAGCTTCCTTACTG